>CM077876.1:14180283-15380283 GCA_039720435.1 Amazona ochrocephala | reverse complement strand
TGGGTTTATAGTGTTTCTATGTGAAGCAGCCAAAACTGCAACGCCTTTTTCCTGAATTCAGCAGAGAGGTGCGGTCTGGAAGCACATCCCATAGGATGCCCCTCGGGAGTGTGAGGCTGAGGAGCACCTACTTTGTGAATTATAAATGGCCGCAGGCAGAAAAGCAGTTACCTGCCTGTTTAGCTCAGCCAAAAGGAAGAGACCTCAGGGCAAAAGCTGCAACAGAAATTAAGGAAGATGTTTTCTGCTGCAACTTCAAGTGCCTCCAGTTTCTCAGAAAGCTGAATAGATGAAGTGGGCTGCAGTGGGGGGATTGCACTCACAATGAGGTATAAGCCCCCACATCAGTGCCAAATTCTGCCTCATCTCCACATTTTACAGCTCAGTGCTTTTTGGATGTTGTTGTCTAAGGCCTGTTCCTTAAGATGCAGACTTCTGAGGCAAGTGGAAAGTTTTTAGCATCTTAAAGGCATGACAGAGCCTGCTACTCCTCAGACCATTATGTTTTGGAAAATGGGAAGCAAGAAAAGCAAAGAAAGTTTAAAAAAATACCCGTGTTAAAAAAGAATGCCATACAGTCAGACATGTCCTGGCTCGATCATTCAGCTCCAACCTCGTCCGGTAAGAAGTGGGATTCATGAGGCAAAGCAATATGAAAATAGAGGAGAAAATGATTTTTTCTCCTGATTATTTTTTTATTAGAGACAGAAAAGCTGCCTTACTTTACATACCAGCTCCAAAAGCTGGCAAATTAGGAAGCAGCTCTTCCTTATTGCGTTGCACAGAGTGACCATGTTGACTGACTCACTTTCTCGTTCCAAAACTGCAACAACTGCCTGGTTTGTGCATTAAGCTTCAGAGAAGCTCCAGTTTTCCCTCTTGGCATCGCAAGGGGGGTGTACTGCTCCCTGCCAGCCCGGTGCAGTGACTCTGCTGCTGGTAAACCACCACAAGGGTTTCAAGTCAAAAAAACCCAACACACTTTGCTCTGAGTCTTTGTTAAATGAAGACTCTACAGACCTGCATGGGGAGTTCCTCCACTGGCAACATGCAATGGGAGATTTCTGCAACACAATGGAGGAACTGATGTGGTTCTAGCACCATTTACTAGTACCTTATTTATTATTTATTTACATACACACATATAGACACAGACATGTCTGCTAAGAGGAGTTGCCATAGAAATATGTAGTCAGGGTGGAAAAGACTACGCCCAGAAGTGGGCTGAACATGGCTGTTTAGTTTTAAGGAATTGGCTGTGCATGAAGTTATGGGAAAACGTACCTCACTTTTGGCTCAGCTTGCGCTATGACTGAAGCTTTTATTGACATAGTCTGAGTTCAGATACATCACTGTGTTTCCACACAGGTCACTCCCTTGATCAGCTAATTGATTTTAGCTCTGCCTTTGGGCAATTATTTCTGAGAAAGCAGGGATGTAAGGCAGTATCAGGCTGCAGGCATGGCACAGGAGGCAGCTGCTAGGGGCACTGCTTGCCCTGTGGCTGTACTCTCCTACCAAACCACCCCTCAGCACCACCTGCATGGTGCCCCTGCAGTGTGGGAGCAGAGAGTCTGACTGCTTCTCTTTTCCTCTCCTTCTCCCAAATGGTGATGTTCCTCACATTCCCAAGACAGTAAAATTCTTCTTTCCTCCAGCTCCTGTCAGAAGGAAAAGGGAAAAATCACAGCTCATGGGGCAACGGCTGATCTGGGGCTGAAGGGTGCAAACAGAGAGAATACACCTGTACCCCATGTTTCCTCTTTGGCCACAATCTGCCATCACATTGGAGCCACCACCGTATTGCTGTGGGGCACAAGACCCCAGGGACAGGTTACAGTCTTTCTCTCTCCAAACAGAATAACACCAGCTTGGGTGCAGGGTCGTCAAAGCATTAGTGTGGGAGGGGAGAGGTTATCCTAATTTGACTTTCATAATTTAGCATCACGCCTAATCACCGCTGGCCTTTCTCAGCTCCTCTCCTCACTGGGTGCTTCACCTCTCACACCCCTCATCTAGTCTCCTAGATTTTATATTCCTAAGGCACAAATCTGAGTTATGCTTTTGTGCCAACTTTGCACTGGACTTCCAAAATCCCATCAGGTAAAAAACAAAACAAAGCAAAACAAAGCACTAATTTTCTTTCTCTTTTTTAATCTTATAAATCAACCTGTGACTCATCATATAATAATGACGGGGCCTGCAGTGGAGAAAGGGACTGTTGGATTCCATAAATGATGGCTGCAGTTGTCAAATACTTTCACTTTCCTTTGGTGTTTAAGCATCCATGAAAACCATTTATTGCCTTGTGTAGCCTTCTTAGCATCTTATCCTTTAATAATTCTCTATAGAATAAAAACAAATGGCTGAGGATGCTCGATTTGTCATAATACAAACATTTGTCGGAACAGTATGTACATTATGATCCATCTTTTTTCAGGACTTTCTGTACAAGCTATGTTTGGCTGCTAGTTTTACTCTGAAATATTTGCTTGATGCCAGTGAGGTAAAGTAAATCTCACTTTGTAATCAAGCTGTACCATCCCAAAACTTGTTGGTCACGCATTACCGTCACAACTACTCCCAATGGCAACCCTATGGTTCATCACCTTCCCTATAGAAAAAATAATGGCTGATATTTTGGACCCTTTTACATTAGGACACTGGCTCCTGTTCTGATTTTTAGTATTAAATAAAACAGACTGTGAGGGCCAATTACTTATCTATGAACAGATTATACCATTTCTTAATCTGCTTCTTCAAACCACTGGGTTATAGTAGGCGTTTGCTATCCACTGTGGGAAGACTTGCATACTATTCCTCTTTCTGGTTTTCTAGTGAGCAGCCACTTTCCCACTTTCTCCCTGGGAGGCCATCCAGCAGGCTGCTCTCCCTCTGCCCACGGACTCCTCAAGCTCATTCTTCTGAGTGAAGCATTCCATACAACTCTCATTCTTTAGCACAGTGACCACCTAGGGCCTATACTAACCAGTTTTTTAAATTGAATTTGAAATTAGAATACACAGTTATTACATGGGGTTTGGTGTGTGGCCCCACTTAATTGATTGGCATTTACCTCAAGTTAGTTAATATACTTACAAATGAAAGTCTAAACAGTCCATGGGTGCTCATACCATGAGGCAAATTCTTGTGAGTTATTTCAGTGCACAACCAAAGGTAAACCACAGAAGTCTGACTGCTGCAACACATCTTGGAATGTGGAGATTAGCTTTTACAACTGCAAATGTCTTCACCAACTCTACTAGCTAATTGCCAAACAGCTAACGAACACAAATTACAACAGAGCAAACTCTAGTCTAGACATATCTGTAGTAGGAGACTGAGGTCAAATTGTTTTCAAGTTTTGAATAAGCTCAGAAGAATTTCCCTATTGCCTGACAGGAAAAAAAGGAAAAAGATGTGTTGGTTTTGTTTGGCGTTTGGGATTTTTATTTATTTTTTATGAAACAAACAAGAAAAGAAATAAATGGGAAAATAGACTGGGAAGGTCATAGCCTCTGCTTGCTATCTGGGCTCCCAGCAGTTTCATTCCTAATAACATCAGCACCCTTTTGAATGCAGCATGTTCAGGACAATGTGAAGGGTCACCTCTACAGCTGTCCGGCTAGAAAGAATAGGACCAAGACAAGGCTGTGTGAAAGAGAAAAGCGAATGAGAACCTGGACTATCCTAATATTAGCAGGGGCAGAGTATCTGGAGACAGGCAGCCATGAGGAGCCATGAGATGGAACTACCATAAGAAGACCGGTCTCTGTCCTGTACCAAAGCAGGATACTGGAGGAAGCAGAGGATGACTCAAGAGTGCAGCCCCAACAGAAAGGCCTCACCAAGGTTCACTGAAAGGAGATAGAGGACTTGCTCATTATTCCAAAAGGAACCAGAAAACAAAGGTGATATTAATAAGTAAAAAGGACATCACAACATACCAGGTAACATACTCTTGAAGGGGTTCAGTATCTGGAAGACTATATTTACAGTCTACATTTTGTCAATTTGTTTTTTATAAAGATTTCTTCATTTGTACTTGTTGGTCTGTTAACCATAGTGCTAAGACTTCCTGACTCTGTGGAGAGCTGAACAAGCACAGTGGGCAGGAAATTAAAACTATTATCTTTTCAGGCGCACTTTGCTGCAGAATTGCAATCTGGTTATAGAGGGAGATATAAATAGAGATATGGATAGATACACACTGGAAAAAACAGAGCGAGGTACACAGAGCACAGCTCGTGAAAGGAGCTGTCCCAACCACTCCTATTTTTCCCATTGCTCTCTGAACAAGTCCACCCTAGCTCCAGCCCCACCAGTATCTTATGGATGTGACTCATCAGCAGCTTAAAAGCAGCCCATCAGGCCAATTGCTCTCTCTGGCTGGCTTTGAGGTCTGCTCACCAAACAGCTCACATCCAGTAACTGCTTGCTCTGAGCCTTTTTCCATCTCACAATCTCACTGGCTGGAGAAAACTTGTAACTACACATGCCTGGCCACCCCCAGACACTGTTGGGAGTAGGAGTCTTTAAAGCCCAGGAGTACATGGATGTATGTCCATCTCAGTCCAACTGTTGGATGCCCACCTAGCCAAGAGGAGTTCTGGAGTTGTCTGGTGGGCTGACCCTCATCGGTTGCCAGGTACCCCCCTACAGCCACTCTATCACTGCCTTACTTGGCTGGAACAGGAGAGAGAAAATACAATGAATGGCTCTTGGGTCAAGATAAAGGCAGGGAGAGACCACTCACCAGTTACTGTGACAGGTAAAACAGACTTGACTTGGGGAAATTGCTTCAGTTTATTACCAATCAGATCAGAGTAGGATAATGAGAAATAAAACTAAACCTTAAAAACATCTTTCCCCCATCTTCCCTGGGTCCTCCAGGAGCTGCAGGTGGGTATCTGCACCACCACGGCGGAGTGTCCCTCCATGGGCTGCAGGGACATAGCCTGCCTCACCGTGATCTGCACCCCAGGCAGGAGGGGAATCTCTGCTTCGGCGTCTGGAGCACTTCCTGCCCCTCCTTCTGCACTGATCTTGGTGACTGCAGGGCTGTTTCTCTCACATATTCTCTCTCATCTTTTCCACTGCAGTTGTCATTGGGCAGGTTTTTTTGTTCCCCTTCTTAACTATGTTGTCCCAGAGGCACTACAACTGTCGCTGATGGGCTCAACCTCGTCCAGCAGCAGGTCCATCCTTCAGCCTGGTGAAACTGACTCTGTCCAGAAGATGGAACAAACACAGAGGAACTTTTGATATCTTCTCACAAGAAGCCCTGTAGTCCCGCCCTTAACAAAACCTTGACACAGAAACCCAATACAAGGTGCTATCTGAAATGTCACTTTTCCCTCTAATTCAGGTGTGCATCTGCAACTGAGATAAACCTCTGTAAGGAGCAAAGAGTCCTTGGCCTCAGATACTTGCCCATCAGTAGACACCAGACCATCACACTAGACAGGGGCAGCCAACCCACTCTGTCCTTTTGAAACGCACAAGAAGTGGAGGCAAAGCTTTATGCAGCAGCCAGGCATGTTCCTCAGAACTCAGACATACAATTTCAGCTTCTTCCCTGATGGAGGGATTTAAGCTCTCATCTTGTGGCATGCACTAACACAGAGGTTTTATGTGGGTCAAGACTGAAAGGTAGAAGTTTAGGGGCAAGTGGGGGGAGATAACAAGTTGGACACTGCTGTGCAGTGTTGGTGGACAGCAGTGAACCAGAGTACCAGTCGCCACTGTGATCTCTGTCTATATTTTATCTAGTGACTGTTTAATGATTGCAATGAGCACGATTAATGTGAACACTGTGCTGAGCTGCTCAGCTGTGTCAAGATTAGAGCAGTTCTTACCATCTGGGGAACTATAAAGTAAAAATCAAGGGAACCCTCATGCTTCAGTGCTCAAGTGTCAGGCAACAGGGTTTCCAGACTCACTGTTTTGTAATTAGACCCCTAAAATTTTGCTGATGTCCCATTGAGGGTTCAGGAAACAGCTGGCCCTCATCTTCTTATATTTCCCCCAACTCTTCTGATCATTATAGAATCATAGAATCATAGCATAGTTATGGTTGGAAAGGACCTTAAGATCATCTAGTTCCAACACCCCTGCCATGGGCAGGGACACCTCACACCCAAGAAGTTTGATTCCCTCTACAGAAGATACCATGTGAATAGCATTACCAGACATAGTCTTGTCTCACCACATTTCAAAGCTCACGTGTTGGCTTTTGGTTAGTTTGTTTGTTCACTTGTTTTGGCTCAGACTTTTGAACGTGATTGATACTTAACTTTTTCTTCCCTACCACATTCCTCTATCCACTCTGACATTTCCACAACTGATTACTCATAGTAGATATAAACCGGATAGTTCAGCAAAAATGCTTGTCATCATCTGTGTTAAACAACATAATGCCATATTATGACAACCATTAGCTCTATGACTAAAGTTATTTTTCACTGCTGGAGTATCCTTATAAGAAAGCGTACATGAGGCATACTTAGGTGACTGAAAGAGTACCTTACCAGTAGCATTCTTTTACCAGCATGTGGCAATAGAAAAAGAGGGATCTGACAGTCTGTCATATTTCACATTTGATTTGGCTTATGTAATTTTTACTGGCAGTTCTAAACATCTTATACACAAATCAGATCTGGTGATAGCTCAGTCCATGGGGATTGATTTCTCTGATATAAAGGCTGGGCTATTATTAGCTAAGTTTCTGAACGTCATTGCTAACAAGATAGAGCAAGTATTTGCTTGCTGCATCACAACAGAGATTCAATCTCTCATCCTTTGTTCTTTCCTTTGATAATAATTCCAACCTTTGAGCTTCCATGGGTTATAAGCTGGGTCACTTCAGGCCTCACTGGACTCTGAATATTCTCTTCCATAGGAAATGCTCCAGATTTCACATCCTCCAGTCCCACTGGGAGATGATGCGCATCTCACGAGGGTATCTGAGTTTATGGAGATCATCAACACTGTTTGAGGACAGGCTATGGTATGCTCATTCTGAGAGACCTCCACCACTTGCCAGATTTCCATGGTCTTCCTCATATTAAAGTATTGTCTTTGGAAGCTTCAATTTGTAAACTATATCCCTTTCTTTCCTTTTTGAAAGACAAGTATAATGGCATTATCCTGCATAATGTAGCTTCCATTGGGAAGAATATAACATAATAATTTCTAAAAATGATCTCAAGTCTTGATGGGAGCTTTTGAACATCAACCATGAATTCAGCTAACGTTTCAGTTTCAGCCTTCATTACTTCAGTTTGTCAGTGTCTCATGGCCTTTCATATCTTTTCTTTGTACCTCAGAAGAACAGAACTACTTTTATACCTCATTTGCACAATCACACAAAAGCACAGATGGACAGGAAGTTCCACACAGCAAAATGAATAACGTGATGTGATTTGTGATGGCATTAAACTGGCTAGAACAGGCAACAAAGGCAGTTTCTCTTCTCTTAGCATCCAGAGAATGGGCTGGTCAGAGCCATTCAACACTACCCTGGGAATAAGGTTGTGCTGTCGTATTTTCACTGCTCTCACTAAGCAGCACAATGGCACAAACGCAGAGAAACAAGTGTGGTTATAGAATCATAGAATTATAGAATGGTTAGGGTTGGAAAGGATCTCAAGATCATCTAGTTCCAACACCCCTGCCATGGGCAGGGATGCCCCATCCTAGACCATATCACCCAAGGCTCTGTCCAACCTGATCTTGAACACTGCCAGGGATGAAGCATTCACAGCTTCCTTGAGCAATCCATTCCAGTGCCTCACCACCCTCACAGTAAAGAACTTCTTCCTTATATCTAACTTAAACTTCCCCTGTTTGAGTTCGAACCTGACACTGAGAAGTTATGTCACTTCCCTATGGGTGTGTATACTGCAGAACTTTCAAAATACATTAAACATTACTTGAAATACTCTTTTTGCATGATCTAATTGACTTCTGTGCCTAAGTCTCATTGACAAGCTATCTGGACTTAGGTGCCTGGTCATTAAAAGTCTAGAGGTGTGTGAACTGTGGGAAGCCCAGGCAAGATACCCTGGTGTGAGTAGACATCCTAAATGGTGAGTCTATATGACACAACTCACCATGTTGACTGATCAGTCAGTCCAGACATAGTCAGAGCATTCTATCTAGGTGCTGGACATGGGCTGAAACCCTCCAAACTTCCTGCAGGCTTTATTGGCTAACACCAGCACCTGGACCCCAAAACAGTCGGCCTGAAGCAGCCCAAAGATCCATGCTCTGTGCTTCCTGCAACAAAAGTAGGCAGTGCCAATGCCCTCACATCCTGAGTCTTCCCAAGCACTGGCAGGACAAAGCAGGATCCTGCAAAAATAGCTAAACTAGCTGTGCTATCTGAAGTGGAACAGCTAAATTTGTAAGGCTGTTAGTGGTACTGGCCTGACATCTCTCCTCTCACCAATGTCTAGTGTTATGAAGATATTCAAAAGACTCCTAAGCCAGAGACTTCCAGTTACTGGACTTCTTAGAGTGACAGAGACTCCTTGTTACTGTAGGGAGCAATACCTACATTCCCAAAAAAAAAAAAAAAAAAAAAAAAAAAATATATATATATATATATATATATATATATATAGGAACTGACTAATTTAAGGATGCAATTCAGTTATATAGAGAGGTGTCAAATCCCAGCATTTGAGGTACTTTAAAGTATACACTGACCTCCAGTTGCTGATCCAGGAAGAAGGGTATGGGTCTGCTGTGGGACTCAGACATGACAGCTTCACTTGAATAGGTTAGATACCCTGGAGTCCTTGAAAGGGTATTACACTTAGCTGACTAACCCTCCATATGACCATGACCAAGAAAGGAAAATGTGTGTAGCCATTCCAAGTCCCCAAAGGCTTAAGCATACCATCTCCCAAGCCTCTCAGCTTTCTGGATGATTCACATTGGACCATGACACTGGGAATGAACAACAGATCATGTGATGGAAACACTCCTGTATAGGCAATCATAGGCATGCCCTCACATGTGTGTACTCATTAGTCAGGGGAGTGGCCATGCCTCTGGCTGTGCTGGAAGATGATGCCTTCTCTGCAGGGACCCTGGGAGTTTTACCCTGGTTGTGATTGCAATGTCATGTTTCTTCTTTTCCTTGGCATCCCCCACCCAAGCAGCTGGCCAACAGACCAGGCAAACCTGTTAAACCTGCACTAGTCACAGCTCAGGAGGAAGACCATCCTGAGAGATGTCAGGTAGAGCAGGAGTGCATCTCCGGTGTGATAGATAGGTCTGACCTCACCTATCTCCCAGGTTTTCGTAGGACCAGCTTCTTCTGAGCAACTTCTTAAACACTGAGAATCTGAGGTTAAAAGTGCAATTTCCTGGTAGAAATTTCATTGTAAACCTAAACCTTTCTATTACTCTTTTCTACTCATAGAAAAAAAAAATTGCTACCAAAATTGGCTTTTGGCTGCAAGTCAAGCATAGTTCAATCCTGAGTCCAGAGATCCCACTGCATTCTTGTCCAGCAAGAACCTGAGAGCCTTACCCTTCTAAAAGGCATGTCTCAGATTCCTAGAAACTGATTATTTAATTATCAGACTGAAGGCTGATATAGCAACACAGTAACAGGAATGGCAGCTGCTGTCCACATCCTCCTCTTGGTACTGAAGGACTGAGAAGAATTTATACCCTGTATTTACGTAGCGATATACTTTATCACTATCACTTATGAAAATACAGAGTGACTGTGCTGATTCATACTGTGCATTTAGTAGTAACATAGTAATAGAAGTTGCTAGATTGTCAAGCTGTCTTCAAGAAGATATTGTCACTTTAGCTGTTTGCTTAGCCACTAAAACAAGTAACAGTTTGAAAGTTGTCAGGCCAACATGGAATAGGAGCCTGGCATCCATAGATGGTGCTTATGTTTGATAACGTTCATTTCAGCTACAGTACCTCCCTGCATGGGGGGAGCAATCTCATTAACATTGACATCGACTTTCTCCAACAAATGAATGAATACTCATTTTTTAAGGAAAAAATTCACATTATCCTAAGCAGAGACCAAGTAAACAAATTTCCTGTCAATGACTGTATGTAGAAGACAAAAGGAATGCAATTTTCTTTGCTTTCCTCCCTTCTCCTGATCATAACCCAGATTTAAACTTCTTTAGTTTCTGTGCGTTACTACACCAATGATCACTTCCCAGAAAGAAAATTCGGGAGCTTTTTAGAATATTTTCTGATGTATATCCATGCTTGTTTGTTTTCTGCGCTTCAAGGACTTAGTGATATGAAGAGACATTAAGGAATGGTATCTTCTCTATATATCTTTGCGAACTGAAAAACACTGAGAGGAGAAGTGACTTAACAGCACTTGTCCACTTGTTATATTTAATGGGACCTGTGAGGGTATAGCAGGCCACACACAGTGCAGACTGTGATGGACAAGGAGGTTTGGTTTGACAAGGCATTCTGCCAAATGACAAGCCAAATGGGAAGCTTTTATTTCCCTCGAACACTCTTCCCCCGTAAATGTGTACCACACTGAAGTACTGCTAGCCAGAAGTTCAGAGGCAAAACAAAGTTCTACCAAAAATAGTGATTTGCTCAGTCCAAATGATCTCAAATTTTCAGAATATCAAAGGCAGACTTGAGGTGACCTGAGAGCCATCACTTCCAAAAGGCAGAGTTCTATCAGAGAAGCAATGCCAGCTCTGAGAGCCCATGACTGTAAGACCTATGGCTCTGAAGCAACCAACCATGCCAGGGTTTACAAAGACTCATGGAGATGTAAAAACTCTCAAAACCCCAGTTCCAGCTTGTTCCCATACAGCATCCACAAAAGCAGGACTTAGAGCTTAAAAGACCTTATACAGATTCTCAGGGACCATTATTCCAGGGTAATTATGCCATGCTGGCACCAGAAACTCTATTTTTTCCATTGCTTATATGGTAAGATTTTGATGTGAACAGAACACATAAACATCAGAGCACTGCGAGGACTTATCTTTTAGATGATCTTGTAAGAGTCAGTGGAGTACATCTGCTGAGCACTTAGACCTCAAATACTACCCCAAAACAGATCCCTGACAGACCCCTGTGAGTAAATCAGCTCCTGTGGTGGGATCGGCCTGGGGAAGAAGACTCTGACATGGGATAGAGGGAGTTGGGGGTGACTCCAGAGCCATCAATTGGGGCTCCCGGGCTTGAAGCTTCAGAGCCAAGAGCCTGCTGAGTTAACCTATTCCTCAGTCCATTGCTACATGCAAATATCTTAGCCTGCAAAGCTCCTTTGGGCGCAGGTCAGGAATCGTACTGCAGAGGCGACATACATAACACAGAGACCAGAGGGCTAAGTCAGTGCATAATGAGTTCACACATATGAGACACAATCAGCAGCCTTTTGAAAACAACAGCCTAATTACACTGAAGAAATAGAGGATTATAGAACAGGAAAGGAACTAAGAAAAAAAACACTGTACATACAAAAAGTAACCACACTTCCAAATAATATTTAACCATCCCAACCTCTTTCTAAAATAAATCCTTCCAGCTCTTGCAGAGACTAAGATCACACTGGGTGTCTTTCCAAGTTTTTGGGGAATTTCCAGTGCCTACCCTTTATTCTTTCAGATTAAGTTCAATTCAGGACTCAAGAGCACGTGGGCTAAAACCTGGGCAATGCTGGGCGCTTGCATCTCTTACTGAATAGCCTTTTATCAGCTTAATTAGGTTATCCCAGTTTAACCCTATAGTCCCTTCCAGCAATTCAATGACTCAGATTAAGTAGACACTTGGCTGGTGTTGAGCTCCAGGCTGAAGGTTGGAGAGAAGCTAGTCCTCAGACAAATGACACATGGAATTTGTATCTGTGGGTTGCCATGCCAACACCGTGCACAGATTGCTCAAGATTCAGCAGGATTTGTCAGAGACGTTTTTGCTCCCCAGAGACCCACTGACAGGTAATATTACTGAGTTTCTGTCCCACTGAAATGCTCAATACAAGCATCTAATTAATTTCCATGAGTTTTTGCATAGTAAAAAAGAGAAAGTGGGAGGGAGTGGTGGAGCAGTGAGGGAACTTCCTGTGCTCAGCACAATGTGGGATTCACTTGCTGCATGGGGCAGTTTTATCTTTCCTGTGTGCCTGCAGAACAGCACTGCCCTGAATAGGCTTAGGCAGTCAAAGGCATCTGAGAATATTTCATAGCTGGTGGTTGCTGACAGTATATTCCCAAAGGATGCACTGTCTGAGAGCTTGGGGCACTAACAACGCTGAGGGTGAATACAAAGACAAAAGAAAGCAACAGAAGTCCAGTAGTGAGCTGGATGTGCGAGTGCTCAGCTTTCCCTCTGTATGGGTACAAAATCAGTGCATGAGATCAAGCCCCAGCACTTGATCCAAAGTTCATGGAGGGAGACAGAAAGGCCCCTGAAAGTCAGTAACCTTTGGCTCAGCTTAGCCAGATTTACTCGTCCCATGAGGAAAATTTAAAGTGTCCAGTATCCATGCTCTTGGTAGAGCCGGCTGAACAAACTGTTATGAATAAATTATGTAAATATCTTAGCACTCTGCCTTCTGCTCACAAATCATTTAGGAACCCCTCTCCTCCATCAGCCTAACGGTTGTTGAGGAATTTATGCCAAAGAGTTTCTGCGACAAATTTCTGCCTTTAGGCTGTTTCCAAACTGTTCGGCTTCCCTCTACCCCTTCCCCCATTGCTGCTTGTTATTCACTGGGTGTAAGGTTCTCCCAAGTCACATGAGACACTGTTTTCTCCTCTCCAACTTTCCTGGCTGGGAAATAATAAATGGCTAAATAGCAGAGACACATTCCCATGTGATGCTCAGAGATAAATCATTGTGTTAAACCCCATGCTTTGTTTAGGGAGCCTGGGTATTTCAGATGGGGCTCAGGATTCCACTACATGGCACAGCTTCTAACAGTTACGGGCTCCAACACTTGGTGTTGCAACACCTAGGCACTTTTATTGACTTACTGCCTGTATCTTTGCCCAAAGCAAAATACATTGGATAAGATAAAAGCAATCCAAATAAACAACCAAGTGTTGGCATCATCCACTGGAATAAAGAACAAAACAACATGACTCTGCCTACTGAGCTGGGTGTTATGGCTCCTGGCTTACATTTTTTAGCCATGTACAAGACCTAAGTCCATCTTTTCAGGCCAAAATGAGGGTACTTGCTGTTACATGTCACTTTAGCCTTATCTAATTGCAGACTTCCACTAAAAGAAGCAATCCAGTGCATTTGTCTCCACCTGGCTTCAGTTTTCTTCCCTTTTGTTCTCACTAGACATAGTGCCTGCACAAGTACTAGGTAAGGTTCCCCATCTCCCTTGACCAGGTTAATCCTGTTTCTGTGGGTTACCATATGACTGGATCACTGAAGTGTACTGACTCTGCCCCTCTACAACCCCAAAACACAACCCCAGCCACGGATAGCAGGACCAGGGGTGGTGGCCTGAGAGGAGACTGGGACTGATTCACTCTGCAGGGTATAGGAAGATGCACTGCCTGACATGGGCATCCACAGTGAGGTGGCTAACATTAGTTACCATTCCATTCATGATCACACAGCCTCTTCAAAGGTTGCCTGATATTTCTGCAGTGCAACAAGAAAAGGCAGGGGTGTCTTCCTCCACCTCCCCAACTCCACCATGATGCCAGCCTACAAGGCCAGGACCATGAAGGTGATTAGGACATCCTCTGAATATGCTGACACCATTTTCCTCTCCCCATCGTCTGGATGAGGAAGACCCAGGACTCAGGCTCAGGACAGATGCTCAGAGGCACCCTGTGCCTATGGCTGTCCTTTGTCAGCAATGGCTTTTTGAATGAAAGAAATTGGGAGTTTATCAAAAGAAGTGGATGCGTTTAGACTAACCATATGCTTGACTTACACATTGATTTATGCATCAACAAGTTTGATATCACACACTGCATCTTCATAGTTCATATTCATGACAAGTACAGAGATTGTTTGTGGTAAATATGTACCAATCTGAACACAGGTGTTTTTTTTTGTTTGTTTGTTTGTTTGTTTTTAAATAAAGCCACCCATTACCATAGAAATGAAGAAAATTGGGATAATCCATCAATCTGTCCAAGGTAAGACCAGATCCACCTGCAGCATTCCTGGCAGGCATTTCACCAGTCTGCTTTTAATGGTCTGCATTAGAGGGATACTACTCCCTCTGAAAGAATCTATTCCAGAGAAAAGACTTTCCTAATAGTCGACTTAAATCTTTGTTAAGTTTAAAACTTCTTGTATTATCCACAATGAGCAGAGACAGAAAGGTTTATTACCAAACCATAGAAGCAACATTTTATTTATTCAAAGCCTAGCAGGCACAATTCTCATCCGGCCTTCTCTACATAGATTAAGCAGATATATTTCTTGACACTTGCCCCTGCGAAGCATGTTTTCTAGACCTCTGATCAGGCTCATTTCTCCCTCCTGCACTTTCTGCAATCTCTCCTAAAGTGTGGTACCCAAAACTAGAATCAGCTCCCTACTGGAGGCTTTACAATGGAAGGATTACCTCATATGTCTTTTGTACAACTCTGCTGTTTATATATCCCAGAATAATATTTGCTTCTTTCACAACAGGATGCCATTACTGACTCATGCTGAACTTACGATCCACTACAATTCCCAGATCTTTGCTACCTCTCCTCTCATTACCCATCAAGTGTTCAGGGAGGCATTTAGCTTATCTGCATGCCAGTTTGTATTCTGCATTACCCTATTTCTTTTAGGACATTTCTCCAATTTCTCTGGCCTGTTCTCCAAAACACTTGCAACTTCTCAGTGCTTAGAGTGATGTGTGCTCTCTAGTCCATCAGTTAACTTACTGTAGTGGTAAGGGTGCATCTGGACCCCGGGACAGTCTTTTACAAAGCCTTACCAATAAATCCTTTCAGTGTAACACTGAACTGCTGAGAACAGGTTCTTGGCTCTCATTTTTCAAGACGTACTGTGGGTATTTTGCAGCAGCCTTGTCAAGAAACAGTGGTCCTGAAGCCATGACTTCTGGGCAGAAGAGTGCTTATGAGACCATCAAAACAAAGCTGACATGGAAAGCAATGCAGCATGTTTTTCAGTATTGTTGTCCATGGAGCTCAGCAAACTTAGAGGCCCAGGATTCAGACCACAATTCCCTGGCTGCTTATGAAAATGCCATTTGAGATGGTGTCAAAAACTTTACTAAATTCTTGCCTATCCTCATGACTTGTTACCCCATCACAGGAAAAACAAACAAACAGGCTGGTTTGATATGATCTGGTCTTGCAAATCATGTTGATAACTACTTATTGCTTTGCTATCTTGCAATCATTTGATCCTTGTTCATTTCTGGGAAATGAAAGTTGGGTCGACTGGGACTCTGTGTCTCTCTTTTTCTTTTTTTTTAAGAGGCACTCTGTTAGCCTTTTTCTAGCCCAGCATCATCCAAATTCTCAAAGATAATTACCATGGCCTTCAGGATTTTTCAGCCAGTTCCCTAAGTAACCCAGGGTGAATTACAGGCCTGACTGATCTGAGAAAATCTAATTTATTTAAGCAGTTTCTAAACATTTCTCTCCCTATTCTTGCCTGAGTTCTTACCCTTTTGTGGCTGGTGTTAACTGTGTCAACCATCTGATTACAGTCAGGCTTTTTAATGAAGACTGAAGCAATAAAAGGCATTAAACACTTTGGCCTTCTTGGCATGTTTTGTTATTAGCTTTCCTGTCCCATTTATTAGCTGGCCAATGCTTCCTCTGGTCCTCCTCTTACTGCTGAGGAAGTTATACAGTGTTTTCATGTTACCTTTTTATTACCTTGCTTTGTTTGTTGGCCTTTCTCATTTTGTCTACATACTTGTGCTATTCTTTTATACTCATCCTTACTTGACCTGCATTACACTTTCAGTACATTTCTCTTTCAGTTTTACAGTTGCTACAGAATTACTGACTTTTAGCCAGACTTGTCTGTTGCTAGACATGGTATCTTTTTCCTTCCACTGAGTGAATTTGGAGGGTAAACTTAATTTCTTTAGCAAACACCAATTCTTCTGTTCCACTCAAGAACTATAGACATTTCTCCCTTCATCCTCTTTGTTCATATCTACCAATCTTGCAAATGTGCTCAGATTTGCTGAGCACTTTTCTCTGATTAGTTCACAAAGATTATCATTTTTTTCCTAAAAGATGCTATTACCTGAAAGAAAAATGTAGAAATCTGGGTCATACTTGAATAGGCATTCGTACATAACTTTTCAGGAATTCAAGCAAGAAGAGCACAGTCTTGCCTTCAGTCTTGAACTAATAATATATGATTCATCAACAAAAGGATGGCCCAAAAAAAAGGTGGTTCAGGGGAATTCAACAACGATGTAAATGAAACAGTTAATGATCTTGTAAGATCTAAATGCTGGACCAAGGTTAGATACACCTGATGGATTTGCTAATGATAATGATTTGGCTGACACATATACATAGGAGTCTAATGAAGATCTATTGCTTTCTGGTTTTCCCAGTTTTATTTAGTGAGGTTAAGAAAGCATTACTTCAAATGAGTTTGAATAAAAGTGCAGTGGCAGTAACCTTGACCACAAATTATTTAAAATAATTGCCTCATCCACAGTAAAATTAGTAGCTAATTTATGTCACTGGTCTTTCTCCATTGCAAAATACTGTAGCATCACTATAAATGATGGCATTTTCCAGGGAGGTGGCATAAAAGCAAATGTTTTCTGTTCCTTAGCTAACAAAAAGCTTGGTGCAGGCTCTGGTTTCTATATTATCAATAGGGTTTTGATTTAACAGAGTGAAGACTTTAAAGCATTCTGCCACTCCACCCATGGTAAAAACCTACGAGGGAGCTTATTTAGGAAGTTTTGGTTGATTTAAGCCATTTGGAACAGGCTAGTTGCATGTGATGTTCACAGGCAGCACTTTATCACATTTCTTTAGATAGCTGTATTACCTGAAAGAGGCACTTTCAGTGGGCAACTCAAATATTGGGTGGGCTGAATCTCCTCTGAGGGTGAAGAGGGAAGCAAAGGCTGCTAACTTGCCTAAAGCACCTCCATCAAGGGTGTATAATGCGCTCTTGCTACAGGCTGGAGTTGCAACTGTGTTGCTATGTGAAACCTTATTTCATGGCATCATCTAGGCCTGGAAGAATTGATGATGACTGGCTAAACACCACACTTCAGAACTGGGATCCACAGTCTGAGTGTTATGTCTGTAAAAGTAAGCAGCAAAAGTTTTACTGGATTCACTCTTGCACTGTTGAACATAAATGAAGGAGACAGCTGAAAGGGGGAAAGGAGGAGAGCTGAAGTGACTCACCTGAAACCAACTCACCTGAAACCATTGGGTGTCACAGGGAGGAGAGGCAGGTACCTGGGTCTTGGTTTCCCAGGCCACACTGTTTTCTCTAACATGTCCCAGTGCCTGTTGTGGTATGTAAGACTAATATAAATAGTAGAGCCTTTTCCTGTGTATTTATCTGAAACCAGCCAGAGCTGTGTGCTCGAGGATGATGACTGTCTGGCATAACTTGTAACAAGTGCCATCATCGCTTGAGGCTTTTTACACTTTTAAAAAATAATAACTTACAGTTTTTTATCCCTGTTGAAAAGAAGGCAAAGATATAACAGCTATGGCACAACAGACAGAATTATTTTTGTCTGTTCAGTTGGCTGAGAGTTGTTTGCGTGTATATATTTGTGTTTGTGTGGGTCTGGGTGTGCGTTTGTGTGTATGTGCCCATATGTTGGTAGTTTTTGTAGCAGATACCAATGAAAGCTCCTTGAGTCAGTCTATGCATGCTGCAGGAATGAATGATTTCCTTATCACCAGCTTATAACAAAACCTCTCACACTGTAACATTGACAGGAAAGTAAGAGTCTTCATGTCACCTTACTAGTGAACAGCCAGCAACATCTGTAGTATTCAGTATTATTCTAAAGAGATTTTAGATTACACTCATGCTAAAGTCTGACCTCATGTTAAAATAAACATCTGTTTGTGTTCAGTATCATAGTAGGGAGACAAACGGAGCTATTCCTGCAGACAGGAATTGTCTTTCTCTCCAAAGTTTTGTGATTGTGACGAGGCCACAGTTCTCCAGTCTTACCCTTAAGCCCAGGGAACCAACAGGCATCCACATCAGCACATCTCTCTAGAACACTTACAGAGACCGCACAAACCAGCTCAGAAAAGGAGCTGATTCTGCCCAGGAAATCAAACCCATCCACACTTCATTGTGCAATCAAATAATGTGCTATTCATTCTGTACAGAAGTATTACACACTAACATGCTGAACTTCCAATGATGCAATACGGGGCATCAGTGGCAGTGAGATGCTGCTCAGTTCCCAATGATGTGAGTGGGAGCAGAGGATATCCAGCACATCCCAGGAAGACATCCAACACCTTCAAGATTTTATCTGAAGCTCAACATGCACTAGAAAGTCTTGTTGACAGAGTGCACTGCGGGCTGATGCAAGCTTGCTCTGCTGGTATTTGGAGCCAAGAAAGTTGCGTGACCATGTTAGTAAGGAACCAGCCAGCACTGGTGAGCCCTGCTGAGAGGCTAGGTGTGTTACTTCAGGCTTGGCACCCTGCTACCACCATCACCTGCTTTTTTTTCATCTCAAAGGATAGGCACCACGGAGCTCCAGTCTGCACAGAGCAGCAGCAAGGCAAACTTACATCAGAAGGTTTCATTTTTCTTCCAGGCTCTGTATGTAAGGACATACTTACAAGCTTACAAGGAACAGAAACATGCACAAACACCTTGTTCCTGCCTGTAGTCAGCAAGAAATGCCAGTCTTTAAACCCTCCGGGACTAGGGGTTGGGCAAATCCTACAGCTGCAGGCACAACCCTCTTCATATGCTTGTGCTCTTCACATGCTTGTGCTCTTCACACACAAGGGAGTTGTAGGAGGACAAGTAATCAAAGGCTGTATGTATCTGGGGTCACCAACATTAAGGCACTGTGAACTACTGCTCTGTTTTATCCATGACAGATGCTCGGCAAATATCTGTCCCCACAGCACTGCGTGCTGGCTGCTGTAGCCATGATTTCAAAATCAGCTCACTGAGATGGAATCGATCACTGGCTCCACTTCCCCTGTACCTTTCTAAAATCATATCTTCTGCTGGGAAAACTTCTTTTCCTGACATGCTCCATATGGGAAGTGGTATATTTAGCTTACCATAGAGACAATGCACTAAACTCTGGTTGTCCTGCCTGGAGTCAGCAAAAAGCACCATTTTTACACCCTCAGCGTTTAGGGTTTGGGTGCATCTCACTCCCAGGACCTGCAGGAACAGAGATCCTCATTAGGAAACAGAAGGAAGCATGAACTTCAGAGGACTGAAATCAGGTGAAACAGGGTGCAGGTCAGGACCAGGTATTTCTATCAGCAGAATAAGTAAATCCATTACAGTCATATGCCCTCACCACAAGAAGTTCCTCCTGACTGTGGCCATCCCATGGAAACCTTTAGGCTCTGAAGAGGGGAGAGCACCCTTCTGGGTGAAAAAAAAATGTGGCAACACAAGAGCTTTTCCTGGGATGGTCTCAAGCAGAAGGGTCAAAGCTATGACCGTGGTCAAGACCATTATGTGGAAAGCAATGGGGAAAGGATGACAAAAGCTTTGTTTTTCTTTCCCTCATAACATTAAACTGCCCTTATTCAGCAGCATCGCAAAAGTACTTATCTGAAAGTGGAATTCTTTCCTAGAAGCATTGTGCAAAATCCCTGCTAACACCTTCTCAAAACTCTGCACCAGTGTGTGCCTCTGAATGCTTTCCTCTGTGAATCACCTTCTCACTTGTCAGCCACTGCCTGAGGGCTGCCAGTGCCTCTGTTGCACCACTGATGTACTGAGGCATATCTCAAGGGGGAAAAGGGGAGCATGTGTCTTGGCAGTTGCTCATGCCTACACATATTCTAGGAACCCCATCACCTCAAGCTTCTCCAACCCCCAAGAAGCAATGGCCTGGACCTTTAGATTCATAGAATCATAAAATAGTTAGAGTTGGAAAGGACCTCAAGATCATCTAGTTCCAACCCCCCTGCCTTGGGCAGGGACACCTCCCACTAAACCATGCCATCCAAGGCTATGTCCAGCCTGGCCTTGAACACTGCCAGCAATGGAGCATTCACAACTTCCCTGGGCAACCCATTCCAGTGCTTCACCACCCACACAGTAAAGAATTTCTTCCTCATATCCAATCTAAACTTCCCCTGTTTAGGTTTGAATCCATTACCCCTTGTCCTATCACTACAGTCCCTAATGTAGAGTCCCTCTCCAACATCCCTAAAGGCCCCCTTCAGATATTGAAAGGCTGCTATGAGGTCTCCACGCTGCTTCTCCAGGCTGAACAGCCCCAACTTTCTCAGCCTATCTTCATACGGGAGGTGCTCCACTCCCCTGCTCATCCTCGTGGCCCTCCGTTGGACTTGTTGTGGGAATTCCTAACCACAGCTGGTTTCCACAAGGTAGCAGCAGTTTGTGGCAATGGTATTGGGTTTGTGTGGCAAGGATTTGGTAACAGGGAGCTACAGGGCTGGCTTCTGTGAAAAGCTGATAGGTGCTTTTCCCATGTCCAATAGAGCCAATGCTAGATGAATCCAAGATGGATCTACCACTGGCCAAAGGCTGAGCCTATCAATTATAACATAAAGTACTTAAGAAGGAGAAAAAGTTACTGCCAGGAGCAATTGCAGCTGGAGAGAGCTGAAGGGGAATGGGTAGAGAAAATTGGGAATCAAGTTGAGCCCAGGAAGAAGGGAGGGGTGAGGGGAAGGCGTTTTTAAGATTTGGTTTTATTTTTCATTATCCTATTCTGATTTGATGGGTAATAAATGAAACTAACTTCCCTAAGTCAGGTCTGGTTTTCCTGTGACGGTAATTGGCAAGTGATCTCTCCCTGTCCTTATCTCAACCCACAAGTATGTATTTGTGTTTTCTCTCCCCTGCCCAGATGAGGAGGACAGTGATAGAGTGGCTGTGGTGGGCACCCGGTATTTAGCCCTGGTCAATCCACCACATGTATGTTTCCAGAGAAGTTGCTTTCATTGTTCCAAAGTTTTTAATCCATGTATTGTAACAGATGTGTCTCCATTGTAAGGCAGATGTTTTTCCCACATTGTGTTGCAATCCTTGTTATCCAGACCAACAGACCTGCTGGAGCACAGCACATTTCCTTCCTTTCTCAGCATATGGGTTTCCTTCTGGTAGAGGGATTGTGCCTTGCAAGATGCCACTGCAAGATGCATGGCACCAGGGCATGACAGGAGGGTGCAGCTGCACCTGGTTCTGGTTGTTCAGATGAACTCCATGCTATTTCCATAAGCCTAAAGGCAATGGCAACTAGGGGTGTCTAGGTCACATCCTGTTCTGCGCACTAAAGAGGCAGACAGAGAAATTGCACAATGGCAGGACTGTCCTTAAGCCCCCACTAAGCCCTCAAGCAACAGTACCTCCCATAAGACAATATGTTATATCCTGGAGTATATTGCATCTACTGTTGCTATGAAAGGGTTAATGGGTTTAAACTTGATCAGGGGAAGTTGAGGTTAGATGTAAGGAAGAAGTTCTTTACTGTAAGGTGATGAGGCACTGGAATGGGCTGTCCAAGGAAGTTGCGAATGCTCCATCCCTGGTGGTGTTCAAGGTCAGGTTGGACAAAGCATTGGGTGACATGGTTTAGTGTGAGGCATCTCTGCCCATGACAGGGGTGTTGGAACGGGATGATCTTAATGTCCTTTCCAACTCAAACCATTCTATGATTCTATGAAAGTCCCTGGGATATGTACATGTACCATAGTGCTTCTCAGTTAATTTGCCCATAGTGAAGATCCATACTGTTATCACATATGTATCCTTGCAGCTCAGTGCTAATGGGAATGACACATTTTTGGACAAAATAATGAAATATAAATGTATTTGAATTATCCAGGTTCTTACATGTCACTGTCTTGAACCTTTGGTATGTCCAGGTTCATCTCTCTAGATTTCTTTAAACTGAGAGGGAAGAGCTTCCCAACCTTTTCTGTACTAGCTCAATCCTCGAGCCAGACACAGGCTAGCTTGGAGCAGGCTCTGCCCCAAGGCTGTCCAACTTTTATTGCTAGAAATGAGTGACACCAATTTACTGGGAGGGTTTTGCCACAGTGCAGCAGGCACAAGCCATGCTTCCTGCATCTGACGCAGTGGAAGCGAGCACTGCAAAGGTATGTCTGGAAACCAAGAGGGCTGTCTATACGACACAACACAGCGCTGAGCATACAGCCAACAGAACTCCTGCTTTCATAAACTTAAACAAATGCCAGCAGTGGATAGCTTCAGAAAGCAATCACTTATTCTTTTGAAGGTGCCCTACCAACTTGTTTTAATTGTAAAGAAATAATCGGAAGGAACGAGTTTGAGAGAGTTAGTCTATTAATCATTATTGTGTTATTTTTATATGGTATTGTGCTGCTGCTATGATATGTTAAATATTGCAGCTTGTTGTGTGGTCCGCAGGCCCAAGGAGCCCAATAAATTAGATGGATTTTTCTAAAGTTCTCTCAGTGAGAAAAGTTCCAGAAAAAGTGAGAATAGTTCCATATTGTTCTATCACCTTAGATGCAAAATAACCCCAGTTGACTGTGTATTCCCCTGATTGCACAATATTCTCATGGGAATTTTGTCCACAGAACCCCCCCCCCTTTTTTTTTTATGAGGTTTTGAACAGGAAAACTAATGGCTATTGCAAGGTACAACATCAGAATTAAAAGGACATTTTCTCAGGCCATTGCAAACAGCTTTTAAGCCAGAGCAAAAATGAACTTTGTCTTTCCCAGAGTGAGATCTGATAACGACAAACATGGCCTCAACCTTCTTTATTAATGATTTGTGGTCAGTGTCAGGCTCTTTTTCCTATGAAGTATATATAAGGGGATAATCCTTCATTCACCAATATGGGTCAGGATGAGCTCTCCCAACTCATGTTCATTCCAGACATGTCATTTGAGGGACACCAAACCCTGCCACTGGTCTTGCAAAGCTTGTTAAAGTCTGATCTGCTGTACAGGTACTCACCTTCAGCCAAAGTCACAGGAGATCATGTTGCCTCCTGTCCGACCCAGGGACTAACTCTGGCCCAACAAAGACATTCTCCTTGCAAAATTATTATGTTACTGTTCTGACAGCAGCAAATGCAGCTGTACACCTGAAATAGCTGCTGCTGGAGTGGGGTGGAAAACAGGCTTGTCACACGCTGAGAAACAGAGCTCTCCCCATGCTTTTTTCTCTGTCAGTTTTATCCAGAATATCAGGTCCCAGAGCATTAACAAATCAAAGCTGACTGCACTCAGCAAATCTCAAGAAAGCCCCAAGTTACAGGAAACACCCTTGGAATGGATGTCAGAATTACCAAGACTCGTATGAACTGGTAACAGTGGAGCTTGCAAAAAGATAAACAATAATCAGTTTCCATGTTTAAAATTAAACTTGCTTTGGTCCAGAATCTGGGAATGAAAAAGTCCATGGAACTCTACATGTGTAGGGCTTTTTCTGCCTATAAGTCAGTAATATATATATTTTTTTAAAAAAAACCCAAAATAAAATAAAAGCTGGGATTGCGGTTTTTATGCCAACTTTTCACTCATACAGTCTGAAGAACCAAGTTTTAAAAGTGTGTAATGAAGTACAATTCGATGCAGTAAATTTTCAGTATTGAACATACTGTGAGAAATGGCCACTACAAATAATATCATGGGAATGGGACAGTTCCAATGGCTCTTTCTGTGGTAAACCTTTTGGCTGATTTACAGTAAAGGTTTTGCCTGAAAATGGGATAAGAGGAGACTGCAAGATTTTGTTTGGCTTTTTTTAATTCTATGGAAAAGATATTAATAGGATCCAACTTTCATTGAAGTCAATGGAAAACTCCTATTTGAGGAGCAGGCTGATTGTGGCCAAAGAGTAAACTTCAATTCCATCAGCACAATCATTCTTTTGGGATCTTCAGACAGGCTGAGTCGATGTAACCTGGGACAAAATTTGGTCATTATCCTGTACAGGATCACACCAAGTTTGTTACTCAAAGTTTCAAGGTGACCATGTGGCTAAGGCAGCAAAGTGCCTTTCAGTCACCTTTACCCATCCAATGATGCTTGTTAAGGTCTGGACTAGAGAATCCCAACAAGCAGACTGAGAAACGCTTACTGATTGCTCATCAGAAAATATGCTTAAAAAGCCCAACTAACCAAACAAAACAGCAAAAAACAACCAGATTTATGTGAAGGCATTATCCTGACTGGAGGCTTGCTACACCATTAAGTTAAACTGACATTATGGGTTGTATGTATGGCAGAAGCTCTCTCATTTGAGTTCCCCTGGCCTTCAGGCTGGCAGGATGCTTGCCAGCTCCATCTAGACACTGCACAGCCCTGTCAGTTCAGCATGGTACTCCCACTAATGTTTCCTGCCTCTCTGCGGGACTTAATGCACTACACACAAGGCAGATGCACGAGCTGCCTGCGTTCTGGCACTAAGTAGGGCTAGACATACATTTTAACTCAAAGCATGACTCCTAAGACAGGCAGAACATATGGTTTCCCAAGATGGGTTACATCTATCAACTCAGCTCAGGTCTAGCTGCAGTAATAGGCTGCAGCACCAGGCACATGTAGGTGTGAGGATTAAGGTTGAGTTTCTGCCTGTATGTAAGCTTTACCTTACTAAGTCGGGTAAAAGAAGGGACTGTTGGAAAGCTGGGTACCTGCTCAGGTTTGCTTAGGTGTCTTGAGATGGCTCTATTTGATGCTGGCTGGTGAAAAAAGTTAATTACCACCTAGAGTCAGAGTTGTCAAAGACTGACTCATTTCAGTCCTGCTTCCTCCTGCCACCCATGTGCTCTCACACCTGGAGCTGAACAAAGAATGAGATGTAATTTCTAGCCTATGCTAGAAAAACACATCTTTTGTCATGCAGTGGGTTGAGGACATATTATTTTATTGGTTCCCTTTGGTAGCTAGAAACTTCTTTCATAGTAGGAAAACAAACAATGCCAGGAGGCAGTCCTGGATATCACAACCCTATCATTGCTGCTGTTGCTTTGCTGGGATGGTCCTTGGCATGGATACAGGATAGGACAAGCAGCATTTTCCCAAACCATTCCCATGCACAGTTCAGAGGGATCAGAGATCAAGAACCATTCTCATTTGGTAGTTTGCATACAGTCTTCCTGTTGTAGATGTAGCCACCACATCCATGTGAAGAAAGTTATCTTTATAACTGTATTATTGTGCAGAAGCGAAATGAGGTTAGAAGATGGAGGTCTACATCCAAATAGGTACCACTGGTGTTTATCTTTGGTGTTGCAATTACAGTAGCATCTCAAGTCAAAAGAAATTCCAGATCTCTCAGCTCTGACAGATTCTAGTCTCCATGCAGCTGAGGGGGAGAAATCTGCTTTAGCGCTGTCTGACCATGGCTACAGCTGCCTTGGGCAAGATGCAGTACAACTGAGGGGGCTTGAACTTAGACCTGAAAGACCTTCTTTCTTCACCTCTGGTTCTCAACGTACAGTGCCAACCATCCAAGACCTGAAATTCTCAGAGCAGCCCCACATCTACAGGTTTTATTGACTTCAGCCGGCTTCAATGCCCTGCATGGAATTCCCAGAAAATAATGAAGAAAATATTAGCAGCTACTTTCAAAAATTTGGGGGGAGACTTTTGTGCAGCTTCCCACAGGAACTCTATGACAGAACCAGAGATAAATCTACTTCTCTTAGATCACAGCCAATTACCTTAACCACAAGACTATCCCACTTCTTCCTGATTCATACGTGACATAGGCCTGCTTCATTCTCTATCCATCACAGATGCACTGCAGGAATCAGGAGTCCTGTAGAAAAATGTAGTAAGATGAAATAAATAGAGTGTTACATCCTGTATGCACTGAAGGTTGGACAGTGAAAGGTCTGTAGGCAACAGATTGGCTTTGCCCAGCCTAGAGGAAAAGCAATGTTTAGGTTCTATTTAATTAATACTGACTAATTCAAGCCAAGACAATACCTCCTGCATCCACACCAAGAAATGGGATGAATTTAAGTCAAGCTCACTTAGTTCATGTTGACTGCAACATGACCACTTTTCCAGTCTGGGCAAGCTCCTGTTTCCTGCAAAGCACATGATGAACAACTCTCTGCCCCTTGGTGCATGAGCCACTCTCAATTTAATGCAAATTTAAATCTGAAATGTTAGAATACAGTATTAGTACTGCTTCAGCAGAGCATGGCTGCAGGTTCTCCAGCAGCACTCATATTGATGCAGATGGTGATGGAAATGGAGGTATTAATGTTACAAATAATGAAAAAGGAAAAACAGTAGCAAAGTAAACAGGGATTATTCAATTTGCTTTGACCTTAGTTTCACCTAGAGAAAACAAGAAGATGCCTGTGTAGTCGTTAGACTTGGTACAGTGACAGAAGACCAGCGTCACCAAAAGGCTCTGTTGAAAACACACCACTGCCCCTAGGTAAGGGTGCCTTCTGCACAACACTGTACCTGAAATAAAATCTGCGCTGGGCCACTCAGCAGCTTAAACTGCCTATAATTCAGTGTATGGGGATTAGTCAGCATGGTCCTGCCAGTGGCTGTGCGGTCACTTCTGCCCACAGGACATTTCTCTCCATGGCTTTGCCTTTTCCAAGAGGGACACCTGATTGAGGGCCCATGAGCACACCACTGGCAGCTGTGTGCCCCCCACTGCTGTGCACAGCCAGGTCCTCAGTGTCCATGCTGGTGAGAAGGGACTGAGCTGAAGCAACACAATTCAAGAAAGGTCCCCAGTGTGGCTTCTGGGCCCTGTAGTTGACTAGTCTAAGCCACCTGATGGCTGTAAGACCCCCTGCCTACACTGATCTACCAAGAAGAGCTACATGGGCCTGGAAAGACACCTGTTCCACCTCCTACCTTCACACACACTGTCAGGTCTTTAGTTCTGCACAGGAGTTGCCTGGGTAGTAACACTAGTTTATCCCAGCTGAGATATGAAGTTTACTGTTAACATGACATGGGTATGGAAAGCAAATCTGAGATCACATTAACCTATCTGTATGCACTGCAGCTGTTAAAAGTGCTGCAGAAACCCAGGACCTCCCCACCAGTAGCTGACATGTCACCATACTAATACCAAGGTGGCAGTTAAATAGCTCATTGGAGCTGAATGTTCCAGCTCCTGGGGACTCTGTGCTGAGATGTCACCACCGGCCACTCACACACAGTGCTGTGTGCCAAGAGCACACAGGAGCAAGGGTTTCTTTGAAAGCAGTTACAAGCATGCTATTCTACTGAATGATTTCCATTCTGTGGCTGGGGTCTCAGCCGGATTCTAGGAGCCCCTCACATGCAGCCATGGACCTAATAATCATCTGTGCATATATACAAATTGACAGAGAGACATACATTTGCACACGTGTGAATGGCCTGCTAAGTCTGTAGCACAGGTACCTGGGAAACAAGCTGTTTATACCAGGAGTGTTTTCACTGAACAGGACTTGAGTTTCTCTGCAATGTAGACAACGCAGCCTTCCAGGCCAGGACCTTGCTCTGGCACTAGACCTTTACTTTAGTATCCTAGAAAGGTAGGGGTTTGCAACATTTCCTAATGTAAGAAGAAGAAGCAACATCTTCTTTCAAGATCACACTTAGTTTCCTATCATATTTTGCATGAACAATTGGAAAGACTTGGAAGAAAGGCTGTTTCAGACTGATTTGTCAACCACCCAAAGTTCAAAACTCTAGTTATCTCTCGTATTAAAATGCTCTGCTGTTCCCTAAGGAAGAATTTTTCATTTCTGATAGGGCTCTTGTCAAATAAAAATTGCCAGTGAGGGTAAGCCTTTGAAAAATGATATTTTATTCATTAATTACTTTCTTTCCTAACCTCTCAAAAGAAAATCAAAGGGCGAAAAGCTATGTTATGAAACTGCAACTTTGCTCTCTCTGCTAGAAGTAAAAATGTTGTTATACAGCACATTTTCCTCACTACACTAAACCAGTCTTTATCTTGGTGGAAACTAACTCACTCATGGAAGATACTGTGTCTTAAAACTATATTTTTCCCAAAGTATTTTCCTTATTTATCTGATTAAAGGATCATGTGCACGGTAATGCCTACCCCACGATTCACATTAAGTTAGTTTTAAAATAATTTGCCATTTACATATGTTTTCACTAGATTGAAAATTAAAAACCCACATTTTATGTAATTCCAGAAATAAACAATAGAAAGAGTCACATACATCTCCCGGGTTTAGTTCAGCAGGCCTGCCCTGGATCCTTCTGCCTCGGAAAGTGATATGTTTTCAATGGTGAAGGGTTAAAAGAGGATACCAAACTATCTTCTGGAAATCATTAACTTACAAAGCCCCAAGAAGATAAAAGTTTCCATTTTCTAAAATGTAAATCTAAAACATATTCATTAGTATTGCAAAACAAACATGCAAATCTTCACCACTTGAAAAGCTCAGCTAAATATGTACAAGGGCAATACCCAAAAATACATCTGGTCCTTGGTTAGAAAACTTGCCTTTTTGGTTTTATCTAAAGAGCTTGTCTGTCTTCCATGGTTGGCTTTTTGGATTACTGCAATTCATAGTAAGCCTTTTAGCTAAGGATGAAATAAACAAAGATAAAGTCTACGTCCTAGTTTTAAATGGTCCAGATGGGATGATTTTTCCATATGTTTAGCACACCAAATGTTTATTAATCATTACAAGCAGAACTTACTTAGAACATTGCAACAGCTTATGAAAGAGGGCAGGGGCTAAAATTTACAGTTGTGTTATTACTGCCCACCTTCTTTATCCTCCTCTAGCGAGGAATGTCACTTGAACTAACTCATGTGTGTGTGTGTGAGTGAGCAAGCATGTGCGTGTGTGTGTGCCGTTGTTGTTACAAGGCAGGGAATTTCGGTTAACTGATCAAGAGAAGGTTTTGTGCCCTAATTTGGATACAATATCAGTCATGAGGAATGTGTTACATCATAACAATGACAGTGTGGGTAAAACTGGCAGTACTTGACTCGTTCCTCATCAGAGTGATTTACTTAGTGTCTGGCAATCTGTTTTTCACATGGTGTTTGTTTCCCATAAACAGTTTCAACATGGGAGAGTATGGTGTCAAGATAACAGTCATATCATCAGTCATTGCAGAACATCTACACCAGCTGCCAAAAAAACAAGACTCTTTTATCTCTGCCTCCTCTAAGTGCTTGTGTTTTAGTGATTGTTTCTCATAACGTGCTTGATAGTTTTCTGAAACCTGACCATCAGCAGCTCCATTATGTTGTCACCTCAACACAAGTGAGTTGAAGTCTTTCAAGGAAGCAGGAATAAGGAGGAGCAGGGGTAAGGCTGCAGAGGGAGTGCCTTCCAGAGGCACCGGGGAAATGGTGCTTAGAAAGTAGCACAACAATAGGGAGGCTGGAAGTTAAACCGCAGGCAAACACTGAAGAATCTGTGAGAGGTACATTGCACCACACTTGTTCTGTGACCTTTCAAATCAAAAGGTTTTGGGTATTAGTCAGATAGGATGTGAAATTTTCCATCGCATTATGTATTCCTTGCACTTACAAACATTTAACATTTGTATGCAGCAGGATGAATATAACTCCAAATAACAAGTAGGCAGCTAATGACTGAATCTTGGGGCATGTTTTGATGGTAAATAGCCATGACTCGAACTATGAACAACAAAAAATAAGAGCACAATCCTAAAGTTTTAACGGCATAACTCACCATTTTATTGGAGATAATTTACAGGAGCTTTGAGGTTGATTTATCTCATCCAAACAGAACTATCTTGTAGCTAAATATAGGGCATGCAATGTGCATTTCTAATTTTAAAGAGAAGTATTTTGAATCCTGCATGTGGCTGCACAAAAAATCCCCTGAAAACAGAGATGTAAGTAGTCTCAGCAGCTGATGAACACACACTTGTTCAAGACAATTAGCCTGCCCAAGTCTCTACTTCCAATGTAGAAAAGGGAGCTGGTGACTGAAAATGGGAGCTCAGTGCTTCTGAAAACGTTACCCCTTGTGAACAGCACAGCCACAGTGGCTTGAGGCAGGAGGTGCAGTAAGTCAAGTCACATCCCTTCAGTCCTTTTTCCCTAAGATGCTGTGAGTTCTTCTGGACTTCTTGGAGCAGTGATGGAGCTTGGCCAGCACGTCATTTATAAGAAAGATTAAGCCTTTAAAGCATCCAGTCATGTCCTGGCACCTGCAGAACAGCTGGTTGGATAAGAATCTCAGAGTGGATCTTAATCTTAGCAAATGAAAATATAAAACTTTGGCTAAAATCAGTGTAATTCTGGTACAAAATCTCGACCCCATATGCCAGATGAAACGGAAAGTGCTCAGGACAGCCTATTCAGAAGTGTCTGCTTGGGATCAAGGAAAGCAGCAGCTGCAGTTGTCCAAAAGAGAAGCTTTTGGCTTGGCTTCTGATTCATTTCTATAGCTTCTACTTCTGGGGCTTAGAAATATCTTGGCATCTTCTGGCTCCTCAATGTCCAAGAAGAACAAGACCTAATTTCCTATTCCAAAACATAGAATTGCTAATGCAAAAGTCAAAAAAATATTACTATCATCTCTGGCACTGAAGCCAGGGATGAAATTCCTGCCAGCAAACAAAAGCGTGGCCCGGATCAAGGCTTCCTCCGGACTACTATGTACCTATTGTGTATAAATTATTACATATAAAAACAAAGACCTGTGCTCTTTCACCAATCCGTACTGTCTCTAAACATAACCCTTCTGGGTGTCCCAGTGAGATGCGGTAACCAGAGGCACTAAGTACCATGCAGGGTGTAAGCAGAGAAGTCTGAGAGCTCCCACGCAGGCCTGGCTGCTTCAGCTGACAGTGCCTGACAGCAGTGCATTGCCACCCCATGCATGCCACCACGATGAGCATTCAGCACACTTTTCCTAGACATTTCCCAGCATGTACCTCCTGGGGCAGAGCTGGGCTGGGATGCAAGGGCAGCATGCTTTGCGGCTTCTGCAGACCTTCTGCTCTCCATTCAGATCACTGCTCACCCTATGCTGTCCTCACCCCGCCTTCCATATAATTCATTTCAGGAGTTATCCCACCTCCACCCCCATTCCAGTTGCCCCTCCCATGCCCAATCCCAAAAGGTTTGGATGTCCACCTTCCTTTCTCCACGCCATCACTTTCCAAGCCAGTTCTTGCACCAGCCCCTCTATCCAGTGTCCCCATTCCTGTCCAAGAGGCTTAGCATTGTTCCACATGGTGTTAGTGGTGGGATGTTTTCAATCCTTCCCTTCCATGTTACCTCAGTGCCAGTAGTGGGAAGAGTGAAAGCCCAATAGAGACAATCTCCGTGTTTTAAGCTCCAAATATCACAGTAGCCCCTGGAGATAAGAGAAGTAATTGCCTGGAAATTCCTACTCCATCCAGGAATGGAATATGCCTAATACTTAACTCACATAGTGAAACAATCCTAGTTTGAAATTTCATTATAATCTACAAGGCCAAGTGCAACAACATTTGCAAAGAAGCCAAGTTTCAAGTGAAACTGGACCAATTTACCATCTGGGGTGGAAAACTTTGTTCTTTCTGCTGAGTTTTGCTCTGCATGATGGGATCCATTTGAAGCCAAAACAGAAGGTAAACTCATATGATAGGGACCCTCATCAGTTGAAACATAAGAAAAATTTGCATGAATTTATGCAGATTTTCTATAGCTTAATGCCTTTTTGCTTTTCCAGAAAGTTTTTGCGTGTGAAGACAGAAGAGGTGAAAGCAGAATATATTAATTCTTATGTATGTTATGAGGGACTAAAACATAGGATGCAAAAAACTGGCCACTGAATAACATATGTGCACAGAATTTTCATTAATAAAAGCAAAATGTTACAAAGGAACAGAATACCCAATCATTTGGGGATTTTGTCATTCCTTCCTGTGAATCTCTATAACAGCATGTTACAATTATTTGTCAAGACCTCTTAATTTTTCCCAGAGATGAAATCTCTGAGCCTCGGGCAAGTTTTGGCATTGCAGGCAGAGCAGAGATCCACCAAGCCTTTGGATGTAGTTACCTCCTTATAATTTCACCTGAGTGCCAGAGGAGAGCCCATTGCTGCTCTGCAGTCAGCCATGAAGAACAAGAAGAGACGAGCTGCAGAGCCACCTTCCCCTCCACGCACTCGTCCTAAAATGGAATAGCTGTTTCCAGTGAAAGATGAAGAATTACCTCCAGCTGTTTCTGGTGAACAGCTCTCTCAAAGCAGTGATTTTGTAAGGCCCATTTCCAGTCCCTGTTACATAGTGTTACCAGTATTGCCAGCCTGAGTGCTTAAAAACCTCCAGTGAGGGCTCCCCAAAATCACAGTATGAAAGGCCCCGCACTTTTAAATCCTTTTATGTGCCTGTTGATTTATGGCACTGCAAGCATGGTACTTTCTGTTCGCATTCCCAAGGCTTTCCCCACATGCAGGGGCTGGGTTGAGCCCTGTACCACAGGACTTCAGAAGAGCAGAGGCCCAGATGCTGGGGCTGTAGCATAGCACTTAACACAGTGAGTCTCATCTCTGCTGCCCCTCAGCATCTGATAAGTCAGGCACTTACTTCCACTGATGTGATACTCCTGTCCTGGATGTAAATGATTTTACTGACAATAGAGCTCCACGGCTACCAGAAATCTTGCATTTGCTTGGAAGACCTTCTGCTTTCTCAGGATCTGTCTGTGTGTCCACATTTTTTCCTAACCCCAGCTAGGATCCTAGTACTATCATCACCTGGGCTATGTCCCTTCTGATAGCCATGTTAATTGCAATGCTCTGACCATGTAGCTGAGCTTGATATAGCGTGCTGACATTTTTGGCTCTACACCAAAACAAAGTAGAAGGAAGAACAGGAAAGAAGTAAAGTCTCTTTTTTTTTAGTAGTTGCTGTCTTGTCCACTTACCTTGGTTCACACCCAGCCTTGTAGCCAAAAATCTTCAAACTCATACCCCAGCTGACACCCCATCCAACAGACTAAGGTCTGGTTGGCACAGGGGTCTTCCAAGCATTCCACTGCTGACATTGCTGTTTTGGAAATTGGTGCTTCAGTGCAGTGATTAAGGCATTCCCTTGGAAAGACACAGGTATTATCCGCTGTCCCAAGACACTTCATGCAAATGACATAAGAAACACCGAATGTGCCTTTTCATGCTGTGTTTCCAATGCTTCAGGGAACAAACATGCTCATATGGAGGCCTGGGCTGCACAGAAGAACAAAATCAGCTCAGGTTGAGCTGACTTGAGCCATAGTATTTGACATGCATTGAAGTGTTACTTTTTAATCAAGAGCTAGGACTTATTCCCACACTGGGAGTGATCTCACATAGCCAAATGATACTCCGTCTGCCTCAGACTCACAACATGCAAAAAATGTATCACTGAAACAGAAGAATGACTAATACGGGGATGTAAGTAATTTGTGTGCAAATAGCATGCAAAGAGCAGGATTGAGACTGCGTCTGAAGCCAAGTGTTCCATAAGTCAAGTCACACGGAGTGGGAAGTGATAAAGGGTGTGACCCATGAGAGAAAAGTCTAAACTAATTAGGAGGATCTCCTGCTGAATGATATATTGGAGACTTGACATTTAAAAAAGGGGAATGATCTGTTCCAAGCATCGCTACCGCATGAGGGGCGCCTGCAGCTTGTTTGCTCCAAAGACACTTTTTTAAATACCCACACCAGATCAGTCCCTGCTTTGATCATTTTTACAGAAACACTCTTTTGCTTTATATCAAATTTAGAAATTGACAGTCTTGGCCTTCATTTCCTGGTATGAGCCTCCTGACACCAGACATCATCATGGCAACACCCTGTCTTAATGCTTCCGGGGCTGTGGCTAACGAAACAGAGGAGAGTAATAGACTTTTAGGCCAAATGAATTATTAAGATTACATACCCTGACCTCCCCTGTGCTGCATACCACAGAGTCCTAAGCAGAGATTGAGTCCAGCACAAGAATGTCTCCTTAGAAAGGAGATGTGAGAAGTGAGCCTCCATCAGAGAGCTGCTCCAGGGGCTGGCCATGGAGGAGGCTCTGTCAATGCTCCCTCTGCCCAGCAGCCCACAGAGCTCGGTGGGCAAGGAGTGGCTGCAAAGAGCAACAGCAAAACATGGGCATAAACAGATGACACACACACACACATTTGTGTGCATCAGGTTGGTTTGGATACAGTTGCTATCAGACAGCAAAGTCTTCAGTGAAAGGTCAGATGGTGAGGCTCTGCAGGACAGATGTCTTCCAAATGGCACATCCACATCAGAAGTGCACCTCGGGTATTGCAAGTCTGTGATCCTTGAAAACTACAAATGGTGTTCAAAGACCACAGTTGTTGTGTGCCAGTAATGGGGACTGACAAGAAAAACCCTCACTCAGTACCCCCCAGAGGGGGGAAAAAAGAGACCCTTCTTTACTGTCATTAATCCAAGCCACAAGAAGACATTTTCATCATTCTGTAGAATCTTTTTGATGAGAGGAATCTTATAGAGAAAGCTTAGGTTACCCATACTGTGGTGCCTTTCAGGACAGTGCTCACTTCTGTCCCAAGAATATTCCACATCTCATTGCTAATACTCTTCTAGAAGCACTGTAATTCATGCATCTAAAATTATATGGAAGTATGAAACATTATTCTGGAGTTTGCAGTCACATCTGACCCACCTGTTGAGTGCAACCTGTTTGAGCACCTCTTGGTGCTGATAAGAGGTTCGATATTTAGAAGCAGATGAAGATCTACTTCTGACACTGACTCCAGACACTGCGCATTGTGCTGAGCAGCATGCAGATTCAGGATGCTATAGGTGAACTAGACTGTGGTCTTTCCCTGATCTGGATTTCAGGAAACCATCACCGTCATTTTCCTTAAAAAAATGATAAAAAAAGTGAATACAAAAGGCTGTTTTAAACCCCAGTCATTACCAGAATAGAAGCACAATCTTTAAAATTACAAATATGTACATAATTGCACTGACCTGATTATAGCTTTCTGCATTTGCCTGGCTACAGATCTGACAACTTTGGGAGACCTTGGGCACTCAGATTGCTTTTTTTTTAATCAGATCACTGAGTTAAGTGTCTACATATAAACTCCTTGGAGCCTAAATTTAGTGACCTATTTTTGAAAATCTTGGTCTGTTTGCACCCAAGCAAAATTACCATCAGTATAACACAAAGGGCTGTTACAGCTGACCTAAAGACAGAGGAAATCCTGAAATCTTGTCATAGTTACTGAGTGGCAAACCTACAAGCCAAGCAGCCTGTAGAAGATACCACACTGAATGAAGAGATGCAGATGTTTACCCCATTTAATTATTAATTCGTTATTGCTACATTACTTTGGGTGGGTGAATTCTATGTGTCATTCCTCCTCAGTATGGCACTCACCGTCTCTCTTCAGCTATTGCCAGCCTCAAAGCATCATATGGCAAGGCAGGATCCCCACCCCCTCTCTTTGGGTAAAAGCTCCCTGGCAGTAAAGAAGACCCCAATGGCTTTCAGAATCCCAGGTAGCTCATTACACAAATTTCCCTATCCCTGTCCAGGAGTCTTTGCTCTGACTTTTCCAGCAAGGACCCAGCTGCAGATCCAGAGGGCTGCTGCGAGGCCAGCAGAGTGAGCATCCATAGCCTCCCTGACTGCACAACATCCAGGGGTCCAAGAAGTATTCCTGCTTCATCCTCACTGAAGGGGGAAGAGCAATTTTAGTGCATAGTAAAGCATTTGTTTAATTCTTCTTAGGTGCATGGTGCATTTTAATGAATAAAATATTGGATTACCTCATATAAGCAAAGTTTAACATGATCATGAATCGAGGCCTGAGTGCTCTCTGCAAGCTCTGAAATTGCCTTTGGGAAACTGGCAATGTTTGGCATTTCCCGACTGTATATATTTTATGGAGTATATTATTCACAAACATAAAATGTGCATTAAATAAACGTAAAACTGTATCCAAAGCAGTGGGGTCATTAAAGATCCCATGGCACTTTATACTTATTGTGGGTGTTAGCCCTGGCCTCCTGGCCAAAATCAATTTGGCAATTACAGGCTGTTTGCCTAAATTCCCAAGCAGTTTCAGTCAGATGCCATATTCCTTGCTTCCTCCTGAGACTATTGAGTAGCAGCATTGTGTGCTGCTCAACAGTTTCTGTGTTTCCTCTTTTAAATGGCTGTAGTAGCCATGTCAGGTATGGGAAAAGCTAGAAAAGGTAAGAGGACACTTGGAAGGTTTTATTTGTCTTGGGAGGATGTTTGTGGGGTTTTTTTGTTGTTTTGGTTTGGGTTTTTTTGCAATTACTATTTATTTAGTTTAAAAGTAAGACGAAGGACAATGAAGACATCCCCAAAATAAGCATCCGGCTAATCTGCAGCCACATTCGAAAAACATGGTTACAAAATGTTCTTCAGCCCTGACCCAGTTACAACCTGAATTTAATTTGCTGCCTATGTTGCCCATGGCTGTAATGCATCTCAGGAGCATGTTATTCACATGATAGGGTCCAATCCAACACCCACTCCTTTCTGTGAGAGTCAGACCGCTGCTGCTAATAAGGATGGCATAATTCTGTCCTCGTCGCTGTGGCTGCTATCATGTGCCAGGGTTTACATGTTTCCTTTAGGCACATGCTTTTAAAGAAAGAGCTTATTGTGCACATTGGTGGAATCTGGAGCTGAAGCACAGAAGTCATATGTCAGGGTTTAGATGTTTTTATATGGAGGCTTGCCATAGTTACAGTTGTCGGTAATTATTACAAATAATAATGACTAACATTTATGTAACAGTTTTCTCCAAGCATCTCAAATCGCTCAGTAAGCCTTATATATTGATTACAAATCCTGAGCCAAATTCCCCTTTCATTCATGCACGCACAATGTTGATGGAAATCTCCACTGGGATTTACATACGCAGCTGAGGGCAGAAGTTAGTCCTGTCCGTACACGTATGTACATGTGCAACACATATACACACATTCAGGTAGAGGTATAGAGATCAGTTCACTTACTGGCTGAAAAATGTGGCCATGATGCAGTTTGAGCAATAGTCAGCAGCAGCAAAAGCAAGTTGGGATTAATAAACATTTCCACAGAATAGTTTTCTTTGGAAAAATGGGCTTTGTTTTAATAAAAAAATCTCATTTGGACAAACAAGCCAGTCTTCAAAGAGATAAGAAAGAAAGAAGTCAGCCTCCCTTCTTGTTTCTTTCTGAAGAGCTAAACATCTTCAGTATATCAAAATAAAATATATCCAGATTAGCAAAATACGCTTCCCATAAAGAAAATGAAACAATGTGACATTTCCTAATTATTCTCCTGCTTATTTTTTAATGAATGTTCTGTGAGAAAATGGAGAACTAAGTTTCTCATTGACAACAAAACCAAATCTGGACGAGTCAAATATCTCATGAAAAGAAATTCCATTTTCCAATCAGATCTACTCAGCAAAGAGATGAGGACAAAGATAATGAACTCAAAGCCTCTGTTCTCTGCTGTTTATATAACGCAGGAGAAATGGACAGAGGAGACTTTGCATCATCTTTTAAGTTCCCACCTCCTTTAAGATTGGCTTGGCAAAAGTTTGCACCTGCAGGCTGTACTAATACTTGCATATCGGTAAAGGAGAGGAAAGACAACTGTTTTCAGATTAAGCTCTTCTATAGGAAAATTTTGGATGAGCTGAGCACAATCACTATAATTATGAGTTAATCAAGAAGCTAGAATAAGCAATCCAGCTCCTGAGAAAAGTCCAACAGTGAAAATTTTCTCCAGCACTACAAGAGTCCTTTGGTTCCAGGCTAAACCAGGGAGAGGAGGGTCAGGATCTGAATACATGACACTGTTTCCTACCGCATGTGTTTTTGGAGATTTCATACATGTAATGTAGGCACAAGTCTGCTTATCCAGCAGAAGGAAAAAGATGAGCGTTTGAGGTGATATGGCAGCTGACAAGCGTAAGAAATCTCAAGATTCTGAACGGCTTCAGAAACCAAAACCAAACAACACAAATCAGGGAGACAAAACAAGCAAAGTATCTACTCTGATGCAACGATAAGAAGCTGTGGATACCAAACATCTTCTGCAATATCTATTAAAATGAACAGCACTGAAGTATTTCGTATAGAAATTAAAAAGCACCCTAGTGAATTATTCATCTCTTTGTGACTTGAGAGGAGATCGTATGGTACAGCACAGCTTGTTACAATACACAGCATTTTGCTTTGCACATTTAAAGAATTTCAGATTGCTTAAAGATACATGAGGCTCCGTGGTGGTATGTAACATAATTTCTCACACAGTTTACCCATTAGAACAACTCTGGCCTTAGAGGAGGTAAGTGGTAATGCGAAACATGTTGTTTCCTATTGTATGTTTTTAAAGTAATACATTAGCTGCAAATACTTAGACTTTTCCCTTCATTAATATTCTGGTTAAATATACGCTACTAACAGCCAGCTCTGGGACAGCTCAGACAGCCTGGCTGATACATAATAAAAACAAGGGCCCTTGCTAAATCATGCATTGAAGTTTTTCAATGGAATAATTCCACTGATTTCAGGAGAATTTCTCCTTATTTACTGAGATACATCTGACAAGAGAAGCAAGCACAAAGCAATTGTACCGACAGTTTGAAAAAACCTCTCTTTAATCTCCACAGAGAAACACAATAGTCGAGATTTCCATTTAAAACACATAAGTTCTGATGAAATGTAAAAGAATATGCTTTAACAGGCTGCTATACCATTTTCAATCAGCACAAAAGCACAGATCACATTCTAGAGACGTATTGTGAAATATTTTTAATGAAACTTGCACAAAAGTCCACCCTCTGAGAACACTCAGTCTACCAGACTAATACATCAATATAAAAAGAAAATGAGACATGAAAACAAACTCTGCTTAGATGATGATAGAAAATGTTAGCTAGCCTAGAGGAAAAGAAAGGCTTGGAATTTAATGTAAAATTTAACTCTTCTTTTGACATATGCAGTTTTCAGTGCTTCTCTGGTTGCAAATGCTACAGATATAAAGGCTGTTTGTTGAGGAGTCAGGTGTAAACTAAATTATTCTGGGAAAGCTCTCACATGTTGGGCAGGCCTGAAAAATCAGGTCAGTTATTAAGGACTATAAACAGGTCTATTTCCATTCGGGATTTCCCCCCCCCCCCCCCCCCCCCCCCCCCGTTGATCCCTTGATCTCAAATCACCAATGAAAAAAATGCATTATCTTCTGGTAACATTTTTGTGGCCTTTTTTCTTTTCAGGCTGTGTAAATCACATAAACAGCACAGCATTTTTGCGTCTCCAGCTAATTGCTAGGTCATCAGTTGCACTTATGGAGGAAGAAAATATTGACAGGAGCTTTATTCTACCTTGTCTGCATGTAATCTAGATCATAGAAGCAGTCTGTCATAGGAAGGCTATGGTGGGAACAGTGCAGAGGGCTCAGGCCTTGTACTGATCACCTGCAAGTCAAGACAGGGGCTGATCCTGCTAAGGGTTGGCAGTGGGACATATTGTAGGGTTGGGCTGAGCTCCTTGGCTTTTACATGACCACCACCACGCACTGGGCAAACCCATTCATCCTGTAGATCCTGAGTTTCCGAGCTATGAAATGGGGATAGAAAGCCTTCCTTTATTATTGGCCTAGGCCTCTCCTATCAGTTTTGAGATAAGTATTCAGGGGCAATTGATTTCCTATTGGATGTCTGAGCTGCACTTCACACAATGAAGTCTCCAGTGGTGCCTCTTGTAATACAAATAAACTATAGTGACAAATATGTCTCTTGAGAAACAAGTTTCCCATAGCCAACGGAGCTTAGAGCAACCCCCTTAGGCAAATTCACCCTTTTATGCTTAGCATTTAAAACTCATTTTATGAGCTGGTTATATGCTTATAATGTTTAATCTTTGCCTAATACTTTTTATGGGGTCCTTGTGGATGGAGGGTACACTTAGAGGGAAAGTCAGGCTACGTGAAAACTGCTTCCAGCAAGAGCTGGGAGGACTGGTTAGCTAAGAATTGGAGAATAATCCTGTAGGTCCTTAACACCAGAACTTGAAAACGAGGGAATTACAGCTCTTTACTGCTGTTCTGCAATTCTTTTCCAGCTCCTGTTTTGGGCTGTGAACGTTTCCTTACAGGCAAAGTAGATACTCTAATAGCTGGATGGCCTATTCTGTTGTTATATTATCTCATGATAAAGCCAACATTAGCTTGCCTTATCAAAGCATTAACTGATTGCGGTGAGGATATTCAGCCCTTAAAACTTTCACTGACTGGTGCTACAGACACCCACACAAGAGGCTGACCTTTAGTCAGTAACTCTGCTCACCAATCGGTAGTGGCTGGTCCCCATGGGAAACATCTATAATACATGCCAGCTATGAAATGCTGAAATGCTACTCTTTTTAGCTCAAAGGAAATAAGCTTGCGCTTTCTGCAGTGTGTGTGTATGTGTGCAGCGGTGATGACCTATGGAAGCAGCACTCCAGTCATCAGCACTAAAGTCTTTTCCCTCCCCTTCATCCCATCCTTTCTGGACCTCCTCTGTGAGCCTGTGATAGCATAAGCTCTCCCAGGACCAAGCAAAGCTTAGGTCCTCACAAAAAAGGAAGTCCCTGATGACTTACAGGGACATTGGTCATGGCCTCTGCCCTCCTTCTGCCTTTCACTTCTGTGCACTGATCTCTGTATGTAGAAATACTTGTTCCCACACACTGTATGGCATGCAGTGCATGCATGCATGGACATCCCTTATCCACCTTCACAGAAAAACAGTCCCTTGCTGCTTTTTACACACACACAAGCTGCTGCTTGCAACATTGCCTCTTCACAGAGCTTTGTAAACACCAGCAAACCCATGTGGCAGAGAGGCTCTGCCAACCGAGCAAAGACTCAAGGCTAACAAAGCAGAGCACTGTGCAACGTGCCATCTCAGAGGGCTCCAAAACCTCTATAAATCCACCATCATAGCCCAGAGGAAACCCTGGCATTACCCTCGGCTGTAAGCTGGCACTCCCAGCCGGTTCTCTCACATGCAGGGAGTACCAAGGCATTCAGCCATGTGAACACTGATCCATCATACACTAGGGCTTGCTGCTCAGCACTGCTAGTTCTGGTGACCACATAAACACTGCAAGACCCTCTGCTTTGTCATGCCTAAGTACAGCCACTGACATAGAAAGAAACATACTTTCAGAAAAATGGGATTGTTCAAGCTCTTTTTTATAGAAAAAACCTCATTATTTCAACCAGTTCCTTTACAGAGCAGGTGCCTCTGGCTCTTCATGTATCAAGCTCAGCTGAGGTTTTGATTGCAAATAAATATCTGCCTTGCTTTTAACTTCCTGACGCTGACTGCTCCCTACAGCCACTTGCAGCACATCATGGTGCTAAATTGTCCGTGTGAACTGGAAATCTTAACTTTTACTCTTGTCAGTCTCAATCAAGACTGCAGGCTCTTACCTCACACCAAAATGACAACTGTAATGGGCAAAAATATTGGTACAGCTCTGACACAGTGGCAGAGCAGAAAGCCCCTGAATACTCATGCAAGATGTCTACCTGGGCAAAAATAAACAGGAATTATTTGGATGATGATCAGATCAAAGGCCGCAAAACCCGCAAAGATTATTCACACTGCAGTGAAAAATTTTGGCTTGCACAGTACTTTTAAGCAATTTTCCTCATACTGTAGTCACAGGTTTGCAATGGACAGTAATTATTCCAGCCTTTAATACAGACTTCAGTCCCCCTCCTTTTTCTCCTGCCTCAGAGAAAAAAAAATATTATAGGTAGTAATTTTCCTTCATTGGCCAACACATGGCTGTGTGCGAAGAATACTCTCTGGCTATCCAGCACGATGTAGGCTTTGATGGATGGAAATAAAAGATCATTCTCTGCAAGCTGGAGCTGAAATGTTAGCCTTTGGGAGCAAAGGTTATTTTATCAGGAAATAAATCAGAGCCCTCTTTCATTACTGTTTCTTTCCGAGCTCATCTCAGTGATGACTAGGGTGTGTGTTCAGACCACAGGAATCTGAAGAACCACCCAGTCGCTTCATCAGTCCTAGAAGACGACAGAGCCCAGAGTCAAAGCAGCACCATCCTGTATATTTTTTTTTCTTTTTGCATTTGGTTTTATTTCTGTTTGTTTGTTTGGATGTTCTCATTTACAGGCTGGTGGTTACAGTTCATTCCGTGAACTCGGAGCCAAGAAACGCTGGGTTTTAGTCTCAGCAGCCTGCCCCCTGTGCTGCTGCACCATGAGATGCCATCCCACTACTCTTCCTGATCCATCCCCAGGGACCTGCCTTACCCCAGGCTATGGGGAGCATCCAAGGCCCTTCTGCAGATCAACATCCATGGCTCTCCAGGGCTTTTCTTCAAAGGAGAGGCCTTGCCCTGCTGTCTGGCATGACATGTGCCCTCCACTCGCAGCTCACTACATGCTCTCCTGCTGCACGGACCCAGTGTCCTGGCCACAGAGGTATCTGCCCCCCTTGCAGTGATGCCTAGGCATGGGGTTATGGAGCCTCCAGACACCCTCAGAGGGGTCAGGTCTTTTCTAGAGAGATAACACACGAGGAAATTGGAGTTTGCCTGGGGGTTTAAATCCAGGGGAAAGGGAGAGTCCAATGGGAGTAACAAGAGGAGAGTTGGGGAAGCAAACAGTGACTGGCAGAGGTGTGAGGCATAGAGACAAACCAGCACATACATCAGCGTCCCCAGGGTGGGTAGCACAGGCTACCAGGGGGGTGAAACAACAAAGTGGGGTGGCCATGGAGGGTCTGGGTAAGTGAGAGAGTGAGGAGGGTAAATACAGACCTTTCCAGGGACCCAGGATCATGCAGCATCCGCAGCCTGTGCCCTGCAGTGCTTCCCTACCTCAAAACCTGAAATAAACTTGGACACCACCTTCAAGAAAAGATACAGCTATTTATAAGTGTTCCAGCTATGCCTTTGATGCTATTTCAAAACCCTAAGATATAATTTAGGGGTTTTTTTTATAAAAATGAGAGTATCAGAGAAGAGGGGGGAAAAAAAGTTTAAAACCAGAAATAAAGTCCTACCATCTCATTTCACTGCTGACCTAAGGCATGCAGGTCTCACACAGCCCTTGACTTCCCGGGAATCAGATTTTTTAATTCACTGCTTTATCACTGAATTTTTATGCAATTAAATATGTGTTTTTTCCAAATATAAGTTTTACATTTACCAGCTGCTAAATGTGCATCTCCCATCCCCCTTCAGGAAATGGAATAGATATCACCATTTTGCACATGGCAAAACTGAGACATCAGCACGCTAGATGACATGTCAAGTTTGCCAAGGCAAGCCTTTATCAGAGATAAGAGAAGAGCATGACTGCTTCATTTTCAGTTCTGATGCTAAATGTCAAGCTTTTCTTTTTAATCTATTTTACTGCAACCTGGCAACGATTGTAAGTCTGACTGGAGAAATAAGATCTTCAAATTGAATGTCTCTCAGTGATCTCACAGTGACTCTCACATTTATTTTAGACCAAAATTCTGCCAGGAATGGAGTTTTTGCCTATTCTTTACAAGAGTGCAGATTATAGTATGTCTTAAATATCGGACATACCTCATCTATTTGGAGGTCTCCATGTCATATCAAAAAGGTCATGAAGGAGTTGCAAGGTCCAGGCTTTAGAAGTGCTGTTGATCAAGATACACTCAATGATTCTAGCCACCATAAAAGGTTTTTTTGGATGAAATATGCAGAATTTATGCTGCTGTAAATGGGTCATCCCATCAGGACCTCTTCTGTTAACCCATATTTTGCACAGCTTGTATTCAGCCACGGTCTTGAAAAGCCTCTAACTAGGTTTTGCAGGGGAAGCAACAAACCCATTTGGGACAGATATTCCCTGGCCTCTTCAAATGAAGTGAGAGGAGAATCCAAACCAGTGTTTCATCATCCTGAAGAAGCACGTCATATCTGATACATTTTAGAAGGAGGCATTTTAACCACGGCTATGACCTCTTCTGTTCCTGGCCTTGTGCCCACTGTATCAATCGCATGCTATGAGAGAGCAGCTGGGTTTATCACAGCATACATTTTCCTCTATCTAATTACAGTCCTGCAGCCTATATTATCTGCACAGCTTTGTTTGAAGTCCATAATGCGTGCTTTGAACATCATCTAAACTTCCTGCCGGTATTGCAAAATCTCCCTCTGATTGCTCTGGAAGGGTTCTGGGGCACCCACCATACTGAGCAGGAAGCAGCAAAATCAGCGTCTTTGGGGAAGTGGAAGAGACAGAGTCTAATGTGCCAAGATTTAGCAGTTGCTACATCACATCACATTTATATCCATTCACTCCAGAAGAGTAGTCTCAGTTCTTCTCCTCTTTTAATGCTACTTTATACTGCTCAGCTGATACGAAAAAAAAAAAAAAAAAACAAAAAAAACAGAAAACAGCTTTAAGGCATCAGAGCCCTTCTGCTAGGAAATATCATCTGTATGTATACATGCATAACACAGCTTGCCAGCTGGCTTGGAATAGTGCAATGGCTCTGCCCTTCTCAAGGCAGTATCCCCAGAGGGAAAGGAGAATAGTAGTAGGAAGGCCAGGGCAGAGAACAGGGAAGGGGAGAGGAACGTATGAAGAGGCCGGCATGGAGAGCATGAGGGTGCCTGAATACCCCAGCACAGCTCAAAAGACGCTGCTCTAGAAACCCAGCAGAGCCCATGAGGTGACCTGGAACACTGGGAAATGCAGCTGTGGCTCCAGACCTTACAGAGGGCATTTTATCCACAGCGTGCTCTTGCATGGAACTCTGTATATACCTGATGAGTTTAACACTTATGACAACCTGAGTGCATCACTGAAGACATTATACTTAATCATGGGGTGAGGGAGAAGATACCAAAATACACTGTGAACAGATTTTTCTTAAACATCGTCTTCAAAATGCCTTAAGGATTATTCACCTCAATTTAAATACATACTGTATTTTAAACCTGCTTAAATATATCTTTAACTGACGACTGGACAAGTTCCAACAAAGTCATCCATGTAGTTGAGGTAAATGATACACAATTTATGACCATGTGTTACTTTATTAAACAACAAAAAAAAAAAAAAAACAACAAAAACTGTCATTGCCAGAGGGAAAAAAAAAAAAAAGGAAAATATCTTCCCAGAAGAAAACATGTATTTACTTAATAGAATGGCTGCAATACAAGTTAAAAGAAGCCAAGAGATTCAAAGTCAAGGCTATCCTTTATGCTTTTACCCGGCAGCTATATGAGGTAAGAGCCAAGCGCCAGCCATAACTTGCATTTCTTGTCCAGCACTGGTTAATGTACCAATTTGTACGTTATGGAAACAGGCTTCGTCTGTTCTTTCAAACCCTTTCCTGCTTCTGCAGTGCCCACAATAAGCACCCAGCAGTTTCCTCTTCCTGGCTCTTTTATCTTCAGTCTTTTTTAAGCCAAAGCCGCTGCAGCCCAGCCGTCCCTGGGAGGGTGCCACAGGCAGAGCTGTGGGGCTGACCCTCTCCACAGCAGTGGGGCGATACACAACAGCCCAGCCACAAAACCAAGGACAGACACCCCAGGAGAGGCAAATCCCAAGAAGATGGAGGGATGGAGGAGTAGGATGAGGGCCGGCATTCGGCTGAGCTGGAGGGCCCATGAGTTCTGCTGTGGGGAGGGCCCAGGGCTGCTCTCATGCAGAGGGCAGGGGACCATGTCCATACTTGGGCAGCTCCAGGCACCAACTCCCTCCTCCCAGCATCTCTGGACGCAGATCCCTGGGCTCAGATACCCTCCCAGCATACACTATAGGCACTGAAGTGAGCCTTGTCCCTGTCCTGAAGCAGTGGTCAGATGGGCCTCCCCAGCAACTTGGTATCCAGCAGCAGTAAGAGCCATGTGCAGCAATACTGGCACCGACACAATCATATTTTTCCTGTTTGCTCTGGTTTCTCTCTCCTCCTATAAGCCAGGAGCACTCATGCAAAGCTCAAGATTTCACAGGTCCTGCACAACCTCGTTATAAGGTGCCCAAAACCAAGAGGAGCTGAGCACTTGCCATAGCAACAACAGCTTGCGAGCTTCAGTCCACAAACCCCACTATTATTTATCATATACATTGCATGAAACTAAACCTGAGCCATGGACCAGCACCTCATTGTGCCATGGACCAACGCACTGTTTTGTCAGGTGCTGTGCAGCATCAGAACTGAGGGATGATCCTCACTCTAACAAGGATATTTGGAGGAAAATCTGGCTTTGCTGTTCCAAATAAGCACTGTTCATTGCACTCAACCAGTGTCACAACGTTACCAGCAATATTATTTCCTGATAATATTTCCCAGTGTTCCCCTGCCCACAGTATTTGTTCTCACTACAGCATGAGAGGAGGTGAGAAGGATATGTGCAGGGGTCATGGGGGAGAGCAGAGATGTCCCCAGTTAAGGGTTTGTGGGGTGAATGGCTTGCACTTGAATGCAGTGCATGCTGGCTGGCAGGCTAGAGGATTAAAGGGTTGCATACCAAGTGGAATTAAGAAGTGCTAGTTTTCCTAGGTCCTATAATTTGTAAAGAACGGAAAGAAAAAAAAATTCTCTTGGAATTAATCTATTTCTTATGCTCATTCCAGCTGTGTTTAATTTACCCTCTGCTATTTCTCCCCTCTGATCGAGGAATGCTGTATCCTTACATTCATATTTCCCCTCAAAATCCCCGCGTTGAGCAGAGCTTTTCTTAATTACTTTAATATGCTGCATTCTGGGATGGGAGAAGCTGATCCAGAGCGACAACTGCTCCCTCTCCTCAGTGTTGCCTTGCTCCCCAGCCTCACCCCTGGCATGGGGGTCCTTCGCTTGCCTGGTGGCCCCATCCCACTGGGCCATGGCTCGAGCAGGCTCCGGATGCAGCCTGCAGCGGCCCGTTTGACCCAACTCTGCACGTGCAAAGAAGGAACTACGTTATGTGCTTGACATAGGCACACCAAGCACCCTGCAGCAAAGCCAGAATATTCCCCTCTGCCTGGCTTGCTTTCATTCATGGATTAAAAGGCAAGCAAGAGGCCTTCGGGCGGAAGGCAGGAGCCAAGTGTCCTGGCAAGCCTGCCCACCAGTGATTTAGCAACCAGCGTGCCAGATGGACCAAGCCTGGAAGAGCAGGGATGGGGGGAGTGCCAAGCCAGCAAGGCAAGGTGATTGCAAAAGGGAGAAACCAGGGAAGAGGAGGGGAGATTGAGATTTGCGTTTGTGCACATGTGTCTGCCATGACTCAGCTTGCAGTAGGTTTCTGTCCGCAGCCCCTCAGATAACCTAGGCTCTGCACTCAGCATGCTCAGGCGTATTGGAAGAGCTGCTGGATAGGCTGTCCGTGCTGCAGGCAGCCACTAGCTCTAATGCAACAGGGAGACTTCTGCAGGCAGGCAAGATCCTTCAGGTAACACTGGCTGGATAAATTATACTTGTACCATAGCTCTGGTCCAGAGCAAGGACACATCCTCCACCACCTCCAATTGCTTATTGCCTACTGACCCACCTTGCAGATAGGGCACTGCAGGACCATGGGAGTACTAGCTACCAAACCACAGCCCTCTGCTCTCCAAGAGTTCCCGTGAGTTGTCACCCAAGGTTTCATTTTTCTTGTGGACCAAACATTCGTTTGTGTCACAGGATCTTGTACCTCAGCCAATGTGTTATTCGTTCAACAGGAGGGGGATGTCCAAGCAGGGGGTACAGACCTCTCCTGAGGATGAACCACAGAGGTGTAATGTATCTAGCCCTCTCCATAATGACCAGCCTGAACATAACACGGCCCTTTGCCAAAATAATCACCCCCATGTAGACCACTCTCTCATGCTCTGTGCAAGTCATTAAGCCTAACTTATGTGGCAGAACTGCTCAGCAAAATGGGAATTACATAGCAATTTATGGGGGCTAGGATGCATATTCTGTCCAATAACTTCCTTCTCATGGAAATTTCCCTGTAGGCATTTCTCCCTGTGCCCCAGCCCTGTCTCCCAGCTGCCGATGTTCTGTTCAGCCTTACTCTCATGCCCCTTGCTAAGAGTCTGCACAGATGTCTCCCTATCCACAGCCTTCAAGATTCATTACTCCCCCCTTTGAGAACTACTGCAGGGAAGCTTGGGACAGATTGAGTGGCAGGACTCTTACTTCTTTTTGCCCAAGTTTCCCATTCTGGCCTTTCCAGAGACAACTAAACAACCGTAAATAGACTGAACTCTTGGAAGAGAGTTAAAATAAAGAAGAAAGCCAGGTTGAGTAAGATGATGACGTGAAGTTATGCAGCACAACCGGGAAGCTTACAAAGAGGTAAATTATGTCGCCTTTTGCAGGCACGGATAACAGCAATGTACACACTGTGCCCTGCCTTCAGCTTTGAAATGGCCAACATGCAGGAGACCCAGCGTCTGCAGTGAGCTGGGCTGGGTCTCCTGGATGCCAGGGGACACCGGCACCACCGTGCCCACTAACAGGCCAACATGGGGTTTCCTCCTGTTGCAACCACAGGTATGCTTCACCACCGTCTGGCTGCTATTTATTCCACAATATTCTAAAAATGTGCCCCAACCTAGAAGCCCGGACTGTTGCCAAACTCATTCTTTAATAAAAGTAACAACAGCAAGGTATTGAAAATCATGAGGCATTTAGAAATATACAGACTCCTTTATGGGTGAAATAATCTAATAGACAAGCTGTTGTTAATTTATAGCCTCAATTTTCAGACACACTTCTTGAGTCAAAAGTACTTCCTGCTCCATAATTCCTACAGGGACACAGGTGGCCCAAATTGCAGTATACATCTACTGTACATTAAAATGTATTTCGGACTTAGCTTAAACATTTCTGAAATCTCAAGTTTATGTCTAGACTATTTTAATCAGCTAAATGTCATAATAAGCCATATGTTGGGCTTGATAGGTTACATATACCAGCCCCGCTCATAAAGTATCAAAAGGTGTTTTTAAAAAGGAGTCTGTGTTTGTTTTACCAGGAAAATGGTGCTTTTAGTCAGCCCTATCAAACCTACTGGCAAAGTGCACAGGCTCTGACGTAACTACTGGGAAAGAGAGAGGCTGGGGTGGCCGCGGTGTGGGGAACAGAGATGGCTCAGTCTGTCCCACTGCCCCGCAGCAGCTCTGCTGTGGGGAGTTACTCTATTCCTGCTGCCTGCTTGGGGCAAACAGCTTCACTCCTGCTGCATATGGTGCTGGCATGGTCACCTGCATCCCCCTGCTCTGTTTCACATTGCAGCACATTCCTGGGCTGAAGCACATGGATATATTCTGCTAGACCCCCCCATGCAAGAGCAGAAGGCACTGAATGGATCCTGAGCACCCCTTCACATCAGGTCTCACTTGTGTAGAAGGAGGCTTGCTAGAGGAGAGCAGCACAGGCAGGTTGCCTGGGTTACACTAGAAAAAGAGGGCTTTCACCAATAAAGCTCTGCCATTAGCAAATTGAATTAATTTAGCATAACAGCACAAAATCAACTATTTCTTCTCCAGAGCTTTTGCTAGTATAAATCAGCAAAAATCAAAGTCTCGTGCCTGAGCTTTCTGAAGTTGAAACACCTAGCTTGGGAAACGACCCATGACCCACGGATGCCTCATGCCAGGAGGACGGTTCCCCACCACGTACACTGAAAGGGATCCTCTGTTTGCTCTGAGCCGCAAAGGGCCTATGGCACACAGACACGTAGCTTGGACTGCCTCCAGCAGCGAGCGGGGATATACATGCACACAAATTCATCACTCTGTCATATGCGATTATTTCCTTATGCAAAGCTGTCTCCCTTCTGGATGCAGAAATTGCCCCTTCGCTTCCAGCCACTGCCACAGGGAGGTCTTACAGCCCCTCCTCGGGCACCCTGACCACCAGAAAGACTCAGCATCTATGGGCCATGCTGTGCCCAGTGCTCCCACAGGGCAGCGTGCCCATTCCCATCATCCCACACCCTCACAGCCTGAAAAAACGCATAGAGCCCTGGGAGAACGACATGCTCATGGCCCAGAGGAGGAAATCCCAAGAGTGTTACAGCCGGGCACTTGCTTCTGGAGGCTCCCCAGGGACTCAAGGTACATACAGCACAGCTTAAGGAGTATTTTAATTATAGACTTTCCTTAGGAAAAACAGTCCATTCAGTGCACAGGGATCCCCAGGGGTGACACCTGAATCGTGTCTAAAAGTAACTGGGATGGGATGAGAAATTGGAGATGTTAGCAAAGTTACCCACAAATTGTACTTCATCACACACCCCCACCCCCAATTCTTTGGCTCCTGGCTGATTAAGCCAGTCACTTTCCAGATGTACTTATTCTTCCTCCTTTTAATGAACCATCAAGGCAGAGGATGAGAGAGAAGTTGTCACGCTCTCATTCTGCAAAGTGCACTGCCTCTGCAGAGAGTGTGAAATACAGTCCAGCAGGTGAAAGCATAAGCACAGCCTGCCCATGGTATCAGGTAAGAATACTGGCCTTCTTAAAAATATGTTTTCCTGTCAGTGTGTCCACCACAAAGCATAAATCCTTACGTGATCTTTTTTTTCAGGATCGCCCTGTTTGCCAGCAGTAAACATCTGAGAGCTGTTTTTATTTCCACAGCAGTTTATTGCTGTGCAAATACCATAATTTTCAGTCTCTACAAACAGAGAGAGATCCTCATCCACCCAGTTTGTTACTATACTTGCTGGGCAGAAAGATGTAGTAAAAGCCATGATTTCTCTCAATGTCCAAAGTGGAATTCTGTTTTTTAATTCTTTCCCTGCCTATGCAGGCTTCAGGTTACTCTTTCTAATGCTGACATGCCAACTTGAACTCTGGTCTGAAAATCATAGAACCATAGAATAGTCAAGGTTGGAAAGGGCCTTAGGATCATCTAGTTCCAACTCCCCTGCCATGGGCAGGGACACCTCCCATTAAACTATGCCATCCAAGGCTATGTCCAACCTGGCCTTGAACACCGCCAGGGATGGAGCATTTACCACTTCTTTTAGCAACCTGTTCCAGTGCCAATTCACCCAATCCACCCTTTCTCCCTCCGATGTTGACCATCTGCAGAGCAAGGAATAGCCATGCAGGTACTAGACTACATCGTTAGGTCATGGAAATTTGTACGGCGTCATTGAAGGTGCCATGCTGGAGACATGCAACATTGGGGTTTATGTAGCCTCAGTTTTAAACCAACAATTAGTCCATGGTCATGAGCCATGGTTGGTCATTTCACTTTTGTGTCTCCCATTTCTGGTTGCATAAATCCAAACCTCTGCGGTGGTGCAATGTATGCCAACCCAGCATCTGCCAGTCTGTCTGTATATGCCTGGACATGAAGAGTGATCTTGTCCACCCCAGAGAGCATCTTTGGCATGTAACACCACAAGAAGGGGCAAGTCCAACTGGATTTCAGTGGCTTCTCAGGCTGTTATTGGTATAGATGGGTCAGCTCCTGTAACAGAAGGCACACAAAAAATGCTACAATTCTGCAACTCACAATGACCAATTCCTAATCTGAGTGACCAGGAACCAAGAAGGGAAAGGGGAAGCAACTAGGAATAAACTGGGAAAAGTAGACAGCATCAATTGAATCGGTTTTCTCAAACACATGGTTCAACTGGGCTGGGGACACCTAGGTTTTCATAGAAGTAAATGGTGATACCAGAACAAGGATAAGAACAGGATATGTATCAAAATAAACAGAGGACAAATTCCGATGTTAAATCAGCATGTATGCTGAGTTCTGCCACTGCAATCACTAAGATAGCACATGAGTTTTCAGTCCCTGCTACCCGATAATGCTCTTTCTTGCTTAAATATTTCACAGTGGCACTGAGGTGAAGATTGGTACAGGTGGGACCAAATCCACGTAATTAAGGCTTCTATAATGCTTATTGCAATGGTTCTCCTAATTCCTTATATATTTATTATGGAAATCAAGTGCCTTCAGAGACCTCCGGAATGTCAGTCCTGTCTATACCAATAGCAGGAGTCCAGGAACAGCTTCCAGGTCCTAGGTCCAGACATGTAACTCAGCCACAACTCATTTTTCCTGTGGGATGGAAATCCAGGTATATAGATTGCAAGGGGGGCAGGCATGTCCCTTCTCACTGGACCAAATGGAAAACTGGGACTGTGAGGCACCTGCTCTTCCTGCCTAAATCCAGCTCTATGAGGAAATTAGGCACTTATTTAAGGAGGCCCATATCCCATTAGCAAATGCATCCATCTTTCCTGTCAATTAGATGCACCACTTTGCTCCCAGATGAAGGGAGTTGAGCACAGCTGTTACCTTGAAGGTCAAACTCGGAGTTCACTCTTGCACCAGAACAGGCAAAGGACACCTCTGGACGCAAACCTGCAATTATATTGAGACATCTTCATCTAAACATTTAATGCGCTTTCTTGACAGAAAACATTTTCATAAGTATGCACAATTCTTTTATCATTTAAACGCTTTAGGTGAGTTGTTTGGGGTTGTTTTTTTCTTTCAAATCAATTCTTTGCGTAAAGTGTTCCCATTTTTAATCTTCTTCTCATTAAAGTTTTTTCTAAAGGTAGCTTTGCTTTCATTTTTGAGAGTCTTTTGAGATTTCCTTTTCTAAACTTCCAACGAAGATGATATTTTTAACAAGCAGTAATTATAAAACACAATTCCTGCTAGCTTCCCAGACAGATGGATCACAAGAGAGCGTAACTGGAGGTAGGTAGAAAATTACACCCCTACTATTCACAGATGCCTCTGTTCCTTAGACAGAGACTCTTCTTCTGATCCTTGAGAGCTCTTTAATCTAACAAGCACACAGGGAAGAAAATATCCTCTTATTTCTAAGTTGAATGTTGTTGACTACAACTCTGTCAATCAGCGCAACCTATTTCAATCAGGTTTTAGACAGTGGGTTTTGACAAATCACTGTCTGTTAGAATAAAGTTGCTATTGGAACAAGTTTCTAAATGATGTGATGCATTTTCCATTATTTACCAAGTCTTGACTCAAATTCTCTATCTTTCTAAAATAAGTGGCCCTTTCCAACCTAGCCATTCTATGATTCTATGTGCTGCAGTTTCACCATTAAATTGTTATGTGGGGAGCAGTTTTTATAGTACAATATCGATGGCTTGCACAAAACCAGGAACAAAGAATCCAGAGAAAAGCCTTAGCCCCCTGTTTTGGAAGAAACTTGGAACCACGGAGAGCAACCATTTTTTTATGAGTTTTATGTTCCTAAGTATCAAGGATGGACACGAGGCTGCTAAGTCACGCAGGCATTTCTGAACATGACTTAGTCATGGCTGACCCAGGGCTAATCTCTCATGCTTCTGGATATGGTGAAAGGCTCACCCCACCCACACCAAAGAGCACAGAGGCAGTGGGGAAGCCCTGATCAGAGACCACGCACCCAGTGCTGTCCCAGGGGAGCATCAGCCCCACTGTTTGGGTGAGACCCGGTACTGTGTGTTCATGTGGGAAGCTCTCTCGGATACTGCACAGACTTTGGGGTCTCTGAGCATGCTGGCATTGTATAAGACTTATTATGGGATGTTTAAGGAGGAACCAAAGACTGAGAAAGGGAGGGATTAGTGTGCTTTGTGGAAGAACAGATATGGGGAAATAGAGGGAGAAGGGCATCAAAGGGGCCAGCTGCACATAAAAAGGTGTCTGGTCAATATGTTTGTCTGGCCATAAAGCAGTCTGTCCTATCTTCTTAAACAACTCAATTTCTAACTCTTTTACTGATGTGGGACTCTTTCTTCTATGTGCATGTGTGGGCAAGGGGGTCTGAGTGCAGCAACTGGAGTGGGGCTATAGTCTTGGGACCTCACATGTGAAGGTGCCAGCAACTGGGGAGGCTGAGATCTGGGCTGAGCCCAGCTGCTGGATGGGTCCACCTTGTATATATGTACATCTATATATTCCTGCTAATGGACCTCAATCCTGCTGAGCCAGACAAGGGGACAGGATTGGGTCATTTGTGCTATCTGTGTTTGTCTATATCTATCTGCTTTACTTGGTGCTACTTTTAAGCTGTACACATGCATATGTGGGACAAGGAGCCGCAGCAGCCTCACTTCCATGGGGCTACTGGTTTTAGCAACACTAACACAGACAGACCTTGTGGATATTTTCAGGCAAAGCTTGAAATTAAACATCCATTATTCTTAAATAAATTGTCAAATGTCAGACTGAAACAAAACATGAGCTGTGGCAGCCATTAGTATAGGAACCATGGGGAAAGTAAATAAGAATACCAGATCCCCTTAATAAAGCCACAGTATCTCCATTTCCAACTCCATCTTGAGCTCTTCTAGCAGTGAAAGAGATAGACATGGTATAGGAAATGATGGAAGGAAAGCCACAGAGCAGGGAAGTGGACACCCTGGGAGGTCTGCAGGCTGTCAGCTTTGCCGGGGCAGGGGACAATTAGATCGATGTAAGGCATATGTGTAAAAGTGTCCTGACCAGGCAGTGCAGCCTTATGAGGACCTGGCACCCCCCCAAGCCACTGACACCCGCTGACCCAGACCAGAGGCAATCAGGGAGGCACACAGCATGGCTGGCAAGCAAGAAACATGCACAGGGAAACACAACCGAGCCCAGGGTGGGTCGGATGATGGTGTTCTCCTCGTCTCTCCCTTCCCCAAACACATCCAAGAAGAGGCAGTTATAAAAATATCATTCACAAATTTAGAAGACAAGGAGGAGGAACAGAGGGAGTATCGATGGTGTCAGTACAAGAGACAGACGTGAGCACCACAGCCAGCCCCACTCAGAAACCAGGCCAGACAGCCTCTATTTGCTGGGTTGGTTAGCTGGTTAGCTTGTTTGTTTGTGTTAATAATAACACCCCGTGGGTTTCTTCTTGTCCATCTTTTGGGTTTTAAGCCTTGGAGTTTTCCTCTCAGCTTTTCTCCCGCAAACTCAAAGCATTACTCAGAAAATGACCATCTTCTAATACAAAATGAAACCTGAGATTCTTCTGCACCCACAGGAAATGAGGCTTAAAAAAAATAATATGCATCAAGAGCCATGCAAGAAAATTGCTGCACCATCATTTTTGCCATCCTGTCTTTTGGCCAAAATATTGGTTCTCCTTAGGTACATACAGGCAGGGTATAAGGATAGCGCAGTCCAGTGCTGCCTGCACCAGCGCTGCTGCAGGTCATATACTTGGCAGGGCAGCAGGGTATTGCTCTTCGAGTAGATTTGCTGTTGCTATAACCAGGAATGGGCTGCAAAGTGCCTGAGGCAAAATAGCAGGATCCCTCTATTTTAAGGAATGTGTGTTTACGCTGAGTATATAAATGAGGTCTGACATCCAAAGCGGCAGACAAAATTAAAAGAAAATGAAAAGAATGCTATTTATGACTGAAAAAAAAAAAGAAATCTCTTTAAGATTAGGAACAAGCAAAAGAGAGACAGAGAACTATATTATCCTGTTGCCTTTTCTCTTACAGTGTTTTGAAACAGCAACAAAACCAGCCACAACATCAGTGTTTAAAATGCAGCACATGCCCCAAGTGTTTTTACAGTGGCTGTTCAGAAGCAGGGTTGAGCTCTACTGCGGTGTAGCCAGATTTATCACTTCAGCCAGTCACCCACAGAACGAGATGTGTGCACCCAAGAGATCAAGTAGTACAGCCTATCAGCCACTCCCAAAAACCCTGGCCTGACCGTGCAGATTGAAAGCCCAGCTGCTAAGCTGTGACCTGCCTGCTTATTTACCTTTTCACACCTAATAATCGATCAACCTTTTCTTTATCATTATGGTATCATTACCTGCCTTTCCTGGGCTATCTTCACCCTCTATTGCTATGGGAACTGCCCCACATGTTGGTGGATGCAGGGAGGGGGAACCCACCATTGTTACAGGACCACCATGTCTCAGCCTGAAGTCACAAACTGTTCATTAAACACTAGTACATGGTGTCTTTTTGAGGCAAGAGCAGCTTTTTCTTAGTGTTTACCCGAAGCCTCGGCCACAGGGATTAATGGCAGTTAATGCAGCAGTATAAATCAGGCACTTCCCACTCTCTGTCCCAGCCATGCATTCTCCTGCCAGACCCCCAGTGCATCTGTCAACTCCTTCTCAGGGGAAGAGATGATTTTCAGTTCAAGCTGGTGGCCACCAGCTAACACCTACTGACTCCAATGTCCGCAGGCTCTGATTTGACACAACATTAAAACCGTCCCCCGGAGGACCCAGCCAAGATGGGTACAGGACAGCACACAGCTGATGCCAGTCTCCTGCCAGAGTTTCATTCATCCGCAGGAAGGACCTCATGTTCCCTGTGAAGTAGCAAGCTCAGCAAACCAAGCCCACACCAAACTGGCCCCGAAGTCCAGCTCCTCTGGAACTTCATTTTTATGTTCAGATGGGCTAAAAGGAGAGCATCCACCGTCCAATTTCCTGTCTGCAGGCACTTTGAAGTTGGCCCATATTATTTAAGTGTATTTTTTTTAATGTTAAATTAAAAAATTCCTTCATTTAATACAGAAATTATTATTACAGGGGCTGGAAGGTTTCTAATGTTTCACCTGAAATGCACACATTAGATTAAACCCTTGGATGCAATGTCTGAATTAATGTAGAGCATTGCAAAGAAATAATTGCTAAACTTAAGCCTGTATGAGGACACCAGTGAAGGTGGGTAATTTCAAAACAAGGCATGTAGGACTAGATAGGAACACAGACTGTACCTCAGTCACTTGTCAGTATCAATGTACTTGAGACAGGTGATTATTTCAGGGAATGTATGTAACAGCACATAAATCCTTCATCGATCATGCCTCCGGTGCAGCTGAAGTTCATAAACAATAGTCATCCAGCTCAGCATTGCTCTGTGGGGCCCATGGGCAGCCCGCAATCCATAAGGCACCAGAAGGTGGTCCATGAACTGATTGCAGAAGTATAATTAAGAAACCAAACCAAAACACACACACGCCATCCCACGCGGTTGGCAGGAGCTTATGTCAGCGCCTGCCTACAGGCACCGATCGCTCCCTGGCTCCTGGTGCTCACATCAAAGAGGACTCGGAGGTCCTTTGATTTTAAAAGATTGAGAAATGCTTGTTTAGCTTCTGTGAAACAGGACAGAGCTGTGACTTCAGCTTCACACCTGCAACCTGCCCATGGTCCCCGGCCTGGGAGCAGGACCAGAAATGCCTGACCCCAAAGGGTCTCCAGTGTGATGAAGACAAACCATAGCTGCAGCCAGAGGCATGCAGCTCATCCAGTAGCTAAATAAAAGGTGAAAAGACCCCATTATTTACCTTTGTTTTCACCAAATGAAAACAAAGATTGAGAAATGATAGCATATAAAAAATATTTTCAGGTACCACAGACCCCATCACTTTCCAGCGAGCAGTTAGCCTGGCCTGCTAGGACTTACTGGGTATGCATGTTTAGCTGATTGACAGATTTCATTAGTAAGGTGAATTTTTCTGTTTCAAGACCTCTTCCAGACTCCATTTAGGGGTACACAACTGTTGTTTCTCCCCAGCAGAGAAAGCAGTATCTTATAGCTACTCAAAATAAAAACGTTCATCAGGGATATTAAGTAATTACCTTGTATTTAAATAAAAGATGTGGATTTTTTTCTCACCATTTGTGTGCAGAACCAGCACCAGCAACCTCCCTGTTCCTCCTTGTTTGGAGCCAACATCAAAAAATGGCCTGAAAGTTTTCCTAAGAGCCAAGAAAGTCAGCTAGTAATCGTGTGGGGCTGTGTGGCCGAAGGTACATAAACTGACTTCACATGGGACCAGCAGTAGATCAGATTGCATTGGGCGGAATGAAATAAAAAATCCCAGAAGTCTAGTTTCTTTGGAAATGTACCAGAACTGTCTCGCTATACCAACCTGGCACATCATATGTAAAAAAGTGACTATTTCCTAGTACAGTATATGGGGTGTTTTATAGAAGTCAAAAAATCAGAATGGCCTTAGTTTGACATCGTAAACACAATATACTGTAATGTCATTGAGAGACTACTTGTTAACCTACTTGTCCCAAGATTGAATGCTGAAATCGAGCCCACAAACCTACCTAGAGTTTCCCTCTGAGCACAGACATGCCAGTAAAATCTCTTTGCCATACAACTTGGAAATAATTACAATAACTATGTAATAGTAGAAACCACTTCTGTTTAATTCACTGATATTATTTACATCGGGCCAGAATTTACTGAGCTGGAAAGCAATGCTATGAGAATGACACCTTCCTGTGCAGCAATTCTCCCTCTCTGCAGCTACAGTTGTCCTGCTTGCTTTGAAAGCAAGGCTGTGTTCAGAGCTACAGTAGATTCTTCCACCCAGGTGGTTGTTCCCTGCAAGGGACCTTGAGCGTCACAATGAGGACAGGAGCCCACCACCACCAGGGCAGGGCAAACAGGTCTGCAATGAGGCATGTCTTCAGCTCCGGTTGACATATCTGATGCCATCCAAGATTTACTTCCCATCTGCTATTCAAGGTCAGGCCTGCAATGGCAATTCTGTAGATAAAAGCACTGCAGAGGATTAACAGGTATTTCTATACAGCCGATACGGGTTAGGGTTTGGTGAGAAAGAGCAGAAGCAACCTGCTGTGCACGAGGTGCAGTTGTAGTTGCTCTCTTGGCAAGAGGGCGAGAGGGGTAGAGCTGTCATGAGCCCAGAGCCACAAACTTCAACTGTTCAGGTTACTGCATTCTTAATCTATGCATATATTTAGGAAGATTAGATTATGCTTTTTTTAACAGGCTGCACCATGTATTGGAGTTAGTGCATCATCCTTGCTGAGTGGGATACGTTGTCTCCAATGTAATTTAGAGATCACCAGCAGCCTGGAGGCAGGGATTATACCACTTCCAAGAATAAGGAAAAATGATACTTAGAAGATCTTGCTGACAAAAGGACAATATGAATTTATGCAAATCAAGTCTTTTTTAAATGTAAACCACGATTTGTTAAGAATATTTTCTCATGGATTAGCTTGTGAACTCTGAAAGAAAACATTCTCCTCTCATGCAAGATGCCCAGCCTTTCAGAGCTGTGAAATTTGAAATGAAAGAACAGATCGACAATGCTAATGTCAGATATCAATCACCAGGTGCCCACAAGCGTGTAGGTAGCAAAAAAAGTGAGGAAGCACCAGAAAACCAGTACAACCAACTGACTTCCTAAGCAGCACTGGACCTAAACCTAGAAGCTTCTTCCCACAGCTCCTGGATACCTAGCTGTGTTCAAGTGAGAGCAAATCAGTCCTGCTTGTGGAAGAACTGCTCCCACAGTTAATGGTTAATAGATGTATGTAATGGAGCTGCCCTTCCCTGCAAAATTGATCCATGCAATTGAGAGTCTAAATTCTACTTATGACACTTGGTCCGAAAGACCAAAGGTATTTCCCAAAGTGGGAGTCAGACACAAAGATTTACATGCTCTTTTTTTGCCTTGTATGGTTATTAACATGTAGCAATTAACTTGGCTGAGTTCTCACTGTTGCTGTCCCCAGCAAGCAACACTGGGTTTCAGAGTTTGCTCTCCTCGCTGCATTCCTCAGATGTACCAGATGTCAGTCCCTTCCTTTCAGGAGGGCTGAAAGCGCATTCCAAGAGAGAGAAAGTTCACAGCCCTTTCTAACCTCTCCATGTCTGCCATGGGTTTTTTCCCTTTCTCTTGTCCTGAAAGGACAGAGCACTGAGGAGCTTGACCCAGTACAAGGTTATTCAAGTTATCTGTTTGCCATTAGGTATCACTGTGCAGCACTGAATTATTTATTCCAGCTTCCTAGGCAGGTGTGTGGCAAATTTCCATACAGCTTTAATGGGAATCAGATTGCCAACTTCAAACCCAAATTCTTCATCTGCACCACAGCATGACTGTGGAGTGTTGCTGAGCAAGGGCGGGGTGAACAGCTATGTAGGAACAGACCGCACAGTCACAGCTGGAAGAAGTATGTGGGTCTCACTTAATAAAACTTGATAGGAAATATTTGTAGCTATACAAAAATATCAACAAAGCCGGCAACACGATACACTGCATGCAGCCAACATGACTGTCTCACTCAGACAAGCACGCACTGTATTTCGAAGCATGATTATCAGTGGACAATCAGTGCACACAGGAGCTCACACACAAAGAGCTGGTGGTAGAGCTGAAGGTGGCCCAGCTGAGCAAGGACACTCCGGTGTTCTGGTCCCACTTCCAGGTAGAAGTTCAGAGTCACACATGCTCAAGATGAAGAAATATATTTCGTCTACTGGTGCAGGTCCTGCACTGGGGTCGGGGCAATCCCAAGCACAAATACAGACTGGGCAGAGAAGAGATTCAGAGCAGCCCTGCAGAGAAGGATGGAGGGTGTTGGTCAACGAGAAGCTGAACATGAGCTGGCAGTGTGCGCTCACAGCCCAGAAACCAACCATGTCCTGGGCTGCATCAAAAGGAGCGTGACCAGCAGGTCGAAGGAGGTGATCCTGCCCCTCTACTCTGCTCTTGTGAGACCTCACTTGGAGTATTGTGTTCAGCTCTGGGCCCCTCAATTTAAGAAGGATATGGAACTGTTGGAGCAAGTCCAGAGGAGGCCATGAGGATGATCAGGGAACTGGACCACCTCTCCTAAGAAAACAGGATAAGAGAGCTGGGGTTGTGCAGCCTGGAGAAGGCTCCAAGGAGACCTTAGAGCAGCCTTCAGTACCTAAAGAGGGGCTACAAGAAATCTGAAGAGGACTTTATACAAGCACATGTAGGGATAGGTCAAGGGCAAATGGCTCTAAACTGAAAAAGAATAGCTAAGAGAGATCTAGATTAGATATGAGGAAGAAGTTCTTCCTTGTGAGGGTGGTGAGGCACTGGCACAGGGTGCCCAGAGAACCTGTGCCTGCCCTGTACCTGGCAGTGTTCAAGGCCAGGTTGGATGGGGCTTTGAGCAACCTGGTCTAGTGGAAGGTGTCCCTGCCCATGGCAGGGGATTGGAACTGCATGGTACTTCAAGGTCTCTTCCAATCCAAACCTATGGATTCTATGATTCTGTGAGCTCCATATAAAGGGCATACAGAAGATACGGATGAGCCAGGACAAACAAGGTGGGACTCTTCCTTAATCCTAAGGTGTTGTCACTGTAGGTACCAGAGGCTATATTCATCTGGCTGACAGTCTGGGTGCACCTGAGCAGGTAGTCCCGTGCCTTCTGTGCAGTCAGCAGAGCTCAGGGCACAAACATCTCATCTGAAATAGGTGCTGACATCTGGTGCCTTGATCATCACACACTGCACTGAGAGGTGCCCAGATCAGGTCCAACACAGGCAGCAGAAGCCAGCTGAAATGAATTGCATAGTGGGTGAGTGATACTCAAAAGCCCTTTTCAGGCGGTAGCCTCTAGATGAAAGCCAGCTTGTGTGGCCTCATCAAAGGGCTTGCCCAGGCCAGCAACCAGCAACCCGGGTGGCATGGCAGCCTGGATCCTGGTGGTACCAGTACTGCTGGATCTGGTCTAGCAGTAAGTGGTGGGGTGCTCCCTGGGTGGTGGCTCCCAACAGTGCTTTCCTGCCAAATCAATTGCCAAACATTTACCCTACCCCGCCCGCGATTAGGAAAGTTGCAAGAGGAGCTACGGGATGGACTTTCTGTGAGCACACACCTAAGTGCCCAGGAAAAAAGTAAAATCTCTTTTCCGAGGGAAAAATCAGAATCCCTTTGTGTATGCCTGCCAATGTCAAACATGGCTCAGAGACAGATGGTAAAGCAAAACGGCCTGATTTTTACTGCTGCTACTACTTTGTGCTGATTTGGTCAAAAACAAAACCCCTGAAAAACAACAAAAACTGGCACAGCTCTGGGACAACAAACCAGGTCAGCACCAAAGAGCAAAAAGGCAGCACAGACTGACGGTGTCTGAATTTGTTTCTTTTAATAGACACATGTCTGTGATTATCACAAAAGGGGTAGAGCCAGCAGTTTCACTGAAGGGTCCTCAACTGAAGGGTCCTCGCTCTCCATAAGCTTCCACACAATTGAATGCAAGGCGAGGCTCAGCTGCCTGCAGGGCACCAATGGCTGGGAAATGATGGCCTCGGTTACAGAGGGGGAGAGCTGGATACTGGCTGTGTTTGCAGTGCTGCAGCTTGAACGCGTGCCTATGGCAGTCGTAGCTGCTCAATACGGTGGAGCAGACAAAAACATTCAGTACATCCGAAATCTCAGAGCCATCTCAGATTACTGAGACTTTGAATGAATTCAAAGCATTCTCTAATAATCATAATTTAGACACCTCTGAGGTGGCTTCTGTGGGTCCAGGGCACCCTGCAACCTCAGGTGAAGCAAGTGCTTGGGGGCAACCTTTATCTGAATTATTCACTTAAATGAGTAAGAAAATAAAATGGAAATGCAAAGAAAAAGAAGTTCTACTTTGATTATTATTTTGATGCACAACGTGGAGTTCTATATTTGCTGCTGCCTCATCTGGATCCGTCTCCAAACGAGGCGTTTCAAACCATGATAACTACCCTTGTGAATTAACATAGAGGGCTGCATAGTGAAAACTGAATGCAAAAGTGAAATGGAAGCTCTGCAATGCTGTTGAAGTTTATTCCTAAAGAGAGACACAAGTGAACAGAAACTGCAATCACTGGAAAACACAAGACAGTGCTGGGGGATGCAATGAGGACGGGAGCCTTGGTGAAGGGATCAGGCTGTGGTTTCTGCAGGCCTAACTGGTGAGGACACACTCCAGTTCTCCAGAAGAGTCATCTGTGAACTAGCACCTGTGAATAACTAATACTCAAGAAAGTTTCCTATTCTGCCAATTTCACTTCTATTTAGCTGCACCTCCACACAAATCTCTGCTTTCTCTTCCTGGCTCACTGTCATTGTCCCACTGCTTGCAGCACTGCTCATCACTGCCTCCCGCCTGCTCCCATCATGATTTTTCTATGGAGTTTCAGCTTTCTCCATGCAGCACTCTTCCCACTCAGTAATATGGAAACCCACATTTGCATCTGACTTTCATGTCTTCCTCACGCATGGGTATTTCTTCAAACCAGCTAGTTTGCTAGGGCAGGGAAATAGCTCTGTGTCTTCCTAATTGCTCCCCTTTTCTATCCCCCACCAAGACTTTTCTATATGATCCACCCTTTGAACATCCTGCTAATGATCACCCTCCTACCTGTTTTTGTGAAACATCACCCATTTCCAAGCTGGCCCCAGCATACCGGGCTGGCCAAAACACAGGCACTCACTTCCCACAGCCCTCCCAGTAACCGCAGTGTCCTCCTGCCAAAAGCACAACACTCATGAAAACCCGAATCAAGAAACAGAGGCCTAAAGCAGATTTTTCAACCCATCCATGCCAGAAAAGACCAATATTCTCAAATAAATTCTTAAACTTCTTGTACCCCCTTTAGAGAGTTCAGACTTCACTTCGTGCCTTTGGCAAACCAGCCTTTTTAAGATAACCTGATGGGCACTCAGCTTATGAACGGCTGTAGAAAGTCTTGGCTGGGAGATGGCAAAGCTCTTCATGACCACTACGAACAAAATCACTTGTGCTGAAACAAAATCAGAAGTTTAAAACAAAGGCCATTAGAATATAACTTTTCTATTTTTGTCACCTGCTCTTTACAACAGGTTGGGAAAGGTCCTGTTATTCCTGTGTGTATGACCCTTCAGAGCCAAACAGGGCTCATGGCTGACAAGACCACATGACAGCAGAAGACAAAGGCATCCATCTTCCTAAGATGGGCACAGGGGATGAGGTATCTACTTGTCAGAAGTGTCTTCTCGTGTGGGACTGGAGCAGCCATGTCCTCTGCCCGGTGGTCCTCATGGGCTGCTTGCCATCAGCATGCTCCATCTCTTCACATACCACCCCCCTTTTTATAGATGGCCTCACCTGAGCCCACTTGTGACACTCAGGGAAACCTATCTTCTTATCCCATGAGCTGCTGGCCCTTGTTCTTCAGGAAAGCAAGCTCTCTCTGGTCCTGCAAGCCCCAATCCTCCGCTGGCTTTCCCACCTTCTCTTTCTTCCCTGCTTTAAGAGCCTTTACCAGGCCCCATGTGCCACAGGAGCTCATTCCTCAATGAACACATGCACCTTCTCCAGCATGAGCCTGGCTGCCGCTGCATACTGCTTCCACTGCACCCTGCGCTCACTGCCAGTAGGGAAGTGTGTAGTACAGCTGGATTTCCAAAACCAAAATTGTGCTGGGAAACAGCATCACCTCGGCAGCATCTTCCAGCACTCCTAATGAAAAACAATACAGAATTGATGAGGCCTGAAAGATAGAGAAATAATGTAGATTCTCTGCATCAGCGTCCCAATAGCTCTCAGGAGATGTGTCCTGGCTTTTTTTTGCCATGCTGAGCCATAGAGATGGAGAAAAGTATAAGCGGTCATCTCAGGGCCCAGCAAGAAGAAGCAGTTATGATCTTGAGATGAGGAGGCTTCATTCAAAGGGACAAATAAAATAATGAATTAAAGTATCCTAGTGGCAAAAGGGCTATTACACATGAAATAAACAACTTTAATGAGGTTGTAACCCTGGATTTATAGTCTCATCTCCATGCACAGGACTTCAGGTGCGTAACTCCATTAGCACTAATGGGACGTGCACAATTAAAGCCCCACACACCAAGATGATACTGCTGCTATTAAAATCAGCCACAAACAAGATTCAGAGATATTCTCCCTTTTAGTAGCTCAGCAGAGCAATCCAAAAGAGAGATGCTCATTTGCAGCTGATCTGATCAGTTTGCAAGGTGGTAAAATGAGAGCGCTAGCTGTGAGTTCTGTGATGGGTAAGAGCTGGTGGACAGTCTGTGTTTTGGGGGTCAGATGTTAGGCCTGTCCCTGCACATTTTATGGGATACCAGCTCCACTCTGCTGGGAACAGGCTCCAGGAATGCTCAGTAAAACACTTGGCTTCAGTCACCATCAGCTCTTGCTTTCAAACTGGGAAGGAGGCAGCAGACTTCCCATCATGGTCTTACAGAATCCTCTCATCTCCCTGTCTGCTCCCTGGCACATTGTGGGGAATGAAGCACAGGCTGAGCAGAGTGGCTCAGCTCACGGGTACAGTGTATTTCCCCTGCAGGGCTCTCAGGCAATGTACTGTGCTTGGCAGAGCAGTGCAAAACCACTCCAGCTAGTTGGGCTATCACAGCAGGCCAGGAGGAGAGTTCTCTCAAAGAGAAGTGCTTCCTCCCAAAGCCAGCTCTGCTCTGTCCCGTGCCCTCACATAGCAGTATTGAGCTCTGGAAAAAACCCTTCTGGGAACTCAAACCCGGGATGAAACAGCATTGAAGGTACTCCAGACTTGCATGGGGGCAAAAAATTGCCTCGTGCGTACAAAACACAGGACAAAACAGCTCAGTATTTTACATCTCTCTGTGTCTCACTTGTATTTAGGAGCAGAGCACATATTGCTATGCCTAAGTGACAATGTGCCAGCTGAGACCTTGGGATGCTGCTTGTTTACCTGCTATTTAATAGTAGCAGAGATCACCAGTTGAAAAGGGCAGCAGCTTGAATTACCAGGGTTTTTAGCAAGCAATGCAGGCAATATTCCTGGAATGGCTTTCTTGCCAGAGAGTGGTGAAAGCTATTTAAATCTGAATAACACCACGGCATATCTGAGGGTGATGGAATAAGGTGCAGAGGCTGCAAGCAGAACTACAATGATAAAACATTAAATACCAATATGACTTTAGGTATTATATTATGCTCTCCCGAGAGTTGTAATTCTCCAGATATATGAAGCATTCAGAAAAATGGAATTGAACCCTTCATCACACTTTTTTCTTTCCCTACAATATTAAAAATGTAATTTTACCAGAAACAATGGGGACTCCTATGTTCTTAAAGGTTTTTACAAGCTAATGTTAAAACTGACTCAAATGCCACACAATGTTCACACTTAGGTCTGGTCTGAAAGCTGATAACTTCAGTTTTGCATTGTAATGTCTGTATCCTTGTATTCTTGATGCTTACACATTTCAACAATGCAAGATTCAGACATTATTCCTGTGAAGTCCATGTTCACACAGAATCCAACAGTTCTACCATCAGCTTTAGTGGCAGCAGCCTTAAGCCCAGAAGTCTTAAATCTGATAGACATTAAAGATGGAGAAAATTCACTCACTAATCTAATTTAGCTAACACAAGAACATTCTCTACAAGGCCAAGGTTATTAATGGCAGCACAAGTGGCCACATTTATGTGGAGGCTACTTAACATTTTCCATTGTAATACTCCACTTCAGGATAACTTTGAACAATTCAGGCTCAACATTCCTGATGTTAGCTGTCTGACTAATAGGATCTTTTTTGGGAAGCTTTTGCTCAAGGGATTCAGCTATTTCCAAGACTGAGGTTACAGAAAAGAAGAGGAAAAAAAACGGAGGAAAACTACAGTTTTATGTGAAAGGCTGAAGTGCTTCCATAGAGCCCTACCAGAGTTCTGATCATCACCCTGCTGACAACTCTAAGAATGACCAAGGATTGAAGGCTGAAAACGAGCACAGAGGAGGGCTGAAAAGGAATGTGATGAGCTAGTTACAGAATTAAGAGACATAAGAAATGAAAAACAGGTGCTAAGAAGAGGCTAGGCAGAACAGCCTTGTCTAGGTGGTAGGGTTACATCTACACACTTTGGCCTGAACACTGCTTTGCTGGCTGGCAAGTGGCAAAGAAGCCCATTAACACCTCCCTGCTGTCAGATACATACAGCAGGTAGTTACATTGTGCTGCTGCTTTCCATTCTCTTGGCTCTGACAGCTTATCTGTCCTTCCAATACAACCTCAAAATACCATTGGCATGACAGTCTATGCAGATTCATAAAGTAAAATCTTTATTAAACTTTGGAAATCTGAAATCTCCAGAGACAGGAAGAACTTGAATTGTCAGTGCAATCTTCATCCAGTTTCTTAGCACACAACCTTTTAATGGCCTAATCATGTACTATTTTCTCCATAAGATGTAATAATCAGGCAATTATACTCCAGAATTATATCAAGGACCTGCTGAGCATCGGCTGGATTGAGCACATGAAGCACTTTAAATGCCCGTGACTGACAGCATCTGTCTTAAGGACCTCACAGTATGAAAATAAAAGAGAGAGAATCATTGCTTATTGCATTGGAGGAGGAAGTGCTGGGATTACAGGACCTGCTCAAGGCATTTATCTGGACCTACTGTATCCAAGTTTAGACACAGGATTCCCACTAGGCTCATGTCTACACTGCCAGAGAGTTGTGAACAGTGAAGCAGCTCATATCAAGAACAGCTGCTCTTGATACATAATATAAGGATGTTACTCACCTGTGTCTACCAACGGCAGTACTCACTCTAGTAACAGGAGTGGTAAATTCCCAGACATTGCCTGGGTGGCCAGCAGAGGACGTGGCAAGGAGAGCTCGTGGCTAATGGACCACAAGACAGGGACAAGTTTCCCTCTAGGCATGGTGGCTTTCTCCTTTGGGACTGCTCAGCCCATAGCCCAGGTCCCCTTTCACCTCCTGCACTGAGGAAAGCCCTCCTACATTCTGCTGGAGAGAAGCAAAGCTTGGGGTGTCCCAAGAGAGGAAGCAGCAGCTGCCTACAAAGCAGACCAGACATTTCAGAGAGATGTCTGATTTGTACCTCTCCAGTCATTTCAGATAGCTGAAAAACACCTAAAGAAATATTCACACCAACAAATGCTATAGGATTTGATGTTTATGCCAGTGTGTGCAATTTGCAGCAACCATCCAGTCACTTCATGACCAGGTAGCTAGTTTAGTGCTCAATTCAGAAGCCTCTCTTCTCATAAATCACCTTACTTCCCTTCAACAGATATATAAAACCTCTAGATATCCTCCCCAGGTAGAAATTTCATTGAAATCTCATGAAAATCAATATCAAATCGGAAAGTTTTTCATTTCCCAGTAGCTTGTTCAACTGCAGCCGGTTATCCAGCCCAGGACATGGCGCTGGTGGTCCATGAGAACCCAGATCTGCACAGCTTCCCCTTTATGCACACAGCGCCTGTACCATCCACAGCTAGTGAAACCAGCATAAATGATTGGTTATGTTGAGCTTTTCTAAAGAAGCAGACCTTATGCAGCCTCTTAATTCCTCTCTGACAACTTCCAAACTCATTGGTCAAGTGCAACAAGATGGGTGGGCTGAGGCACCGAGGTCCCAGAGCAGAGCTGCACAACACGCAGCCCAAGCAGGGCTGGGAACAGCAAGTAAGAAACTCTTGGAGGGAGCTGGAGATATAATGTGGCTGCTGTGCGTAGGAGTCATTGTGAACAGCTATTTGTGGTTGAACTAAAGCAACCAAAAAGCCACAAGAAACCATGTCCACCACTGCTTGTGCTCACATACATCACTGTACAAGCTGATTTCCCCCCCACCCCTCAACTGTACTAGAAACCTAGTCTTAGAACACAACTTCAGGGGTCATGTTAAAAACAATTAAATGGAACATGACCTTGTAGTCTGTGTAAACCAGCTGCTAACATCATCAAAGCTCATAACTGCTAATCCTTTTGGAAACTAGTTTTTCCACAGCTACAAACAAGGGGTTTGCCTGACTACTGTGTTGTGTTAAATGCTACGGCAATTAATGTGACTACAGTTTTTTTGCTAAAACACCAAAATAAATGTGTGAAGTCACACCTTTGGTCCAAAGCAGAAACTGCTCAAGTGTTACAGTCTATTCCAAGGCAGACGAGCCTTGATCATCGCACTGCTTACTACTTCTCCTAAAATATATAAACTGGTCATTATTAGACTTCCCTTTTAGGCATATTTATTACCGCATCTTGAAAGAGGCAAGTCTGTCGCAACTGGTGCATTCCAGTTGTACAATGTGTTTTCCTGCCTTAGATGCAATCTGCAAGCTAATAATTAAATTTGCTAATGCTCAAGAAGCCAAGTGAAAGATTTGGGAACAAAAAAGTTAACCAATTCTGTGGCAGACAAAATCCACTTCAAATCCTCTGGTTTCAACATCAGGATAGGCAAGCAAGCAAACACTGGATGTGAGTTGACGCCCTGAATCTTTTGAGCAGCTTTCAACTTTCTGTCCTGTTGGATATGACTCTCCATCAGTTCTACTGAGATATGAGAGATGAAATCACACATTGAATGATGAAAATGATGAAAACAGGATATATTTTTGCATATTGCTCAAATCCATAAGGAGTAAAGATGAGATCAAAAGCCTGATGAACCATACAATATTTAAGGAACACCACCCTCAGTAATAGTGAGATTAATAAATCAATCATATAAACCAGAATGGAAATACTTGTCGCACACATTTTCATCTTATACAGCTTTTGAAGCCTTTAGCTGTGTTTCTGCTAAATAAATACATTGCTAGCCTTCCTTGTTTATTTTACTGACATCCTAATGTCTTTTAATATCATTGTAAAATGGATCTGGCCATTTTTCCTCACATATAAATGTTTGCTTTAATTGAAATAAGACATTAACTTTACTTCCGCTAAGGAGCCTTTTGCCAAAGCTGTTGTTTTTAAAGACATCCTTTACAGCTCTGTGCAATTCACTACTGCTCAGCATATGATGAGTTGTGTCAACAGCAATCTGCTCTGTCAATCAAAAGATCAAAAAATAAAACACAGGCCCAGCTTCGTATAAACTGCCTTCCAGTTGTAAAGTCGGTATGAAAAACTCCTGAATCGCTGCCTTTGCACAAGTCCTATGAAGCAGCACCACCATCTCCTTCAGTCCCCTGCAGCTGAAGACTAGGGGTGCGAGAATGTTGAACTCGGGACCATATCTGACACCCGAGTGACTGTAACTTCCACCATGAATTTGATGTTCAGATCACAAAATTTATAGCATATTTCCAACTGCAAAGCCTTCCAGAGGAATTCACAGCAAAATAAAGCACACAGTGACAGATGGCACTGGATAAGGAGCAGTATGCTCTTTTTGCTTAAAAATCAACAAGCTGTGGGCAAAATCTGAAGAAAATTAAAAGGAGGCATAAAATCCAGGGAACGAAAATGCACAGGCACAGAAAATCATGAGGGACATATCCTCTTGCCCCAGGGCTGGCAAACTGGATGAGAAGCAGTTCTGCAGACAGCAATACAACTCCTCTTACTGCACACATTGCACATATTTTGGCTGGGGATATTATTTGCATCACCAGCTCCTAATGACTTCTGAACAGAGCACCAGGAGTCCTTTGAGTATCAAGTGAGAACCATTAAATAGTGCTTACTTCTTAAAGATGTCTCAGATTGTCACCAGTGATTTGTCATATCAGAGATTCATCAGAAGGCAAAAAATGAGGCAATACAACAAGATTAATGAATGATTGTGCTCAGAAATGTGCAAAGCATAAAAAGGATGAAAGTGAAGATGTCAGATGTTCAAGTGCCAATCCCAGCCAACGTCTTCATTAGCACCAAAAAGGACATCTGCAACCTCACCCAGACCTTCATTGCTCTGTGCAGTTGTTTACATGTGCACAAACACACCCATTCTCACACTTGCACTGTTCAGCTCTGCACAGATGTCCAAACTTTGACAAGATGCAGTGGAGTAGAAAATTAGCTTCCAGAATGTTTAATTTGGGTGAACGTCACATGGAGCTGAGAAGAAGCCCATGATAACCTATGCAGAAAGAGGGACAGCACCCCAGGCTTCCTCTGTGCAGGCAGTCGGCAGCAGAATGCTTACAGTTTAGATGGAGCTTGGTCCAACTTTGAGAACACAGAAAGGAGAATGGAAATAGCACATTGCAACTTGATGCTGAGATAAGGGCACACCAAGTACATTTGGATTACAGGCAGTAAATGTAACAACAGAACTGAACCTATCCTTGTGAAGATCCCAAGTATCCATCAACTAAAATACTGGTTTTCTTCATCATTAAGACTAAAATAATCACTCCCCTTTTATCCTCTTTGCAAACCTCGCTTTTGAAAGAGTTGCACAACATTCAGCTTAGGAGACTTGCCTGTAAGACTCACACCACTGGGGGCTAGATTCCAAATCAACATTTTTTCCTACAAAGATTACAGTTCTGCACAAATAAAAACCAACTACAAGCTGATTATCTCAACACACACCTGCATGGTCAGGAATGTGACAGGAAAGACAATGGCTTGATCTGGACTATGTGTATAACGACTGCAGGGACAGTTTTCCCTTATGTGCACATTTTGTCTCCTGTGTGCATAACACGTTACCTGTGGGCACATGATGGAGATGGAACCACGAGACAGAGGCCTTTCTTGCCTCTGCAACGCCAACACGATCACCAACCAAAACCAGTGCTAGGTTCTTTACAGGTGATTTTGAAAGACTCCCATGTCACTACATTTTTATTAATATGCAGAAAAGCCGTTCACACCCAAGAAAGGAGAAGAAATAGGCAGGGCTCTGATAATCAGAAACGGGAAGGACACGTTCATCTTACGGTGAATGAGCTGCCAGCTCGCTCACATCAGGGAGGGAACATGTAAAAGCAAAGTTCCAGGAATATAAAGAGAGTGGGGGAAGCTCACACTGAACTCAGCATGAAGACACAGCCCCGTCCCCTTTTAATTCCTAATCTCCACAGGTCATTTTTAGACCAACATCTTCAACTGACCCCACCTCCCTCACTCAGGGAGAGTGAAGATTCCTCTAATTATTTCCACCGTGACAGAAGACCAAAGTGCGATTCAAAACAGAATAGTCAAATAATCTCCAAAGTCTACTTACATCTCACCTACTTTTGTATCTCATTCTTCTGTCTGACTTGGGTCCATGCCTTTAGAAACCACGAATCTCTAATGAAGTCTTCCATATTTCTTCATGGACTTTAATTGACACTGGAATATTACTGCCTTCTTTCTTGCATTTATCTCGTCAATCTTAAAGAACTAATTCAAAACACACAGCTTGTTTTTAACCTATTCCAAGTATTTATTTTGATAACACCTTCGAGTATGTATGTTACTGCTGCACGCAGACACTACAGAGTCAGTCTTCTATTCCCAGTTATCCAGATGAATTTCTACCTCAGATGTCTCATCTTAGTCTAATTATCTGCTCCTGCTTCTGTTCCCTGGTGGTTATTTTGGTCCTTCAGAAAACTAGAAAATTCACACTGAATATTATTTGTCTAGGAAATGAAACTCAATCATGTGGCACCGTAGTAGGATCCTTAACTAATCTTTGACCTCAGGGATGTTCACTGTACAAAAGCTAACACAAAGGTGCCCAAAGTTTCCAAGGCCAAGACTGGCAATTTGCAAGATATGCAAGGTCTGAACAAAATCTGCACCCATATTTACATAAGTACTGCAATCACTACAGTTTAGACTGGAAATAATAAGTTCTATGTCTAAGCCCCAGTTTTCACATACTTCTCACTTTCCAAAACCTTCACCTTAGAGGCTGAAATACCCCATGGTAGGACCACATTTAGAGGATGTTATTTATTTGAATAGACCAAACCACAGTCCTTTTAGTCCATTTTAGGCTCTCAGAACCCATCACACGATGACATGCAAAAAAGAACTCAAAAAAGAAGAAAAAAGAAATCAATGACAGTCACACATGAGCTGCCACATGTTAAACCTTGAAATTAACATTCTCGTTAAAGAAATAAGTAGCCCAAGTTCAGGAATAAAGACACCTCCAGATGGCAAAGTTAATGTGGAATAGGCATGGCGTCCATAAGCACCACACTAGCTGCTCCAGGTTAGCTACTTCTGTAGTTTCTGTCATGAAGACTTCAGTAGCACCACTGGATTTCAGAGAAAGATTTAGGTTGGAAAAGACCATTAAGATTGAGTCCAACTCTTAACCAGCTTGGGGATCACTCTCCACATAAAACTAGGTTTGTATGTTCCAAATGTGAAGCCTATGAAATATGGAAGGTCCATCACACCAGACTGTCCAAACAGATTAAAATAAAAACAAGCAACTGCTCCAAGCGACTAGCACATTATGGTTGTAAGTTTTCAACTGAAACTGGGAAATCTTCACAGGTTTCTTCTGTGAAGTCAGCTATACCGAACATTTGTAATAATTTGTTTTCATTTCAGATTCCAAGTTAAATAAAACCTGTATTATTTGCTATGACTAAACATGAATAACTGCCAAACACTTAGAAAACCTGAGTGACCACAGAAAATTCCAGTCCAATAGGGCCAACAAATAAGGAAATACTAAAATATCATTAAAATTTGCCTTTATTTTTCTTACAGCAGAATTCTACACAGACCAAGGTGACTGTTTTACAAGACTCTTTTCCCAATATACTGAATTTTCAAGAGGATCACGAGCAGTATAAAACTGTAAATAACTTTTCCTGTGGAGGGCAACAGCAAAGTTTCTTCAGTTGTTGTAATCTTGGAGAGCTTGTGCCATGAAAAGCTTGCCCAGGTTCTGCGCATTGAACTCCTTAATATTCTGGCAGTAGGTATTAATTTGACCTGTCAATAGGAAAGAGGAGGAAACCCTTGTCAACTTTCAAATTCAGAAAGATGTCTTAGAACATAAATTTTAAAGAGCCAAATCATTCAGGATTATAGAGAGAAGCAACCAAAACAGCTCAACTACTCTACACATGGAAATTTTACATTTTCAGTATTCCCAAATAGGTTTGGGAAGAAGAAGAAACTCAATTAGCAGGATAAGTAAGCTGGTATGCTCAAAAACCCCTTGATTTCAATATTATTCTATTATGTACAAGTTCTGAAAAGATGTATGACAATAAAAAGAATAAACAATTCTTGCTGCAGTATTAGAAGCTTAATCACATTAATGGTTCAATTTAGTTGCTCTAAAAATACTACAAGTATTTGAGTTCTGTTCTTATGCATCTGCAGTCCCTCTTAAAATGTTTGTAACAAATATTTTCAGTAGCAGATTGAGAATTGTGGTACTCCTGTTTGACATTTTCCTAGCCTTTTCTTCCACCTAATATTTCACTTTACTAGCTATTTCAAGAATCATCAGGGTATGAAGACTTGTCAGTGTTTTACAAATCAAACGTGCCCATCAAAACATTTTTATACACGTACTGCTACAAGTTATTTCCCTTGTTAGCTAGGAATAGCAAAACATGAAGCCAGTTTAATCAAAATTAAGGCTGTTTAGAAGGCCAATAAACCCTCAATTTAATGCCCTATTTGAAAAGTTTTTAAATCCCGCAGAGACAAAAGACCTAAGTTTTATTCTTTATCCCCAAACTTTACTTCATCTAAGTTGAAGTGGATGCTTCCAATTTTTCCCCTGACAATGGTATAAGAAGAGAGAGAGAGCTTTGGCTGAAAACTGTTCTTTCCTTTAAGTATAATAGTTTTCAATTCCTCTTCTTATAAGAGATGATTCATCCTAAGCTATCACTTTCATAAAACAAACCAGTACACACACACACACACACACTTCTGTTGCATTTTTAAGCTATGTTGAAGCTGAATGTTTAAATACTTGAATGCTGCTGGGATTCATTAACTGGTAAAAACTAACACAACAGTAGAGTTTTTGAAAGACTCTGAAAGGAATAATAAATCAAGAACCCCATTTCTTCTAAAAGCAGCACTTCTTAGCAGTGTGAAACAGTATTAATATTAAAATAATCATCTCTTGGTTACTCCAAGATTTAAGAGTGGTAGTTCAAATGGACTTTTTTTTTAATGTCATAGAATCATAGAATAGTTAGGGTTAGAAAGGACCTTCAGATCATCTAGTTCCAACCCCCCCTCCCATGGGCAGGGACACCTCCCACTAAACCATGCCATCCAAGGCTATGTCCAACCCCGCCTTGAACACCGCCAGGGATGAAGCATTCACAACTTCCCTGGGCAACCCATTCCAGTGCCTCACCACCCTTACAGTAAAGAATTTCTTCCTCATATCCAATCTAAACTTCCCCTGTTTAAGTTTAAACCCATCACCCCTTGACCTCTCACTACAGTCCCTAATGAAGAATCCCTCCCCAGCATCCCTATAGGCCCCCTTCAGAGCACTCTTTTCTGTATAGCAAATGACCAGGACTTTGGCTTAATTTTCTCTCAGTACAAAACAAGATAACAGCTAACTGATCCAAAAAGCCTGCTACAGTTAAACAATTTGCTTTCTAATGACATTTTCCAAATTTAGATTACTGAGCAGGGCATTCCGGGTTACCGCTCTCTGCTGCCATTGTGAAGTCCCAGATAATTTCACCCTTGCAGGAGGCACAGGACAGGCACTGGCTTTTGTACCAAACTCTGGCTACATCCTGCATCATACTGGCAAACTGAAGAAACTGGGTGGTGGTGGGGAGAATATCTATTCCTATGTTTTGTTCCACTTATATTCTTCCATTTCGCTTGGGGTGCAGGAAGATGGGGACAGTTTCCCCAAAACTCTGACCATAGAAATTAAACAAAATATCCCAAGTCAGTAAAATCTAACAAACTAAAAGTAAAAACTAAAAGTAAAATCTTCTCAGCTGGGGATTCAGTTCAACACCGGGGGATGTTACCAGTAACTTAAGGCTGCAGACAACTGCCCTGCTTTTGATCAGTAGTTCTAGCCCAAGCAGCTTATTCCTGTCTCTTGTCTGTACAGCCCGACTTCTGGAGTTGAGGGACAAGCTGGGGGTGTAAGTGCAGGGAGCAGCATATTGACTTCAGTAATTGCTATACCCATTTGTGCAGAAAACCTGCTCCATGGGGCATTTCTCCAGCTTTCCTTTACAATCCTACTTCACCCTCTCTGAATGGAGCTAGGAAGAGGGTCTGGCTGCTGCTCCTGCCCTTTCCCATCAACCCAGGAGGCACAGATGGTCAAGCAGGAGCTAGGTATCATGGTAAAATAAAAGGGAGAAAGTGCCCACATATAAAATTTAAAGCTTTATACAGCCACACTGGTAAAACACAGTGGATTGCTTTCAAAAAATCACATATGTTCACACATGCATGAGTAAAATGCCTCTGTTACCTACCTGGATGGTTAAAAATTCTACTGTGTCTGGAAGCTTACTTCCTAACAGAGGCATAGGCTGCCTACTACCAATAACGTTGTTGGTCTTAGCTTCTTTAATTCTTCAGACACTAGGGCTGTATACCACAGGTTGAAACCACTGCCTTTGTCTAAACAAAGGGTGGTATTTGGAATACTACTAATGCCAAAATATCACACCACAATGGCAAAGGTAACGAAAAATTAAGATGCTTTCTAAAATAACAAATGCACTTCTTCCCAAGCTAACATCCATATATGAAAAGACAAGTTGAAGAAGCTGCTAGAACATTACCTGCAATAAGGAGTGACTCCATTCTTGGAGGTGGCTGTGGTGGTTTAAAGAGTTTATTGATGTCCTCCTCAGGAAGAGGGGCTTCACCTCGGCTTTGACGCTGCATATTTTCTTGCTGACGTCTCTGCTGGTACTGAAAATAAAGTGACAGAAACAGAATTCAACAGGACTTCCACAGCAGCAAAAAGCTTTTCTCTTTAGATGCTCCTTGTCTAACTAGCAAGTACGATTTTAAAGTCATGCTTATTCGATACAACTCAGCTTATTTCAAATAATGCAAATGCAATTCACAACTGATTTTAATTCACTGGTAACAGGCATTTCCTCCCCAAGCTGGCACCTTCAACAAGTGAAAAGTCTGTGGCTCTGAAGATATGGGGTTCATTTGTAAATTGTTTTTCATTGAGATAAATACTGTAGGTTATGGAAAGAATACAGCATGGTAGATGAAGGCCTCCATTTCCCCACACAGAAAGGAAAACAAGGTCGGAATATGTAGGTATGAGAAGCCATTACCTCAAATAGTTATACAGACCAGAAATACTCAATTTTATGCCAGTTAAAGGTCAAAACAATATTAGTGCAGAAGGGGAAAAGAACCTCATTAAACAAGGTATTTTAAGCCACAAAATATTAACTCTAAACTGAGAACAAAGCGGTGGCTGAAACAAAGCATAATGGTTCATTTCTCCATTCCAGTTACTTAGTTATTCTGCCACTTTGATGCCATTTCTTTGTCGGTTACCAGAAGACATACTAGAGTAGCAGCTTGCAGAAATTACTCTGCTTTGTCTCCAGTGATTCCCTTTGCCATGTAGATTACTCAAACTTAATAAAAATTAAAGCAGACTGTTTCTTCAGCTATTGGATACATATTTGTCCTTTCAGAAGTTTCCCACATTCAAAAACATGTATGTGAGATTCTGTCCTGTACGTCACAGCCAGGAATTAGTTGCAAGGTTTGTCTATCAAAGCCCTCATACTCAACACACAGAAAAAAATACCTTTAAAATAAACAGGCCAAAGAGTACAGGGTGTTTTCTCTCAGTTACTTAAATGTATCTGTGCATAAGAGCCTGAAAACAGTTCATACTTGGTGGCATACTCAAATGAAGTAATTTTTTTTCCAGTAGTAGTGACAAATACATGTTTTTGGACAATGTTAAAAATAAAATCTTAAATGCCCATATTTGTATGTGAATAGCATGTAGTTTCTTCTTTCTTTGCATTACCCCATTCACTTCTCAGCAGTCTGCCTATTATTCTCTATTGAAACAGCTTGCTCTTAATCACAGTTGCTCTGTTTTAAAAATGAAGTTAAGACCACTAACTATGTTGCAATGAGACACTACTAAAGCAGCTATAGTTAGTAAAGAAATTGAGACACCATGGAACCTACTTTGCTCTGCTTTTCAAAATAAATAGACTCCCTTGTTGTTAGCAAAAGCCTCTGAAGTGGATGCCATCTTTCTATTAAAATTAGGCAGCAAAGGAAAATAAATGTTCTGAAGATAACAAACATGAAGCTTGTAAGTCCTCAGAAATTACAACGCCAGAAGAGACCACTGATCACTGCTGCTTTCCTAAAATACTCCTTGTTCAAGCTACATTTTACTTAAGTGAAAAAAGCCAATTTTGATTTGAAAATGGTCAGTGATGAAGCACTTCACATGAAACACAGGTGCTCTTTTTAATAATTAGCTACTTTGTGTAGCAATACCTGCAATATTTCATCTTTAAAGTGGCCTGGCCCATTTTCAGTTGGCCGATACTGAATCTTGTCATATCTCTGTCTGCAAGATTAAAGAGTTCAATTTATTTTTCATGCAGGTACTTCTTGAGTAAGCAAGTCACTCATTAACTTAATTTATTATGTGAAGTGAATTGCATTCACTAAGATCTGCTTTCCAGGCTTTTAAATCACTCTCATAGTGCTTTTTTCCAATTTACCAGCATTCTTCTATAATTAGACACAGTACTGCTTTATCAAATGCAGCAACAGCAAATAAAGTAACACCATCTCCAAAGCATAGAACAGTTGAGGGTGGAAGGGACTTCTGGAGGTCACCTTGTCCAACTTCTCTGCTCAAGCAGGGCCACCTAGAGCCCGTCTCCATTCTTACTATTCTCTATTCAGGCTACTTTGCATTTTAAATTGGCCCTTAAAGCATCAGGAATTAGAAATTGGCATCACCTGATCAGTATCACTAATGATACAAAACATGACTAAAATGTCATTTCTAATCAGAGAACAGTCTGCAGTCTTTTAAATATGGACTGTGTTTCTTTATCTCTAGATGCGTGACTACATGTGATGGTATTAAACCAGTTTGTTTTGGAACAGTTCACTTGTACTTTCAGCTCTTTCATTTCATGTACTAAACCCTTAGTCCCTGAGTCCTCAGCATATTCATCAATGATTCTGGTTTATCATAATTCATTAAAAAACATGTAAAACAGCAAAGGAAGACCAATCCACATTGCATGCCAGCAGAAGTGAATCCATTCCTCACGGACTAGCACATTTCATAGATCTACTTAATAGATATGTTTCTGTGAGAATTTTATCTTGCTTAAATCCAAATTCATCTGTCTTACACAACACCAGCCAAACCATACTCTGTCGGAAAAAAATCTTCTCATTCAGGTTTTCCATGTAACTGACCTGGTGTTTCTGCTGCTGCTGTTTGCTTACATTCCTCAGGTAGGTATTGTATTTAACAATGTCTTGGCTCATCTCATCCACTCTGTCCATCAGCAGCTGCAGACTCTTCCCTAGGTGATTACTGAAATACAACATTCATGAAAGATTAAATTTATTAAAAACATTTTAAACTTAAAATCCATTTCAAGTCACTTGACCAGCATTTCTGCACTAATGGCACAGTTTGCAAATTTTTAAGATCCTGGTTATCTTTGTTCACATATTTATTTGATGATACTTTACATGGCACCTCCTCTAGCAACTTTGCCACACTGCAAATGCCGTAATTAAGTCTTTGGTCTTTGCAGGGAACCTCATAGTTAAAACACCACCTTGCATGGATTTACTGATATTACAGATGCAGGTAAAATGCTTAAAAGGAAAAGCCTGATGTTTTTGTGACATGCAATCCTCGTTCCAGGAGATGTGTTCAAAGAGTTTGGTTTCAAGTTACTGCTGGGTCTTTCACAGATATTTAACTACCCCTCTGCAGGGATAGTTAAATATTCTTCAGAACTCAATCTCATTAACTGGTCTATCAAACCACACTTGGAAGTTCGGCAGACATCGCTTGATCTTAGCTGTTGAGAGGGAGTGGAGTGTTGAGTCCAGTCCAGCCAGCTCGACATTCCATACCATAGGCAACATGGAAGCAGCTAGGCTGGGCGCGTCCAGTTCCAGTTATGCGATCTACTGCCTTGGCCAGACAAATGCTGTCTGCTAAACAACTTTTATTGTAACCATTTTTAGCAATGGATTCAGTATTTTGCAGGAATGTTCAACTTAAGGTATACCTTCCAAGTCAAAGTTTTGGAAGTTTTTAGGTTGGTACCCATGGAGACAGTATTCATCTTAAACTGTGTTTACAGGGCAGTGCAGTAAAAGAAGGATACTTACTGCTCTCTGTTGATCCCTTTGATCAGAGCCTAGTTTGTTGGCTCTGATAAAAGCCTTACCCAGGCCTACTTGGCTGAAGACCAGTGACTCAAAAGCTAAACTCCATCTTTCTCCTCCTCAGCCGAAATCCACTATTATTCACAAGAGTTTCTTTCAACTAAAAAATCTGGTGCACTTCTATGTCAGAGCAATATCCTTCAGTCACTGCTCCTCCAGGTTATCTGAGATTCTTGATGCTTTTTGCAATTCATTCCTACACTATCCTACAGCCTATGGACTGAAGAAACTCTAACTGGAAGAGACAGGCATAAAGTGAAAATGGTACCACGCATGTAGTACTACACACATGCCTTTTAAAGTCTGAATTATTAACCAAATCCATAGAAGCCATAGCTGGAGACAGGAAGCTTGTAAAGTACTGAGGCACTAGAGGTTACCTGCTGAGAACGTAGCTGAAGAGACCCCTATATCCAAGAACCAGGACAGCTACTTCACTATCTGAGCTTCCTGCTCACTGAACAAAAGGCTGTATCAGTAACTTCAGACCACAATTTATTCACAAGCCAGAGCTTTAAATCTCAGTTGCATACAGGGGCAGATGGTGAGGACTTCAGCTACACAGCAGCAAGAAAGGCGCCACTATAGTAATTATTTTTAAACTTCTTGGGTTTTTTTGGTTGAGCATTTCAAGCACATGATATTTAGAAGTGTGGAATATTGTCCTGGCTAGGGGTGTGCATATTTTCAGGTTTTTATAGAGTTTATATTATACAGAGTTAATGTTAGAACTGGATATTATCAGAAATGCCTATGTAGGTACACACTAATAGCCTTGTAGGGTATGTGGACATCAGGAATACATAATTATTTTACAGATAGTGTCCATATGAAATACAGCTGGTTACAAAAAATACTTTTATGTGAATCTCCTTGGGACCAGCTTAGTACAGCAGAATACAGAAACAGAGAGTTATTGTTAGAAGTAGCAGTAGTATAGTGTTTGCTCTCATTGCCAGGGAAACAAAAAGCTAAAAACAGATAACTTAAACAGATGTGAACTGAGACATGAAGTGATAAGTATGCTGCAAATAGAGAACCAGCTTCTTCCTCAGTTCTCAAGTCATTGATACCCTTTTTTGCTTCATCTCTTAAAAATAAGAAAGCCCAACAGGAAGCAATTTGTAAAAACATACAGATATGATGTTAAAGCAAGTTTTGTTCAGCTGAAGCTTATTCTGGTGAGATTTAAGAAATTAAATCACATTCCTCCAGCCCATAAGACTCATCATACACTCACTTAGACCGAAGGCTCTTTTAGGCACCTCCTTACCTTGTGCACCCCCCTAGAGCAGACCTCAAAAGATGTCACTGCCAGGTACCTAAATGCCCCCCCCACGTGTAAATGCAACCAAAAAAAGTAAAAAAATTAAAAATAAAAAAGAAGGGGAGGGGAGTGCCAGTAAATCCTGCTCACATCTCCATCGAGGCCCATTTGCCTACAAGTCTCTGTGATAGTCATATGCAGACAAGGTGGAGCTCAGCACCTGCATTAGTTGTTCTGAGGGCATTAGTAATAGTCATGCATTTCCAGTGGATGCATTTCAGTCAGCTGATGCAGTGAAAGAGTCAAATTGAGTTTACATTTAGATTTGTGAGTAGTGTAGAGCAAAAGGCACAGATCTATAAAGCAGAACAGCTGGTGCTGAGAAACCAATGTCCACACCACATGTGTCCACTGGATGTGGTCCAGTGATCTGAAGCCTTTTCAGTGGCTAAAGCCTATTTCTGGTTTAGTTTCATCCAAAACAAGCCAGGTTTGAGATCACCCAGTGATGATGATCTGAGCATAGTCCTGAACTGAACTAAAAATTCCACCTTAACATAGCACCAGGACACCACCAAACCTCAAATATCAGTGAGTCTTCCTGGGAGAAAAGTATCAGCTGCAGAACTGATATCACACTAAGCAACAGGAAGTCCACACATGGGGACTGTGTTCTTATTTGGGGAGAAATATAGATAATAAAAGGAGAAAAAAAAAAACAGAAGGGAGCTTTTCCTGCAGTTAGGACAGTCAAAAAATACGTCATGTGAATTCTTACACATCTAATGAAGAAATAATGTGAGAGAACTCCTTCACCAGAATTATTAGGATCACTCACCTGTAGTGAGTGACATGTAAAACTTCCAGAAATTTATCATTTGAGACTTATCTATACAGCTTGGGTGACACAATCAAAAATGCCAAATCCAGACAAACACCACAAACTGTCAAAGGGAAACTGTTCAAGTCTGCTTAGCAAAAACCCAAAATAAAACAGACTAGAGAGTATAACCTGCAAAGCAATTTCTCATGCTGTGAATTTTTGCTGTAACAACCTTATATTTGATGAGCTACAATCCTTCATCCAAAAGGGCAGATATTAACTTGACTCCTTGATACATGGCTTACTTTTGACTCCTTATTTAGCAGTTATCAAAGGTCAAATAATTCTGATGGTGAGAAGTAGAAACCTATGAGTAGAGTAGCCTCATCTGCAGATAACAGACATGGTCCTTTCTGTCGTCTTCTTCCCACTGGCGAGTCTTGCATTTGGTGGTGTTATGGTCTAGCATCCGCAGAAGGACAGTGCAACGACTGTACGTTAACTACACACACAGATCACTCGCTACATGAGGGCATCCTGTTAGCATATGGATCTGGGTAAGAGACAAGAATGCATGTCTCCCCCTTCCTGAGGGAAGGCTCATACCACCACGGAGAGCAAAGGTGCAGCCTGCTGTTGCCAGCAAAGCCAGTTTAAGAGGTTCCAGCATCAGCATCTTCTTGCCTCTCCCTCCCTCCCTCTTTGCCCAAGGATTACAGCACTCTCAGCTGTATGGATTCAGCTGTTTGCGTGGGCACACTTCAAACTCTCTCAGTGAAACAGTCTACTGTAAATGCAAAAACACCCTCTGCTGGGGTTTCTTTTTTTTTTAGGGAGGCTGAGGAAAAGGCTGGAAGGGAAGAGTGGGAGCCTGACTTTTTCCACCAGACTATTCCACAAAGCTATTTGCACAGCCATATTCTGAAACAGATGAGGAAATAAAAGTCTTTGAGGGTGGGAGGGGTGTAGATATGAAATGGGGGTAGTGGGGAGAAATGATGCAAGCAGCTGGGGCTATAACCTCAAACTGGCTCTGCTTCTGTAGGATTCGTAATGGGGAACTACACATGAAGCCCACATTTACTTCATCTTTAATCAGGACAGGACTTGAGACACACACTCGCTAAAGGTCTGAAACACCCAAAACGTGGCCTCCAGTCAGACACCAGAGCTTCAAAGAGAGGCAGCAATTCACAGCATTCTAAGCTTGCCATGTCCTACTCATAACTGTCTCTACACAGAGCTCGTGAGCCCCAGCTCACACTTTGCCCACCTACCTGTGCTGGCCTGGGAAGGAGCAGGGGCACCCAGCCTCTAAGATCTGAATCACTGCTGCACCCAGGCACCTAACTTTCAAGTATAACAATTTGGAAGCTGGAGGTATTCAAAACACGATGGTCCCTAAACTTGCCTGCAATTGCCATAAATGAATCCCCTCACTGATTTCATTTTATTTTGCTTGCACCCTGGCTAAGGAAGATGAGAAGAAGGAGCAGCAGGAGGAAACATAAGAAAATGCTGTCTCTGCTGCTCATCTTTGCTACTTTCCACCAAAGTCCCTCTCAGAGTCGCTGGTTTTTGGGAAAAGTGCCACACTGTGCAACATTTCTCCTCCTGGTGGGAACAGCTCTGGGTGGATTAGAGAGGTACTGCTGGCCAAAGCACACCTTTTTGGTTAAGTATTTCTAAGGAACGTTCCCAGTGCTTAGCAGAACTTGTTTACATCTCAGCATTTCAGCCCAAGTTCAACCTGTGCTCTTTTTAAGAGGATTTTGTTTGAATGAGATATGTAAGTCAGGAGTCTTGAGTTCCATTCCCTTTTCTACTCTGACTTTGATGTGTGCCTTTGGGCAACACATTTACCCTCTCTGTGTCAGTTTCCCCCATCTGCAAATTAGAGATTTTCATAATTATCTTAATAATCCATTAAGCACATTGAGATTTCTGAAGAAGCAGTACAATGTATAAAGGTTAATATTGTTTTCAAAAGGCAAAGGAACCCTCCTTATGTCACTTTCGCAAAAGTACTGTGTCTGACGTTTAAAAAATGTATCTGCCAAGTAGCTGTTGCTGCAGTAAATGTTCAGCACATGTTTGCTTCCACTGACGCACACTATTAGAAAAATTGCTTGAGACAAATTGAGATATTATAGAACAACCCTATTATGAAGCTAGACCACAAAAAAGCTTTTTTTAATTTAAGCTAGATCATCAATAGAATAGGGAAGAGATGGATGAGAATGGGAAAGTTGGTTGTAATTATTTCTCTGAAGATCTGGAACATTATCTGACAGGATTTTAATTCTTGAGTCTCTATCAAAAGACTGGCAGTACTCCAAGGTCTTCAAGACATTTTGGTCCTTAAGGGTAGCAGAAGGATAACAGTTTGAGCAAAAGGTCTTTGCTTGCTATTACTTGCTAGTCTTGTGCTATTCTGCCTTCAACTTCTTTCCCCAGAATATTCCAGTAAATTCAGATTTCACAAGAGAAACACAAATTTATGCCCCAAAAAGTAAACTGCTTTACACAATTATCAAAATGTACTTCAAAAGGAGAAAGATATTAAGATGCAGACAAAGTACCTCAAATGGGTACAGTTTCAAACTCAGACAAGGTGGGTGGCTGAACATGTGAGAATCCTGATGAAACAAACTCTCCAGAGAAGAACTATGGGTAAATAATCTCATTGCCAAAACCATTGCTTCAGAAGATTAAAAAAGGTTCAGGGATGCTCGCAAAAGACCAAAAAACACCCCACAACCAAACCCCGAAAAAGTCCAACCAACCCCAAACCCTAAAAAAGAAAAAAAAAAAAAAAAAAAAAAAAAAAGAAAGAACAGACAAAAAGAAAAAGTAGCCTTAAAGTTACTGCCAACTACTTCTACAGTAGCAAAGGTAAGGGAGGAAGATATGCACCAAAATTAAAAGTTGGTATCTGAAGTGTTTTCGCCACAACTCTTCAAAGACAAAAATAAGGAAATACGAAGTGAAAATAAAATTCCAAACCAGTGGGGGTTTGAACTCCCCCACTTCAGGCAATATATGCTCTGACAGAGAAATCTTCGTAGCTGAATTCAAGTAAAAACTAGTTAAGTATTTCAACAGGCAGTACAAGTCACTCTACCTTGAATAAACAAGCATTAAAATGTTTTAATCTGCCAGCTGCTGAGTTACACCACTGCAAGATATTACTGAATGTAACCTACCCACTACCTAAAAGCAGTTATCAAATATTAACAATAAATATAAATAGGACACATAAAAACCTCGAAATAAACCGACTGGGGTAATTTCCAAAGTTCTCTCTCCTTCAAACTAACCTAAGCACCTTACGTTCCTCAAACAGACCAGGTAAGCCAGAAGAATTCTGCCAGGAAAATCAGTTCAGGAGACATAATGCAGAAAATACCTCTGAAAACTGATGAATGTGTTGAATTAATTCCCCATTAGTGAGAAATTCTAGACTTCAATAACCTCAAGAAAATGCTGCCAGTATATGGGATAGTAACTGGGTAAGTTCAAAGAAACACTTAATTGAAAAGGCACTTTTAACCAGGTTTATGAAGAATCCCATTCCACCTGTGTCATTGTCAACAACAGCACTGCACTACTCTAAGAAAAACAGAAAAGAAAATTTGATTCACTAAGAAGAAAGTTACCACTTTTTTTTCCTGTTGTGAAGGATTCCTACTCACAAACAATGATGTTTCCTTTTCCTTTGGGGCTTGTGTTTTTCCTTTTAACTTCTCATCCTGTTTACCTACATAAGGACCAACATAAAAGCCCGTCTTGCACCAGGCTATTAACACCATCATTTCAGAAAGGAAATTAATTTGTACAGTTCTTATCTTTTATCGTGAGTCAGGGCAGCGCTACGGAACAGTTACTATGTAAGATGTAAAGCCGATGAAAAACCTCAAATGTGTTCTGTGATCTGTTCAAATTAATTTCCACTTCCAAAATTGTACTGCATGACTAGCGCTACTGTGCTAGGATCCAAGCTGCTGGGTAGCCCCAACCTATTTTACAGGAGCCATAGCAACAATCCAGCGAAATGCTGCCAGGTCACCTGGAAACTTGCTCAGCACCATCCACCTTTTCACAGTAAAGTGGTAGAACTCGTAAGGAGTCACTGTCATCTCTTAGATCCAGTGCCCACCCTCTCCTTCGATGGAGAAAGCTTTGTGATCTTTGACCAAGAAAAGAACCTGACAGCCTGCAAAGTCAAGCAGATCGAACATTTTAGAAAAAAATATCCACTTTGTTAATTCCAAGGTGCAAAGTCACAATGTTACTGGACAAAATTAGGCAGTAAGTACCTCTTGTGGCATTTGTGAATTTCCTGGCAGCGTTCAACACTATACCTGCTCTCTCTTGACCAATTTCTCTAAAAGCTATCAGATCCCTCAATACATCCACATAAGCTCGAGTAAAGAAAATAGAGTGGAAAATTTCTGCTAACTCAGGCAACATGTGGACCACTAGCAATACTGGTCCATTAACCAGTATTAGCCTTACATGTGAAGGGGGAGAGGGGAGTGGAAAAAAGGAAAAGCTAAAGAGGCCACTAGTATTCAGCTAGCTTGGTTGTCAGAGGGGATCAGAATCTTGGCAGACAATACCTTGACATAAAAAGAAAGTGTTACACCCCAAAAACTTATTGGTGACTACATTCCAGTTTCTACATTCAGCAAGACAGTGCATCATTTTGTGCATCTGGTTATTTTGGTCAGCCTAATAATAATCCAATTAACTGTACTGTGTTGTGTAAGATTTAAGTACCATCAAACCTCTAATCATACTGCTACAGGTCATGCCTACTCTGTTATCATAAATGTATTTTCAGGGAAAAAAATACTACAGGAACAAAAACTTATTCTTACATAAAGTTATGAGAACATTTCAAAAACTCTTAAAACAATTTCTGACATCATGATAATCAGTCCAAGCATTTTTGCCAGTTTCTCAGATAGAGGCTTTATTACATTAGTTTAGTTTCAAATGCATCCTGCTACCAAAGTAGAACAAATGTGCTTTATTTTTTATTAAAATAATTTCTAGAATTACTTAAGGAATACTTTAAAAAAGCAACTTTTATTTCCAGATATATTTGCCTGAATTATCAAGGTCAGTATTTTCTTGAAGAAACATACACTTCTGAAAAGATTACACACTTCAATCAGTACAGGTATATACGGATTACAGACTGAATTTAGCCTTTCAATCTAAAGCTATAGTTTTACCACACAGTCTTTTCCTTCAGCAAAAAAACATGAAGGGTAAAGTCTTAACCCCATTAAAAGCCAAGGCAAAGCTTCCATGGACTGTAATGAGACTGGGATTTCACCCAAGGTGTTAAACTGTGGTTTGGGAAAGAGAATAAAAATACATCCATTATTGTAACAAGTACTTACCTGCTAGCCAGACTGAGCAATTCATGTCTATCGGCTACTGCGGATTTCTTTTCCAGTTCCCACAACATCACATTGATCAGGTATGAATTCTTAATTACAATGGGCACTTCTTCAAACATGTTTTCATAAGCAATATTTGCCTTTTTCAAGCTGTGAAAAAAAGTTTAAAAAGTATTTATTAATATAACCAGTAGTTTTCTTGTTCTTTTTGTTGAATTGCTGTTCCAACAACTGGCAATTTTGTAAAAACCCTTGATTTTCATAGTTCCGCAATCAAACAAGAGTCAAGTTTTGGTAAGAGAGCATTTGCATGGCAAAACCTCACGTTTACAAAGACTAGGAAAAGCTGCTCTAGGAAAAACTCAGAAGTCAAGCAGCCGCTTTGCTTGCTAATACACTACTTACATGAAAAAGCCTCCAGCAAAAGACTGTACTAACAGGATTAACTCTGCCCCTTCCAAATATTTCACTGATCTCCCTGCCATCAGGGTTTCTTAAACAGAAGTAAGCAGTTAGGTACCACATGACACTGATATACCTTTAAAATCGTCACTACTACAATGAAAAACAATTTCCCCAACAGCTGAATAATTAAAATTTTTGCTGACCAAAAATTAGATTGGCAAAATAAAACAGTGTGTGTTTTGGAATAACTAAATTCCACAGTGGATATTAAAATAAATTTCCAGAGTATATTTTTTAACAATATACATACAAAACCTACTATTACTGCTTTGTAATAAGTAGACAGTAATACCTTTCATAAATTCTGGAAATGCAGGCATGATCTGTAAGTTTTTAAGGAAATATATCCTTAACTTCTTTGTATGCATATTGGTTTTTTTGCTTTTCCTTCCCTGCCCCCCCCCCTTTTTTTTTACTAAAACAGATTTGTTTATCATGGAAATGTTGTATTTTTACTCCAAGCAATGAAATGTTTCCATCTTTCCTCAATGAAGAATGTTTAACAAGTGCTTTTGCTGTTGAATACCAAACTGTTTGAGGAAAAAGACTATTCAGGCCTACATCTATTACAAGTGGCTAATCTTTTATAACAGACTAATTACAATACTTTACTCCAGAAGCCTCTGTCCACATGGTGGAGTTAATTTGGAATAAATACAGAACAGCAGCTATTCCAGAATACCTGTTCAATTTTCCTTCTGGAAAAAGAAAAGAGCTTTTGAAGACAGACCAGCTATTTCCTTCTCCATTTCTGTTTTTATATTCTTGACCCTGTTCCCAGATATAGCCATTTTCACCATGGTCTTTACAGCCAGTTCACCGACCACCTCCAAAATCAGCGCAGCTTCCACAACTTCGGCTCTTATTCAGATGCCCAGACAGATGTTCATGCCTTTGCAGCCCACTGTATCAGTGCATATCTGTCAGTACCCATATATAGCCAGTTTTCCCGGCACACACTTTTACATGGGATTTTAAAATACAGTATTTCACCACCCTCTGTACCCCTCTGCCTCCCAAACTATCCAGCAAAACCGATGAGGAAACACTTTTTTAAGTCACTTACGCTTCTGGAGAGAAGTCTTTTTCTTTGCAAACTTCCATCAGTTTAGGAGTCAGCCTATATGCCTTCAGTGACAACGACCCTTGGGCAGTCTTAATGGGATCTATAATTTAAAATAGAGGAAGTGCGTTATTACTACCCCCAGATTGGTTTTCTTTTTTTTTTTTTTTTTTGTAATATCTAAATGACATAAACAGGAGGAAAATAACTGAGTAGTCCTATTAAAAAAATTCAGACAAGCAGCACAGAAAAGCCACTACAGCAGTAGTAAGCCTATTGTACTGGAACATAAAATATATCCAACTATACACAGTGAAGATAACTAATAAACGTACGTTGGAGAACATGGGGGGGGATCTAGACCCATTCTACTTGCAACATTATTTCCCTGTTAAAGGTCTAATTCACATTTTCTTAATATGAACTCTCCACAAACTTATGTAAAAGCTACCTCATTTAAATACAGATCTTTTCCTCCAGTTATTATGCAGTAAATTAAAATAATCATTAGACTCCACTTTATACCAAAAAAATTGTGATTTTAGAGTAGCAACAAGCTAATTCAGATCAAGTTGCCCTGCTGCTTCATGCATAACAATGTAACTGATATATAAAAAGATTAGCTTTGCCTTGACATACTCTACTGAATTTAGGGGGAAATTTTCTAAACAAACTGTTACATTCCTAGGACAAAGAAGCTTAACACTTGCAGCATGATAACGGCTGTAGCATGCCAACATGAGAATAAAAGCTGTGTTAACATTCATGTTGTCTGAAACTTAACACAGTAAAACTTTTAGCAATTGGTGATAAAATGAAAACCAAAATAGACTGAAACAAGTGGAAAATTCATCAAGGTCTGATGATGCAATGTTTCCAGCCAATATAAGTATACTTTAACAACTTGTTCTTTACTGTAATCCAATTGTTAACATACTGAAACAATTTTGGGGCAGCTCATAAGATTGATCGTATTCATTAGTATTTTTTCTGACAGATACTCAGGACGTTACATTTACTTCTCAGCTGGAAACTATATGCAAGTCTGCCAGATATGGCAAACTGTGAGTGTTTGGGGAGGGGGAGGCTATAAAGCTGTTAAATTGCCTACGGTTCTGATACAGCACAGAACATCTGGTCTGGAGAGCTTGAGGAAACACCATTAAATAGGCAGAAAAGAAAAAAATCTTTGTGCTAAGAAACAGTCCAGGTTTTGTATGCTTCTGTCAGAGGTATAAAAAAAACTTGGCAATTCGTGCGATGATTGGTCAGTCACGTACAGAGCCAGACACGCTAGCAAGCAGGGTTTGTTAGACATCTGGTCGGGTTCCACCAGCCCCTTCGACGAGGGAGGGGAGATGAAGGAATAAAAATGAAGCAGCTACTCCAGCATTCCAAAACGTACACATCAGGGCTCTGATAGCAAGAAAAATAAACAGAAAGAAGGAAACCCTGTCTAGACTTAGCTGCTGCTGAGGCTGCTGTAGACACAGGGTTGGTATTTACTTGAAAAGGCCTGCCAGGCTACTCTTACAGGCAAAAGACAGAATACAAAAATAGTAGTAATAATATTAAGAGGGGAAAAGAATAATAAAGGAAACCTCATACTAACCGTAAATGAGAACTACAGACTCTTCAATTGCGTGCTGGTAACTGAACTGGGAGTCCAGGAGGGCACGAGTGACAAAAGAGCCATAGTATGTGGACTGGTACCAGCCAACGTGAAGATGATCAATGTTTACGTGGCGAAGGCTTCGCATCATTTCCATCTGGTATTGAACTAGGTTAAATAAAAAGTATGGTTAAAAAGTAAACTTACACAATCTGTACTATTTTGAGAGACAGCTTGATATTAAATGAGTAAACTGTATTCTATTTTGGTTTCGTTTTTGCAAAAGCCTAGAAGTTTGTTTATTCACTGCTGGACTGTCTTCATTAAAATCCAGAGCTTCCTCAGAGAATTAGAGTAAGACTAAGCCTGAGTAAGCAGACTTTTTTCAGCTGCAGTTAATTGCTGAAGTGATCAACAAACTGTTACACGTCATTTACAACGTGCATTACCTTGCTCATTCATAAAAAAAAAAAATAATTTGGATACTGGGTTCCATTAAGCAGTAACATTTTACCATTCAGTGACAAAGAAATACTGTGATTTAAGTTGAAATACTGTCTGGAATTTCAATAGTTTTTGGAATCCAAAAGCAAATTGTGTAGTGAGTATATGATATATAAGATAAATAGTTTATGTCTTTTCACAACGTAAAACTACATTTTAGTATTAGAGTTTAGGGGACCAGCTATAGCTGTCAGATAGTTTTGACTGCATTTATCTTCAATTATTCAACACTGTTTCCTCTTTTTAGATGTATGTAAACACATAAGTTTGCATGTATGTATTCATCATACATAACAGACATGCATATTTACATACACCAAGTTACCTTAGACTGTAGAGAATATTTTTTTGTCAGGCTTTTTATACCAACAGCTGTAATGTTTCATTGTACCAACACATAAATCCTATTTCTACTAAATGCTTCATTCAAACAGATTGCCTTGATGGAACAGAATTCTATTCAGGAATGTTTAGCATAATCCCATTAAGCAGATCAGCACACCTTATCACTTACCAGACCTTTTAAACAGACAAGACACTGTGCCTGCCAGTTAAATTTAAGGAAACAGATTGCAGTGCGATTATCAGATGAAGCAACACTCAAGCGATAGGAAATCATATGCAATAACACTGCACAATCCTTAAATTTTGTCTGCAGCTGCAGATACAAACATGATATCCATTATAAAGGAAAGCAACATAAATTAGGGGACAGAACATGCTACATTTACAGACCCCCACTTCATATCCTTTCAAGAGCAAAATAAAAATCCGACCATATTCCTTAAAGATATGAGGAGACATTTTTCAAGATTGAGCAAATATTTTTCCAGCTTATCACCCTTTCAGCACAATCTACATTCTGCAGCCTGCTGGCCCTTTTCATTTAATTGCATATCTTACTGACTGTATTTTTAAAGTAATCTACGTACATTTGTATAAACCCTTGCAGATTTTTTCCATCAGCAAATGTTGGTGCTTGTATTCTAGTTCACAATATCTTAATAGAAATGACTTGCAATTTGTGTTTCATCCAGGACACCACGATAATACAGTGCCCCAAAAATAATACAGCAAATCCACCCAGGCTACAGTCTGAAAACCCGTTACACACAGCAAGGAAAAGAGAACACCTGCACCATTCAGCTCTTGGACCAAGGCAAATCTGAAGATGCCACTGCACGCTTCAGGACAGTCAGAGAGCCAAACTGATCAATCAGCTGTTGTGAAGTCAGTATGAAAACCTTCCCCCTTGCACATCAAAATAAATTTAAGCCTGCTTTTACTGCACAACTGCCAGAAACATGTTTTGGTGCTGCAAGCACGCTCTTCACACAGCAACCTCCATACTCTTATCAGGTAGCATCCCAATGTTGCTCACAACAGCAAAACTACAATCTAGCTTGTCAAAGAAACTCAGTCCTTAAACTTGAAGGCTTTGCTGGGTTTTTTCTGGGGGCAGAAGATGCTAAGTTTCTAAATTTTACAATTAAAACAAAGAACAAAGACCTCCCCAGAACAAACTAAAAGCCTCCTGCTGTGACCACAATTTTGAATTGAAAAAGCATATAATCTATTTATTAAATGTAGGCAGAATAAACTATTTTGGTTTAGAGAAGCTTTTCAGAGATATCTCTCTGAAAGAAAGAAAATACTTGCTTTCATGACATGCTACAACATGCTAAAATGTGAAATTATGGCTAGATCTTTTCAAGCCAAATGAAGCTACGAAAAGGAAAAACTAGAAAGGGATTTTCAAAAGGAAGAGATAAAAGATTTTTTTGAGAATTAATTTAAATGTGAAGTTTAGATGGCTAAGGCTAGACTGCTCCTTGCAGGGGCAATTCTCTTATAATAGAGGACACTGTCAAAGTCGAGGTAGTCATGTAATACTGGGAAAAAGATACTTACATCTAGATTCCTACGAAATCAAGTGACTGACCCATTCAGATAATTTCTCCCTAAAGAGATGTAATGTTAAAGAGAGGAAATAGCCAAAGAGGACATCCAGCTCTTTCACAAACTCGAACAAAGGTGTATCATGCTCTCAAAAGTATTCATCTGAGAGGTAACTGGTAACTAAGTTTCAGGACAACTTCTTTTCTTAAACACGGAATAAGCAGCAATATGTAACTGAACATAAATGTGATATTGTCCAGAAGAAAAAGGACTCACTGAAAACCATACAGATTTCAAGTCAGCAGTTCCTCCTCTCATGACTGTTAGCAGTTAGATGATAATAAAGGCACTAGTGGAAAAAAATCTCAACCAATCAAGCATAAACAGCAGACATCTCTGCCTTGGGAAAACAACTGCAGAAATTAAAACATGATGCAGTCCCCACCAGGGAGAAACGGAAACTCTTTTAACCAAACATATATATTTTATAACATATATTAGCAGCTAGATAGCTCTAACAAGCTGCCAACTTGCACAACTGGATAACAGCCCCCAAGCTGCTTTTATTGATATTGTTACCACTATTTCTTTACAGCTTTTGCCCAATCTACAGAACATCTTTTTACCTAGAGTTTAGCAGAGACCAGGCAAGGGCTCTCTCCTACCTAGTCCTCAATCTGTTAGGACTTGGGACAGTCATGTGCTTCTAACAAGGTTTCACTGACTCAATGATAGCCCTTTCCAAGCCACGCTGCAAAGGTGCAACCGAACACTGCCACTAAGCCTGAGAGTGCCCAGAACGAAGGTTAGAAAGGCAAAGGGCAGGAGAAGAGACACACTAAGAAGCTTCCCTCCTCTCCCTATCATTTAAACAGTATCTCCATTTTTAAGGAAATTATTTGTTCGGGACTGTCCTTATGATGAGGAAAACCAACAGCCATGCTTGCACTCTTTAGTGTGCCTCCAGCACTGAAAATGCACAGCCTCTGCCGCCTGGGCCATCATGATCTCCTGAACATCTCTCAGGGTCATTTTTTTTTTTTTTCTTCTTAAACAGAAGATTCTCTTCTTTGCTATTATTAAAAATAAATAAATAAATAAAAAATCCTTCCTCTAAAAGGGCAATTTTTTTGTTAGTCTGCAAACAGATGGGGGTGGGGGTGGAATTAATGAGGCTAGAAAGCGTTACTATAACTTGTCTAAAGCAGATAAAGTGCAAAACTATACAGTATGGGTGTTTTGCTTGAATATGACTGACTTGTGTGAATTCGTACTAATAGAATCCCTTGACTGAAAACAGTAAAACCTATTACAATAATTTAGTGGATATTTTTCCCCTAAAACCAACTACATTCTAACAAACTTGTAAAAGATTAAAGAAAACACTAAACTAACGTAAAAACACCTTCTTTCTACAAAAAGTACTGGCAACATTAGAAACTTTATCTCACTTTAGCATCAAGGAGGTATATACCTTGCCAATAAGAAAATAACATACCCAAAATTACATAATAAATCAGAGGCAAGGCCAAGAACTGAACACTAATGTGATGATCCATTCAACAATGGAACAACGCAGCCATGTTCTCTAAATACCTTAAGATCTCCTCAGTGAATAACTTCACTATTTGAAAACCTATTTTAAGAATAGGTCAAATCAACTGAGGCACTGAAAAACAGAAACAAGGTCCACGTGATGATTTAAAAATGAAAATCTAAGACACTAGAGCCTACAAACAACTGGCAAATTCACATCCTTCTTGAAGTTACAGTTTGTTTCTGAAACACTTCCAAAACAAGTGCTCTTGTAGCAACCTGATACATGCTGCAAGTTTGTCATTAAAACTGTATTATTTGTATTTCTTTATAGACAAGTCATAAAATCCATCTCTCAGGAGGTCACGTATCAATGTACATGTTGCTGAAATTTAGTCCTTAAATAGTTATCGTTACCATCAGGTGCAACACAGTTCAGCCTGGCTCATTGATAGTGCTAGTAAATATTATGATATATGAATCCCTCATCAAAGAAGGCCTGGAAACAATATGGTCAATGGCACCTCAGATGCCCAAAGCACTGATTTTCAAAATGCATTTTAAATTGATATGTCTTAAGAAATCTGGTTTTAAAAACAGCAACCAACACAGCTCCTAAAAAGCCAAGCCCCACTAAAGTGGAAGAACTTCATACCAATTACCATGTGCCACAGCCTGGCTTTATCTTGCTTCTCACACAGCTCACTGCAGCCTATGATGGACACAGGCAGCACCGCCAAAGGAGGTAATGAGCAATTCTATGCTAGGAACCACTAACATCTGCATAGCCTTCAGTCTGGATTTCACAGTGAAATGTTTGTCTTGACTCACAGTTCACAGATTTGTCCTTTAACTATGAGCTCAACCAGCAGAAGTTACACGTCTTCATAAAGCAGGTCACTGATTCAAGAACAAGGCAGACCTTTACTGCTCCCTCACCAAGAGCAGCCTCCTCAAAAAGATTCTCTGGGGTACCTGTGTTTCCTTGCAGAATCCTGTGCATGCAGAAGGCAGATAAACTAAAACTTACGGTTGTCACTAAATAAAATTTACTCAAGATCGTGCATGTTTTCCAAGGGATGCAAAAGCCCATGAGGAGAAACATCCGGTCTCCATGCTAGCAGTGGTCTGAATTTAACTGGCAACATGAACATTACAAATTTCGGGTTTTCTGGTGAAACTATACTGAAAAACAGCTAAAATATTCCTTTTATGGCACCACTACTAATGTGGATAGTATTTTTAAGGCAATAATTTGTCTCTTTTGAAGTGCTACCATGTGGTAGCATGCGTACTGAACAAGTGCTATACACTTAGCACAAAAATTTCTGTTTTTCTATACATATTAAGCTTTGCCAAACCACATGTATGCTTCAGACAGTATCTTCAATGACTAAAACGAATTAGCAGATGCTAGCTCAAGGAACCAGCGTATGCATTTGAAATGATGGAAAATGGATTTATTTAATTACACACAGAGAATTACGGGGACAACAGATTCATTCATTTCCCTCCATAGACACAATCTCAATTACTTGTCCAAAAAACTGTGAATCATCCTGACTGCATCTATTGATAACAATTCCAATTGTGAGGATACAAACATAATTAGTACCACAACCAACTTATTCTGATTAAAAAGTAAAAAGGATGGGCAAAAAGAAACAAGAATTCGGAGTTAATTTCAGCAAAAGCAATATTTTATCTCAAAAAGCCTTTAGATACTGCTGAAATATATTTCTTAAGCTTTAAGTGCGCAGGACACAGGCATGCACATATTTGCGGATTTTTATCTATATCCAACCCACACACACACTTCTACCAAGACAAATGCACAAGCTCAGGAACTCAACAATTCTCCTATTCAGGGAGAAAAAAATTAAAAGTAAATATTGCCTTCCTCAATAATATTCATTTCCTTCTCTGAAATATCAAGTCAGGGTTACAAAACAGTACTCTATTTTATGCACTTCTGCTATACTGGGCTGAAAGCACCTGATCTCCTCTAAACTTGGAGGCTAAGCAGACCAGGGCCTGTAAGTAGCTGGATGGGGGGGGGATCACTTGAAAATAAGCAAAATTCCAAGAGTCATAGTCAGTCGTGAGACCACAAAACCAAAAATGAGTCAAAAGACTCAATTCAACTCCATTTTAATTGCTAAATTCAGGGATTAAAAAAAGGGCAGAACATATTTGTCCAAAGTACATGATTTTTTTCTCAAAGAATTGTCATATTTTAATAAGTTACCCACTCTGATGGAAAAACTGTACACCATCTGAAAAGCATGCTTTACTAAATCACCTTCAATTATGCTACTGATGCTACTGTTGTAGTCAGTACTAATGTACTGACTGAAGCCAACAGTCTTCCATGACTGAGGCTTTGCTGTTGCCCTGATGCGTTCTAAAGCAAAAAGTCCTTCATTTTATGACAGAGAAGGGCAGAAACAGAAAAACTCTAAAGTAACTATTCCTTGTGTAGGTTCAGTGAACTCACTCATTTTTATCCTTGATCACAATTCAAGGTTAGTTTTACTACAGCACTGTGTGGTATTAATTGTGCTCTGTAGAAAAAGGTATGGGACCCCCAGAGGAGGTATCACGATCAGTAGGTGAATGGTGAAAAGTAACAGCAACATAATAAAAACATGTTTGGAGTGCTTCTGTCTGGTGACACTCACCTGAGACATAAGCATGTACCTCCAGACTGCTATTTATTACCAATTCAGGCAGCAGTTGCCCCTGCATAAGCTCCACCAGAATTGATGCATAGAGGCTTGGCAGTCCAGGCAGAAGCAACTGTCTTCACATTTAGGACATGAAACCACATCACTGTGGGTGGTAACTGCCCATCACTTCCTTGTTGCTTTACAGAGGTGGCTCCAGGACATGGGCCAGCCTGAGAACATGCCTCCTTCCAAAGCAGGGCAAGGAAGAAAGGGAAGGGCTCTCACTAGTGGGAATAAAGGAGGATGAGGACAAGTTTTCAGAGGAAGGGAGTAAAGCAAGGAACTGGGTAGCATGGGGATGTGCGTGACAGGACAACAGGAAGCACATCACTTCCTGCACATGTGCTGGCACTTGCCCAGCGTTTTCTGACAGCAAGCTTGGGGCTCTGGTCTACGGATAACCGCTGAATTAGGAGGCAACCAAACCAATCAAGCTATCATATCATGATATTAACACCTGAGCGAAAGATACCAATGAGTTTTTGACAGACTAAATAATCACTGACCACAAAATTCTCTATACAACTCAAGATAATGAAAACTTGTGCTGTTCTTAAATAAATACACCGGAGCTTCAATAGTAGTCTAAAGAGGACTGTCAATAACAGTCTAAAGAGGACCGTCAAGGTAACTTGCAAAATTGTCTTCTAAGGCATGCAGCATGATTTCAAAGGATAAAAGCATTTTAATACTATCTTCAAAAAATATTAAATAATGCTTTAGAAGACTCAAGTGTTTTAACTCAGAAAACCATTTTAAACTAACATCTTGAAACTGAAGTTGAAACCAAGTGATGTAATTTCACTGTTTTGTTGACAATGATCTTTCAGGAGCAACTGTCAGAAAAGAACACAACCTATTTTGATGGTTTTCTGCCATCTATTTGGAGTAGTTTCTTGGCACTTACATAGAAAGCTCCATCTTCACAGTACCTTACAAACATCATTTAATCCTCAATCTCCTCCTCTACTGCAGGTAAACATTACCCATATCTAAGCACCCATTTGGCTTACTACAGAGCTATTTTGATGTTGACTGAAGATGGACTTGATACAAGATCAAAATCTTTATAAAGAAAAATAACTTTCAGTCAGCCTACATTGTCACGACAGCAGTGGATGGTATTACTAAAAATGCCATCCGAGCAAATTAATTCTTGCTTTACTTTTAAAATAACAAGAAGAGGCTATCTCACTTCATAATAACTATCAAATGCCTAATGAAAGCATCAAATGCTTTCTATTAGGAATGCATTCCCATGAACTTCAGCACCTTGAAGTCTTTATTTAGACAATTTTTGTCCAATGAGTGTCATTACAAAGGAGGATTAAAGGCATGAAAAGAAATCAGCACAGTTAAAACCAAACTATATGTTAAAGTAACCTCGTATCCGACTAAGCACCCTCTTAAAAAGAAACATATTTTCAAAAATTTAGTAATATTTCCTTAAGTTTCTATAGTGGCCATTGATTTATTTCTTGTTTACTCTACAATGTGAGGCTACATCAAAAGATAAAAGCTCTTTCTTTACAAAGTATCTATCTACCTTAGTGCTACACATTACAAAGCAAACACACATTAACGCAAAAACATACAGTGAAAATATAATTACTTTCCTACATAAATGTTAACCAGATTAATGTATTTTTATGACATTTTATATTACATAAATGCTCAGAGAGGTTATTAAATTATCTGGAAAAAATTGGGAAATGTTTAAAGATTAACAAATTACATGGTCATTTTTGCTTTTTTAATTTAACACAGATTTTCATATTCTAAACAATCTGAAAGCAGAATGGGTACAAGCACTGAAATGGAAACAGCCCAGCAACCACTGCACTTTGAAAATCAGTGTCATACAGTACATACCACAAGGAGATCAGTCTCATTGTGTCAGTAACTTTTCTGTAAGTGAAGAAAAACAATAATGACTTCACAGAAGAGGTTTGGGGGCTTTTAAATGCTCACTTCCGCTTGAAAAGTAGAAAAATAATTTTTGTAAAGCTTCAAAACTTGGGTATCTTGTACTACTCTTAAGTGTTTGCATTGCAAAAATTCAAAGGGCAGAGGGAAGAGGAGGGGCATCTTCAACAGCTTACTTAAAGCCAAAACACCCGTCTTGTGTTACCACATACAATGGAGTGAGTGGTTTTCTGATGCTTTAGTATTAAATATCCACACGCCTGTTTTGAAGAATGTCTCACACTGTTCTTCAGTTTCAAGCTCACAAAATGTGGTCCATACACTGAAACAGACATAGCCGCCATACAACAGTTTTCCTAAATAGTCCTTATGGTAAATCAGGATTCATTAAAAGAAAACTCATTGCCACAGACTGCTTCTTTAGTTTAAAGTTACACAAGCTACCTGTTTTCTGTGACCTGCATCAGTCCATCATGTAGGGATAACACTGTTAAACATTTGGCAGGGAGAATCAGCCAAGAAAAGTTCTAATTTTTGGCAAAACAGAACAACAACATGGTAGCTACCCCAATAAACATATCTTTGGAATCAAAATTACACAAGCACAGAATCATAGGGTTGGAAAGGACCTTAAGATCATCTAGTTCCAACACCCCTGCCATGGGCAGGGACACCTCCCACTAAACCATGCCATCCAAGGCTCTGGCCAGCCTGGCCTTGAACACAGTCAAGGATTCACAGCTTCCCTGGGCAACCCATTCCAGTGCCTCACCACCCTCACAGTAAAGAATTTTTTCCTCATATCCAATCTAAACTTCCCCCGTTTAAGTCTGAACCCATTACCCCTTGTCCTCTCACCACAGTCCCTAACGAAGAGTCCCTCCCCAGCATCCCTATAGGTCCCCTTCAGATACTGGAAGGTTGCTATGAGGTCTCCACGCAGCCTTCTCTTCTCCAGGCTGAACAGGCCCAACTTTCTCAGCCTAGCTTCATACTGGAGGTGCTCCAGTCCCCTGATCATCCTCATGGCCCTCCTCTGGGCATATAGCTTTCAAATGTATTACATGCACTTGGAAAAAAGATGAGCATGTTTTAAGCCTCAGGCTTACAGCTTCTTCCATTGGGGGCCTATCTGTGCAGAGCAACATCTCCCCATGCACCAGCAAGGCTTGAAGCAGTCAACATCTACAGCTCCTTTAAAGCAGCAAGGAGGACCCCACATAACCCCCAAAATTCACATCAGTTTTATAAAGTTTACCAGAAACTGTCGGTTTCAGTTCTCTTTTCAGTCAAAAAAGCACTTAACTCTCACCCCGCATTTAAAGCAAAAACTAGGACTTTTGTATAATACCTAGATGAACAAAATGTCACAAGGACATTTCAGTTTATCTCTTGCAACGCTCTTAAAACACCGCCTGATATTTTTCTGTAACACATCCCCATTGAGCAGGGAGCCATTTAACTGTCCATGAAACAAAGAAAGACTGAGACATACCATCAACTAACTTGAAGAGCAATGATTAAACTGTATGAAATCTCCAATCAAGGGCAGCTTCCACAGAACTCAGCTGTAGTACCATCTATGTGCACTCCCCACTGCTGTCAGCAAGGTCCTCAAGCCATGAGCAACATAAGTTTAATTCACACAAGGTATGAGTAAGAATCCAGGCAAAGTCGTACCCAGTAGATGGACAAGAAAACATCTCTCCACTACGAGATCCAGGGTGAACCATTCGCTTTACCAAGCACTGACTTTCAGATAAACTTAACCAAGCCCTCTTGCTTGCAATCCTTGCCACAATAAACATCTTTGTCTTTCTTTAGTTTGCAGAAAGATCTGAGGGTAATGGGCTCCCCGCTGGTTTAGTTCTTGAGCTACAGATCCAACTGCACAGGAGACAGATATAGAATCATAGAATAGTTATGGTTGGAAAGGACCTTAAGATCATCGAGTTCCAACCTCCCTGCCATGGGCAGGGACACCTCACACTAAACCATGCAACCCAAGGCTATGTCCAACCTGACCTTATCACTTACTATCACAGGGCAACTTCTTAAAATACAGGGGGAAAATCAGCTTTTACTATCCTAGTGCTAATACAAAAAGTTCTTAACATGCAGGTTTCCAACAGGATAAATAAACCACTTCTCCACCTAAACATTTCTATAGACAAAGTGAATAGCTTGTGTGGCACATGTAGAGTCTGTGGATCCACACTCAGTTGATAACTAATGACAGCAAGAACTATCTGAAATAACTGTCTTTTTATATCTATATACATATTAAAATATTCCTAGGGGATACATGTTACACTGCTATTTTACTGTAGTATGACAGTTACCAAGAGTTGTTCTCAATTCTCACTTAGGGTAGTTCAGAGTTTGTGAAACAGCATGAAGGAAACTGATTGTGGGTGGGCTCAAGAGTAAACGATCTTGATTAATATTTTCCACAGTGCTTGAAATATACAATTTTGAAGGAAGAATATGACCAGTGCTTCAGAGCTTGTGAGAGAACTGGCTTGAAAGACTCCTGAATTATTGCAATTACATGACAAGACATTTTCACATCTCATGAAAACTTGTGTCTTTTTATTAAGTTCTCCGTGCCAAAGGCCATGGCACAATCATTTTGGAAACTGCTGGCTGCACCAAGAAACAGCATTTCAAATCGAATTCTGATCCAGGCAGTCCCTTCCTGCATGTAAAAACTAGCCTCCTCCAACTTCTGAAGCCAAACAGTACATGTAAATGTCAACATGACAGGCAATAGCATTAGCATGGTATTGGAGATGCAAATAGTTATTCAGCAACTATGGATGCTAGCAGGCAGCCAGAGCTCCCAGTGATGAGAGACATGACATTCTGACAAGAAAATCATCATCCAGAACTGATGACAACCAAATTTTCAACACATCTCATCCCATACAGCTAAGCACCGATGTCAGAAAAAAAAAAAAAAAAAAAAAAAAAAAAACAAAACACAAAAACCACAAAAAAACAATGTGTTAAGAATTTTGGAGCTGATCAACTGAGGAAGTGCGTTATGCTTCATTAGGTGAAACATTGGGTCTTCTGCCAATTCCAACACAGAGATGTTCAAGAACATCACTACTATATCATTGTACTGTCTCCTTATGACTGCTGCCACAACAGCTATCAATTAGGTAGCATGTGCAACATTTAATTAGTGGAACAGTCTTAAGGTACTTAACACTTTAAAAGCGTACTGTTTCAGGCATAACAATACAGATTTCTAAACAGTTCCAATATGATGCTTTAACACAGGGTTAGCAGCTTACAACACAGGCACCATGGAAAGCCAGCAGGTAGTTCTGAACGGTGCAGTTGCTGCCGGTGAGCCTTTCTGACATAAGAACCATGAAAGTAATTTTTTCCAGTTCTCACAACCTTTCTACCAGAATGCTCACTCCTTAATCAGGGGAAGACAACCACAATTTAGCATGCCATATTTGAAGGGGGGGAACCCATTCCCTGTTTTAACATACAAGGATCTACAGAAGTATTTAAACAAGCATGGTTCAGTTTTCAAAGGCTTTCCACATGGATGTGAAGAAAGTGAAACCTGGTAAACCTGTTACAACTAAGTGACATTTCAAGTGGCTGAGACAGATCCAGCCCAACTGTGCTGGTGCATAAACATCCTCCTAAAACCCAAGTTATTTCTATATCAGACTTCCAACCTGAATAATTAGCTATCAGAGGTCCCATTTTCTTCCCAAGGAAATCAGATTTATTATAATCACTTACTGCTTCTTTATTTTCATGTATGTGTGTATGAATATGTACATATACACAAAATAAATATGGTAGGGGAGGTAGTGCGGGGGGGGGGAAGTACACCCCCCCCATATTAAACATATGTTTAACCAAGAATCAAGATGGATACCATGGTAAATGTTAACACACATGGCCATACTTTTATATATTTGGAAAAAGGACGTTGCCAAGCAAGTTCAGCAGTAAGCAATGGAAAGGCAACCTCTCAGCAACAAACGACGCAGAAGCCTGACAGCATGTTTCTTTGCAGTATTGCAAGGTTCATCTCTAACTCCCTCCCAACAAAAACAAACAAACAAAAGAACAACCAGACAAAAAGAAAAACCCAGCTTATGATTTCACACCACTGCCCAGATAATAACCTGACAGGGAATCCCGACCAAGGCAACTCAAAACAATTTCACTGCGCGCTAGTGCTGCAGTTACGAGGCTATAGCACCGCACAGTATCTACTGAATGGCATTACCACTGCTATTACTCAGTTGAGTTTCTAAAGCCCAGGCTAACACTAGCAATGCTTGTCATTAATATAACTTCTTCAATGTGTCCTCAAAGAAACAATGAATTCAGGCCAGCTTCAAAAAGTCTTTCCCATAGCACAGCAAGAGGAACAATAAAAACAGGAGTGGTTAGATATTTGAGGTGGAAGACAGTCATGCCTTCTCACAAGCAGCCTTTGGCATCTTAACAGCTTAAGATCACGCACTATGTTCAAATACAAAAGATAGCAATTAATTTAAAGAAAACTAAAACCCACAACAGTTTCAGAATATTAAATTAGGAAAATAAAAGCTCGTGGCTTTTAGATGAAGCTAGACAAGACAAGAGTTGGGGTGAAATTCTCCCCTTTCAAGGGCTTGTAACATCATATGGCAGGATTCTGCAAGCCAAAGCTAATATTTCAGCAACACAACACTTGCAACTTTTATATCTAAGTGTGGCTTGTTCTTTTAAAGTAGCCAAGAACTAAACTCACACCCTGTTTAAACAGGCAGAAAAAGCGCTCTGTGCCAAGGAGGAAGTTTTAAACTTCAAGTAGGTTTTGTACATGGGAAATGAGTTGGGAAGCAGAGGGGCAGATCCAGTCCAATCAATTCTCTACCAAGAGAAAAAGCACAGTATAAAGTTCATCAGAGCTGGAGGCAGGAGGCTGCGGTTCAGCTGCTCGCTCAGCTGAAGGACTCTGTTGGGGGGCTCGACAAGTCAATTCTTTCCATTCTTGCATCTTCTCTGAAGCATATAAACCCTTGGGACAGCATTCACCATTTACTTTGAACACAGCCCCAAAGCAAAATAGCCTTGTTTGAGAAAAACATGAATCTCTGGATCACTTGGTTCTACCTATCTATGTTTCACTGACTGCCAAAATGCCTTTGTAACTAAATTATATTTACAAGTCTGAGTTATAGCTGGAGGAAAAATAAGTTCATCAAGATTAACGCTATCCAAACAGACTTCAGATAAAAGACACAGTGACAATGTCAGGACTGTGATCAGCTGACAAAGCCCAGCTGCAGGCCAGTCACTAGTGGTATGCCCCATGGGCCAATATTGGGTCCAATACTCTCCTATCATCTTCATTAGTCTTCTCAGCCTGGAGAAGAGACGGCTGTGTGGAGACCTAATAGCAGCCTTCCAGTATCTGAAGGGGTCTATAAGGATGCGGGAAAGGGACTCTTCTTCATCAGGGACTATAGTGATAGGACAAGGGGTAATGGGTTTAAACTATAACAGCGGATGTTAGATATAAGGAAGGTATAGATATAAGGAAGAAGATTAGATATAAGGAAGAAGTTCTTTACTGTGAGGGTGGTAAGCCACTGTAACAAGTTGCCCAAAGAAGTGGTAAATGCATCATCCCTGTCAGTGCTCAAGACCAGGTTGGACAGAGCTTTGGGGGCAATGGTCTAGTGTGAAGTGTCCCTGCCCATGGCAGTAGGGTTGGACCTAGATGATCTTAAGGTCCTTTTCAGCCCTAACTATTTTATGATTAGTTATCTGGATGATGGCATAGAGTATGCCCTCATCAAGCCTGCAATGACACAAAACTGAGAGGACTGGTTATTACACCAGAGATTTGTACCAACATCCAGAGCGACTTCAACAGGGTAGAGAAAGGGGCCAACAGGAATCCCAAAGTTCAGTGAAGGGAAGCACAAAGTCCTGCCCCTCAGGAGGAATAACCTCAGGCACCAGAACATGCTGAGGCTGGCTGGCTGTAAAGAAACTGCACAAAAGGCTCTGGGGTCCTGGTGGAGCCAGCAATGTCCCCTTGCAGCGATGAAGGCCAGTAGCCTCCTGGGCTGCAATAAGCAGAGTATTGCCAACAGGTTGAGGAAGGTGACCCTTCCCTCTGCTCAGCACCAGTGAGACACATCAGGAGTGCTGCATCCCATGATGGGCTCCCCAGTTCAAGAGAACCATGGGCTTACTGAAGAGTGTTCTGGGACAGGTTCTTGAAGACGACTGGAAACTGAAGCTGTAGAGCCTCCATCCTCAGAGATGATCAAAGGCCAAGTGCACAACCTGTTCCAGCTGACCCTGCCTTGAGCAGCATGATTGGACCACAGACCTCTAGACATCCTTCCAGCCTCAGCTATTCAACGATTATATGTCTAGAAAAGATGGCTTAGTAAATCAGAAAACAGTAAACTAAAAAAAAAAAACAAAACAAAAAAAAAAACACACAAACAAAAAGAAAAACCACAAACCAAAACCACATACAAAAAAAAAAAAAAAAAAACACACAAAAAAACCCACAAACCCAAAAAAAACTAAAAAAATCCACCAAACCTTAATTCAAGTCACGTAAGACGCTGCTGATTATTTTATTCTTTGAAAGGGGCCAAGATAACAAAAGTTCTGCTAAATATTCAAGAAAAAATATGGCAATCTGAATACTCTGAGTTTGGTTTGAGTAAAATGCAGGCTTTTAGAAACAACCAACCATAGTGTGAAATTTCATCAAAGGAGACTTTTTGTGTTTGAAAAGTAGTTATTTTCATTCTGCATTCATCTTTTTGTTAGTTATTGAAAACGTTAAAAGCAATTATGCAGAGCAGTATATAATTCTCAAAGGATACAGCCTAAATACTTTTTCAAATGCAAACAAGACACTAGTTACAATAGGTACAAAATTTCTGGTTAACAGCCACAGACTATATTTATTTTACCCCCTCTCACTGAATGTCAAAAATGTAGCAGAAATGGATTCAAAAAATTAACAAGGGTAAGCCAGTCCGAAAATATTTTGCTTCACAAACTGTGCTTAGATTTGCAACTGCAGTTCAATATGGTAAGTAAACATGAAAATACAGAACTGTCAAAGGACAGAAAGGAAACAAAGCCAAGGACTGAATAACACTGAACTGCTATGTCAAGAGGACTTGAAAAGAAAGGCCTAGAGAATTCATTTTGTTCAACAGATGGGGAAACATGGTAGAAAGAAATACAGATTAAAAAGTGTCTTAGCACATTGACCATGATCACCTCTGTTTAAAACTGCATTTAATTCAAGAAAATTGAGAAATACTGTTGCAGCCATCAACAGTAAAGTCAGTAAATTCTCCTGAATAATAATTCAATCAGAAAAAAACCTAGACAAACTGCTGAAGATCCCTCTGTAAGATATTACAAAGAATGAGATTTTCTGAAGTATTTCACTGAAAACCACAGTTATACATTCATATCAGAACACAGTTCAGAATAACAAAATTTAATGAGCTGCACAGTGACAACTTGGAGGTAACTAGAAAGGTGATAATTCAATTAAAATAAGGTCAATTTTTGTTTACTTATAATAATTATTTTAAACTTCCCAATGTATTTTATATATCACAATCATAGTACCAGGTGCCAGCAGGAAACACTGTAAACTTTGTGAGAAGTTTTCTCTGCCTCAGAAGAAATATGTTTATGACATTCTCAGAATCACCAACCTGCCATTTAAAAACTCCAATTTGTGTTTCCAACACCTCCCCCATGTTTTATCATAAGAATATATTCAAGGAAGCTGAAAGTAAATAACCCACCCTTCTTTCTGTAGGAAGACTGTAAGCCACAGCATTGTACAACAAAAAAGGTTTTTTTCTCTCTAGTAAGTCATTTCAGTTACTTCTTAGCTTAAGAGTCTAACACACTTCCTACAAATAATCATTCTTGAGTTTTTACACTTAAGAGCTGAGGGGTGTTAGAAACCATGTCCCACTCCTTTGGCTGGTGAAAAGGAAGATTCTGTGTGGAAAAAAAGGTCTCACCAGAATCGTGTGTGTTAGAAACACTCAATAAAACTGACAATTGCACTACCAAAACCTCAGCATGGGAGAGCTGAATCCAAAATGATTCCACAAATCAAGACTTCCACTAGAGATGTGGCATAACCCAGTCCATGTTAAACCATACCGCATCTGCAATGGACAACCCTTCAGTGAGATTTTCTGGCAACTACCTAAACTATTGATATGATCACTTCAACACAGCTGAAAATTTGCCTATTCCACTGGTGTCTTTTAAAACAGAAGTGGAGCCCAGGATGCTCTCTATTCCTCTACTGCCACACAGACATGTGGCAATGAAAGTCTATCCTCAAGGTCTCCTTTCTTAGGCATTACTTTGGAAGCATGAAGAGGAACAAAAATACTACCCCAGACTTCATGACATGCCAACTTGCTTTTAAGATAGACTTCCAAATTCTATTTTGGAGAGCAATTGCTGATCACATCATGCTGGCTCTGGTAGCCAGCTGTTGGTTTAAAAGATAGCTATAAATACATGAAATACTCTCCTGATGCTACTTCTTTATGCAAGCAATTGTAGCTGTCACAAGGAGGCTATATAATTAAGTCCCAAAGGGGAGACATTTGCACAGCCACAAAGAAGAGATCCACAGACAGAGGAGTGTGTACATAGAAGAGCCTTTTGTTAAGTCTTGCTCCATGTTACACAAGAGTTCACAAACTCCTGATCCAAAGCGCTTTTAAAAATGTCTCTCTCTTACTTCTCCTCTCAAGGACAAGAGCAATAAAGAATTTATTTTCCAGTACTGCAAGTGCAAGAATTGCACTCAATGCAAAGTCTGACAACTTTCCTACAGAACTCAAGCGTCATATTCAGGTCTACAGAACAGGGTCAGATTTAAGTGTTTACTTGGTTCCTACTGACCTTCTAGTTGAAGTAGACTTACAATTCACCCTGAAGTTTTTTTTTGGAAGTTTGTGAACCGGGTATTTTTTTTTCATGGAACTGATACAATAAAAGAAAAGGCAGAAAGCAGAAACAGTGTCCAATGAGCAACGCCATTAAATGCACTTTGTAAACAAAAATCACTAAACAGACTTTATAGACATTAAACTTAACATCCTCTACAATTTTCACTGATAAAACTTTCCAAAATGTGGTTCTGTTAATATTCCTGAACCATGAGTAAGAAGTACTAAAATCTTTGTTATCAGACACCAAACATGCATCAGCTTTAGGACAATCTGGTAACTCACACATGACAAAGACAGCACACGGTTTTATTCCATGCACTTCGCAAGCACGTGGAGGAACACAGAAGATGAATTTCTAACACCCTGTTGGGCACAGAGGTGACTGTGCAAAGACACAGACAGGGAAACACAGAAGTGTCCCAAAGATCAATTTCCTTCTAAAACTACCAACTGAATCACCCCCTTTGAGGGATCTCTTCTTGACACTCACAATTATTGCTGAAAATAAATACTGAAGCTTCTTCAACCAAAAGATTATTTTAAGCTGTAAATGAATTTTAACAGCAAATATGTTAGATATTAAATCACATTAGCTGTTAATGAAGAAATTTAAAAGTAGACAATGAGCTTACATAAATGAACAAAACCTGCTCAGTTTAGGGCTACATTATCTTTACAAGCAAGTTTAGTGTAAATCAAATTGGATCAATACATGATACTATAAAGTATCTTGTTGAAATAAAGCTTAAAAGAACTTTGTATTTAAAAGTTTAAAACAAAATGTATTTAATGTGAGACATTACTATGCTTCTCCAGGTTACAAAAGGGTTCCTTTATCTCCAAATGCCCATAACATGTTTAAAATACATTCTGAATTTCATTTCTCACAGTGTTTGATACAAAAAACAAACCAGAAGGTTGCCCTAAAGATAAATGAAACATCTGGTGAAATATGTAATAAGCTTCAGGCTCACATCTGCTACTGAAGTTAGTATTCCCGCACCACAGCTACAAGCTCTGTGCAAAGCTCTAAAAGAATAACTGAGAACAGGGAGGATTATAGGGAACATATTCCTCAATCTAAATTGATATTTCCTCTTCCATCTGAATCAACATTGTGCTTCCATATGTATGCACTAATGTCCAGCACTAACCCTCAGCAGAAAATAACTGCTAAAAGTAGAGTTGTCTCATATAAAACCTACCCTATTATTTTATGTCACTGGGAGGCTTAGACAGTTTTATACACGTACAACCACTTACCTAGGCACATTTATATACAGATATATAGATGAATGTGATCTACATAAAATGAGATCTACACAAGTATATATAGTTTTCACTAGACTTAGACCGCAAGCAAACTTACAATTAGTTCATCCACACACCATTGCATTTGACAAATTTTATTTGTAAAGAACAAAAGGCTTAGTTATTCTAATTACAGAAAAGCGAAGACCCAAGTATTCTCAAGTAGTAAGTGATAAAACTGAATCTAAGATATTTCCTAAGGAACAAACTATGTGTAACTTGCATTCTTGTTTCTATAAGAAAGTTGTTCAGTATTTATCTTCTTTTTTACCCATTCACTCCTAAATTTTCAATTTCTTCCATAAACAACAACAGCGAAACATTTACATTTAATGCCAACATAAATTGCTTTGTATTTGTGACATTTTAAAAAGACCCTTTTGTGCCAGGGAGAGTTTAGAAAAAGGCAGATATCTGCACAGCAGGGAAAAAACCCACTTACATTTTGCAACAGCTGTGAAAGATCAGTCCTCCAGAGTAACTGAAATCAACGGCAAACCGAGAAGTGTTTAGGAAATAAAATGTTTCCATCACCTCATCCTATCATTCACTTCCATTAGCACTGATGAAAGAGAGGCTGGATTTTACAAAGTGTTATAAATAGTAGGAACATTACTGACAGTGGAAACAAAGCTGGTCACTTGAACAATGGTTAGTGACTAAGAGAACTGGTCACTCTTGACACTCTGGAATTCTGACATCAAACCTGGGACAGAAATCAGAAGAATAAATACCCTTTGTTGGCATTTGGTTTTTCAAACTTGGAAGACAAAGATGCGATATCCAGACCCAAACTTACTTTTCTTGGATACAAATTTCATAGTAGAACTGAATAGAATGTTTAATGCCATCACAGGAACAGAGATCTTTTCAAGAAACACACCACACGTTAACAGCAACTACGTTGCAGAGAACTCTCTCAGTACAGGGCCCTTCTCTCCCACCGACCTTTGCATAACAGCCTTTATTATTATAACAAAAAACACTTTACATTAACTTAATGCAAGACATGAGGCAAAAACAGGGAACAGATGAATGTAAAGTGGTCAACTGGGGGAAACAGAGAGTAAGAGCTGGCCATGGAAAACACGGTTAAAGGAATCATGTCATGATATAAATCATGCATGATACCAAGAATCTATCATGCAGAGATAGAACTGCCATACCAAGCATACCAAATTATTAGGTGCTGATGTTCGGCTTGTGTCCTGCCCCTTGACACCCTGCAAAAAAGTTGATGAAAGGTCCAGAAGAAGAATGGATAAAGAAAGAGACCACCTGCGGCACAATGAAAACCCAGGGGCGAGGGGAGGGGCACTTGTGCTTGCTTTTAGGAGAAAAAAAAAAAAGCAAACTTCAACTTCTGTTCCAAATAACTACTGGAATAATCTACCTTGCAATGTAACTTTGAAATGCTTTGAATGTAAGTGTGATGAAAAAGTTTTCATAACTCAAATCAGCCGGGGAAGGGGGGGGGAGAGACCACAAAAAAACCCACAAACCCTCAAAAAACAAAACCAGTACAAATGACCAAAACGCTATTCTGACATGGATAGCCCTATGATATCTGTATGCTAGGGTCTATAAATCATTATCTGTTTACACTACCTTGTCCATGTACAGCCCTTTGGAGGAATCTCAAGCAAAGTACCCTTTAAAAACAAACACCTAGCTAACCTGACTTTGTGAGCTCAAAAGTAGTTCTTCCCTTAATGATAGACACAACAGTTACTTGGCTTTTCTACACAATTTAACACATAAACTGTGAGACAGATAATGTTTTGCTCAGGTTTATTTCAGAATTACTGTATCTGACATGTTATCTAGATATTCAGTGAAGAGTAAAACAAGTCACCCCCATAATGCTCACACTCTTGATCATTTGATGATAAAATAAACTCGTGTGTTAACAGACAACAACAGAAATAAGATGGGCACAAAAATGATACTGTTTTATGTTACACTCAATCCTTTACCCCAAATTGCTGCTGAAATGGGTGGTCCCTCTCCTTCTTCCGCCAGCTATGTGAGCTGCATCAACTTGTTGGATTCACTCTCCAGTGGATCAACAAACTAATCTGACTCACTTTGTGGCCATGCAATTGCAAGGGAGGAGGCAGGAACACGCAGCCAAGCACAGAGGAACAGTCGGGACCGCTCCCATCCCTTGGCTGTTATATTTGATTACACGTAATATGAAAGTTCACCTGCAGACAACAAATCACTCCTGTTAGAATGAACAGTATTGTAACTAGAAACACGCAATCAATTCTTTTTCTTTTTTAATACATCATCTAAAATGTGTCCTAATAAAATAACAAAGAAGGGGTAAATTAAATGTTACAGTTAATTTACCATTCTTGAAACTATCCAACCTAATCAATACACTGCTGCTTCCAGGCGGCAATATAAATGCCTCTGTTAGTTAAGATTTGCTTTGCCAGGGAGTGAGCTCTGAATGACAGATAGTTTGAATTACAAAATCTAACAGCCAAGAGACCGCTGCAAGAATATATTTAAATTGAACACTACCTCCAAAGGTCTCCCTGTAACAACCATCATTTGCTTCAGAAATGGCAGTGCAATGAAATGGTCTGCTCCTAGTAATGTGTGCCCTAACAAGAGCTAAAACTCATTAGGAGTATCACAAGAAACATAAATAGCATTAAAATGATTAAAGCCATTCAGAACTTACAGGATTTATCAAATAATACATACGCCTTACTTTGTTTTACACTTACAAGAAACCAAAAAATGACTGCAAAACTCAAAGACAAGAGCCCTATGACATTAACTGGAAACTTCACTAACGTTGGACAAATCCATATTCAGACTACCGTACTTATGGAAACAGGATTTATGTAGCAAATGATTAAAAAGGAGTGCTGGAATTCTGAAACAATAAATTTTTTTTTTTTTAAAGAGTCTTCTGTGTAAAAAGCCGTGTGAAGCATAGGCATTTGCTTTGTCAGCTAAAACAGGTATTTTGGTGGTAGTATGTATAAATACAGAAAGTACTCTAATAATAAAACTCCAAAACAGTTTGAAATAGAAAAACAAGCAACAGAAAACTGTGTTAATACTCAAGGTCTCCTGGCTGCTTGGAGTTAGAATTACTGATTTGAGTATTTTTATGCAAAATTACATTATTTGAAAATAGTCTCTGAAAAGTTGCATCACCAATTAGAGTTACAGGTCTTAGAAACGTTGACATATCTTGCTTTAAGTCATTCTGTGTTCTTCTGCCCATCCTACAGTGCATGCAAACCACTTCCCCCATACACTTAGCTTTGTGGTGCTGTCGGCAGGTCGAGTAGGATCAAACTATGCAGCGGAAGCAACAGTACGTATATTTCACTCTATGACCAATAAACAATTACATGGAATTAGTCAAGATGGGAGCCATCAAAGAAATGTCTTTCCCTCTGTAGAACTCTATACAGACAAGATGAATCACAAAGAATATTATTCAAATTCCAACTGTGAACTGCATTTCTTGTGAGAAAGGAGAGATTTCTATTCTTGGGAGACTGGTGCAATTAAAAGGACTGAAGCATATGTTTAATTTTGCAGCAAATGTAGGATCAAGCCCCCAAATTGAGTTTGATCCTTCAGATTAGATCACAACAGCTTGAGTTTTCCCACAGCACCAGTTAACACCTCCATGCCCTTTCTTTCTAGAAGTGACATCTTTGAGTATCTTGCTATTGAATGAATGTTACTTCACCAGCTCAGGCTTTATACCAACAGTCTGCATCACCTTTTCCCCATTCCTCAAAACCTCTCAATTTCATCTCTATATAGGATAGCTGATAACAACCAGACAGTGTATTTTCTTCTTCTTTCCAGCTGACCTTCTTCCTTAGTTTGACATTCCCTATGACTCATTTTCTTGTCAAGCCAAGCCAGCTTTACTTTGCATGGAAAATCACACCTTGGAATACCATCTACTTTTATTGATACATGAAGCTCAGTAAATATACTTCTTACAGGCAGCACGCGAAGATCCTCTCAAGTTCCATCCTAGACCCTTCTGCAAGTAAGTCAATCACAACTTAAAACACAGCCATTCTGTGTACAGGATTATAAATCTGACATTTGCTTTGACCAGAATACTAATACTTTCTCCATATCAATTCACAAGCTGATACAAATAGCTCTCCTATACAACTTCTTTACTCCACTCTAAGGCAGTATATAAAGACAACTGGAACAGAAGGGAAGAGGTGTTAGGTACAACAAATGTAAGCTGATCTCTCCACTTTTAAGGCTTTTGACTGCCTTCCCATTTTCTGCATGTGAAATTCTATTCAATAGAGAATGAAAGGTTCATCACTTTTCTACTATTTGCACAGTCCATACCCATCCCCATCAACTTTTTGCAGTATTTAATTAAAACTTAAGAAATGCACAAACACTGCCCTTTTTGCTTATGAAGAGCTGCAAATCCTTTTCATTACTCTTTGAGAAACCACTCCTCTGTCAGGAAGGTTAAGAAAGCTCAATAGAAGTCTATTAATTTATCAGGTCTATTTTAACAGCCACACTCAGCTTGCTGACACTTCCAAGCAGGTAAACATGGGAATTTATACATCCCACAAGTGCAAGGTGACCACATTTTGGTTTGACAAATACCTTCACACAAATAAGCAAACACGTAGCAATCCCTTTGGGCCCTCTTTTCTAACACAGGATTTAACTGCTGCACCACCAAATGAACGCTGCAGGGAGGAGGACACTCCTATACATCTAGGAACCGAGGACCCATTTACAACTTCTGAGCCATTTAAATGTAATTTACGGGAAGAAAACTGAACTGGGTGAAAAAATAGTGAGCAGTTTCTGAATGACTCAAAATCCTCTGAGGCACCCAGCTTTTAGGCAAGTAAGAAACAGCAGAGAAAATATGCTTGTGTTTGAACAGAGACAGTTCATTAAACTGCAGACTAGGAAGGCTGAGGTACCAAAAAGACACAAATAGTAGAATATTTTTTAAGAACTGATCCAGTATATAATTTAAAAAACCACTCACCGATACAGTCCCCTCCATCTCACCAGAACATTAAGTGCAATTACAGTTTAGAATGTGTTTAAACAAAGAATTCATGACGGGCTTTGCAAAAAATCAAAATGTATCAGCTAAAGCACAGGAAAAAAAAAAAAAAAAAAAAAAAAAAAAAACAGATTAAAAGCCAGTACCTTCTTTTAAAACAAATGGTGTCACACTGAAACACCACTTGGTTTATATACCTTGAAAAGTAATTCTGTCTCTAGTAAAATACAGGATATCTCACCTTACCCTCTCTTCACTTGGGTGTTTCTGCGAGGGTGTAACATAGTACTGCCTTATAAACTTGGAATGAAAAATTATCTCTTTCAGTAAATACTTTCAACATTTAACAGCTTAGTTATGCACTGCTTTAAATATTTATTTTTACCATTTGTTGCTTAGTTCCATTCAGTGATGTGCCTTTGTTATGGCCGGATCACAGATACCTCCTCATTTTGGAGTGAAATGTCAGTTGAGATCTTCCTCACCATCAAATCAGGTACTCTTTTGGAGCTTCTCACTCCCAGAAATTAAAAGCCAGACTAGGGAGATCTGTCTCAAATTTGACATCTGAGACACTGTCAAGGGACATTAACAAACTACTACCCCATCTTTACTACACCTCTGTGAACTGCTCCCTTTGTCTGCAATTGCCCACCACTTCCAAAACAACTATAGCCACCAAGATACCCAAAAGACCAGAAGCACGAGAAAGAACTACATGATACTTTCATGTAATTTAAGAAAGTCAGAAAAGGAGTCTAAGAAACAGGATTCCTTCTGCCCAAAGTGTTAAGTGTTGAGTGTGACCAGATCAGGGTCAATGCAATTTGTCAGCGTCCTTTCTCTCAATTAACTGACTTAACAATTTTCAGAACTGGGTAGGCAGCTGTATTATTCTAAAGACATGCTTAAAAATCCTGCTCAGCCTGCCCACTGCAAGAAACAATGCAGCCACCAGATTTTGTTCATCATCTTTTGGGGAACTTTATTTAAAATAACTGAAAATCTGTTGGGTTTGGTGTCCCCATCGTCATCCCCCAGTCATAACTGACTTATACAAATTACATGGAAAAAACTTCGGAGTCATTAATGAATTACAGTTACAAAAATAGCACATTAAAATATTTCTACAAATTTTACTTCTTCCTCCCCTTCAGTATCACAGTAAGAACCACAAACTTTATTTTGGATTGACTTACAACCCATTTTCCTCTAGATGCTTATAATATTGTCCACTGTCTCCTAATAGCTGTGAAGGATCCTTTTTTCAGTAACAAATTGTATGGTCTATTAGCAAGTCAACTGTTTTTCTTTCTTTTTCAACTTCCATGAAGGCCATCCAGCTATAGTCATTTGCTGCAATTTATTTTCTTCTTACTTGTGAATTAAAAATACTCCTACAAAACCCAGCAGGCAGAGCAAGCTTCAACTACTGTGACTCTGCTATCTGTTCAGGTCTTGTTCAGCAGTTGGGTTCACAATGACACAGTTAAACATCTTGGGTGATTTTTGAGAAGCATGTTTCTGCCAGGGGGAAGACAGAGCACTATTTACATGCCCAGTTTTCAGATAAATTATGTTTAAAATAAAATCTGGCCTGAAACATCAGAACATGACTAAGTATGGCGTGCCAAAAAAGCGTACCACCATCTGATGGCACCTCAAACAGATTCATCTAGTCATTAACTTTGTGTGTATCCTCAAGTGACAATATTTTGTATAAACAGATCTCTTGCTTAAGAAAATAATCTGGTTTTATTGAGTAGAAGCAAACATCTTTCCTAGTATGTAGATAGAGCACCTTCCATAACATCTATACAGTACACTAACTTCTTGTAATCTGTACCTTATATGTTTTTATCATGACATACTGTCTACCATGATGAAGCACACAAGGACGAAGTATTTTTAGTAATTTTTAGAAAGCAAAGAAAGAACATTCCTCAAAAAAGAAGGGAGGGAGTTGGTACACTTTAACTCTTCATATGAAGAACAACTATTAAATACTCAAGAAATGAGCTGTTTCAGACCTATTTCTTCATTTTTAGAAAAGCAAAGACATGGTTTAATATGAAGTGAGAAGATCAGTCCATGAAAGTCTGAGGAAAAATAAAATGAAGAAAAAAATCTTTTTTTTAAACAGAAGCCAAACTGAAAATAGAAATTACTGTTACAAAAAGAAATCACCAAATGTTCTAGAACAGATGCCCACGCTTCGACTTCGTAGTGTTTATGTAACTGAAGAGCTGAAAATCAGATGAGGTGACACAAGGCAAGATTACCATCCTCTTCTCATCCAAAGCAGAGATTATTACCAATTTATGGTGAAATACATTCAATGTTGTCAGACGTTTGGCAGTTGTGTTACTGGGAGCCACAGAAAAGCCTATACGAAATATCCTATCTGTATTTCTGGCATAACTAAGGGAACACGTACTAGGCTTCCATGCAAAAGTTCTCTCTTTACTTCGGTTAGCAGCAGGAGTTACTTTAAAGAATTACACATTTCCCCCAGTGACAAAAAGTTGCAGGTCTTCAGGTCTCTCCTGGAGGTAAAATAATCACTTCTCACACAGTTCATCAAATTTCCCAAATGCTGGTTTTATGCACTGAATCAAATCCTTCGACTTTTACAATGCAGGAAATAAACTCACTCATTTTAGCCTTATCTTCATGAAAACAGAAACTATGCTCAGAAAGAGAGACCAATACTTTGCCCTGTTACTTCTACTTCCCACCGCAATTTCACCCCCAGTAACACCAAATTACAACTCACACCACAGTAAATACATTATTTCTTCATGTATAAACTCTCCTCTTCTTTCCCAGTCTCTCTCTCTCCACTTCTTATTGCTGCGATATCTCCCTTAGTCAATTTAATGCCCATACTTCTTTCCATTGTGCCTGCTGCTTAAGCTTTGCCGGTTTACTTATGTAACTCCCACTGAGTAAATACAAAAGTAGTAAATTATCACCTTGAATATATAAAAGTAGTAAGCTATCATCGTCTGCATTTCTTTTAAGCATTACTCTCCAGTATGTTTTGCTAATCCTTCTTTGCCCTTCTATTTACTGCTGGGGACCAGGGCTAATTTATCTAAAATTTTATCTGAAAGCCTATTAAAAACATTCTTTTTCCCAGTATAAATTGTAGGTAAACACTGAAGTTTAACCATGCCAAGTGCAAGGTCCTACAGCTGGGTCGGAACAATCCCAGGCACAGCTACAGCCTGGGCAGAGAAGAGATTCAGAGCAGCCCTGCGGAGAAGGACTTGGGGGTGTTGGTCGATGAGAAAATGAACATGAGCCGGCAGTGTGTGCCGGCAGCCCAGAAAGCCAACCGTATCCTGGGCTGCATCAAAAGGAGCGTGACCAGCAGGTCGAGGGAGGTGATCCCGCCCCTCTGCTCTGCTCTTGTGAAACCTCACTTGGAGTACTGTGTGCAGCTCTGGTGTCCTCAACAGAAAAAGGACATGGAACTGTTGGAATAAGTGCAGAGGGGGGCCACGAGGATGATGAGGGGACTGGAGCACCTCCCATATGAAGATAGGATGAGAAAGTTGGGGCTGTTCAGCCTGGAGAAGAGAAGGCTGCGTGGAGACCTCATAGCAGCCTTCCAATATCCGAAGGGGGGCCTACAGGGATGCTGGGGAGGGACTCTTCATTAGGGACTGTAGTGACAGGACAAGGGGTAAGGGGTTCAAACTTAAACAGGGGAAGTTTAGATTGGATATAAGGAAGAAATTCTTTACTGTAAGGGTGGTGAGGCACTGGAATGGGTTGCCCAGGGAAGTTGTGAATGCTCCATCCCTGGCAGTGTTCAAGGCCAGGCTGGACAGAGACTTGTGTGGCATGGTTTAGTGGGAGGTGTCCCTGCCCATGGCAGGGGTGTTGGAACTAGATGATCTTAAGGTCCTTTCCAACCCTAACTATTCTATGATTCTACGATTATCTAGTAGCCCATTTACTACTTAAAATTAATAAACTACTTGGCCTGTTCAAGTTCCAGTATGTAACTTTTTGGCACCCCTCTATTCCTCAGCAGAATGGATCTGCAATATTATTTGATTGTTATGATATCAATTAATTACCACATAAAGTCTTCATGATATGGAATCATATAACTTCATTATAACTATGATGTTATATAGAAAATATTTATGATCGATAAAAATAAGAACATCTTCTCACAGCAGCATTTCTTAAATAATGAAAATGCATTTATTTTTAAAGTATAAATGAATAAAATGTAATCTTCAAATCAATGTTGAGCTGCAGGTGAGATCACTACTGTCTTACTCTTCTTAGGAGTAAAATCTAATTAACTTGCACTCAAAGTAGTCAGTTCAGTTAAACAACAAAACAAAACAAAACAAAACAATGTCCTCCAGGGCTGAACCACTAAATACTAAAAACTTCATTTCCAGCCCACTGTGGAGGGAAACAGCAAGTATGTGTTTCAAGTAGGTCAGCTGGATTACTTTCTGTAAAGACAATAAAACCACCTGCAAAGAGGTACGTTTTTCTGGGCATCATTATTTTGTGAACCCTTCTGTAGAAGAGGCAAAGCAAATACATCTGTCCTTCAAAAGAGCCATCCAAATTTTCTTAAAAGAAGTCTCTTCATATTTCTGGGCTTTTCTGCATCTTTTAAAAATAATTGTGCAAAGCATTTGGGAGGCCCTCCTACTTACTTAGCATGATACCAATTTAAGAGAAGGAAACAACATGTTCTTTTGCCAGATTCCAAATCAACTTGATGTCCAGGTCAGGAACAAAGAACCACCATGCTCTCAGATAACAATTTAATAAATTTGTGGCATCTGAAGTAGTAATCTTTACCTCAGCATGATACTCAGAGGCATCAAATTTAATAAAATGACCCCAGTAAAAGTTAATCGGAAGTGTTTAAACGTATTGGCAATAAAACAAATTTTATGGCCAGCAGAGTCAGTTATCTTCTGTGTGACAAATTAACTGAGCACTGAAAATGGGCGATGCACCAGTAGCATTTCCACAATGAAAAATGCACACAGGTCAGGCGGGAGAGAAACCCCACAACAGGAGGAGCATGTAAATTAATAAAATCCCCGCTATACCATACTCAGAAAAGAAAAACAACCAAAGGTGTTTGTTTTTCTTCAAGACAACCGTAACTTTACTGAGGCTAAAGCAACAGGTACACCAGTAATGCCTGCTCTTTAATTACACCCCAGATGCAGACCAAATACTATTAAACACCAGGAGAAAACAGCCATGGATCAGAAGGTTTCCAGGTATCCTTACAAAACAAGGGATTTGTTCTGCTCAGCTATCATTACGCGAGTTCAAACACTTACCAGTATGAATCTCTAAAATTTGTAACATACCTAGTGTGACCATAATTAACTTTCTTGGAGTCAGGATGATAAGCTAGAGAGAGCTGGTTAACATTATATGCGTGCAATACATGACAGGAGTAAAAGCACCATTTTTAAAAACAGAATCAGCAGATGCATCTAGCTCAAAACCACTCAGCTTGTTTTCTGAACTTAAAGTTTTCTCCCTGGAAACAATCCATTACCTTTCCCATCACAACAGTCATCCTTGTGCCATGTAAAAAGCTTCTAAAATTGTCTCCTGTAACAAAGACAAGCTTTGTCCATCTGTTTCAAAAGATCTCTAAGAAACCAGACAAATGATGTTCAGCTCTAGCTGCTCTTATTTTAAGGAAGAAGTACTGCACAGCTTTGCTAAATGAGATGCAGATCAGAAAAGCTGAACAATTAAACAGTAGGTTTGGGATTAAAACTATGTAAATACCAATTTTTGTCTATCTTGATTACTCAACCTTATGATTTTGCCTTGCAGCATGAGATGCATTATTGCCTTTCAAGAAGGAGAAGAAAAAATACTTTATCTCATGAGGCAACAACAGCTGAAATGAAAGATTAAAACCAATTATCAGTCTTGTCAAGTCTGCAGTATCTTAAAGGAAAATCCTGTTTACTTTTTTGTTTTTTCTTCTCCAAAGCCAAGGTCAAAAAACGTGTTTCACTTATTGAGCACGCGGCTAATACCAGATTGCTTTCACCACCTCTCACTGTCCAGTGTCTTAAAACCAGAAGGAAGTCACTACTAACACAAGCCAGCACGTGTAATAAGGAAATCAAGTTTCATCAAGGGGGGAAGGGGGGTGGGTAGGGTGCATATGCAATGTCCATTTTTATCCTTGTGTGCTTCAAATCAGACTAAAAATTGTCAAAGATCCAAGAAATCTTGAAGTACTTTTCAATCTTTAGAATCATTTACTACTCTCAGTCGCCCTTCTAGAGCTAACTTTACACATATCCTCCCATGAAGGATGCAGCCTGTAGCACTGTCTTCCTGAAATATAAATATAGTTGTCACATTCTAACACCTCTTCAACTGAATACTCAACGTATCCTCTCCCAGCACATATTAACTTCTACCTACTCCTGCCTTTATATCCAGTATAGACAAGCAAGAATTTTATACAGACATAGTTAAAACAATTAAAAAGACAACTCTGATTATTCTATTCCTAATATGAAAAAAGGCCAATAAGGAATAAACTATGAAAGTTTTCTTTGGGATAGAGAGATGTGGTCATACACTAAAATGCAATTTTATTTAATGCTTGCACGTTCTAACAGAGACAAAGCGATACCTTAACATGAGCATTACTAGTTAGTAGTGTCTGGCTCACCCAGCATGGCTAGAATGTCACCAGAAATTTATCGAAGGAGCATGATACCTCTGGTGCTATAGGATTAACTGTTTATGATTTCTCTAAAGGGCAAGAACAATAGGCAACACAAGGAGAAGACTGAAGACAGCTCTATGTTGAGGAGAATGGGAAGAAAGTCAAGACTTTTCATGGTAAAACTCTGCGCTTCAGCATCTAACAAAGATGGACAAGTTGCAGTGCTTGTAACCCACAAGTAAAAGAGCACTTCATTTCCCTTTCCAACATTTCCCTGTAAAACTACAGTTCAAAAGACCACAGGGGAAAGCATGGGAAAGGAACCTACACAAGTGAGGAGCTGAAGAAGCAGAAAAGATCCAGAAGCACTTGTTGCCTTTTGTTTAGGGAAATTAACTCCTGTTGTTACACATCCCAAAATTAGCATGAGAAACTTCACATGTTTCTCCCACAACTACCCGGGCATCCCAAAGAATTCACTTGAATTCTTCTATGCATCAGTTTCTTTAACTGTAAACTAGTGATAGTTTACCTCACAGAGAGCTTATGAAGCAATTAACCGATCATAAAGTGTGCCAAGATCCTCAAATGAAAGGTGCCATGCAAGTGCAGGGTATTAATCTCACACTCTAGGTACAAATCATTCTCTTATCCCACCTTCCACCTAGTGTTGGCAGCTTTACAACCATCAAAACTCCCTGCTACATATGTTGGCTAAGTTCCCTAGAGCAGACATCTTAGACACAGTACACTTTTGTGGTTCAGCTACCTACACTTTCCTGCATAAAACAGGGAATTCGGTTCAAGGCATCTGCAGCTTCAGGTAGACTGCCCAAATACACAGCCTGCGAGCTGCATACAGAGAGAGAGGTTTTGGCTGCAGTACTACGAGATCCATAGAACTCCTGTCAGCTGCATGTAACACATGCTGCCACATACCATCTAACTTGCATAAAGAGCTGTAGCATACAGGGAGTAAAAGGACCACTGGCCATCTTTGTAAATTTAACTTTTAATTGCATGCTTTTCAAAGCACGCACTGGCTCTATAACCAGCCAAAATGTTTCTGCTTGACTTATCATAATGCTATTTAAATACTATATTAAATGAAGACTTCCTTCTAAACTAGAAAAACAATCTTCAGTTTGGAGCAGGCAGTAACATGAACACTGGAAAAAAAAAAAAAAAATCACAGGCACGATTCACTAGTGATGTCGCTCTAGCAAAGGCAGCAAAAAGAATGGCGCAGCAAAGAGACAGTGCTTTTATCAGCCTGGTCTCCAGGTCAGAAGATCAAGTAGAGAAAAGGTTTCAAAGCAGGAAGTACAGGGGAAAAAGAGCAGCGGAGGGAGCAAGGGCAGATCTGCTCTATGTTAACAGAACAAGCTGGGGGAAGGAAAGAGAAAGATCAAGGAGAGAGATGAAAATAGTTATAAATCAACTGTTACCCTAATGCCATAATCTGGCGGAGGGGAAAGACTTTAGAGAAAGAGGTGACAGTAGAAATTGATTTACTATAAAGCAATATTCCATACAAAAAGATGGAAGAAAAAACAAAACACTTCAGAAAGTTAAAGAAAATACAGCATTTGCAAGGTTCAGATAGGACGGAAGAACAGCAGTTTTGGAGTCTGCATGTGTGGATGACATGATGACAACAAAGCCAATTCAAAGACAGCCTGGTGGGACACTGCAAAGGAAATGCAAAACAAACCATAATGATGATCAAAGTTATACAACACTGGCTAAATACACTTTAGTTCTGCATTCACTATAGATTCTAGTTAAGATTTACTAGTATAAACAAAGACTTTTTTTTCCTTCCAGCAGCTCAGAAGTGCTTTGCAGTTCCCCAGGCCTGAAACTGAGGTCCCTTTCCATTCTTTTCTTCCAAGTCTCTTTTGAGTGTTTTTCCCTTTTCACAGCGCCAACAGCAATAGTGTTTTATAGATGTGCAGTGCACTATACACCTTTCTGCTATGCAGAGACAAAAAGCACGCATATCCATTTACTGAGATCCTGACTAGAGAAGTAAAGTATCTTGGGAAGAAAAATACCAACGGCACTTCTACGTATTTAATACTTTTTAAATTACAAGGCTGCTGAAGTGTTTAAAAACACCTGATCAATTACGTGCTCATGTCATGACATATTAATTCTATTCCTACATAACAAAATGGGGGGTTTAATTAACTTGCAAGAGTTTTAATGGATTCATAGACAAAACTCATGTAGTATTAATAAATAAATTTGGTGAAAACTTTAGTTATTTAGCCACATACACAATTCTCTTATCACTTTAAGCCATTTCTTGATAAACCCAGAACGGTGCTCTTTTCTCTATCAAGATATGATAGTGATCCTTCATGAGAGGGGAACCTGTATTACTTTATTCATAGAATCATAGAATCACATTCCCATAACACTTTCTTGTAATTTTCAAGAAAATGGGGATGGCCTTTACCCGAGCCAAAGATCTGCAAGACCTGACTAGGAAACGAAAAGAAGAAAGTCTGCCTGAGCTGAAGGCCCAGAATTTAGCAGCCTACAACAGCTTATACAAAGTTACAGTTAAAAGTAACTACCACTATTTTTACCCAATTTTACAACAAACAAATCATTTGATCAATTAGCTTCCGTACTTAAACACACACATTCGGCAGAAAGAATTAAGAGTATGGTGGAAGTTGTGTCACTATTTTAGCAAACTTTAAAAAAGAGTTAACAGGACTGGGAGTGTACGTTAATGATATACTTTGACAGTTGAATATAAAAAATGACAGCTACCGTTTGCTTTTTTTGGCCAATACCTTTTTTACCATTAAGCTCAGTACCATGTTTGAGAACTGATCCAGACAGAAACACTCACTGTAAAAGGTATGTGGAAGTCTCTTAAATACCTGGGCTAGGACCAGATAACCTCAAGCAGTCCCAGATCTATCCCCATTTTCCAGTTCGCACCTGTACAAGCAAGGGCTCGGCTACAGATCTCTATGGAATAACGGCTCACATAAACCACAGCTTGTAAGTAAGCTTTAAGTTTCATATGTAATCTGGAAAAAATAATAATCAAACGTTTAAAAGTGGGGAAGATTTGCCCTATTTCCCTCACTTCCACCCCAATAATTCTCCCCAGATGACCTGTTTCATTTTACAATGTCAAAGACATTTGGACATTATACTGTGTATAACATGTTCATATCAACTACCTCACTCTGCGTTTAAAGAGAAAAAACTACAACACATACAACTGAGCAAACTGCTAAACAATGAAAATAAACCATTATTCCTTCTATTCTGAGATACCCAACTAAAACGTTTGAGATGTTTTCGTGCAAACTCCAGTTTTCCATTTCATAACCCTAAATACTTTCAGTGAAATCAAACCACCTTCACATCAACCCCTGCACAAATGATGACTTCTACGTACAGGGAGGGATATGGAAAATATTACCAACCAAGCTGATCGAGTTACAGATGTTGAAATGCATACACTTCAGTAATTTAAAAGTCTCTTTCAAATTCACGATAAATTGGATATCAAAATCACAGGGACAGAGCTAAAAGTCATTCGATAGCCATTTCCTCCTATTATATACTGGTTGTGGCAAGCATTCGGCTAACATGCCTCCTTCGAGCCCTCCCCAGACTTCCCCTCAACTTGCCATAGCGTACCACTGCCCTCACAGTGTTTTTCCTCAGGACTCACCCAGATAAACTGCTGCTTCTTGCAGACAGATGGGACACAGGAAAAAAAAAAAAAATATATTCTTCTTCTTTTGCAGAAACCTTTTTCTTAATGGAGATATAATCAAATGTCCCTTCACCCCAATGACTCTAAAAAACCCCAAACACAACCAAAACAAAGAAAACCCCAATGAAGAACTATGACCATCCTTACTATTAAAGGCTACTCTGTTATATACGGGGGGGGGAGGGGGGGAGAGAAAGGATGGGATGGGGGAATTTTGAGTAGCAGGTTCAGCAGGCAAGAGAAGTACCACTGTTAGAGGATAAATGATACGCTGAATTATCCATGACCAAACCAAATGCACAGATGCCATGAAACAAACAGCTCTCTTAGCTCTGCCAATCAGCAAAAAGCCTCAGGAAGTTACAACCTAGGCATTTTGTACATAGTGATAATTTCATTTCATGTCTGCAAAACCACACCAACATTTTATTAAGAATAAAGCATATTCAAGTTAAGATGGATTAGATTTTATAATTTATCAACAAGAATGAGCAGGATCGGAAGACGGACCGGAGTTCCTTCTTTCATGTTAAAGTGCCACTTAAATGCATGAAAGGAAAGCAAAAGAAAACCATAAGGAGTGCATCTGCATCATACAGAGAGCAGCGCTGGGAGCCCAAAGCTGGACCACACTTAGGTGTTTCACAGTGCAGTGCAGACCTGTGCACATGACCTACAGTCGTGCTTATTCCTGACACAAGCTCCTAAGGGACACGGCTGCAGCATGCCAGCGTACACACATCCCTAATGATGTCCACCCTGGTCTCTCCACCTGAGACAGCAGGCACTGCTCCCTGTGAGCTCCTCTGCCTGCTCCTAGCACACCTGAGCTGTTGCCATTGCTCTCCATGGCATGATGCAGATGTGCCCACATCTGCTGAAAACCATCTACTGTTCTTCCAGATTACAGGTCTTGTTTAACAGGTGCTTTTGTTCCAACACCAACACATTGAACACATCTCCCCAAACTAATTTCTGATTTGAGTACTGGCTTGGTTTCTGCAATCCCTTTGTACTGTGTCGGATTAAAATCTAAATCACGGTGATGCACTGACACTATAAACAGACACCTCTTGAAATAAAGTTGTGATCAAAACATCAAGTAGCCTAATAAAACCCAGGTGGCTCCAGTTTATCACATGCCACATTCATTATTTCAAGTGACCCATTTAACAGATTTCTAAGTGTCAACAAAAGAAGGTTTGTTGCCAGTCCTTTCATTTCTGGCTCTGCTTCTGTATCTGGTGCCTTTCGATAAGAAGGTCTAATTTCAAAAAGAAAAAAAAAAGTTAAAAAAATACTTATTTGAAGAGTCAGGCTTTTTGCCACAGTTGGCAAAACCACAGAAACCAGAGTGGCGTTGTATTATTCACTGTCTACATAAAGTGTAGTTAATTACAAAAGAGATACCAAATGAATCATGTTTGCCATAGTTTTCTGTGGGTCAACATGTTTGTCCTCTAAAGTAAAAAAAAAAAAACCAATGGCAACGTTAAGACACATAAACTGCAAGTTTCAACTAAAACCACAGTTAATATTTTTAACTACTTTTGGAAGTCTTTACATTTAAAAGGAGTACAAGCTCTGACAGTAAGCAGACAAAAAAAAAAAAAAAAGAAATAATTTGACATTTATTCTTCATTTTAACTTCGTGCTTTATGCATCCAAATACAGCAATTAAGTTTTTGTTTGAAACCTCATTATAAGAAAAATGGCCTGGAAGATTCAGTCAAGCATCACAGAATGGAGCACTGTGAATAACAGGAACCCGTTTGCAAATGTCATTTTTAAAAGTAAAACCAAGAGCTCGAATTTCTACATTTGCGGACAGAGGGACTTTTTGCTTTTAACTCTACACCACTGCATCAGAGTCAAATTTTACAAGGAACTCCCTCATCCCTCACTCTGACATCCATTATTTCAAGCAGTGTCTTGCTTTCCCTCCCCTCCAAGCGCATTTTCATTTCTGACCTATTCAATACTCACTATTTCAATTCCTTTTCAAACAAGAGTGGATAAAATTTTTGCATGGAAAGCCATTTCAGATTTTTAAAATGCTATGACATTTAGCCCTCCAAACCCCATTTGCATTTGAGTTGTAACTGTAATTTCAGTTTCAAAATTAGGCAAGTAGAGATGCCACTATTCCACTGAAAGCCATTAAGACGTGGACACCCAAACTCCTGCGCTGTGTTTAAACTGTTTAAGCAAGCATGCGTTTGTACAACGTTTAGGACAACCAGAGCCAGCTGATGCCTCAGGGTATGAGCAGAGTAGTGTACAAATCAAGTTGCGCTTCTTAGTTTGAGGCCTACACAGCTTTCAGGATGGGAACACTAAGCTTCTTCCAGTTTACATCTAAGCCTTTCTTATGCTCACTCCTCGCTCCATCACCTCAGCATTCCTCTTATCTTCAGCACTTGGTGCCCACTGGAAATTATCGCTATGTTTCCAATTCCAGTTTCAATAACTTGATTAATCCCAAACCAATCCTCAACAGTCCCTTCCTCGAGTCTTCCATTAGTTAACACACCACCCAGTAATTTTAACACTGTACTATTCTAACAAGCTACATTAAACAGGGGAAGTTTAGATTGGATATGAGGAAGAAATTCTTTACTGTAAGGGTGGTGAGGCACTGGAATGGGTTGCCCAGGGAAGTTGTGAATGCTCCATCGCTAGCGGTGTTCAAGGCCGGGTTGGACAGAGCCTCGGAAGGCATGGTTTAGTGGGAGGTGTCCCTGCCCATGGCAGGGGGGTTGGAACTAGATGATCTTAAGGTCCTTTCCAACCCTAACTATTCTATGATTCTATAAGAAAAAAAGAAGTACTTCCAGGAAGACATTTCATTCCTGTTTTGCTTTGCAATTATTCTTCCTATTCCTGAGAATTGCAATGTTTGACCCAGTTCCTGAGCAATTGGTGCTGTGAATTTGTCCTTAATGTATGTGATGGGAGCTACATAACCAGGGAGCAACACATCCAGTCTAGGAAATCATCCTCATAATATAATAATAGAATTTTAAAAAATCCTTCCCTTGTAGCATCAGTTCCTCCTTGTAAGAGTCAAGAATATGTTTTTCAAATAGAAGAACCAGTAGGCTCAGGGGACCAAGACCTTCAGAATTTCCCAAGTAACAAAGACCTCCATTTTTAAGAGCGCTTGTTGTTCCACTATGTGAGAAAGGCTCACTGTGTACCAGGAGTGGCACCCAGTGTCCAAACTGCATCCTTACAACAGTGCCTTCAATTCCCTTTTCACACGATCTTCCCTCATTCCTTCCTCCCAGGCTGCAGCCACAGAAAATCAGCAGCTCTATGCTTAAACTGTACATTTCATAAAATATACTTTAAGTAAAGCACTTTACATAAAGCTTTTGCCAAACTGTTTAATCAACAATGCGTAGATGAATCAAGTTTTCAACTACTTAATGTGGAGAACAACGATCAAGTCCAATAAAATACTTCAATTAAGCCATACAGCTACACATTAAAACTCTGAATGAAATCAACATTTGTGTAGGCTATGGTCTTTCAACTGTACTCAACAACTGACTTAACAGCCACAAGCTGATTTATTCCCAATCATTAGTAATGCTTTAATAGCCCAAGCCAGTTTTCCTAAACATGCGTTGCTGGAGGAAAACTAAAAATCACTTAAAGAATTGGGGGGAAAAAAAAAAAAAATCCCTATGTTCATGTTTTGCAGCTACACAGGATTTTAAAGATCATCTGTTGTGCTTGGCTAAGACAAGTGAGTGAACGTAAGAGTAACAAGTCTAGCAAATAAAGCCCTTTTGTTTCCTCCCAAAACTGATCAGAAGGATAAGACTTAGGTTTAAACAAGATTCAGCACCTGGAGTAAGCCTTAAAGTAAGCTTCTCCCAACCTGCTACGAAAGCTACTATTTCTACGTTCTTTTTTTCTTTCACTATCACACACAAATCAGAGCTGCATAGCTGCACTAAAACACTTAATGATTAGAATGATTATTCTAAAGCATTAACCAGCTATTAAACTATCAGTAGATAAGAACGCAATATGGAGCAGTAAAAACTGTTAAAAATTAAAAAAGAAAAAAAACAACATGGGTGGGGGGAACAAAACTATTTCTATTTACACGTGGAAGTCAAATTGCAAATACCCTTTTCATTAATTTTGGCAGACTTCAGCTGGCCAGTTTTCCTGCTTCACTAATACCAAAACCTAACACCCACCATAACCCCTCTCCCCTCAAACAACGAAGCCTAGCAGTGCCCATCTTTCTTGCTATCTGCCTTGCATATGCTAGTTCAGGGAACATTACATGCGCCTCTTCAGGAGTCAAACGCCTTACAGCTAAATGAAATCCTGACTTCATGTGAACGCGAAAGATTAGATCTCGGTTATACTGCAAATATCCCTGAACCAGCTTTCCTTTCTAAACCAAAGGCAAAACTGGCACAATTCAATAGTTTATTGAGAATTCTGAATCGTGATGTTCACTGCCTGTAGTGCCTCCCTAACTTACCCCTCCAAATTTCCCTGCTGCATAAATGCACACTATAAAAGCCCCAAGATATATCGCATGGATTACGTTTTTATATATAAATATATATACACACACACATGTATAAATGTATAAATATATATTATTAATATATATATTCACAGACACATACTGAATAGCATGTTCCAGCCTTGTTGAATTGCTTCCCTGTTAAGATTTATTTCACTTCTATGAGACTTCCACTTGCAAAAACATGCACACATTGCAGAGCAAATATATCCCTGTTAGGTGCCTAATATGGCCAGGGAAACCATTTTGATTACTCTGTGCCCGCTTCTGCATTGTCCTACAAAACAATAAGATAAAACAGCAAGAAACTAGTAATCAAGAGAGTCTGAATGCACATCGGGAATCACTAAAATCCACACAAGTCAATTCAGGAACAATACTGACTGATGAATGGACCATGTTATATTAGGATTGTTAGCAAGTGTTAAAACATTATCATTAGCAGATGTCCCTTCTGACCTAAACATACTGCACAAAGAACATGCCTATCTTGTTTTCTAAACAAGTTTTAAATCTTTCCATTTCTATTACTGACTCCATGATGCTGCATGTTCATGTTGGCTATAAATAGTGCATCAAGGATTTATCACACTAAACCTATAAAAACATACAAGTATTTTACTGAAAAGTAAATAACCTATTTTAATGTGTATTTCAATACTGCATGAATTTACTGAAGCATGTAATCCAACAACTCTGTATTCAGCAAACAGTGAAACAAAAAGACAAGCTGCAAACTACAGCAACTTTTCAACCAACACACCACAAACCAAAATACAGTAAATGTCTTGAAGTTAGATGGGTGAGAACAACCTTATCTGCAATAAACACATTTGTAGGTACAGTCAATAAGGAGTTTCATAAATTTAAGCTACTGTGCACTCTGGCATGTGCAGCTGTGCATACACCCTGCTCATCTTCAGGAGAGCTTTAAAGAAGTTACTTCCTTACATTTTGTCTCTGTTAAGATTCTATACACTGGCTCAGCTTGAGCTTTCTCAGTTTCTCCATATATTTTTGACCACACCACTGGAGTTAACAACACATAATCATCATAAATAATGCTAATATATAGACATAAACTTAAAATTCACTAAGGATTTTTCTCTTTCCTATCAAAGACTAGTATTTCTCTACAAAATCCTTTATGCTTAGTAATCTTTGAGAATCAATTTCTTATCCCTTCTACTGCACTGCTGCAGTCGGTTTCCTGTTAGCAAAATGGATTTCAAGTCTGTTTCTTAATTATTCAATTCAATATTCAGTACTGAACCTTGGGCCAATAACATGTCTCTGTCTTTCAATCAAGAACATAAATGCTATAAACACAAAAGGTGTAACTTGGGTTTACTGTGTTCTTTCTATACCTCTAGCATGTAGCATTTTCTTCCAGAAGAGAAAACTGGTCCATAATTTTTCCAGATTATGCAGTTGATAACATTATGGAGCAAGAAACAAGAACCAAAAATATTTTTCTACATTTACTACTACTACTTATTTCAACCAGTTTGTATAATTTTTCACCCAGATGCATGGATTTCACTTGTTGTTCAATGGGACTATAGGCATGTCCTTCATTTTGGCTCCCAGAAAAGAATACCAGCGCATGGGATTTGGTCATTTTGCTGTGCTTTTCTTCAGTTCCCTCAAGTTTATTGCAGCAGTCTTCAGGGAAGGAAATAGCTACATACTTGCATTAGCAAAAAGCAAAAGAGGGGGAATGAAAAGAGGTAACAAGAAGGTGTTTAAATAACATTCTCTTCCTCTTGATCCAGTCACACTAGGAGAAGTCTTACTAAAAGAACAAACAAGCATAGAGACAAAATAACTGCCCAAAGCTTTGGGGGAACAGAGGAACTACAAGCAGTTGGTCTCTTAAGAAGGAACATGCTACAGGCCAAAACAAGACATGTAAAAAGCACAGTGAGAGTGACCCAGGCCACCCAATGGAAATGTTTACTCCTGTAGTATGTTGTCTGAGACTGAAGAATCATAACCAGAGAGGAAGATTTAGCAGAGTTGACAGACCCATCTTTATGTGGTCTAAGCTTCCTTCTGGATGAAGGTTTATTTCCTCCAAAGCAGTGTAAAGCTACTTTTCTAACTTTTAGGCACCCAAGGCGGCACCTATCTCAGTTGGGTAAGATGAATTACAGGATCTACCAGGATGTCTATTAAATGTAATAGCACTTGCCTGAAAAAATTCTGTTTCCTTAATAGACAAATGGTTATATCCAGACATCTTTCCTGAACTGCAGTACAGTAAAACTGAAATGCTTAGTTAAAGATACATTACATCTGGGGAGGGAAGAGGAGGGAGAAGTCAGCAGGTTTCATCTTTGCCATATGTTCGCAGCAATACCGTTTCATAAACTAATCTGTAGTAGAACAGCTAAAAGAATAACTTGGGAGTCTCTGCTTTTAATAGGAACTAGCACATTAGAGCGCATTTACCATAATATTTCCACAAGTTGATGATAAAATAAAAACACACGGTCATTTGCATCTGTGTGATTTAAAGTGCAGGGGAATACAAAATATTTTCATATGCCAGGGTTCTTGCATATTCCCAAAATGGAGAAAATTAAACATTAAATGAATCTGTAAAAACCAAAAAACCTTCAGTTTTTTTGTAACTCATCAAAAATTATTTTTAAAACTTTAGAGTACTCGGGGTAAATGACCTGAACATTTTCTCTCCCCTAATAAACAGTAAGCATAAAGCTCAATATTTTCAAATCACAAACTGTAATATAGGCATAAAATTCAGACAGATGCCTGAAATCAAAGAACAAATATTAAACATCTGAATATACTTTATTATTTAATTGGTTTTCCTCTTTCGTGCACTTTTATGTCTTCAGTCAAAGTTGAGCTCATTATACTAGCAAGAAAAAAAACCAAATTTAGAATAGCTCATTTGTAATATTTTACCTAAATTGCAGGTAAAATAAATTGGGCTTTCATATTGCTGATTACATAAAAATTAATGAGTTCCTCCAAGTGTTACAAAACTATACAAAATATTCATGTAGCAAACTAAATGATCATATATCATGATTATAAATAAAGAATACAACTAAGGTAGAACACAAATTATGAAGTAAAAGCCTCCCAGCTTCAGCTGGAAAACATGAAATAGTTAAATACAAAACTGAGCTGGATACAACCTTCCAGCTCATTCCAATGCCGACAGAAGACAGTTACACACATTAAACTACCTACCATTCAAAAGAGATGCTTGTCTAACTTCATTTTTAGAATTACTAAACAATTATTCTTAAGCATAATTTTCAGTAAACTTCAGCACAGAAGTTATTAGATATGACAATAATATCCACTGTAATCGTGGATTATTGAAAAAAAAATAATCAACCTATGACTGGATTTATCAGAATCTAGGCAGCCATAAGGGTTTTATGTCTAAAATTACTCAAGAAAAATGCCATGAAAATATATTTTCTTTTAACAAAAAAAAAAAAAAAAAACAAAAAAAAAAAAAAAAAAAAAAAAACACAACATGTAAATTTCTGCATTTAAAAGCAAATAACTTCTTTTGCAACAAAATTTTAATGGAATTGAATTTAAATAAAACTTCAAGATGCCTGGTGCTTTAAAAAGCAAAATTACTTTTGTTTTTTTATTCAGAATTAGACGTTGAACGATGGAATTTACCTACTATTTTAAAGCATTACCTCTATAGTAAAAAATCAACTCGAAAAATACAGAAATGCAATAAACACGGCATTTCATGTAAAACTATCAGAAAAGGAATAGTTTTTATACATCTTCAGAAAGTCTGCACAGTCCAGTAGTAAACCCCACTTAAATAACCTCAAGAAGTTCCACCCCAAGTGCTATCTCCTCTTCCTTTAGTTACATGTGGTAGAATTAGGACATGAAGAACAGAACCTGCAGAACAAGAAAGCTCCTGTTGCTTTTAGGTACATACACACACAAAAGTCTGAGTCCAATTCTACCTATCTATACAGTTCCTTAGAACACGCAGCACATTTAGGCTGACTTAAGAAACAAAAAACTACTGAGTCAGTAGAGCTCTATTTAATTCGATGCACTCTGTAACATATTTTCGGAATTCACTTGTATAAAAGATTATATGAACCTTATCAGATGAAAATGATTTTTATTCCTCTCCTGCCTGCAAGCCCCAGGTCTCCTGGCTCAGCAGCAGCCAGCCGGAGCTGGTGCGCTGGGTACGAGTGCCCTCTAACGGGGGCTCCTTCCAGACCGCCTGCTACCAGCTCCCAGGCTGAGTTAAGAGCTTTAAAATGGAGATGAGGATACACACACGTACTCTTCACCTTTCTCCGTCATATTCAAGATAATTAAATGCACTTTTTCTTAGAACTTTTTATTACAAAAGCATACTTTGGAGTACACTTCTGCTTGTGACACAGACAAGCCCAAGTATCTGCACATACAGGGCAGTTTAGACTGTGCCCTGAAAATTAGAGCCTTTTATCCGAATTTTTTCTTCTTTGCCCAATAAAGACAAAAAATTCCAGTAAAGTCAGCACAATATGAAAACTTAACAAAACATCATCATGCTGCATGCCTGCTACTCCACTGAACCATTACAATTATGCAGTGTCAATATTAGCTTCCCTTTAGGAAACAAATCAAGAACTCGCACTAGTGACAGGTAAAGCACAAAGGTGTGATTAGCAGCTTTATTAAAGAACCTTGGTTACATGATACATCTTACAACATGACAATTAAGCACACATAATAACCAAACACTCTGCCAATCAGTATATTCCAGTATCAGTTCTGGCCACTTGCATTAAAAAAACAAACCCAAAATATGGAAGACTAGATGAGACAGTTCTGAGTGTTTAACAAATGATCATCCACCTTCTGCCACAACCACTTGAATTCCTTATACAAATTAATCCTCACCAAGACTGCAGGCTATTTCATTAATTCCTTACACACAAATGATAAAGGAAAAAAAAAATCCAACTTGGAATTCAATATCCTTTTTACATATAGCACAAAGTGAAACTCATAAATGCACACACAAACCTGATCGGCTTTTGCCAGTGCTTTGCAACTGATAAGTCAACACTTACATAGTATGGCTTTTTTCCTAAGTTACTACAGGAACTTAGGAAAAATACAGGTGAAGAATTCCAATAAATGGACTATAACTGGAGCGAGAACCAAGGCTATGATTTACGAGCTTCTGGAGCATCTGTTCCTGTCCTTAGTGAAATAAAACTTCAATTTCATATAACTGGATTTCTGCAGTTTATAAACATTCCATTTTCCTACAATAGAAGACAACACACATGACCACCTCTATTTTTGCCAACTGTGATACCTAAAGAGAATAAACCTAAACAAAACAGCAAATAATTTGTCAGCTGAAATTGCATCTGCCTATTCAGAACACAGTTACAGCATGCTCAAGTTCCGTCCTGAAACAATACGAGAGAAATAAAAGATCCACCTACAACAATAAACCTTTGAGTTATAATACTAGAAGATTTAAAATGGGAACAACTGGAAGTTGTTTTCCCAAGAAAAACTGGTAAAAGTTAGCCTTGACAGAAACCTTTACAGAAAGGACATGAATCAACAGAACTAAGGAGCTGTGATTTAATGACATGGGGACTTCTGCAGCAACACTAGCAAAAGAAATCAACCTACATATTGCCTCAGAGATCATGGTTTGACCATATAGGGGTTTCAAGCACGCCATGGTTCCATACTACCTCTCTAGTTGTACTCACAAGGCTGTTTGTGGAGCTGAACTATGAGCTATTAGAGCAAAAATATCACTCCACAAGACAGGAGTCTGTTTTCTGCAGATGCTTTTTAAAAAGCTAAAACATTCCTGCAAATACCACCACACCTCTGCACTGAGACACAGTATGCTGGAAAGAGTAAGAACTCATGTGACTTAGGTCCTGAAGCCCTCTAATGCCAATCTGGCGTTGCACCCCACCAGCTTCAAGAAACATATCAAGAACAAGGCCTCCAATAAAACAGAAGAGGCCTCAACACAGCTAACACTGCGTTCTCACTGCAGCAAGCAGCAGTTCAAAAGAACACATTCAGTTCACTGCTTTACCTTACATTAACTTTTCTAAACATGTTCCTTTTAGCTACCTGAAGCCTTCTGCAAGGGCCATATATTGCAAGTCACTGTACTGACAATTCTGGAGGTAACGCTCAGCAGTATAAGGTAGCTGCTGCTACCCCTGGCCAATGCAACCCCTGTAAAAGTACTATATAAGAGCTATGACATGTTTCTCCACATGCAACTGCATTCATCTGAGGGTAAAGAAAATGGTGGTTTTGTGGAAATGTTGCACTATGTTACTTCTAGATGCTACTGACTGATGATACAACTAAATACAGCCTACAGCACAGAAAAATGCAGATACTGGAGTCTTTAATCATCTAGATACTTCTAACCTGAAAACTGAAAAATTAACCTTCTCGGGTAAGGAAGTAAAAATCATGTTGGGGGCTGGGGGAGGTATTTAGAAAGTGGCCTCATCTTTTCATCCATAGCATTTCAGAGGGAGTCCAATGAAAACTCTGCATAGTTATAAAAGAAGAAAAAGTTACAACCTTCTAGAACTTATTCCGATGCATAATTATACAACTGTCTTAAAGTTTCTATTGGCATAATTACCACAGCACTTAATTTATTATCCCAGCTTTCCAAGTAAGGTTCTAAAACATATCAGCTTGATATAAAACCTGTTTTGAAACACTTTATCAAGATAATGTCTCACAAGATCTATAATGAATTACAAGATGTATATTACGTTTTTACCAGTTGCTTTCCATGAAAGGAATATAAATTTCCTTTAAGTAGGGAGAAGAGCTACTCAGTGAACAGCACTGAAGATAAAAACAATGAAGTGCAAAGGATTGAACTTCACTTGTCACTTAGATACAAAATTTATAGTCAAGAATAATACATTTATTTCTTAGACAGAAAATAAACCTCATGAATTACACCTTTTGTATAAACCTCAACTGAAAGAAAGCAAAATTATGCTCAGAAAAAGCTTAGGAGCACCCTAAAGTGAAAGCAATTCTCAGAAAACTACCCCAGAACCACAAGCTGGGGTACTGCACCATTTCGCAGAAATGCCTAAGCCAAAAATCCTTACAGCAGAAATCCAACTTTCCCTAAACAGCAGTTGAATCCCTGAGCTGGAAGAGGGGAGGGGGGCGCATGGGAATAGGGCGTGTACCTGTAGATAACAAAGTATGTCCTTAAAATTAAATACCTGTGTTTTGAGAAATACATTCAATACCTATGAAGATTTAAGTGCATTAGTAATAAGGAAACACAGTTATCTGAAAAATAAATGCCTGACCAAAAGCCCAGAGTGCAGCCCCAAAACATTTATGCTGAGGCATCTTTTGCTGACAACTCAACATACCCCTGTTCTGAGATTTTCCTCCATTAGCTCACGCAGCATCAACCAAACTTCACCTACAGATTTCTAACACGGAGGGCTGGGTTGAACCCCCTCACCCCCTCCAAAAATCTCGTGCTGCAACAGGCCAAAGTGTTTTAAGACTTCCCTGACAGGAAAATCTTACCAAACAATGACACTTTGTAAAATGGGTCTCAGGAAGACAACACTGCAGGAGAAACTTTGTAAGATGAAAAACACCTGTGGATTCACATAAACGGTAGACAATCCTCACAGATTTGTAATGAGAATTACTTGAAGCTAAAAAAACCTCTCATGTTTTCCATAGTTTCTAGATACAGCCCAATTCAAAGCACACTAAAAAATGTTCTTGCCTCAAAAGAACAAGTCTGGGTATGTTGGGGGGGGGGGGTCTTTAATCAGAAATCTAATTTCTGAAGCAATTCTGTTGCAGCAAGTAGTCAAAACTTAGTATTACCTCAGGCATTAGCAGCGAGAGACAAAATGGCACCCTAACAGAAGCGTATCTAAGCATATCAGAAGTAACGGTTGTTGCTAACAAGTCAGAAATGCATGTTTATCAAACTGATTCTTAAATGTCATGCATACCTAGTTCAAGTTCAAATTAAGGATACTTTCTTAGCACTCTCAAAAATGTGTTTCATATTAGATTTGCTCAGTTTGAAAAAGGAAAGCATTAGCTTAAATGTGTCTTGCCAGTTATCCAACAGTTTGCTTGCTCAAGTAACACTCTCCAGAACATAAGCTCAATTCTCTTAGCAATGATCACCTCGAGACCACAAGGCAAACGAACATTTTCAGGTGACCTGTTCCTAGAGTTCTTGCAAAATGATATGGGAGAAATGCTTTTTTGGGGTCTATCCATTCAATTCTCAATGCAGCAGATTAGGAGTTTGCCAACAGACAACCATACCGCAGCCGCTCGTTGTTTCCTTCCCTCAGAAGGGCAGATGGGGTAGTGTGGCCCCTCAGCCAATATAACAGTCGCTGCATTAACATAAGATCAGGTATGACCAAAGTCTGCTGCAAAATGCTTTCTGCAGGCCCAGAAACTTGGAATCTCAACAGGATTGTTCGTATTCCAGAATTTTTGACAAGGCAGAGGGGGAATACAAAGGAAGAAATGCCAATACAATTTTTTTCTGACCAATGACAACAACAGTAAGCATCATTCTGGGTGACAGAGGCACTGAAGTGTCAACACCCTTATCCTTTCCTTCCACATCTGAATTTGTACAAATATATAAAGCCAGTTATGATACTGACATAACATACAAGTCTCGTAGGGAGGAAGGTGCCTTGCTTGGTGTGGTTTTTAACAGCCTGAATTTAGAAGTTTTGGCACATAACAAGATTTCTCTACTGGAATACCTGTATCTAGAAGAAAAAAAAAGAATCTTTTGAAAATCTGGCAGGATGCTTGCAGACGGAAACATGGCTCCAGGGAAAACAAACAAGAAGCATTTATAAAACATTGTTTTTCACATTGGCAAGACAGAAAACAACTCTATAGACAGCCTAAAAAGGTATCTAATGCTCAAGCTGGCAACCTCAAGAGCCATTTTATTTGGGTTTTCGTCTTCCCTAGCCTCTACTACATAGGTCAAAGGGCTGAACAGGCCGTAAATAAAGAGAAAGCAAAATGAAGGTGTGGTGCATTTCCTGAATGGTTCAGTCTATTTAACTGTATTTCACTGAGAAAAACACAGAAAAAACCTGTGACCCACACAGTAGAGACTGAGGAAGACGAAGGCACGGAAAGAAGAGCAAACTGTAGCCAGAGTAGAAAGTGAAACTATCACAGTGATGCTGACGCATGCCTCTAGCAAGGCATCCAGGTTAGAGAAGCTCCACAAGCATTGCCTTTTGCACATTATTAATGATAAGATTATTGACTACTTGCTAAGAGAAAAAGAAAGAGCAGTAACAAGAGCCTCTTTCTTGGAATTCAGTTTCTTCCAAGCAGAAACAGTTGAACCTTGCATACCAGATCACAGACTTACAGCTTCACCATGGTAGTCCCCATATTGTGAGACGAATCCACCTCTGAAATGAAAATTTATTTCACTCCTTGACTGCCTATCAGCTACATGGAAACAATTCAGCCATTTGCTAGAGGAAGAACTGAAGCATGGGCTCCAGTTAAAAATTTAGATTACTCCAACCCTCAGAAAAGAATGAATCTTTAAAACATCTTTTAGGTTTTAATAAAACACAGTTCTGACTCAAGCACCATATTAATGTAGGGCAATTCAGATTCCCTTGTGTTTTGCCTTTTCTTTTTTTTCCATATAAGCAAACTGTATAATCCCACAACAGAAGCAATAAACAGCTCAGAAACCTTACCAAGTTGCAAAGAATTCTTAAAATGCTCTCTCTTTTAAAAGGCAGGGACAAAGATTCTTTTGTAATAAGATATTAATTGAATAATATCTAATCTCATTAAGTATAAACTGCCTTTTCTTGCTTATAAAGATTAAGTAATCTTGCTCAAACTGAATTATCAAAATTAGATAGAACCAAGATTCCAACCACAAATATTTTGACTATATTGCCTCTTTAGTTACTCTTGAAGTTAAAATGTCTCTCTTTAAGCCCTAATAAAGCAGCATTTCTACTAGCATCATTAACACACACATCTATATTACAAAGATTAGAACTGAAAGCCTTTCAAGTTTACTTTATAAACTCTGTATCATTCTGTGTCAAGCCAATTATACTGACTTAATGGCACTAATAAAACATCACTAGGATCAGCAAGGAAACACCAAGAGACAGAAACCACTGATGCTACTTCTAGCTTGCTTGGAGAAAAGATCACCCAAATTTCAAGTTAATCAGAGCCTATGAAACTTACAAAGCCCTGCTCTCCAGGCTTTCAATGAGTACTTAACACAAATAAATCCACAGAGAGGTAATCTGTATACCTGACAATGTACATAGGTGTATGTATGCATACAGACACATACACACAAAGCCATTTTCATAAAAAGCTTTAAAGTCTGTATGAATTATAGACTGGAGACTAACGTAACTTCCTGTGTGGACAGTCTTAATCCAAAGTAAGTGTGTCCACATAATACAGTATTTATCTCTACAACTTTGCTTATACAGACAAGCTTTCAGCTGGATACTCAGTACAGCATCACAAGCAGCCCACCAGTGCCTCAAGTCAAAACACTCTCTGATCATATACGAGGTTCCTGGCCACTGTGGAAAAAAAATAAATCATTTCTTGCACATATGGATTTGATATTTTTTTAAAGCTTTTCAACACTGCAACCATTACCTTCATCAAAGTCTGCATCATCTTCTGTATGCTGAGGGAAAGGGAAGCAATTTGTGATTTCAAGTCTGTCATCCACCACAAGACCCAGCAGCACTCCTTGGACCACTTCATTTCCCTGGCCTTCTTCTTGGTAATGTTTAATGATCTTTAACACAACCTAGAACACAAAACAAGAAAAACATTATATGCAGTGGGCTTTTTTGTCTTCAAACTACGTATTTGGAATTTTGAATTTGTTTAAGTGTTGCATAAATTAGAGCTGCAAACCAAAAGAGCTACAGGCTTAAACACCACCAGTTTTAATAGAAGTTGAAGAATAAGTGGCCGTTCTAATATTACAAAAGAATTTAAAAAGAGACAAATGAACGCTCAAGATGCAGCTCTAAATCAATTTTCTGAAACACCCTTCTAAAATAAGATATTGATCTTTGTTACTTTACCTTGTTGCTGTAACTGTTAAAAGCTATTTTACAGGGGCAGTAAGCTGCCTCCTGAGGGAAACACTGCACAAGAAACTAACAAAACACCTTAAAAGTAACTATGCTGAAACTGGTAGGAAGTTTTTAAAAGGTACAAAATACAGCAAATTTCAGTTGCATTAACCTTGAAAATTACATCTCATTGCGGTTTTACTTCAGGTGACAGTTTAATTTATATTTTGTAAACTGTGTCATACGATACTTCAGAATAATGGTAAAAGAAGAACAAATTACTCATCATATTTTTAATAAAGTAATTCTCACTTCCTTCCCTAAGTCTGAACTCTACAACGAATAATTCTCATGAGGTGATACTGTAAATTGGAATAGTATGAACAAAACCACTCGAAAATAGTCAGCCATTTGCTCAAAATACTTCATACTTTAATAACTTAACTAATTTTATGCTTAACAATAAGAACCAGAACAAGCTAAGACACTAACCACAAACACAGACTTGAAAGAACTTACACTTTGTCCAGTTTAAGTGGGTTTTATTTCACTAAACCTTAATCTAGACAGCCAAAACGCATCAGAGGTCATCTGATCACTATACTGTCATTAAAACAATACTACTTTAATGTCTATTGGCAAACAGACTAGCCTAATAGATTACAGCTCAACCACCCTGAGAACAGATTTTGTACAAACACTCGCATTTATTGAACATTATACAGGGGAGAGAGGCAGGAAAATAATGTTAAGCTCATATTTACACATCAGGAACACATATTTGTCCTTGGCTTTCCCCTTGGTTGTTTCACAGAACTTCATGTCACAATTTTGAAAACACCATTAATGAATTAAAGCAACACTATGTAGGTTAAATGGAAGAAAAGGTGACTAGAATATAAATTCTTTACAAATACATTGCCTTCTTGGATAAAATGGGACCTTCAGCTTGCTGGAAGATGAGGAACGTCAGAATGGAAAAGAAACACCTCTTCCCAACAAAGATGGATATAAGTATCAAACAGGGCTAAAACCTACTTGATTTCTTGTTTATGCACAGCATCACCCACTTGTGCTTTCCCTTGCATCTTAAATACACTTGCATTGAGGCTTCTCAGTCTCAGATGGCTAACACCATTTCAACTCCAACACACATTCACATCTGCCCCTCAAGACCCTTGAAGCCGTACCTTTTTATCCGATTTATTAAAGCAAACTTACAGAGCAGAGAGACAAAGATATACTTTGGTGATATAAATCTCATTTAATGGGAAAACAGTAAGGAAATTAAGATCAGACAGTGAAGTAGAATTTAACAGTGCTGAAGGCTACAGAGCAAATACCAGTTTGAAATCACGTAGATGTAGAAGATGGATGTCTTCCACCATATAGCCAGAACATATCAATATTCACCCTGAATTTAGTATAAAGTTAAGGTTTATCATGTATTTGCCATAGGCTCCGTCTTGCACAGTTAAGGAATCCATAACTAACTGCAAAGATTACAGCACAGAATGCTCTCAGCCTACTATATAACTATTCTCACCTCTTCACATTCATGTAAGCTTTACCTTCTCCTGTATTTTTCTCCCCATCTGCTCTTGAGTTTTCCATGCACACTGACTGCCCTTGTTACCATGAATCCTGTTTGCCTCTTTAATTCCATTCTAGGAGATTTGTGACACAGCACCAATTTTATTGCAGCATTTCTGATGATAACTGCTCGCAGAAAGCAGATGCAAATGAAATGAGCATCAGCAGTCATAAAGTATTAATGATTTTTCAGGGAGATAAAACCAGTTCGAAACTGTTAAATGCTAACCAAATACCCTAATGCACAATGAAGTTATTACAAGTTATTACAAGTTTGCAGTTTTCAATCTCCAGCCTGAAGACCACCACAGTTGTTATTCAGGGAGGTACAGACCCCTATTTGGGTCTACCTTCAAGCTTTTTTTCTAACAGAGTCTGCAAAAGGTAGCAGAGAAGATCAGGAACTCTGTATTTCACAGCCGTTAGCAAGATGCTGAAGTTGAGGTTTATGATTGCACTGGAAAATGCATTAGCCACCAAAATAATTCATAAAAAGATAAATGAACAAGTCTGAGAAATGCATCCAACGGCACACCATTATTGTTTTACATTTTGTTCTTTGTTTTAGTTAGCACATAAGACAAGTATAGCAGGCTCTTAAACACACACTGAAAAACCTGCCATCAAAAAACTACCACATGACTATGAGGGAAATGTGCACTGGAGCTTGTGTTTCAGTACTAAAAAGGACAATTTCAGGTGTGAAGAAGAACTATTTCTCTGGCAATAACAAGACCAGTTTCAAATATTAAAAATCTCATTTCCATTTATTTGCTAGTCCAGATACAGCAGGAAAAGCTGGTCACTATACAACAACATGACAATACCATGGCATTTGACTACACAAATCAATACTTCACATTGAGTAAACCCCAGACACAGCCAAAAAGTGAACACTAGCTTGTATCTAGACTTTTCCTCAAAAAGATGTTATGCTTATGAAGCATCAGAACAGCATGAGAACACTTTGACTGTTCCAAAAATAAAGGTAAGAAAAATTAATATAAATAATGCAAGTAACAACACAGAGAGAAATACAAACCAATTTTTCAAAATGACACAGGAAAAGAAAAATCCCAAGGAAATCTAAATGAACACCATCTAATCCATCCTTCACCCAGTGCTGATTCACTTTGCAAACACTATTTACAATTGCCATCCACCTATTAATCTAATAGGAGATAATGTCTCTTTGTACAAACTGGTTTTAAATACCCCTAGACCCTTCACTGCTGTACCACTGTTATACAAAATTAACAGTAACCAAACCACATTCCAACTATTCCTGTTAAGTAATGCAACTGGCCAACCAGGAAAGGCTAAGTACTCAAGTAGAAAAATGTATCAAGTCATTTGACTTCTAAATTCTGGTACCTCTGAACACACAAGACAATAATTATATGCAGCCTGGATTTAGTAAATATGATTAGTATGTAAGAAATCTTCAGGTATACTAAGACTCTAAAGGATATATAAATAACTCCTAAATAAAATTCCAGAGTCTTACAGCCTTGTAAATTTAGTGTTCAAAATACCAAAGCAGTGTAAGCACTTGGAGTAGCCACTTGTCAGATTTTAATGGTCATTAATTCAGCAGTGCTTCTAATCTTCGGAACTTCAAAGCACTGCTCAAACATTAAGAATGAAGTCATACTACAAAAAAGAACTATTCTGAAACTATAAAAAACTTCAAAGATATATATTTTTGCTGCAGGAGTGTACTGCCAAATTCTAACTTTGGCTACATCCTGACGTCATTTTGGTTTTGTACTTCATTACAGAAATACCTGTAACATGAACCACCAGCTAAAGCCATAAGCCATAGGGGGTCATGGGAAGATTCTGCTGCAGGAACATGAATATGCCAAGACGCATGTTTTTGTATCTCTCTAAAGAGAGACAACAGCAAACCAAAGCACTGAAGCTTCATTTATGATTGTGTTCCAGAGAGCTGAGAGTCGCCACATTGAAACCATGTTTCCAGTACCTATGCTGTGTCTTACAGATGAGATATCAGACAAGAGAGCTTCTGTTAGCCCATGGTGCAACAATCTGATTTACAGTCCTAAATAAAGCATTTAAGTCTTTAGGAATGCTTAACATTTTTTTCCATCCAAGAAAGCTTTGTGGGCACAAACACTAGCACCAATTGCCAGCATCTGGGGAGAGAGAAAGTAACACTGCTATGTAGCCATTTGCAAACCCAACAATGGCATCAAATGCGGAAGGTGCCACAACACCCACATCCTCTCAATATTTAAACACTAATGAAACTGTGATCAATATTTACCTTGGTAAAAGAGTGTCTGATATATTCTGAACACACCCGTATCACATATGGTACCTTCTCCACATGTATTTTTAAAACTCCAACCCATGAACTTTAAAGTGTTACAGCATAAGCAACTTTACTTAAATTCTTAGTACAGACAAAGTTCAAGAGAGAACTGGTAATGTAGTTTTGTAAATGGATTAACTACTACTAACAACGAGGCATGCAATTGAGCTTGAATTGTGCTAGCCTCAAGAATGCCTAGAATCAAGACATCTATCTGATACACATAAAATGCATATGTGTCACCTCTGGAAAAAGTGTTAATCTCTTTAATAATATCCAAAAACATACCAAACATTATACATCAAATTTTATACTAATTTAGTGGCTCTGCCTGCTTCCCCAACTCACACTACACCAAAAGCAAACACACAACCTGTTTCATGCTGAAATTTAACCTATTAGCTACAGAAAAATGGAATTTAGTTACACAGTTCTGAAATCCTCAGGTAACCACAGAATGGCTTTGGTTTTAAACAGAAACTTGAAAAAAAGAGAAAACTAGAGCAGTATATTGTGAGACACCAGCAATGTTAACATTTTTTTAATAGTTCCAGATGAGGTTTTTTACACACTACAGATAAGTGCTTATCCTACAGTTACAAAGACATGTTCTGGAAGCTGACCAAGCAAAAACTTGCCTTGAGCTGCCTTGTCTCCTGGCTACAGCACTTGATAAGACAGTAACAAAGTCTCTCAACTTTCCTGCCAGGAGAAAAGGAACTCTGAAGGAAATCAGAGATACCACTGCAGCGGTTAAGAGTAAGAAAACATATGTCTAATACACATAACACTCTTGTCCACATGATTAAGGAGACAGATGTTTACAGACACACATAAAAAATTCCAACCTAATCAGAGCAGCTCACAGAAACATGATCTAGAAAGCAAGCACTGTCCGACAGATAACATGTCAAAAGCACGTCAACAAGGTTGATGCCCTAATCTTTTAGATGCTGGATATGAAACTTCACAGCACAAGATTGCCACCACAGAAAGTTGTGGCATGAGTGAACTGAAGATTTGAGGTGAAACTCAATTTTCCATTATGTACTAATCTTGAGAAATATGACAATCTCTACAGTCAAACACTGAATTAACTTAAGTGCATATTCCAGCCCAACTGTGAGGATTTTCTAGATTCTCCTATTAAACATTGCTGATTTTTTGACCATTCCTGACATGACTGATGTCTGAACATTTATTCTTTTCTTCCTCATGCTGAACTTTGGAATAAAAACTCTTATAGTTGTTAGACCATTTCATCTTGTGAGGAAAAAGAAAAGGCAACAACACCACGAAAAACCACCAGTGTTTTCCATTAAGACCTTCAACATTCTAAAGTAACTGTTTTGACAGATACCTTCAACCCTAACTATGACCGGTGGCCAAAAACAAAAAAAAGATATTCTAATTCCCTGACAAGTAATCAAAGAGATATTTAATCTGAACATACTGCTCAAAATCCAAGGCCAAAAGGCCAAGACTGAACAGACCTGAAACCAAGGTAACTCCAGAAAAATGTTGTTTCTGAACAGCAAGTTCAGAAATAACAAGTCTCAGGCCTCACTCTTCTGTCTAGCAAGCTGGACAGAAGACCTCAAATGCCCCACAATATTTTACCTTTATCTTGACTGGCTAGGGTCTTAACACCAACATTTACAAAGCCTTAGAAAATACAGTTCTTGGAATAGTAAGCTTACATTTTATGTCACTCAACAGCTAATAAACACCCGATGTTAAAATCATATTTCTGAACTTGACAAATTTTGGGCTTAAAACCAGTAATTATATAGGAGGCATACCAGAACGATGAATGACATTTCATACCAACCCAATCAAATGTAAATATCAAAATCTCTTTTTGACACGAGAGTGGAAGTTTCCTGAAGCTGAGCCCAAATTCAACTATTATGAGTATCAAGGCATGTTGATCTGAGGTCCTCAAGCAGGGGATACTACATAGGATTTCACGCAGAAATTGGAAATCATAGGATTTTGTTGGTTTTGTCTCATGTAGGTCCAAAGTGATTACCAAATCACTTTGGCAATCCATGCTAAACTGAAGGGAAGATACTACATCCTGAACTGTAGGGCTTGGGGGAAAATGGGATGGGGATGTTACATGCTTCTGTGCTATTTAAATACTTTTAAGTAGAGGAAGCATATGAAAACCAACCAAAGCTTTCTGTTCCCTGGGTGACTTACTACATCACTTGGTAACACATCACCTGCTTAGTTTGCAAACCTTAAGATTTAACTACAAAAGGGAACATCACTAAACTTCAGAAAGTATGCAGCTCCACAATATGTAAGCTAGGCTGAAGAAAACAGATCACGAATTATAGTATTTTCTATCACTTCTACTTGGCTTACGAAACATATTACCCTGCAATTATAGGGATCTAAGTGTTTTACAGTATTATCCCCTGCCTCATAAATTACTTAAAGCCATCTAACTCAACGTTTTCCTGTGGGGTTTGGAGGGTTTGGTTTTTTTGGTGGGGTTCCTCCTAACAGGACAAAAAAAGGTGATAATATCCATACACAGCATTAAGCTAGCTATAACATACCTTGTCACTTTGACTATCTCAGCAAGTAAGTGGCTGACTGGAAGCACAACTCAAAGTCAGTGACAAGCCAAGCAGCATTTTGTCACTCCTTCCTGAACATTCACTGGTAATGTGCAGTCTCTGGGGCATGGCCAGAAAAGCTGCACCTTGCTTACCCTGAAGAAGATATTCAGTTTATTTTTCACTTTCTGTAACTGCTACACAGATTATGTGTACCTCAGCGACCTGTTCAATGCAAAATAAATGCAGAGCTTAAACCACCACCAGGAAATGTCCCATATAAAATACTTCGTAAGTATCCGCTGTTTCAGTTGCTTTATTTCTCTTTTTAAGAGTAATCTCCACACTACTGTAATTCAGCAGCTCTACAGTTGCCCTTCAAACAAGAGGGAAACCCAGTCTAACAAGACCAAAGCATTTCTCTACAGCCTGTCTGCACCTTCCAACAGTCTCAGTCTTCCAGCAGTGGTGGTCGCTCATACAGTGTGAGTCCAGGCTCACTACAGGCACTGCCAAGTGACTGACACCCATACTGTATTTACTGGAAGCACAACCAGCTGCGGCACACATGGGTTAGCTTCTCATTCTATTACTGGGATACTTCAAAAGCTGGAGAGATTTATCACAAACATTAAGCCTATTAAAAAAAAAAATTCCAAATTATAAAAATCACTGATTTTATATAAAACTAAACACAGAAATTGAATAAACCATTAGTTAACACCTAGAATTAAAACTGGTAAATATCTTACCTAAAAATATATATAATCAAAAAGACTTTGCTGCTGACATAAATCAGCAGGTGGAATTCAGCCTGAAGAACTGAAACAGTAGATATACTAAGCCTGTATCTGTACAAACGCAACACTAGAAAGGTAGATCACTGGAGTTTGGTTAGAGGCCTAGAGGCCTGTTGGTTTTTCATAGGCTGTGGTTTTCCTTGACTCTGTCAGAAACTTATGTTTATCAGCTAATGGCTTGTACGTACCATGAAACGTTTAAGGCATTTATTAAGCTTGTCCAAGCGAGCTGCATGGTCTTGCAAAGTGAAGAAGTTAAACACGAACTGCAGCGCACCAAAGGAAAAAGTCATTAAACAGTGGAGAAAAGCAAAGCTTATTAAAACACAGAAAACCATCACATGTTAAGGTGTGTTTTACCAAACAGACCAAAATCTCTTCCTGAATTTTGATCTGCTACATTTTCATTTGTTTTGGGTTTTTTAGGACTGCACAACAGGTCAGGTTAACAGCCATCTCCATGATTGCTCTCAAGCCATGAGTATGCTTTAAATACTGCCCCAGCGTCGGTAAAAATACACAGTTACATTTGTGTATTTAAATTCTCCACTGCCCTGTTCAGTCACTGGAATCATATATTTCTCCCCAGTACAAAGTTTCATAACGCATTTCACAGTACACAGACTCATGCTCATTGCCATGGAAACCATCAGGGCCACAGGCACTGCAGAATCACTTCCTTGTAGAAACATTTCTGTAAGGCAGCCCCGGGATTTCAATCATGCGAGCAGCAGGGCATTAGATGCTATTAGCACACTGTTAGGAGGCAGCAATAGGGCTGTAATAAGATTAACATCCAAAATTCTGCTACTTACAAGTGGGATGGAGCATTTCCCAGGACTACTTAGTGTATTATTTCTCCTATTTCACAAATCTCACCAAACTCAAATCTTGTCTGAACACAGTCAGTACTTTGGGCAATTTTTGCAAATTGCAAACACAATTTATATTTATTACTTTTAATGAATTCAATACCTAACCATCACTTCAAGAAAGCAAGCTGATGAATATACTCCTTTAGTAGAGCACAACATAAGGAAATTACATGGAAGCAGTAAAGGCAGGCAATGTTTCAACATTTTCCGCTCTATACACCAGAGCCTTAAGCTTATACTCCAACATACGGTTGATATGTATGTTCTATGTATTAATGAGTCACCATCGTTCACATATCCACACAGCTCATTGAGCTGGTAGTGTATTTGCATGAAAAAGGATTTCTCTTCAGCATCAACTTCCAGCAGCTTCCTATAAAAAGATTTAAAGATGACAGCCAAAAGCAGCAGCAGCAGCAAATTTTATTTAACAGCCTATATATTTTAATCAGATTGTGCCAAACTTATCATTTTGAAGCAAAACTGCAAGACAGTAACCCTTATGTATTTGACCTTCAGGAATCAGTAAAACAGGGCACAGCTATGTGTGGAGGAGGGAGTGGGGGCTCATCTGAGACTACTGATCTTTTCCAAAGACCATACCCTGCACAACAGAACTGGAACACATATACTACTTAAGGGTGTGTCTTAAAAAATCATGACTTCCATATGCATTCAACAGATGCTTCCAAGTAACCAGTAAAATCCCTACTGGACATGACTTCCACATCATTTTCATGATTTATAAGCTTTTGTGCAATAATTTTTTCCACATTCAAGCACTTACCCTTTCTGGCAAATGCTTGGTTATGTGCTAAGGGACAGATCCTCCTAGTAACAGGTAGTGCAATCCAAAGAATCAAGCCTGGACTGAATCTCAGTTTTCCTTCTTAAAGTATAAAACTCAGGACAGGGAATGAAAGTCTATTACTGGTGGTAATCTTCAGCTTCCCCATCTTTCAGATAGAGACAGGACTTGTCTTGGTATCACAATCTGAACATGGCCATGTGTAACCACTTCCGGAAGAGCTTCATTTCCAGTAACAGCTACTGTGACAATGAGATTAAAAACCACCACTCTAATTTTATCACTGAGAGCACCAATGGATAAAACAATACGGCTTTCAGGTTTTTCCCAACAAGTGACATGGCAGCTGCAGTAAATACCCTGTATGTCATCTGAAGTTTAAAAAGCCTTAAAAGTTTAATTTTTTTGCATTGAAAATAATGTAATATTAAAAAAATAACCGAGTCCTAAATGCAGAAAATTCAGCTCTATGTTAATGAGGAATTTTGTCAATAAGATTGCTTATTTTCCTCAGATTTGCATAAGAAACCCCCAAACACTGGCAAGAACTGACACCTCCAACTAACTCCTAAATGTCAAATGGGTATAACACTTGCTTTGTCAGGTGAAGTTCCTGATGACTGGAAAAAGGGAAATATAACCCCCATTTTTAAGAAGGGAAAAATGGATGACCCAGGGAATTACAGACCAGTCAGTCTCACCTCTGTGCCTGGCAAAATCTTGGAGCAGATTCTCCTGGAAGGCATGCTAAGGCACATGAAAACCAACAAGGTGCTTGGTGACAGCCAGCATGGCTTCACTAAGGGGAAATCCTGCCTGACCAATCTGGTGACCTTCTATGAAGGGGCTACGGAACTGATGGACAGGGGCAGAGCAGCTGATGTCATCTACCTGGACTTGTGCAAAGCCTTTGACACTGTCTCACATGACATCCTTCTCTCTAAGTTGGAGAGACATCAATTTGATAGGTGGACCACTCGGTGGATAAAGAACTGGCTGGATGGCCGCACGCAAAGAGTAGTGCTCAGTGGCTCAATGTCCAGCTGGAGACCAGTAACGAGTGGTGTCCCCCAGGGATCAGTGTTGGGACCGGTCTTCCTCAACATCTTTGTGGGCGACATGGACAGTGTGATTGAGTGCGCCCTCAGCAAGTTTGCCGATGACACCAAGCTGTGTGGTTCGGTTGATACCTTGGAGGGAAGGAATGCCATCCAGAGGGACCTTGACACGCTTGTGAGGTGGGCTGATGCCAACCTGATGAAGTTTAACGATGCCAAGTGCAAGGTCCTACACCTGGGTCGGAGCAATGCCAGGCACAGCTACAGGTTGGGCGGGGAGGAGATTGAGAGCAGCCCTGCAGAGAAGGACTTGGGGGTGTGGGTTGATGAAAAAATGAACATGACCTGGCAGTGTGCGCTTGCAGCCCAGAAAGCCAACCGTATCCTGGGCTGCATCAAAAGGAGTGTCACCAGCAGGTCGAGGGAGGTGCTCCTGCCCCTTTACTCCGCTCTCATGAGACCTCACGTGGAGTATTGTGTGCAGTTCTGGTGCCCTCAACATAAAAAGGACATGGAACTGTTAGAACAAGTGCAGAGGAGGGCCATGAGGATGATCAGGGGGACTGGAGCACATCTCGTATGAAGATAGGCTGAGAAAATTGGGGCTGTTCAGCCTGGACAAGAGAAGGCTGTGTGGAGACCTCACAGCTGCCTTTTAGTATCTGAAGGGGGCCTATAGGGATGCTGGGGAGGGACTCTTCATTAGGGACTGTGGTGAGAGGACAAGGGGTAATGGGTTTAAACTTAAATAGGGGAAGTTTAGATTGGATATGAGGAAGAAATTCTTTACTGTGAGGGTGGTGAGGCCCTGGAATGGGTTGCCCAAGGAGGTTGTGAATGCTTCATCCCTGGCGGCGTTCAAGGTGGGGCTGGACATAGCCTTGGATGGCATGGTTTAGTGGGAGGTGACCCTGCCCATGGCAGGGGGGTTGGAACTCGATGATCTTGAGGCCCTTTCCAACCCTAACTATTCTATGATTCTATGATTCTATATTGCGTATTGCACTGATACAGGGCTCCATGGAATGGAAAGGATGTAAAGCAGATGGGCTGCAAAGCAGGATACAATGTTTAAGCAGAACAAAGGCAGACAGACAAGCCTTGTATGCTCAAAGCAATATCCTGACCCTCTTTTCCAGTAAAAGATCAAATATTTATAAAAGAATTAGCCTATTATTGTATGCAGGCAGCAAAATTCAGGTGCATCTTAAAACTCCAGTAAGTAAATAAGCCTCTCCCTTAACTTGAAAATTAGATTAAGTGAAAAGAAATTAATAAAATGCTTATCTGAAATAAGTATCAACGTAAAAGCCACCAAGGAATATTCCCACTCTTACACGTAGAGAACCTTGTGTATGCATGTTACAAAAGATATTATCAAAGTCAAATAAGTTATACTGTCTTTGTTTTGACCTCCTGATTTTAGATTATTGACTGATCTTACAAAATACTAACAAGAATACTTATTACACAAACTTGAAATTTTCCAATTTATTACATCAACAATGTATTTACTTTCCATTAAGATTATACTCTTATGCTATGTGCTAACATAATCAAACTGCTAAGCACAGCTGTTGGAGCAAGTATATCTCTGCAATCTTAATGCTGCCTGAAGATCAAAAAGGAATATGAAAGAACAACATGCTCAAAACTGTACCATCACTGAGAATGCATTTTGAGCAGGTTTGTGCTTTCTCCATGGTAGCCTTACCTTTGATCATCCTGTGCAGCATTGCTTAAATGAATCCTGGAGAGAAAATATTGTTTATTTTTTAAGATTTTAAAATGTGAAGAAGTCATAGCTCTCAGGTGAAGCTGCTGTGATCCTTCTGTAGATGCAAAAGCCATTTTTACATGGAGAAAAAATGCTACTGGTTTTCTGGCTTACTTGCAGGCTGTAGAGTGCCATTGATGTATCCAGGTGGTCTTTAGGACTTATATCCACCCACGCCATACAAGTTATTCCAGTGTCTCAACAGACATTACATGTATCATGTTTTTTGGATAATGCCTATCAGTGCCTCCACTGAATTGCTCTTGTGCTGCTGCTATTGCTCTGTACTCCTGTTAAACCAGGAAGACTCCATCCGGAGATCAGCCAAGTTTTCAAAGAACTGATTGCTCTGGAGAAGAGAAGGCTGTGTGGAGACCTCATCACAGCCTTCCAGTATCTGAAGGGGGGCTATAGGAATGCTGGGGAGGGACCCTTCATTAGGGACTGTAGCGATAGGACAAGGGGTAACGGGTTCAAACTTAAACAGGGGAAGTTTAGATTGGATATGAGGAAGAAATTCTTTACTGTAAGGGTGATGAGGCACTGGAATGGGTTGGCCCGGGAAATTGTGAATGCTCCACCCCTGCCAGTGTTCAAGGCCAGGTTGGACAGAGCCTTAGGCGACATGGTCTCATGTGAGATGTCCCTGCCCATGGCAGGGGGGTTGGAACTAGATGATCTTAAGGTCTTTTCCAGCCCTAACTATTCTATGATTCTATGTGTGCGTATACGGGAAAATAACACACAAAGTATTCATATCCAAAAAATGTCTCTGACAAGAACACATTAATAAAAAAAAGATTATAGCAACAGTAACCTGAAAATACACTATGGTTTGCTGAACAAGGCTTGTTCTTCTCACAAGGTCTGTAAGATTTAAAAGGTGGAGGTCCTAACACATAATAAGGCATAAAAGGGGCTCATTTTATACATACCACAAAGGGCCTTTCAGCATCTGTATGTGCTGGTTTTCTACCCATGGCTTGCTGTATCTTGTACACCTCCCTCAACTGCACCATGCTGCTTGTCAGCTGCAGAGGCCTAAGTCTGTTACAATAAACTGAAAACCAAAGGAGAATATTTAAGAGTGTTTCAGTGAGCAGGGGACATAATGCATTGCCTCTGCAACAAAGCCAGCAACTGTCACCTTCCCCACTCAATAGATACCAGAGTGAATTTAACACCTGAATAGCAAAGGTAATGCTTATTATCTTGTTTGTTTCTGATGGAGCATTTTAATCATTAAAATGTAGTACATTACTTGACAGGTACTCGGTGGAAATACTTCCTTGGCATTAGCAGCCAAATAGGTATCACAAGAGCACAACTTACTGCTTTCAACAGCTACACATAGATACTACAAGGCAAAAGGCTAGTCTGATATGCACGTAACACAAACAAAAAATGGGAAGTTTAACTGTTAGTAGCAGTAGTGTAAAACACAACACATTATTTCTTCTTGCACAAAGCAAAAAAAAAAAAAGGCTGTTTTGAAAAAATACTTTTCCCTTCAAGTTTTGAAGTATAACACTGCTCAACACATTTAAGCCACCTCCACAGTTAGATTAACTCCTTTTGTCAGCATACAAGTTTCACGGTATGAAGTGATACCAGATGTTCCAGTTTTAAATGCCTCACTGGAGTATACTTACCATGACACTTAGTAGATGCTGAGTGCACCAATGCACCCTTATAAATCACTTGAAGTTTGTGCTCTGTTAGCAAGTATACCTGCTATTCATTGACAAAACACACCAGAATTCTAATCCCCAGACCATCACGATGTGGGTACTTTACCCATTTCAGGCAAAGAAATATTCACTGAGCCTGAAAAGTGTTATATTGCAAGGAGGTTCTTGCCCTCTCAACTTGCTAGTACACATCAATGCTCTCTCTCCTGAATGAAAGCATGGATTATATGTCACAAATTCCCCTCTGGGTTAGATTCATGCAACTCACCGTACCTGAAAATTAATAGAAAGTATATGTATATCACCTAAGTAATACAAAACGCTTCTGTTTTCTCCATGATTCAAGTTATCCATGAACAACACATCAAGCCAGTATTCAATTCACACACTAAGCCTGTGCCAGCATAATTTGATCTAAATTTTAAGGGAAACAGGTCAAGGAAAAGTCAAAGAGATTAAAACTCAAAATTCCATCTGAACTCCTCTGGAGGACACACAAAGCACAACAGAGCCTGAAGGACACTATGTTGGAAAATCCCATTCCACAGCTCTGCAATGTCAGGAAGCTGTACAGAGAACAGCAGGCAGAACACACAGTCTGGGCACTCTTGCAAAGCCTTCAAAAAGGAGGGAAGAAACCACAAGAAAAGCTAGAAAATGCACAATCTTCACAATTTAAGAAATGTGAGAGACTTTCAGCCAGTTCAATACAGGCTTCACTGTTACTACAAATTACTCAATACTACAGAAATTGATTGCTTCCTTTCCAAGACTGTCAAAAGCTGTCATTTTAAAAAGTGCTTAAACAAACATTTGTAAGATGAATCTCAAAAACTGATTTTCAGTAAACATGGCATCTTATTTTGATTACTATGATCAAACCTATCAACCTAAAGCACTCCTTACCCAAGAAACTAACTACGCTTTCCCTATTAACGGCTGAGGATACAATCCTGTCTATCCTACACCTTTAGGACAAAAATGGCTGGTAAAGAATACAAGACACAGACAACTCAATTACCACAACTGTGAGTAGAGTAACTATCTAAAAACAATCCAGTAATGTTAGGATGTTTTAAAAAAGGTAAATTAATGTGGTTTGATCTATGTTTAAAATAAATAAATAAACCTTCTGCATACCATAGGTGAGAATACAACCAATTATGCAGACTCCACCATCACCAAACCAGGGATGATGTAATGAAGTTTAAAACAACAATCTTAGATTAAATCAGTCATGTCTGACACAAGAGAAATATCTGCACTATAGCCACACTGGTGCAAACACAAATGCATAAAAGGCCTACAACTTCTAACCATCTTCTTGACATACTACATTTCAGCCGATATATGTTTGTGTTCAATACAAATAAATTGACACGTATGTCTTAGGGTTTAGCTTAAGTTCTATACAAACCTCAGGAAGTACACCTATATATATATATTCAAAGACTTACAGAATTAAGTAGCTGGAACAAACATCACCTGGCATTAGAAAATCACCTTCAGTAGCAACATGGCCTCTAACCCTCATGTCAGAGTTTGACAGTGTAAGGACTCAGGTATCCCTCACCCACTGCTATCCATGAAGGCTTCTGTTGAAAGCTCTTGCAATATTCATTAACTACAGAATGGCAATTTGTTACTACTATTTCATCTTTCCACATTAGTAGCTATGAAGATATAGGATTAGAAATTTATAGCTGTTTTGAGAAGCCTACAGAACTTTCGTTACCATCTACAACATACAAAATGTTGTAGAAATATTGCATAAGTGTAAAAAGAATTCATACACGGAATAAAAACGGAAACATCATTCCCACTAATGAAATACTAAGAGCAATGTGAATATTAATGCTTTAGTGTGCTGTTAAGGCTCCAGTTACCATTAAACAAGAATAAGGCATAAGAAAACCTGACTCAGTCTACAAAAGCATTAATGGCTATAATGCTCTAAATGCATACATAAATTCAAAAGATTAGGACTTTAAAAAGAAAAAGAAAGTAACATATTGGTGCTTAAGAATTTAATTATATGAGAAATCATTTTCCTTTACTTTTACACTCCTACCTAGAATATCCTCACGCAGAAGATGTGCAAAGAACACAGCTTCCCATTAACAACATACTTCCTTGTGACTACTCTGAAGGCAAACCTGATTAATAAGAAACACTTAATTCAGCCTAGCAGACAGCACACCTGTCTTGCTAAAAAATCCCCATCTCCCAACCCACAGCTGTTACTTTCCCAGAAGAACGTTTCCATATATCCATTATTTACAAACCAGCGGTCAGACACAACCCACAATCTACCACATGGAGTAACTCTGTTTTTTAATATTAGTTCAATTTCTGTATTACATAAGCTTTCATGCTCATCTACTAAAAGTGTTACTTACCCTGCCTGACCTTACGTCTCTGACTAATGCATCAGTTCATCTCTGCTTTCACAGCTTTATATCTTGCCTGATATCACTTCGTATCAATTGAGCAGGGTTAGAAGTCTCACTAAAACAACATCCTAGCAAAGTCTCCAAGCGTTGATGGAAATTCAGAATCTCTTATTAGAACTACACCATTTTCCAGGATTTCCAACTGCAGACGATTTGGAAACTCGAGAATCTGCATGCCACTTCCCTACACAAAACTAAACTTCCAGGTTTCCCAGGAAGAAGCTTACCCATGAGCACAAGTTTGCAAGATTAGGCTACATAGCAATGGGAAATGAGCCTGTAAATGAAGAACAATCAGTCTCATAACGCCCTGCAACCATCAACCTGCTACTTCCAGTAAAGCAATGTGTTACTGAGCCTAAATAACATTACCATACATACGGTGGCTTCGTTGAAAAGAACACTAACATTGCAAAAGCTGAAGAGTTGCTACAAACAAGTAACAAGGTTACCCTGCAGCTTCCATTGTAATAATGCAGCAAACTGGAAGCAAGACACTTCAATGACTAACTAACTCACTCCATCTGCTCTCACAGACACAGCAAAATTACTTTAGCACCAGTGTTTCTCTGTCCACTTCATTTATCCACTTTGCTGTGCAAGATGAAGGATGCAAAGGTACTACAGAGCAGAGCTGTCACTCACAGTTAAAGGCTATAGTCCAGTGCAGATGTAAGAAGCCAAATAAAAATTGCAACAGCAGAATAGTAACTTGGGGGAAAAGGAGAGGTGGGGGAAACCAAACAAAGACAAAATTTTGAGAGATAATAAATAACTACAAGGAAACGCAAGTGATTAGAATTGCTCAATACACGTGCTTCTACAATTATAGTGGCTCTTATTTAAAGTCCAAGCGTCTTCAGCATTAATCAACCAGTTACAGAGAAAACCCGAAGGGCCTCCAGGAAGTTTAGTTAGAGCTACAAATTACAGTATTTGTTGTATCTGTTGCTACTTCCCCATTCAGCACAAAAAAAGGGATCAGACAATCTGCTCCACATGATCAACTGAGAAGAAAGCCTATGTTCTTTCCTTACATGCATTCCTTGCACAAACATACACATCAGAGCTGTGCTACCCCTTCTCCTCCGTATATAAAGCTTGGAAAAATCATGTGTTACATATCCTCTATTTCAATGAAAAAGTGAACAAAGACAACATCTAATTATCTACAATGAGGGACTCCTGGATGTCTGGTCACAATTTTCTGATCTCCAAGTGTGTCCCTGCAGTTAAATACAGTTGCACTCAACTGTGACTGCATCCAGTACACCTGAAACTAGCTGCCCTGATCTACCACCAGGAAGGCGAGAGTACACAGGACCCCAGAGCTAATAATAAACCAAAGTAATTTTCAGTCTTCATATGTCCAAACTCTGTTTAAGCGTTCTCAAATGGCAAAAGATGATCATAAGGTGATCTGTACTTCTTTTAAAACTCGACTACAAAACAGTTGACGTCACCACATCAGATATGTGTTCCAATAAGACAAAACATTTGAGTCAGTAGAATTGTTAGACTACTTCCCTTCTACAGAAGGAAAACTTCAATCATGTCCATGCTCGTACATGTTCTTCCACTCATACGTCCAAAGCTGCTGCTGATACTGCTAAACTTAAGAAACTAAACTTACTTCTTCAAGAAAGCTCTTTCCTATGGACTCCATGCAAATAGACAGCTGAGCAGAGTAAAAAGACTATTTGAAGAATAAGCTCACCCACCTTATAAAAATGCCTTTAGAAAGCAATTCACACAAGCTAAAAAGCTTATGGTACTCCAAATGGACACACAGCTTTAAGAAGGTGTGAGCTCTAATTAGGTCCAAAAGCCTACTGCAAACCAAACTACAAAAACCCAATCATGCTTTTCCCCTCATCCCTCCTCTTTCAGCTCTTATATTAAAAGCTACCATGAAGACAAGTTTTCTTTGGACTACTCGACTAGAGAGAACACAATGAAATTTCTATTCAGATTTCTACAACAGGAAGCAAAGACAACAAAACGTGATGTACTGCACTCAACTTCTGTTCTTTTTCTCATCTGAAAGAAAACACTTTATAAATACAAGTTTCTGGAGGGTTGCTTTTTCCCCTGCCATTTCTAATTTCTTAGACTAGACCACCTACATTGTAAACTGCTTTCACTACAGATTTATTCATCAAGCCTGTAATTTTTCTGACACACTGTTGTATCAACAAAATCTCCAGGTAAAAACTTAAACGCACAGCATAGTCTGTTTGCTGAATCAGTCCAAGCACTTCATGATGGTATAAACCAGTGACATATTAGGACTTTCCACAGCATGCAACAATTGTGTTATCCCTTAAGAGTTACACAAATTCTTATATAGACTACACATACCTTCGCACTAGGGATCAGCAGAACAAGCACATACTGCCACAATCTTCATAGCAAAATAAACCCAAAGCAGATGACAATATCATCTTCAAAGGACTAACAGAAATCTCATATGTCTATTTCAGCACATAGTCAAAACCACAATACCCATTCAATTCAAGAATTCAGGAGCTGACAAGTTTAAAAAGATAGCACCTCAAAGATGCCTTAATAAGCCTCCTCAACATCAACGGCTCTGAATCCACGTGCAGAGTCTTTCACTGTGCTGTAAAAGCAACTGCAGTCAATTTTCTTTGATACTGCAGTCATTCCTTGTATTCCTGAACTGGATGAATAATACTACCCACTTCTGCTTATCGCGCCTTACACAAGACATTCTTAATTCAAAACTGCCAATATAACTGTATGACACATAATACCTGTCTGCTGCAAATCTTTCAAATATGCATCAGAAAACAAAACCATGTTCAAGCTCCCAAAAACAGAATAAAATACTTGGAAGCTCATGATCATGCTAGTACAGTAGCTAGCCACAAGTATAATTTGATGACTGAGACCTCAGTACCTAGTAGGAAAGTTCATAAGAAAGGTACAGACTTGGATTTTTCTTCTCCTTTCTGTCAAACTGTGAAGATTGGAAATCTATGTTCACTTTTCATTTCAGAAGCATTTTATAAATAAGTATTCAGGTAGCTCAATCAAGTTTTCAAGTGTCTACGATGTGACACAGTTCTCCTGCAGCCTTCCCAAATCTTGGTGCTATTATTTTTGTGGAATACTTTAACAGTATTAACATTTCAATAAGTTATGTGATTTTAGCCCATCCTATTAGTTCAGGTTTCATTGGCAGCTTTTACTCCTGCCATGGCTGTGCTTTATAATTTATTATAGTGTTACCTGAAATACAACTGACTTGATCTAACTCCAAATTACACCATTACATAACAAAATAAGGAATTAATCAGACTAAAATATGAAAGAAGTTAACTATAGGTTGCTCTACTTGTACCAAAATTAAAAAGGAGTCCAGAAAAGTAGGTATTCCTACATTATTATGTATTTTAAGGCAACACACTGATATTTAGAACTTCTCTTCCTTACTAATATTGTTTTCTTTTACTGGTCCTCTGAAATAACAAGCTTTCTAAAATTACTTTCACATCCTCACATACAGAGAAGATTGATGCATCTTCTGTTCTGCATACACAGATCCAAAAGCAACCTACATATCGTTCCTTTGCCTTCAAAACAGCCTCATTTGAAAGGGTTACTTACGCCACTGACAGGAGATGAGGCAACAGTGGAAAGAGATCACCAACTTCCCTGACGCCCACTGAAATCCACCTTAGATTCTGGCACATAATCACCCTGTTATCATCAAGATGACTGATGAAGTCTCATTACTTTGTGAGAGCACAGACCGCACATTTAAATCAGGAAGATATTGGAAATGTTTTAGCAGAATTCCAGTAAGCCATCTGAAGGACTTCCAATAGGAGTCACTTTGTTTACAAAGGAAGCAAACTTATGCCAATGCTTCTCTTTACTACACATGTCACAGAAGTTTGTGAACCATACTGTTAGTGCCCTGAGAACACTTTGTGTAAGACCCACTGGAGACATCTTCAGCAGGTGTAAAGGTGAAAGCTTTCAATTGTTTTCAGTAAGTCACCTTTCTCCACACAGACTCCATGCAAGAGGCACCACTATGCTGTACCAGGAGATTACACAAGGACAGGGTAGAAAACCAAAAGCATAAAGCAAAAGGAATCACAGGCATTTGTTTGACTGTCAGAAGCTGACCATCAGAGCCACCCATAGCTGACTTGAATGAACAGTAATTCACAAAGCTGATTACACATCTAATGGAGAACAGGTTTTAAGCATCTGGTTTTTTTATTTCATTAAAAGAAAAAGAAATCAAAGGTAACAGTTATTAAGTCCAAACTTGATAAAACAGATTTTACACCCACAGAAATGGAATTACAGGTGCCAACCTGTATCCTGCTCTTAAATATTCCCTTTCTCATTATTCCCTCAATCCCGCTATTACAAAGACACACACACAGCACTGTCCATCTGGCACTACCCAGCTTGCAACAGCAGCAGGCTGCTGTCAGGTGCGGTATTTTTATGGCTCTATGTCACAGCTGGTCAGTTTTCAGCACTCCTTGAAGACGCTATGTGCATGAAAACCACAGATACACAGCCTGCTGAACAGAGTACTATAGAAAGAGAGAATCTGAATTAGTGTCTTTCATAAGAACCACTACACATAAATAACTTATTCTTCCTCTTCACAAGTGTTTATTATACTGTATAACTCCAGGATAATGACTGTGGACTATGACTAATAAATGCTAAGCAGGCTTCAAAGCTTCACTCAAAATGATGCTCTTCCTTCTCATCCCCAGTACATCCATTCTCCTTTATGCTTCAGCTGGACAGTGTTCTGGTGACATTGGCAAAAATAATAAGGTAAGAAATAATGCTTCTACCTTTAAGAAGTTTAAATAACCATGGTTTTCCCACTCTGTGTCATTATGAACATCACCAACAGTATAAGGTGCATACTGACACAAAAAGAGACAGAAGCAAAGCCAAGAACCAAGTTTAGTAGATGCTCTTTCATTTAAAGTCTGCATGGACTGTCTTTATTAGGACGCCCCCATTCTCTTTTAAGTCATAGAATCATAGAATAGTTAGGGTTGGAAAGGACCTCAAGATCATCGAGTTCCAATCCCCCTGCCATGGGCAGGGACACCTCCCACTAAACCATGCCATCCAAGGCTATGTCCAACCCCACCTTGAACGCCGCCAGGGATGAAGCATTCACAACTTCCCTGGGCAACCCATTCCAGTGCCTCACCACCCTCACAGTAAAGAATTTCTTCCTCATATCCAATCTAAACCTCCCCTGATTAAACCCATTACTGCTTGTCCTCTCACCACAGTCCCTAATGAAGAGTCCCTCCCCAGCATCCCTATAGGCCCCCTTCAGGTATTGGAAGGCTGCTATGAGGTCTTCACACAGCCTTCTCTTCTCCAGGCTGAACAGACCCAATTTTCTCAGCCTATCTTCATACGAGATGTGCTCCAGTCCCCCTGATCATCCTCGTGGCCCTCCTCTGCACTTGTTCTAACAGTTCCATGTCCTTTTTATGTTGAGGACGCCAGAACTCCACACAATACTCCAAGTGAGGTCTCACGAGAGCAGAGTAGAGGGGCAGGAGCACCTCCCTCGACCTGCTGGTCACACTCCTTTTGATGCAGCCCAGGATACGGTTGGCCTTCTGGGCTGCAAGCGCACACTGAAGCCAGGTCATGTTCATTTTTTCATCAACCCACGCCCCCAAGTCCTTCTCTGCAGGGCTGCTCTCAATCTCCTCCCCGCCCAACCTGTAGCTGTGCCTGGCATTGCTCTGACCCAGGTGGAGGACCTTGCACTTAGCATGGTTAAACTTCATCAGGTTGGCATCAGCCCACCTCACAAGCGTGTCAAGGTCCCTCTGGATGGCATTCCTTCCCTCCAACTTATCAACCGAACCACACAGCTTGGTGTCATCGGCAAACTTGCTGAGGGCGCACTCAATCCCACTGTCCATGTCACACTCACAAAGATGTTGAGGAAGACCGGTCCCAACACCGACCCCTGGGGGACACCACTCGTTACTGGTCTCCAGCTGGACATTGAGCCACTGAGCCATCCAGCCAGTTCATTATCCACCGAGTGGTCCACCTATCAAATTGATGTCTCTCCAACTTACAGAGAAGGATGTCATGTGAGACAGTGTCAAAGGCTTTACACACGTCCAGGCAGATGACATCAACTGCTCTGCCCCTGTCCATCAGTTCCGTACCCCCTTCATAGAAGGTCAATTTGTCAGTTTATTTGTTAAGAAAACAGAGTAGTTGTGGGCAGCACAAACAAAGTGAAAAAGCACAACAGATAAAGGGAAAACCCACTATGCTCGCCATCTCTTACACCTGTGTAGCTTTCACCAGCTTGATGTATGAAATCCAGAAAGAGAACAGCTGGGCACCACAACAGTGGAGCTGAAGAATGAAAGGGAATATTCAAAAGCAATTCTTTCCTGTCTTGTCCCAGCATTCACTTGCTTAAGGGTGCAAGTTGCTCCCCTCCCCAGAGATGAGCATGAGAGAGGCTGCCCATGAGTCAGGAAGGTTGAGAGGAGGGCGAAACTGTGATGGTGGTGAGGCGCTGGCACGGGTTGCCCAGAGAAGCTGTGGCTGCCCCATCCCTGGCAGTGCCCAAGGCCAGGCTGGAACGGCTTGGAACAACCTGCTCTAGTGGAAGGTGTCCCTATCTGTGGCAGGAGGTTGGAACTGGATGATCCTGACGGTCCCTTCCAACCCAAACCACTCTGTGAGTCTATGAAACCGCTCCCACCCCTCGAGACGCCAGGGCAGCCCCAGCCCCGGAACGGACAAGGCTCCCGGCAGCGGCACCGCCCCACGCACGGGGCCAGCCCCGCCGGCGGCTCCACGCGGCCGCCCCTCCTCGGCCGCCCTCCGCCAGCAGCCGCCCCGGCCCCTCCGCTTACCAGCCCGTCTATCTGCACTTGCTTGACGGCCGAGTCACCCGTAGCGGCGGCCTTTCCTTTGCTTTTCGAGGCGCCGAACCCGCTGCCGGCAGCCCCGGAGCTCTCCTTGCGCGACGCCATCTTTCCTCTCGCACCGCCCGGAAAGAGAAAAGCGAAACACCGGAAGCGGCGGCGCGGTCGCTCCGGTGCCAGAGAAAACGGCTCCGGGCGGAAACTCGGTGGGGAGGTTTTATGGTGTCTCGTGGCGGTTCAGGTATTCCCGGGCATGTGAATCACCGCCGTGCTGCGGGGCCAGACGTGGCTGCAGAGAGAGTTTGCCATCGGGCCTGGGGGTGGCTCAGCTCACGGAGCATTGGCACCTGATGAACCAGCTCGAGACAGAGAAGCACTTCCAGGAGAAAACAGATTTGAAAGCGTTGGGTTTTTTCTTTAAAAAAGCATAAGTCCATGGATTTATGTGACATGGAGCTGTTGGAGTGAGCCCAGAGGAGGCCACGAAGATGATTAGAGGGCTGGAGTCTGAAAACAAGCTGAAAGAGTTGGGCTTGTTCAGCCTGCAGAAGAGAAGGCTCTGGGGAAACCTTAGAGCAGCTCCCGGTGCCCAAAGGGGCCAACAAGAAATCTGGAGAGAGGCTTGACAGAGGCCGGTAGTGACAGAACAAGAGGGAATGGCTTTAAACTGACATAGGGGAGATTTACCTTGGAGAATAAGGAAGACATGTTTCACTATGCGGGTGGTGAGGCACTGCTTGGAGCAACTTCGTCTAGTGTGAGGTGTCCCTGCCTGCAGCAGCGGGTTGCAACTGGATGAGCTTTAAGGTCCCTTCCAGCCCCAACCATTCTGTGGTTCTGTGATTCTATGAGATGTATCCCACTTTCCATTAGGGAAAAAAAGAAATGTTAAATGGAGATTGAAGGGGAAGTTCGGTATTGCAGCATAGCTGATGTCAGACGTGCCTTGTGCCCTAAAGTGTGCATGTGCAGCAGGATTAGGGCACTGCTGTAAAACCTAAGTTTGGAGGGAGGCAGATGCAATAACAACCCCAAGTTTCAGGGCAGCATGCTGTGGCCAGTGAGCATCATGCTCATGTTGCAAACTTGCGTCCTACCCTTAGCAGGTTTCCATGACCTAATGTTGCCCCCACCTCTGTCACTGCCTTTTGAAGTTTTTCTAAAGAACAGAGGAGCTTGATTCAGTGTTAATATTTCACTTTTCTGTTATTTACATATGTGTATCCAGCTTTAATTTACAAATATGATCAAATGGCTTTAATTAAATCTAAGATTAGGAAAAGTATTATGGTAATACAGTGGTTTTCAACTGGAGATCTGTGGGCTGCTTCAAAGATACTGCTGAAAGGTGTTTAAATAGAAAAAAAAAAACATTCCTTCTGTCTGTAAATGCACAGTGCTTTACCACTGGCATATTCTTTGGGCTCTGAAAAGGAATGAAAAGGGATAAAAGGAATGGGATAGACAAATGCAATGCACTATTCCCACCTACCAGCTTTTGAACAGAAACTCAATGTAATTTTAAAAGAAAAGGGGAAAAAAAAAGCCAAAAATACCCAAACCAACAAGTACCTACAGCACAGAACAACAGCATGTTCAAAGAGGTTGCTGTGGGCACCCAAAATAGCCCTATTCAAGGGACTGGCATAGGGCTCACATTACTTAATGCACTGCCAGAATAATTCAGTGAATTTGGTTAATATTAACATGAAAGATGAAACACAAATACCAACCTTCTACTTTACAGAACTCAACAGATCACTGTAGGCAAGAGGTCATACAGAAATTCAGCATTGAAAATACTGAATTCTTGAAAAGGAGGCCATAAAAAGGATGTCAGACTGAAGAATTTTAGGAGCATTGCCCAAGCTACTCCGGAAAACCACAAAACAGAAGACTTCCATCAAAATACTTTAAAAATTCAAGCAGCACACAAACTCCATTAATCATTTTCAAATGATACTCTAAATCAAAAGACAGCTGGAACCAAACAAAACCCTTTTACTCCCAAGATCTGCCTAAGTAAAAACCTTGGTGTGACTGAGATATGTTATTTCCCTCCACAGCGCCGCTGCTCCATGTCAGTGCTATGAACAGAATTAGTGTTGCTAAGTGGAAATTATCTGATTAAGGGTTCAAAGATGTAATCCCTTCCAAATTGTCAGGCTGTCTTTACCTTAAGGGCTAAACCAACTTGAATTTTGTTTGTGTATGCTGCAGGCTAAGACCATGCACACTAATAGTTACCAGAGATGGGCTAGCCTGCAGTGACTTGTTACCACTTGGTAAATGGGTCGTGTCTGAATTCTGTGTTTTTCCTCCCTACCCTCTCAGCAATTCAAAATATTTCTAACCATAATGAATACCTTAATTTCATTATCACAAAGTGCAAAGGAATAGGGAAGAATCACTTAGGATACACATATAACAGTCTGTACTTGCACTGAGACACAACACCACCCCAAATGCAGACTTGCAGTAATAACTACAGCTGCCTAAACCAACATTAATTACCTACAAAAAAAAACCTGTTTCCAGTAAAATAATCTCCAAAACTCAGTGGCAGGAGATTCTCCTAACACAGACTTAAAATTGCCTTTGTAATATCTCGTGCCCTTAGAAAAGTTTCAAGTTCAGAAAAGTTCCGTTTTCTCAAAGAGATGAAATATTCAGGCTTAAACTTTCAAACAGCAAGAAACACAGGCATGTGGCCCATCGCCTTATGAGTGTGTCACTGACATTTTTCCAGGTGCCATTACATGCAATATGCCTACTCTGGCTCAGCAGGCTGGTGCACTGCCTAAAAATGAAGCAAGAATCTAGTATCTTTCCTGTGTAAAGTAAGGCTTGTGTTTGGGAAACTAGTGAATACAAGGCTGTACTTAATCCCTGTGTTCAAGTAAAAAGCTTACTCTGCGTGATTCCACACATGGCATGGCCTCTTTGCTCCTTTTGAAATTCCTTTCTTATTCACAGGATATCTTTTGATAGTAGCCTCTCACATACCACTCTCAGATCCCATAGGGAGAGTGAAAGTCCTGATAACAAGAAGGTCCCTGTGTTTATCTGTGAAGGTATGTGGTGGGTTGACTCCAGCCCACAGCCAAGCACCTATTCCACCTCTTGCTCACTCCCATCCCACAGGACAGAGAGAAAACAGAAGGATAGTGAGAAGACTTGTGCATCACATTTCAGAAGCAGTGGAAGAGATGCAATCTCTTAAATACTCATTCCTTTATTTCTTTTGTGTGTCTGTGCCCCAAAAACAAGGGGGTCAAAAGAAGATGTAACAGGAACCGTCAGGTCTCTCCAGCAGACAGTTTTGCCAAGTGCACACTTGAATAACTGTATACAACTGTACACACCTCTACAACTGTGATCATCTTTAGTAGCACAGTGTGCCCTGCATAGGCAATTCCTAATAGTCACTACAGCTTCAGGAAGCAGTGTTCTGTGTAAGCCTTGTGTCATTCAGGGTTCTCAGCCATTTGTGTTCTGCTGACCACAGCACTGTTAGCCAAAAAGAAATGAAATATCCCCCAGCCTATCAACCCATGTTAGCAAAGGTCCTTCCTTATAAATAAGGTCACACTGTACACCCACTTTGTTCAGATACCACTGATCATCAAATGTGAGTCACTAAAGTAAGACCTTTTGCGCACTTCTTTCTAAAGCACATACAACATTCTGTTTCACTGATAAATAATAATCTTCTGAAGTGTCAGATATTCATTCAGTGCTTCCATCCACTGAATCCATCCTACTTTCCACAGAGGAGCTCAATGTGAGGATATAAGATCAGGCTACATAACTGCAGGCATTTTGTGCCAAAGAATTTTTAAGTACTAGTGTTTCTCATGAGGCTAATTGTGATTTTGGAAGTTATTGCCTCCGATACTGAAGTCCATTCCACAATTTTTTCTAATTTTCTTCAAGAGAATCAAAGTGAAGAAATTGGTTTTATGGTTTTGTGTTTTTTTATTTGAAATAAGAAATTGGAAGTAATAAGGTGCAGGAGTGATAAAAGAATGGTAAAGGTGGGAGCTGCAACAGCATAGAAAACCCCCCAGGGACAAACATCAAATGCAATAAAGAAGCTACAGGACCAGAATGTGAGCTTGGAAAATTCGATTTCTTTTCTGTTAAGAATGGAGGTTTCAGAGGCCATGCATGGTTTCAGCCATGGTCTTAGACAGGCAACCTTTTAACAATTGCTTGACTACATGTAAAAGCATTATGTTAAAAAATGGAACAGGTATCCTGGACAGTAGCATAATAAGGTATTTCTGCACGTGAAGGAAATACTTAAAAATGTAAGCTCTTCTCATGGGAAAGGTAGGCTTGTTTTTTTCCAGTGCTTAACTTTTTCATTGCTTTCTTCAATAACTGTTTTCCAATGTGTGTTTGCAGTTTATCCACTCTTTTTACATTCCAGGTGCTTATTGGTATTTTTATTATTAATGGATTATTTACTATTGCACCTCAAAATGTTCAGGATACAACTAATTAGAACAAAAAATGACACGGGAACTAACAGTAAAATTGCCAATTGAAAATGCATTTGATGAAAAGGACTGACATTTTAAGAGCTAATTTTGGCCTGTGAAACTCGGAAAAGTTATTTGCAAAGAGTTATTGTATGCTTTTAAGCAAAGCCAGACTTTTCCTATAGTATCAAATTAGAAAATTATGTAGTGTATATAGTGTCTCAGGCAACTGAACTGAATTCTCTTGCACAAATCAGAATTTTGGCCATGAAGTTAATTTCTTGTCAGAGATGGCTTCCCACATCATTTTTCTTTTGATGTCAATTTGTTCAGCCTTATCTTCATTATCAACTAATGCACATTCTGATTCTTGATGATGCACAAGCTATCACATGCCGAATATAACAACCTTCTCTAAGGAGAACAAGAAATGAGGACACAAATGAAATAAGCATACCAAAAATCCAAAATGCTTTGTCTTCTAACTTCCTGTAATCTCCAAAGTAAAAACATGTAGTTGTTTAAAAGAACCAAAATAGACTTGATATATTTACTTAGAAATATTAAAAGGGGTAGAGGGATGTTCTGTTCAAAAAAAAAAAAAATGGCTAGTGTGGTGGGTTGACCCTGGATGCCAGGTGCCCCTGCATGTCACTGCCCCCCTCAGCGAAGAGAAGTAAGGACAGGGAGAGATCACTCATCAGTTACTGTCACAGGCAAAACGAACTTGACTTGGGGAAATCAGTTTAATTTAATACCAATCAGGTCAGAGCAGGGTAATGAGAAATACAATCTGATCTTAAAACACCTTCCCCCCACCCTCCCTTCTTCCTAGGCTCAACTTCACTCCTGATTTTCTCTACCTCCTCCCCTAGTGGCACGGGGGAACAAGAAATGGGGGTGCAGCCCCTCAGGAACAGACTGCTCCAGCATTGGTCCCTTCCATGAGGTGCATCCTTCCTAAACAGGCTGTTCCAGTGTGGGCCCCTTCCATGGGGTACAGTCCTTCAGGAACAGACTGCTTCCGTATGGGTTCCCTGCAGGATCACAGCTCCTGCCACAAACCTGCTCCAGCGTGGGCTCCTCTCTCCAGTGAGGCCACAGGTCCTGCCAGGAGCCTGCTCCAGCATGGGCTGCCCAGGGGGTCACAGCCTTCTTTGGGCATGCCCCTGCTGCAGTGTGGGGTCCTCCCCAGGCTGCAGGTGTAGATCTCCTCTCCGTGGACCTCCATCAGCTGCAGGGGCACAGCCTGCCTCACCATGGGCTGCATCACAGGCTGCAGGGAATCTCTGCTCCAGCACCTGGAGCACCTCCTGCCCGTCCTTCTGCACTGATCTAGTGTCTGCAGAGCTCTTGCTCTCACATATTCTCACTCCTCTCTTCCAGCTGATGTTGCACAGCAGTTTTTCTCCTTTCTTAACTAAGTTAAAGATCCCAAAGGATCTACCCCTGCTGCTGATGGGCTCAACCTTGGCCAGCAGTGGGTCTGTTTTGGAGCTGCCTGATACTGGTTCTGTCAGACATCTCACAACAGCCACCCATGTGGCCCCCCACTACCAAAACCTTGCCACAAAAATCCAATACAGATATGTCCATAGGCACAATAGCAGACAAGATGTAAAGCATCACTCCATTCTTCCCCTCTATCTACCTAGCACATCAGCTACCACATGATCAGTGTTTGGCAAAATACCTTCTTGTCCTCTGTGTTCTTCCCACTCTCCAGACTGAAATTACAATTACAGTCCTGGAAACTCTGCAAATACTTCTTATTTTCCTAATAATGCTGGCTGCATTAGTGCCCTCCATGTGTATGTGTATGCAGACATTTATCCAGGCTACACATGAGCTCAGGAACCCTCCCAAATCCAAAGAGTGTACGTAGATGGACTTCTGCAGCCTGAAGCAGGAATCCCCAGGTCTCAGAGACCACTGGATTTAGCAGCTCCCATGAGATCCTTAGGCTTATCGTTAAAAAGTCCACTTTACAGATGGATCATGGGAATAGTAAAAGAACTGAACTTGAAAGGAACATGGCAAATTTTATTATATGCAAAATACTGACAACATATCAAAGAAAATGCTGAAAAAAAACCGCACTTCTCCGCACTGCTATGGGATTCTTTTCACATTTAAAAATTATTTAACATAATTTAAAAGAATTGCACAGAAGTGAAATACAATCTATAGAATGGTACTGCAAGTAGTCTATCCTACAGTTAATGCTGTCCTCTGCACGGTGAAGAAGGAGAAATCTGTGCTGTCATTTTGCCTTCTAGCCAGCCTCCTGAACTTATTTTACCATGCCAATCCCATTACAACTTGTCTGTGATGATATTATTTACCAACTGAACAGGAAAAGAGTATCTCATCACAACAGTATTTAACACCCTGCTCTGGATTATATCTTACTTTGCAATTAGTTCAAATGATGACTAGTTCAAGCTCTCACTTATTTGTTTCTCCTTTTATCTGCATTCTGCAATAGCTGCTGTTATCACTGCAGATTCCCCATTCTAGCTGTGAGATGTGGAAAGAGTTCTTAATAAGGAATAACTGCCTGTCTTTGGGAACTTAATCAGTTGCCATCACTCCCCCCTAAAAAAGAAAAAAACTACTTGAAGAAAAAATAATTGACCGAAGTTTTCCTCTTGCTAAGTATTTCTAATTTTTTAAATGACTGAAACTATTCATTATAGTTAGATGGATGAAGTGGGAGTCCACACTAGTGTGCGAATACATTGGCCATGGGACCGAAGGTTAATAAAGACCAATGAATTCAATGTATCACTTGTCTCACAGGCGTGTGGACACCTATGTCCACGATACTCATAAACACACACAACTGTCCCCTGAAGGCAGCAGGAAAGAAGGATTTAATGACAGAAAAATACTGTTAACAGTGTGAGATCCCATGAAAAATATTCTGAATCATCCATTCTTCACACTTTTCATCCTGTACTTTTAAATCTTTTCCCATTTAAACATTTGAATTTCTAGAATAGTAGTTAAATGCACTATTTGTCAATATCTCTTATCACTAATCAACCTGCTGGAAGCAGATGTTTTCCATAAAATCATAGAATCATAGAATACTTAGGGTTGGAAAGGACCTTAAGATCATCTAGTTCCAACCCCCCTGCCATGGGCAGGGACACCTCCCACTAAACCATGCCATGTCTGTTTGCTAACAAAAAGAGCAATATGACAGGCAAGTATTTGCTTAAATTAGACTTGAGTAGTCTGATTACAGCTAACTGGAAGGTACTTGCAACTTCTTGCTTGCAAGACAGTTGTCCCTGGCAGAAAGATGTCTCCCCACAGTACCTGCATACTAAGACAGATGTCTCCGCATCTGATCGTGTTACGGTACCACATCCCTTTGCTGCCAAAATGTAGGCATTAAGTTCAGTTTAACTGCCAAATGTCTGGTGTGCTCATGTATTCTGTTGGACAAGGTTTGTGTAATGTCTTTCTGAATGACAGTCATTTCTCCAGACTACAGTGAAACTGATTTACCTATTTGTCATGGAAAAAGTATAATTAAAATGTAGCTTTGGAACTCCAATTTTGTGCACAGAGAGTTTACACTAAGGTAGCCAATACAGGCAAACAACATAACTAGGCATTGAATAAGGCTTCCTAAGAGAAGTATGTCGATCCATGATTAAACTACAGTCTCTGGGACAGTAACTGTAATTTAATCAGCATAGCATCACAGAATCAACTGGGTTGGAAAAGACCTCTAAGATCATCAGGTCCAACCATTACCCCAGCACTACCAAGACCACCACTAAACCATGTCACTGAGGGTCACATCTACAGAGTTTTTGATTCCATCACTTCCCTGGGCAGCCTGTTCCAATGCCTGAGCACCCTCTCAGTGGAGAAACTTTTCCTAATATCTGATCTAAACGTCCCCTGAGGCAGCTTGAGGCTGTTTCCACTTGTCCCATAACTCATTTCTTGAGTAAAGAGACCAGCCACCTCCTCTGTCCATCCTCCTTTCAGGTAGTCATAGAGAAAAATAAGGTCTCCCCTGAGCTTTCTCAAGACTAAACAACCCCAGTTCCCCCAAGTGAATTAGACAAACTAAAACTGTGTTTCTGATCTCAGCAAGGGCAGGAGCTAGCACAGCACCGCAAACACAGGGTAATGCATTAGCCTTCAGTTAATCAGTGCGAAGCACCAAGGTGAGAGAGGGAGACCCCTCGCAGGCCTCACCTCCGCCGGGCGGGCAGCACACAGCTTCCCGGGTGGCGCTCAGGAGGCCCGGCTGCGGCCCCCCGGTGAGACACCGGCCAGCGCCAGCCCCCTCCTCACAGCGCTCCCGCTCGCTCAGAGCCGGGGGGGGGCGGAAGGCCCGAAGGCCCCGCCCCGCTGAGCTTCCGGGTGAGCCGGTGGCCCCGTGCGGGGGGGGGCGCCATGAAGCTGACGCGGCAGAAGCACGCCAAGAAGAACATGGGCTTTTACAAGAACAACTTCAGCTTCCGCGAGCCGTTCCAGGTGCTGCTGGACGGCACCTTCTGCCAGGCCGCGCTCCGCAACAAGATCCAGATCCGCGAGCAGCTGCCCGGATACCTTGGCGGCGCCGTGCAGCTCTGCACCACACGGTATGGCGGAAAGCCACCGTGCGCATGCGCGGCGGGGTGGGTCCCATCCGTCGGCGGTGAGGGGATGGTGCTCGCGTGGGTGCGGTGCCGGGGTGGTGCGGTGGCTGTGGAGGGGAGGTAGCGCTGTGGGTAACCTGCACAGGGACGGGAGCTGCACTCAGTGCCCTTCTGAAGATGGCAGAAACTGTCACAGGGTGGTTTGGGTTGGGAGGGCCCTTAAATCTCATCCAGTTCCATCCCCCTGCCACGGGCAGCGACACCTTCCACTAAAGCAGGTTGCTGCAAGCCCCGTCCAGCCTGGCCGTGGACCTGCCCCAGGGATGGGACAGTCGCAGCTTCTCTGGGCACCCTGTGCCAGGGCCTCACCGTCTTCGTAGTGAAGAATTTCTTCCCATTATCTACCCTCTGTTACAGAATCAGAGTCAGTGAGGTTGAAAAAGACCTTTAAGATTGTCAGGTCCAACCAATTGCCCAAGGGCTGCCAAGACCACCACTGAACCATGTCACTGAGGTCCTCATCTAAAGGGTTTTGAACACTTCCTGGGACGGTGATTCTACCACTGCCCTGGGAAGGCTGTTCCAAGGCATGAGCACCCTCTCTGTGAAGAATTTTTTCCCAATATCCAGCCTAAACCTCTCCTGGCACAGTTTGAGGCTGTTAGCTCTTGTCCTAAAGTCAGTGTTGTCCTATGGTCGGTTTAAAGCCATTCTCTCTTGTCTAATCCCTACCTGCTCTTGTAAAAAGTCCTTCTCCAGGTTTCTTGTTGTCTCCTGTCAGGTACTGGAGGCTGCTCTAAGGTCTCCCTGGAGATTCTTCCAGGCTGAACAAGCCCATCGCTCTCAGCCTGTCTCCTCAGCAGAGGTGCTCCAGCCCTTGGAGCATCTTTGTGGCCTCCTCTGGACCTGCTCCAACAGGTCCATGGCCTTCTCGTGTTGGGGCCCCAGAGCTAAACATGGTGGTGTGGCAAGAAGTAACCACAGTGAGTGAGGGACATCTGGGGTGGCCTCTTCCCACTCCCAGTTTCTTGGCACAGTGAGAAGAACAGAGACAGGATCAGCTCTCTTGTGCATGGAGGGAATTACTGCCTGTCTGGAGTTTGAGCCTGCCAGTAAGGGATTCTTTCCAAAGTAGCTGTTCTCAAGGGAGAACAAGGATATGCTAGATGAAGGTATGGAGGTAAAGCATGCACGCTAAATATCTCAGTTGCCTTGGAGTTGCTTTTGTTTTTACTTTACTTTCCATATTGCATATGGTAAGATTCCCCTCACTTGGATTTCTGCAATGACAGAACAGGCAACTGCCCATTGTGGAGGCAAGTACTGAAAAGATCAGGAAGATGTATACTCTAGGCTACAAAAATTGAACATTGAGCTATCTTGCAAAGCATACAGAACTGGTCTCTACTTCTGAACAGTACAAAGTATCAGATCATGACCTTAGCTGTGAAATTTCTGTGAATCACTTTGATTCAGACCGTACTGCAGTCATGTCTAAATGGCCCTTCTTGCTTCCTTCTTTCAGCAATATCTGTTTGTCTTTTTGACCTGTTTTCACGTAGGGCAGCTGAATGGACTCATTTTCTTTGCTGTCAGAATGCTAAGTTGGTGAGGCAGCACCTCAGTGGCATGACCAGAGCTCCCCTGTGGAAATGAGCTGTCTCGCTTTGAGAGTCTTTGCAAAAAGAGCAGGCTCAGGTCTCCACAAAGACTGTCCTCAAAGGCTAACCTCTCTTCTCTGGAAAGAAAAATAGTTGTTACCGTATCCTTGAAGTTGTATTTCAAGGCCATAAATTCCTACCACTGGCCATATTTAATAGTAAGACTCGATGGCAGGAGTAAGTTGGGTTTCATCTCTTGTTCATTCATGAATATCCAAGGTAGCATCCTCCTTGGCTGCTACTCCTGTGTGAGCATCTGCTCTGAGTGCTGAGAGGAGGGGTTCAGGTTTGCATTTTATTGTCTACTCGTAATGTTGTGGGGCCATGAGCTTCCAGATGTTTAATTAGATGGACAGTCTCTTTTCTTCTTCTGCTTGAGTCAGTTGGATTCTGGTAGCAGAAGTGGTGGGTGCTAATAGTTTAAGCAGGGTGGTGGACGCTAATATTTTAACTTGTATGCAGTGATTAATCAGTTTCTGCTAATTCAGGTAATTTTATTTGTTAAATACCAGTTCCTACGCTGGGTGATATCTGAACATAAATGTCAGGACTCAGCATTACCACTGAGAGGAAATATTTTTAAATCATTTAATATAACTTAATGTTGTTGCTGCTTAATCTTGTTTGGAACCAAAAAAATCTTGCTGACGTCTTCAGATAGGCTACCGCTTTCAGGTTACTGAGTGCCATTTATAAATCATAAAGCCTAAACAACTAGGCATTGCTCCTTCTTAATTAACTCATGTCAACCTTCTGCTGTTGTAAAAAATGTCTAGTTATCTTCTCTTTCACATTAAATCATTGATGCTTTTGGTTTTCAGATGTGTTCTGAAAGAACTGCAGTCATTGGGAAAAGCTCTTTATGGAGCAAAATTAATTGCCCAAAGTTTTCAAGTTCGAAACTGTTCTCACCACAAGGATCCTGTGAGTGGTTCGGGCTGTTTACTTTCCATGATTGAAGAAGGCAACCCTCATCACTTCTTTATTGCTACACAGGTAAATGCGCATGGAGAGCATACGTTCAGTTCATTTCAGGTGATCCTTTGATACCTAAGGGTAAGGAAACTTAAAGAATCCGCCATTATGAGACTTTTAAATAGCTTGTGGGAATTAATCTTGTAAAGCCATAAAGGCTTACTGGCTTTTAAATGTGTTTGTTAACTATGAAGTAGGGAATCTTTTGTCTACTTGAACAACTAGGTTTTTTTACCCTAGAAGGATATTGCTTACTTTAGCAGGTGTAGAAAGCATGCTGACTACCTATTGACATGTAAGCAAACAGCTGATGACTGTTACTTTACATGTTGCTTGTGTGTGCATTCCCTGCCCCTGTTTTGCACAGTAGTCTGAAAATAAAGTGTTAAATGACCATGTAACTTTGATTTTAAGAAACTTGGGAAGTTTTAAATCAGAATAAAGGTAGAAGTTGTGTATAAATAAGAGGGCAGATTTTTTTCTTGGCTCTGTTACTAGGACTGTATGTCTAACTTATATACAATATGTGTATAATGGTTTACAGTAGAATGCTCTATACTTCTGTAAGACACAAGGAATCTAAAAATCTTGTTGTATTAGTAATGGTGTTACTTCTTGTGAAGTGGTGGAGTGCATACCCATTGGTTCATTAACTGGTACTTCTTCCTCAGAAAATGCACATATGCTTACACATGCATGAAAAAAAGGAAATGTTAATAAATTTTCCATCAGAAGGACAGCTTATCAGAAGGAGATAAATTGAAATTTAAATTGCTCTGAAATGCGCTGCCATGTATATCTGATAGATTAAGTTTCTTATCTTTTTCATAATATAATTTATCTTCATAGTTTTGTATTAAAAGTAGGTGCATTTGAATTGCAAATATCATTTAATCCCAAAATATTGACTAAAGTATTTAATTTTGCAGGACCAGGATTTAGCAAACAAAGTGAAAAAGAAGGCTGGCGTTCCCCTCCTCTTTATTATTCAGAACACCATGGTGCTAGACAAACCTTCTACTAAATCTCTGGCAGTTGTTCAAAAGTTGCAGACAAATCAGCTTGTTCCAGAGCACCAAAAACAAAGTATTGTGCAGCTTAAAGAACAAGAAGGGCTAGCAAAGCAAGGAGGTGAAAAGAGAAGAAAACGTAAAAGAGCAGGAGGCCCAAATCCCCTCAGCTGTCTGAAGAAGAAAAAGAAGAAAACACAGGAGGGTCAGGAGCCTTCTTCTGAGAAGAAGAAAAGAAGAAAAAGAAAACGAAATAGAGTTAAAGCAGAAGCTGTGCAGCCAGTGCCAAAGAATGAAGAAGAGTGACCCCAGCTTTGTAAACGATGCAGGACTTGACCCTTGTTTGAACTTTGCAAAAAGAAAGGTTAATATGCACTCATGTGAAATGAAGTTGTTAATATTAAAACTTATTTTTATGAGGTGGTACAGCTCATTACTGCATCTCAGTGTTTGAGAGTGGTTGTCCCAGTAATTTGTTCTGTTGTTTAGTAATTGGGTTTCTGACAAAATATTTAGGAACCCTCATGTTTCGTTATTCTCTTCAGCATCCTGATTCTTGTCAGAGAATTCATGCGATCAATGAGAATTCTTTAGAATTGTTTATGTTTTGTGTGGATTTTGGTGGGATACTAGACTTCTTTCTTAATCTATGTTGCTATTCATACTGAAAGTAGTTCTGACACTTATTTTGGTATAGAATGTGGAATTGACCTAAAAGAGCAGAGTATCTTCATCTCTATTGTTTTAATAGAAAAGTTAACACTTCTGCAAAGTAACCAGATGCTCTCGAGAAGTCTCTTCCAGCCTAAGTTACTCTGTAAATTCCACGTGAACTGGTATGTCTGTTACGATCTTTGTTATTAAGATCCCAGAGGGCATGCAATTGGGTTGATACTCCTGACACTATATCTCTAATGTATCTAGTTTACCTGTAGTTCGCATGCAAGCAAAGCAAAACAAGGAATTCATCCATCGCTTCCAATGGGCCGGCAGGTGTTCAGCCATCTCCAGGAAAGCAGGGCTCCGTGGTGTGTCACAGTTACTTGAGAAGACAAACACCATCACTCTGAATGTCCCCCTTCCCTTCTTCCCCCAGTTTTACATGCTGAGTATGGTGCCGTATGGTGTGGAATATCCCTTGGGTCAGTTGGGGTCAGCTGTCCTCTCTGTGCACCCCCAGCCTACATACTGGTGGAGTGAGGAGCAAAAAAAGCCTTGACTTTGTGTAAGCGCTGCTCAGCAATGACTAAAACTTCTCTAATATCACACTGTTTTCAGCAGAAATCCGAAACACAGCCTCATATCAGATACTGTGAAGAAAACTGTCGCAGATCAGCACATTCTCCACCCCTTATTCCATGCCATTTTTATCATGCTCAGGTCCCACGCTATCCAATACATCCTCATTAACCACCAGCATCATCCATCCCATCCTTTGATACCATACACAGGCATGATTTGCTAAGTCGATGGACCACCCCTGTATAATATCTCTAAAATACCCATAAAATATCCTCTGAATTAATTTAGTCCATGGATTTGGGTTCCATGTGTTATGATGGTCCCTCAAGACAGGAGAGGTGGTGTGTTGTGTGGAGTTACTGAGCACCAAAGCCATCTCAGGTCAGGTCACTGCTGCATTTGCACTGCTTCTTGTGAGGCTTCCTCTCCATTGGTGGTTCCTGCTATAATTCCCATAACACGCAACTCAAGTCCCAGGTTACAACAATTTAAAGGTGCCTGCGGCATGGTTCACTGCTGCTGTGGCCCCAGGTCAAAGCTGTTTGTTGCAGTACAGCTGTTTGTTTGTTAGGAGTGGGCTGTGCCTTCATTGTTTCATAGGAGAGATCACATGCACCTTGGGAACTGACCACAAGAGAGGGAAGCAGCAAGAAGGGTGCTGTACTGAAAATGAAAGCTTTAATTAAACCAGTCATTCTCATCATGGTATTCTTCCTACATTGATTGCTCATAATGAGTCCTGAGGAGACCTTTAACAAATCCTAGAAATTTTGCAGCATATGTGATCAATGTATATCGCCTTTCTCAAGCTGTCATATTCCCTTCTTCAGTTATTTGGGCACGGTCCCATGTTAATGTAGTTTTGCTTCCCATTCCCTGTTAAACATTCCCTGTACTTTCTCCCCCTCACCAAACCGACCCACAGAAAGCACTGCTGTAAGTAAAGCTTGGAGCAGACAGCAGAGATGGTTCATCATCAAAATCTCATTCTGAATCAAAAGTATATAAAAACCGAGTAACTTTACTAAAAACATTGGTTTTAAAACATGAGGGGAAAACACACCCTAATTATTTACAATGGTTTCTTTCAGGGCCATTGAAACAAAAAGCTTAAATACACTTTTTTTGAAGACTACAGACAGACAAAAACTAATTACTGCAAAAAAGATTATTTTAATAGTCCTCTAATGACTCCCACCTTAAGGAATTTAAGACAATATTTATCCATGTTTCCTTAGTATTTTGTTAACACAAACTGAGTCATAGTTTTGCCATTGGGAAGAACTGGAATGAAAAGGGAGTGAGCTCTTGAGAGAAGAGCTGTGGAATTTGTCTGCAGCATAGCTGCAGCTCTCCTCTAGAGAGGTAACTAACTTGTCTTTCAGTTTTGGCAGATTGCTCCTGCCCAGGCAACAACCAGAGGAATCAGCCCCTGTGTTGTTACCGCTCTGAAATTTGGGAAGAAAAGCCTCATCCTAGTTTCCAAGTAAAACAAGTCCGCCAAAGCTGGCTGGTGGCTATGTATCATTGAAACAGTGATGCTAGGAGTGTCCTGTGCACTGGCTCTGTCCAGGCTGGACTCACATGGTGCTCACCAGCTCGGCTGCCTGTGAACATCCCTGTGCCGATGCTCTCCAGGATTTGGTGAAGGTTTAGCTGGCCCAGGCTGGAAACCATGCTGGGGTCCCTCTAATAATCCAGCAACATAAGTGGCTGAGAGTGTCCCTGCACTCTACCTGTACCTGTACCTTTACAGGTATTTCCACTGCTGTGGAAGTACCTGTAGAGCTAACTTTGCTGTTGTAGGTGTTCAGCTCCATGTTCTGCCCAGAGCCACTGTGGCCAGTCCCACTCCCTTATTTAGCAACAAATGGTCCAGACATCTGGCCACATCTCTGGTATAGACAGGATTCCCAATATGATTTTTCTAATAAAGTTTAGGATTATTTTGTTGTAGCATGTCAGAGGGATTGGTTTTGGGTTTGAAAATACAGAAAGCCAGAGGTACATTAAAAACAGCTTGAGCAAGAACTTCTTTGGGGCTATTGATTTTCTCTTTTCTCAGACAGGATAAATAAATATCCCAAATCCTAGACAGTACCTCGCTACAGCTTCTTTTTTTTAAAGAGGGAAATAACCAGTGTTGTATAGTACCATGTATGTCGTGCAGAGTAATAGAAGGAGAAAATAATAATGCTTCAGCTGCAGTCTGCAGGGCAATAATGCTGAATTTAGGACAGCATCTCATCCACCAGCAGAAGATATTTACCTAGACTGCCTGCCAATTAAGATTGGCTGGATTTATACGTTGGTGTGAGCCGGTATTGTACAATAAATCACTCCCTGAGCATCTGTTAACGACACTAAATAGATGAGTTAATTAGAAGCTTCTGGAACCTGGGATGTTTATGAATCATTAAACTAAATATGAATATGGTATGACTTGAGGAATAAATACATTCTGGTGCTGAAAGGAAAATAAGATGTCCAGAGCAGTCCTGCTCATTTGTTTTCAGCTACGCTGATAACAGTGTGAGCGACTTTTCCATCAGCTTTAGAGTGTTCCCGGAGTTTCTTGAACATGTTCTGTCAGATCCAAGATGAAGAACGTCAGAACAATACCATTATTTATACTCATTGCATCTTTCATACAGAAGTTTCAAAAGCAACTACTGTATATCTCGTACCTCTGTGTGGGCATAATATCTCACACAGGGAGCAGCCAGAGATATGGGGAATGAACAAATAAGAGCCCCAGCAGGTGTTATCATTTACAATTTCAGGCAGAAAGATTGCAGTGTACCGAGAGGGAATGACAGAAAGCAAAAGTTTCCGTGCCCAGAGAGTCAGGAGTGGGAGAGAGACTGCACCTGGTGATTTAGGAATGGTCTAAGTAACGCCTGGAGAGCGGCTTGTGATGCATTTCTGGTGATTATTACGTCTGTGCGCTCCGAGCCGCAGATCTGTCTCAGAAAGCTCATCTGTCTGCCCACAGAGGCAGTCATTTTGCTCAAGTTGCTGTGGTTGTTACAGAAGAGACAGGCTGGGCTCTCTTGGAGGGGCTCTACGTGCTGATTTCTTCTGTTGTTGAGAGGGAGAGCGTGCAGCTGTGCTCTGTGTATGGATACAGGCAAACAACGAAGCTGTTAACAAGGGCCCAATTAAAAACAACTCGGAGCTGGGAGGAAGAGACGAGACAGTAGATTAGTCATGGGATTTAGGAGAAACCAAGGAAGAGACAAAAATGTATATGAGGGCTTCTGGGTGTGAACTGGAGGAAAGAATTGGTCAGTAGCGAAAGGTGAGCAAGAAATGGCTCCCTAGCCAAGGAGAGTAGGAAACAGAATAGTAAACCATAAACAAATTTAAAACCCCAGTCTTTCTAATTCCCTTAAGAGAGTTTCATTGCCATTTCTGACTCAGTTTCTGCCCTTTCAAAACAGGAGCTGGACTGACTAACCCACTCATAGATCCTGCGCTGATAGGCCGAGGGTTCCTGCAGAATGAAGGGCTGACGGTGCCAAATGCTTTGTCTTTATGGTTTTTCAATATGACACACTCTGCAGCGCTGCAAGTTCGCAGCCAAATCCTTCTGTAGAGCTGGCCTGACACTGCGGGTGGCTCACTGCCCGGCATACAGATATTGCATCCAGGAGCAACCTTACCGATGCCATTAGTGGTAGGGTGAATCCATGCAGTTTATTGGCCTGATGGCACTTTCAGCAGTAGCCTGGGATAGACTGAGGCTGTGACATCATGACCCAAAGCATGGTATGAGGGTTTTTAAAGTCTGATCTCCTTCCAGGAGCTCAGTAGGGGACTTCAAAAGTTTCTTTTTGCAGCCTTGACTTCCAGTTGATCCAGAATGACCTTTTTGCCATGTTCCTCTGGGGCCAAAGATGCTACTGATTTGATTCTTTGGGGCAGTGACTTTTTCAGGCTGTCTTGGAGAAACACTGAGGCCATATTTCACTGTGTGAATTGGCAGCGGTTTCAACAGGCAGATTTCAGAAAACATGAAGAGAGCGGTTTTCTGGAATTCCTGGCTCCCTCTTTCCACCCCTGACCTCTCTTTCAGCTCCCAAGAACAGAAGCAGGGCTGTGCAGGGATGGTCCAAAAGTCTGTCTCACCCAGCATCATGCCTCCAATAGTGGCCGAAATCTGTTGCTCAGGAATAGGAAGGAAAGAGACAAAACTTTTTTTGGTACTTCCCCAGATGAGTTTCCAAATTTCTGGCAATTTGTGAGGGAGTTCCAGACCCAGACAAAATATTGTTTTCAACAGCGCACAATGAATCTCTGTTTAACTAATTTGTTCGACCTCTCCTTGAGAATGTGTAAACTTTAACGCTCTTGTTTTCTGTGGTGAGGAGTTGCACAACTTGAACTTATTTATGACAAATACTGTCACTGGTTTGAATGCGCTAGCTACCAGCTAGCACTTGTAATGGATGAAAACACTAAGCAAACATTCCTTAATCACCCTTCCCATGCCACTCATGACTGCATAGACCTCTGAGATATTTCCCCTCATTCATCTCTTTTCCAAGTGCCTTCTGCATCACGAACAGCAGCACCTACAGGAAAGCAGATTGCAACTTATTCAGGCCCGCTTGAGAAGACACCAGCGTGTCTCTGCTTTCCGCTGGATGTTCTTCGAGGAAGAGTGCGGACAAGTCTCGTGAGAAAAGGTGCAGAACAGGAACTCATGCAGCATTCACTCTCGGTTTGCCACCAGCTCCCTGTGCGCCTCTGCTGAATGCCATTGACCGTGGATGTGTCTTGGCTTCTCGCCTGTGGAATGGTGGTGTAAGTATTTCCCTGAGCTCTCACTGGCACACACAAGTCAACTGGCTACTGTGCTGACACACACATTGTAAGAGGTCAGTCTTCACCCAATACACAATAAATTCTAAATATGTCATACATTAGACTTACAGTTGTATCCCTGTACACCAAAATTATGATGTAAATGACAATTTGAACAGAATCATAAACCAGCCCAGATTGGAAGGGGCTGATTTCTTAATACTGGTGAGAACTAGAACATTGTTATTTCACATGCTTGACCATATGAAAATGGCAGACAATTCGCTTCCGTTATGTAGAATATCTGAGGGATTTAATTTATTAGATTTTTAGTTGGTCTCTGTGTGTAATGGACTAGGAAAAGGTAAGAAATAAGGCTGTAGTTCATCTGAAGATCTCGTTTCGTCTCCTCGTTCCTTCCCTTTCAACTCCTGAGATTTTTTTAATTTTTTTGTTGCTTTGTTATTTATAACTTATTTAATTATCTGCTTTGGAATAATTTTCGGTGGATACTTGCCAGTTAACTGATATTCACTGCCCACTACCTGATGGTGTCACAAATACACCATCTGTTCACTTGTGCCTTCCAGCGGTCTCTGAAGCAGGGAGCTGACTCGAGCTGCAGGTGATAGGATTGCACAAAATATATAATCACCAGTCTTCTAAATAGCAAAACTTTTCTTTCATGCCTACGTTTTAAACCTACATTTGATTAAGGCCTTTTCAGCTCCCCTCCTGTTACACATAAGCTTACCTGCGCCGCAAACCAATCTAGTACCATTATGCTGAAGAAGACTGATGCCCCACTTTCACCTTTTTTGAAGGACTTCCCAGCGTTTTTTTTCCATGATCGGGCCAAAACTGTGTGTCCCAGTCACTGGGCACATTTCACTTGATATCTAAGCACCACTTGTTTGGTATATTTGAGAGTGTCTGAACACCACTTATCCTTGGCTGTACCCCTGCAGTAACATCTCTGCATCAAAGCCAGATCCCACCAGCCTTTGCCTCTCCTTTCCCCTCTTCTCCTCTCACTCCTCCATCTCTTCCCAGGTTCTCTTCTCTATGAAAGCCACAGAAAAGACTGTGTCATTTAGGTGCATTGGTCTTCTGCATGGGCATACGATGTGTATGGACAGGGAACTGAATAGAGCCACCATTTACCAGATGGAGAACAAGAACTTGGGGAAGGCACTGGGTGCATTTCCTTCTATCAGGGAAGCTGTGAATGCTCCATCCCTGCTGGTGTTCAAGGTCAGGTTGGACAGAGCCTTGGGTGGCATGGTTTAGTGTGAGGTGTCCCTGTCCATGGCAGGGGGGTTGGAACTAGATGGTCTTAAGGTCCTTTCCAACCCTAACTATTCTATGATTCTGTGATGCTATGATTCTAAATTGGGCTCAGAAAAGAAAATCTAACCTGAAACAAGAATCAATAATGCAGTTACTAAGTTTAAATAAGTTTAAGTACATCTAAATTACTAATTTTACTCCAAGTAAAAGCTTAAGACTGGAAAATCTGTTCTTCAGTTGAAAGCAGAAGGAACTGCTGAAAAATGTATGGTATAGTCCCCAAAACACTAATGCTTCACTAATGCCCTTGGCATTAGGACTGTCCTTATCTGACTGTCCTGCTGGTAAGCTTTTCCAGGAATGGTTTTATGATCAGCATCTCCTTGTACAATCACATGAGAGTTTCCCAGTTTCCCCTGGGAGGTGTTATCCGATGGTGTTAGGCAACTGACTCACAACTGAGTACTTAGGCACATTAAATGACTTTGTAAAACTCAGTCTTGGTTCATTCTTCTACCAGATAATGGCAGGGAGAGTGGTTCTCAAACCTGGGAACACTAGCTCAGCCTCTTGATTGCGCAGAACAGTGCTTGTGGCTGCTGTGCCCCTTCCTTCAGTTACTAATGAATTAATCCTGTTAAAACATTTTCAAATAAGAAATCTCAGTAGGTTACAAGAATAATAATATAATTCTTTGGAAAGGGAAAACATTTTTGGTGGGATAGTGGATATCTCTACAGGCTTTTACTGTGAAACAGCCAGTGTTATTTCTGTGACTGAAGATTAATTTCTGTGCCATTATCAAATGTAACCCTTGAGGAATTATTTGCATTTGTATCTCATATCGAAGTCCTATTTATATAATCAAGCAATCTGGAACAGATAAGCCCCTTCTTGGGAAACCTCTGCTGCTCGACAATATTTGACTTTGCATCAGACAGGTTATGGCCCGCTGGGAACTGAGGAGCTCACTAAAACACCATTTGTAATGCAATGTGACAAATCCCGGAGCCAGGGCGATAATCTCTGCAAACAGTCCCTCTGTCTCAGCAGAAATGATTAATGGGCTCTGCAGAATCAGCATATGGCCCCCTGTATTAATTACTTCAGAGGCTTGCTAAATGGAAACCCCAAAGCTTGCAAAGGCTCCGGGGAAACGATGGGGGATTTGCAGGGCCAGGTTGGAGGCGAGGCCCTGCACACTGGCTGTGAACTGGAAGGGGTGGGAGGCAGTGTGGGGTCCCCAAGGCACAGCTCTGCAGGGAGCCTTAATGTTGCCTTTGCTCAGCACAGGGAGGGCACATGGGCACTGAACTGCTTCTGGCTGCAGCTTGGCTCCTTCAGACACTTCTTGTCCCCACATCAGAACTGGGGTGCTGGTAGATGAGCAAACCTCCTCTGAACCTGGCTTCGAAGTGGCAATGGGGAGAGCAGTCAGGTGGGGACCAGGCGCTGGCGGAGATGTGGTCATTCAGGAGGGACCATGGTTTGCACTGCTTTGCCGTAGCTGAAGTGATTTAAAATGCACAGGCCCTTCGTAAATTATTGCAGCTTTACTGCAGCGAGTGAAACTGTGCCAATTTATCTCCAGGGAAGATCTAAGCCTAAATGTTTTACAGAGAAAGAAAGAAGATGAGGAGTGTGCATTTATCTTTCCAGTACGTTCTCTGGGCCTCATCCAAGGGGAAAACGTCTACATCTTGTCTCAGGACCTCTAAATCCCAGCTGTGGGACTTTGGTTAGAGACCCCCACGGAAAAGTCTTAATGAATTTACCATGGATTTTTTCTAATTCATTAAAAATATGTCAAATCCAGTAAAACACGATAGCCTGCCTGTGTTTTTCACTTGTCTCATAGAAGGCTATGGCAAGGATATCATTGCCTACCCAGCCCTCTAGTCACTTGGTGATGGCACAACCCCAACTGCTCTGCCAGATGTGGTGTGTTTATGTCCAACAGGCCAAACTCCCAGTCATTACACTGTAAAAGTGATTTCATCTGGAACAAATAATTTGGTTATTCCGACTGTTTGGTGTGACCCACTGTCCGCACAGGACTTTACTGTGCTAGGACAGGAATCATACTGACTACTGATGGTACTAGATCAGGTGTGGAGCCACGCTGACTAAGATTTGACCTCCTCTCTTGTGTAATAGCCTGTGCCTGTGACTATGGACATCAGCAAAGGAGGGACACAGTTTTGTACCCTGTGCTACACACAAGGAAACAGAGGCAGAAATAACTTTTCCAGGCAAGGGGTAAAAAATACAGCATTTTGTTTTCTTTCTCTCATGCTTATCATAACATCCTAATGAATCCTTAGAGAGTGTGTTCATCTGAGCTGTGAGCAGCTCTTGAAGCAATGCACCAAAATGGGTAAACATAGGAAAAGATACCTACTAGGACACTTTGCACAGTAGGGTGCTCAGCACCAAAGAGGTGGTTTCAAGCATAGGGAAATGAACAGGACAACTTTTGGCTTGCCCCAGCATGCACTCATTAGGCATTACACCTGATTTCTAAAGGCACTGATCTGAGCCAGAGTTAGAAACTCGAAGCTTGCAGATCAGCTGTAAAGACAGTACTAAAACCCATACAAGTTGTCTGTCAGGATCTTCAAGCATCCTTAAAAATGTGGCTTTCCAAACCTCCCCAGTGAAGCCTGAACTAAGCCTCCACAGGTAAACGCTCCCTGTTCTCCTTGCTCCGCTCTGTCCTGACAAGAAGATGCACAAGATATTTGGAAAACAGTTTTGGATTATGTTCCCATGAAATTGCCTGATAAAGGCAGGGCAGCAGGAAAGTCACAGCCACGGCAAGGAGGCTGAGGTTTCTCTTCGGAGAAGACAGCTTGGATTATAAAGGGACTTTGTACAAAACAAGCAGTAAAATCAAATCATCATTCCAAACTGCTCTGAAGTCTTGCCACTGATTTGGCTGATTAGTGAGGAGGGAGGGCAGGGGGGCAGTGCATGTAGGGGCTCTTAGTGCAGAAGGTCTGGAGGGAGGATGCACCGTATCACCCACATGAGGGGTTTTTTGTTTGCCATGGGCAATTTGATGGCCATTTTATATTGGAATAACAAACCCAGAGTTGTGGATATATTCAAAAGTGTCTTCAATCCCAGGTAACTTTTCCAATTCCAAAGTCACTCAGTTGGAGCAATTACAACAGGGTGTGCTTATTTCTGTGTCGGAATAGCCTCTTCCGAAGGCACACGGGTCAGAAGAGCTGTTCCTGTCAGTTTGCTGATGGGAACAAGTGCTTGGGGAGGGGAAAGAGCAGTTGGTCTGAGGGCACCTCATGGAAGGGGTCTCTGTTCTTCTCTGGGAAGTTTCTAGCTTTTGTGGTATTCAGAAGGAACAGTTAGCCCAAAACCGCTGGCAGCGGCTGAGCTCGAAAAGCTCTGTTAGAGAGGAGCTGAGAGCTCTCTAAATTGCATTTCCTCAAAATGAAACAGGATGGGATTGCAACATCTCCTTGGCATGGGCCTGAAAGCAAAATGACTTTTCCCTGGATAAATAGTTTCATGCGCTGGTTAGGCTACAGCCTGCAGCCTGGAAGGGGAGGAAGCTGGCTTTTCCTCAAATTCTGCCCTTTGCTCTCATGAGAGCTTGAAGTAGGACTAACACAAAGTAATTCCTTCCATTGCCAACCTTGGACTCCAGTTTGATTACTCGCTGCATTAATTCAGTCATTCCGTGATTTGAGCCCATTGGTTTATTTATTAAGACTAAATCGTCTTAATAGGAACCCTGATGCAATCACTGGATTGCTCCATTTTTAATTAACGTAGCAAATCTGTAAAGATTAACTATTGCTGCCCTAAGAGTAAACTCCCTTGCTTATTCTTTGCAGTAAATCCCATTTCAACTAAACCCACCACACCAGTTTATTCTATCAGACATCTCTGTGGGTCAGAAGCCCAAGTGCACATGTAATTTAGAGTAAGATATTTCCAGGCCACTTGATTCTTCCTTCAGATTAGACTCATGTAATACATGAAGAGTGAAAGCAGCACAGAAGGGAGCATGGAAAACAAAATTACACAGGGGAAAAAGACCTGCTTTCTTTACTCCTTATTTTTCCAGAAACATGCTATTAAATCACGCAATTATTTCTAACCTAACTACTGCCAGGTAGAAAAGGTTCAGAAACATGGACAAAATAACTGCTCTTGCTGGTAGATGGATTTCCAGGTGTCAGACTATTCAGTAGGGTGGCTTTAAATAATGGTCATAGTTCATTTTATATGGTACCCTACGGCTCCCTCTGCCTTCCTGTCATGTTTGGTACAGAAATAGTCCACTTACTGTCCTGAAATTTCAACTGCAAGCCTCTGTAGAGAGCAATCATATATTTTCAGGGCATTTTCCATTGCGGCTATCTGCTGCTATTACTGAACTTTTCAACTCATGGCCCGTGCTTTTTGCAGCATTATCATGCCTCTTATTTCTTTCTCAGCACTCCTTCTGGCAGCTGTTGCTCACAGAAATCTCCAATACAAGTGCCCAAGTACAAAGTAAGGCTGCACAGTCCAGGCCTGTGGGCCTCATCTGTTAAAAACAAAGCTCCTACACTGATTGTGTGCATCCTTCTGGTACCTTTGGAAAGGTGCTGGTTTTCTCTTTCAGTTTCCCTGGACCTACAAGTATCGTATTTACATCTGGTACTTGTGTTTATCTGAACCAGAGCCAAAACAACTCGCCATAGGCTGAATGCATGCATTTGTAGAAGAAAAGCCCTATGAGTTGGTTGTCAGATTTGATTTTCTGATCAAATTATACATAGAAAGAAGAGAGATAATGGGTTTATTGCTTGCCTAGAAAGAACAGGGTGCCTATAAATGAAAAGATGGGTAAGAAACAAACAGAAATTACCAGAATGATGATGCAGCTCGGTTTCAATCTCTTAAACTACAAGCAAGAAAATGAACTGCATCTCAATGACACGTAAAGGAAACTGGGGCATTGACTACAAGGAGCTTGAAGCTGCTGTAATGAAATCACTCCATCAGATGTGCGTGAACAGCTGGAAGAGGAAAGCAGCTGGTGTAAAGACCCTGGGATAAATTGCTCACCGAAGTAACAGAAACTGCAGAAATATGTCAAGTTCACTCAGGTTTCAAGGAGAAAAGACAGCTCTGACCACATTGGTGCAAAGGGAAAGGTGGTTGCCAAAAAACCCCAAAGGTTGTGAGGCATGAAACGTCCACAGCGTCAACAAAACAGATCCTCCTCCCGGCAGATCTCACCAGGACTTCTGCCTCCTCTGGGAGCGGACAGGATGGAGGGAAACCAGAGTCTGAAGGTTTCACTGAGCTGGTCCTGCACATTGACACTGAGGGGAGCCTCCACTGGTGTCAAGGCTGCTCCAAGCAAGACCCTGCTGGTCCTGCTGCTGTGACTGGGATGCACTGGGACCTGCCCTGGGACCCTACTGGGATAGTGGATGGTGGGGAGGGGATGTGGCTTTGATCAGCCCATGCCAGGAGCCAGCCCCAGGCCTTTTGATGTCCTGTATGTGTTGTGTGATGATAATGCTGTAAATATTCGAGCTAATTTTTGATGCAGAATGAGTAAATTGTTCCCTGCTAATGGAAACGTCTCATTTATTGCCATGCATTTTCCAGTCAGTATGCTGCTGACAGAGCTCAAAGGTAACCCCGTGCATCTTGTGAGTGGGATAGAGCAAAAGGAAAGGCCACAGCACTGCTAGCTCACCCACTCCTCCCTTCACAAATCCATGCTTTCCTGATAGAGTGCTTTACAAACTAATTGTATACACCAGAAAGGATTAAGCTTTTGAAACAGAGGAAGCAGCTGGGTCACAGCTTGGTGTGCAGCAGGTGAACAGTAGCTGGAAAACAAGCCTGTTTAATATCAAATACAATGGGAACTTTACAGCATCCTGTAGAAGATACTTGGTTATATTAAATGCTTATGCAATGGACCACTGTCACCCTAGTCACACACACAAGTAAATGAGATGAATCCTAATTTTTTGTATGTCCCACAGAAGAGTTAGAGGCTGGCTCACTTCAGACAGAAGAAGCGTGATTCCCAAGAGTCCCATTTGAACAGTTCCAGTTCACAGCTCGGATCAATAAAGCATTCCTGTGCCTCAGAATAATGACTTGTAAATAGGTACTTGCCACCTGATTCTCTTTGTAATATTAACAGGGGGTTTGTCTCAACAAGTGATTGCTGGAAAACAACCACATGTGAGAAATCACGGTCCTTCAGGAAGGAGACAGCCGAAACCAGAACTGAGCAGATCATAGCCCAAGGCGCTTCAGCAGCTTTCCACGTGAATGAGAGTGAGTGGAAATGAAATGGCAAAATCAGAGCTGATGACAGCCTGCCTGCCTGCTAGATGTGACCTGCAAGTGGGTTTTAAAACATTGACAACTGCTATCACAATTCGGGCTGTGTATCCTTGTTACCTGCACCCAGAGGGACATCTCAGAGGGAAATGGGTGGCTCTTTTTGTGGCTGTAGCTCTTACTAGGCATGGGATACCCCCAAACTCCTTTCTGTGCATCCTTCTGTGCTAAGCACTCCAATTTCAGGTTCAGCAAATCACTTCAGGAGTGAAGAAACTGCCATTTGCTGTTTGAACTGCCATGTGACTGCTGTGCCAGCCCTGGCTTGGTGCTAGGATGCAGGTTCCATTGCACAGGTTGGAGCTTGGCAGGAGGATGTGGGCAGGATGGGTTTCAGGAGAGCAGTGAGGTTTTAAGAGCAGAAACCAAACCCAGGTCTATTCTATCTTGTACCCTGCTTTCCAAAACAGCAAGGGCTCAGTGTCTGCAGGTTTGGGTAGGACAAGATATACCAGATACCTGGGAGTCTATTTCCAGGAATGTCTCTGGCCCCCAGACTGAGACAGGTCAGGTGTCTGTCCATCAGGGTAGCTTATTTCAGCATCAGGAGCATTTCTGGTTTGCTTCTGTCCTGTAGTTTGAATTTAATAAAGGAAAAGAAAAAAGGAAAGAAAAAGAAATAGAAGAAAACAGAGGCACAGCTGAGGAAGATGGCACACCTGAAATGAGACAATCCTGAGGAGATGGACTATTAGAAAGACAGTGGGTCAAAGCTGCATAGGGCATTTATTGCCAGGCTCTGTTGGTTTCTGTATAGTTGTGTCCTACATCACAAGGACCTTTTCTCTAAATGAATGAAGTTACAGTTATGTGCACATACACAAGTAAAATACCTTGTCCTAATTTTTGCCAGACATTTCCAAGTATGCTAAGAACACAAAGAGACCTATCGTGGTTCCACTTGCTGCAAGAACATTCTTTTCCCCCTGTTCAATAATAGCCCTGCTCTAAAAGTGGGACATTAGCTGGATTCATTGTACTTCATTTATCAAGTTTGCAAGGCTACACAAAAGACATCCATTAAGGGGTGGGAAGTTTTGATTCTGAGAGAAATAAAATTTAACATCTACTTTGCTGGTGTAATGGAAAAAATTATTGCTTTCACAAATATATTTCAAATTGGAAGACAAAGATTTTAGGCACCCCAGAGCAGCATCCAGGACAGCCATCACCCCTTGTTCTGTCATGATATGGCTTGTAAAAGTCCCTCTCCAGATTTCTTGTCAGCCCTTTCAGGTATTGGAAGGCTGCTCTAAGATCTCCCTGCTCATCTGCCACATGTTCCCAGTGCTTACCAATATGAACTCTGCACAATTCCCCCAGCCCCACTGTATGTCAGCGCCACTGTCCTTGTCTCCATCCTTCAGGTCAGTTAACACCTTCCCATACTTCTCATATGGACAGTGTATGAATAGCTCCCTGCCCAGGTTTCCTGATACAGCTGTATTGGAGTGAGCTGTCGTCCTTCCTGATGCTATTTGGACCAAAAGCACCAGTTTCTTCCATACATTCCTACGTTCTAGGTGATGGATACTGTTTTGTATCAGGGAACAGGCCATGCATGGACCTGGATTAGCAAACACCACTCATATACACTTACAACTTGATGGACAACCTGAAAAAAGGGAATGTCATTTGAATGCTGCTTCCATTGCATCTGCAAGAGAAAACTAGAAAACAAAGTGGTTCATATGGGGGAAATGCAGGAGGGAACACTTACACTTTCGTGATGCTTCACTAAGCTAAGTGTTGCTGTTGATAGCAGATCTGTGTCAGAAGTGCCCTGGGATGGGAATTTATGGGAGGGGAGAGAGAGCAATTGCCAGAAAGGGTGGGAATAGTAATCCTCCAAGTACTTTCTTGTAAAGAACATTTCTTGCTGGGCTGTTTCCTATCTGGGTAATTTAAAATGAGACTTTATATTCTCTGTCTGGGATATTTAGCTCTTATGAGTTGATTTTATCAGTTGAGTAGTTTGGGTGATTCCCTTTGCTATCTGTGGTTACTTCTAGGGCAGTTGGCTTGGCCTTTCCTGGGAGGTTTGTGCTCCAGTGCTGATCTTACAGCTGCCTTGGGCCTCCTAAAGCCTTCTTAAACCTCCTCCTGCTCAGGAGCAGTCCTTCCCTGTCCTGTCTTGCTGTCAACACCACCAGGGGAAGCACAGCTCCTGCAATAGGAAGCTGGTGTCTGTTGCCCAGAATTGCCACCACTTTATGAGGATGTGGATGACCTCGGCCTCTGGGATTTCACATGAGGGCTCCAAAAAAGCCACTTAACCTGAAGCCGAATCAAGAAGGAACTGGGCTATTAACTTTCAAAGATTTGCCGCATGTAATGTACATTACGTGGGAGCATCATTAAGATGTGGTCTGATTATAACTAGCAGGGTGAAGGGATCCAAAAAGCCTATTCTGCCTAGAAGACCTCTCAGATCAGAGGACAGAAGAGGAAGGGAATAGAAAGAGTCTCAAAATCTGTTTTCTATACAACTAAACTTCTCCATGGCAAAGAAAGCATATGGTATGAATGCAGAAACTCATTAGTGCAGACCTTTGGGAGACACCACAGTTAAGTAAAATAGAGCCAGATGAACACTTGAGAGAAACAACAAATTGCCAATGCTTGAGAGAAATAACCAAGAGCCAAGTGACTACAGTGCAGCCTCATGAAAGGAATGTTCAGGAATGTGATTTCTGAGAAAGGCTTTTTCCAGGAAAGGTTTCTGGCTCCAGGAGATCAATCCATAGAATCACAGAATAGTTAGTGTTGGAAAGGACCTTAAGATCATCAAGTTCCAACCCACCTGCCTTGGGCAGGGTCACCTCCCACTAAACCATGCCACCCAAGGCTCTGTCCAACCCAGCCTTGAACACCGCCAGGGATGAAGCATTCACAGCTTCCCTGCGCAACCCATTCCAGTGCCTCACCACCCTCACAATAAAGAATTTCTTCCTCATATCCAATCTAAACTTCCCCTGTTTAAGTTTGAACCCATTACCCCTTGTCCTCTCACTACAGTCCCTAATGAAGAGTCCCCGCCCAGCATCCCTATAGGCCCCTTTCAGATACTGGAAGGCTGCTATGAGGTCTCCACGCTGCTTCTCCAGGCTGAACAGCCCCAATTTTCTCAGCCTATCTTCATACGGGAGGTGCTCCAGTCCCCTCATCATCCTCGTGGCCCTCCTCTGCACTTGTTCCAACAGTTCCATGTCCTTTTTCTGTTGAGGACACCAGAAATGCACACGATACTCCAAGTGAGGTCTCACGAGAGCAGAGCAGAGGGCACAGAGGGAGGAGGTTGGCCCAGTCCTTGGCACTGGTGCAAATATTTAGGCTGGTAGCAGAAAGCTGATGACATTTTTCTGTGGAGTGTTTCCACCTCAAAGTATTTTAAGTTTTTCAACAATAAAGTCATTCCCTGCTCTGTTTTGGTTCTTGGTCCTTCTTTTTACAGTGAGGTCCTCTAAGCCACCAGTACAGTAATGCCATGAAGACAAGTCTCCTTCTCCTTCCAGAAAAAAACAGGGAACCACAATGGAAGATAAATGCGTGTGACCTCACACACCCTTCTGTAAGCAGGAAATTAACTCCTTTAAATCTCCTTTTCTTGGCCTTTTGCCCACTGTTACATGGCTTTCATCAAGAACTCATACCTACCAGACTTCATGGTGCTTCTAAACCCTAAGGCTGGATAAAAGGATCTGATTTAGCTGATTAGAGGCAAAAAATACAGAGAAACTACAGTTTGTAAAGGATTAATTTAAATGCTAGCTACTTCTACTACATTCAAGTGGGATCTAGAAGCTGGTTATAGGAGGATGTGTCTTAAACACATGCAGACTATGTATTATAGTGATAATTTGTCAAGTCAAGAGCCAATTAGTTCTGCAGTCAAACTTCATTAATGTAATGCTTCATTGCTATCTGTACCTTTTGGTTAAACTGGATTTCTCTGTCCTGTGTTGGGAACAGAATTATTTTGGACAGCATTAATTAGACACTGAAGTGTTCAAATAACACACAGAGAGCTTGCAGCAGGAGAGTCCAATGATCTTAAAATTATTTCTTGCTTTAAATATCAGTCCCAACCTTACTGGAACGTTTTAAGTTACCTCTTTGGGCTTAAAACACAGTGCTAATTTGGTACCTCTCCACTAGAGTAGGCAGAAAAGAGTCTAAACACACCTGTGCAACTCAGGTGAAACTGGCCTGACTCCTGCTTAGAAGTTGCGTTGTTTTCACATTCCTACTGTGAAGCACACGGACATCTTTTCTGTCCATGAGCCTGGTCCTCGTACTCCAGTCTAAGTCTTGTCCAAGTGATGAAGACCCAATGGTGCATCAGTGACTTGAGTGCAAGCTCTGTCCAAACTGTGAGGGTTATGGCAAGAGATGCTGCATCCACCCCACTCCTCTGCCACCGGCAGGTCATGCTGTGACAGGGATCAGAGTGCTGCCTTTCCCCTGCAGCTATCATGTGTGATGAGATGTAGGAATGTAATGTCAGGGCGCACACCTCAATCACCTTCATGGGGTTCTCTCACAGGCTTCAATCTGGTTAGCCACGATTAAGCTTTCCAGTCAGGACAGGCTGTGAAGTTCCTCTGCTGGGGGGGAAGGAGAATGGGCACCTCATAGTCTGAGTGACTTGTGAAGTGCTGTTCATGAAGGAATGCTTACACGCATGTACCTGCATGGTGCATCCCTGAGGAACATCAGCTCCTATGGAGCAAGCAAACCCTGAGTCCAAGAGGACTTCTGGCAGCTCACAATTGAGTACCAGACTTGTGGCTGCTGCATAAGAGCATCTATTTTCCCTTTGGGCAGGAAAACAAGCCAAGGTTTTTACCTGTGTACTCAGAAGTTATGTGCAAGTGGGTTGCTATACTACAGAAATTGACAGCTGTGGTACCCTTCTCGATAGCACTGTCTCCCTTAGCCAGACACAAACACTGATACTGTGTGCCCATTTTCTTCACAGATGACAAGTTATAAATCACATGTACTGCATTGCTCTGTATCCAGGCACTTTGCAACCCAGCTCCTCTTGTAAGGAAGAAGGGGTTAAGTTCAAAACATTGCTGTTGTTTACTTGTTAACTAAAATCACACACATTCACACCAAAATAGAAGTGCCACACTTTGGAGGTAGGAGCATGTAAACACCAAAATCTAAAGAGTAGTCTTGGTTTTCCTTCCAGTATGGTAAGCATGTTTTGGTTGTGTTTTAACACTGATGATGTTATTTGCATGCGAGGTAAAGGTGTGCTTTGCTTTACAATAAGGAATGAGCACATGTAGTCGTAGCTCCAGAAATGTTGTCCTTTGACAGAAAATGTCTTGGCCATAAAATTAAGCAGAAAACTCTCTTTTACAGCTGAAAAACTGTGCCTCTGGGACCATGGAAATGGAAAGGGGTTTTGAAGAAAGACTTCAGAGACAGCTGAGGTTCATGTTTGCACCTGTGGATCTCTTGAGCAGGCAGGTTTGTCATACCCTCATCCCAGCAATTGAGCTTCAGGCCCTGGCTCTCATCCTATTGAACTCAGTGCTCATGCATCCACCTCATTTGCAGTGAAAACCCACAGCTCACTCACTTTCAGTCCATCCTCAAGGCTTCAGAGTAGCATGGCTCTGCTACGTGTCACCCCAGTGCATCTGGCTGGGTTTGGTACCAGCTGTATTTCCCTAACGCTCCTCCCTGAGATAGGCTCAGCCTCCTCCTCTCCCAGACTCGCATGCTGGGATCTCTGTATCTGCCCAAGGGAGCAGCTCTGAGTGACGAGGACACGAAGCACAGAGCTGCATGGAAAACTTGCTCCACAGTTGTGTGCATCAGAGGCTGAGCCACTTGCTCAGTTGTGCTGCATCAGGAGCAGCACCTTGGTAATTGACAAACCTGTTGGACATCTGCAATGCTCCGATGGTCACATCACCCCTGCCAAGAGAACAGCATGAACGATGGAATGACGCTGGCTTTGCTGCTGATGTGAAGGGTGGTTTCAGTACTCTTGAAATGTTCCTCTCACACATGGGGGGTCTGTTCCTCTTGGGCTTGGCTCTAAACCTTTTCAGTGTGAGGCCTACCTGCTCAGCTCAAAAGCTTCCCTGTAATTTCACCAGCTTGGTGGTGAAGGCGACAGAGATCCCAGCCCCAATTCACACCACAGGGAGCAGCCTGCCACAATTAATGAACTGGAGCTGCTTCTGACAGATGTGAAGATGAAACTTAGCACTGTCTTCCGCACTTATTCCAGCCTTGAGAAATGATCAAGGAAAACCTGCAGCTCCTGTTGCGAAGTAGCTGCCACCATAACAAACCTTTTCATGCCTTTTCTGGCTCATTGCTGCCTCCCTCAGCATCATCAAGACCTGATTCAATTTGGTATCCATGTAATTACAAAATGCAAAATGGAACATGTCATTTGTTTGCAGGGTCGCTCATCAGTTATTTGTCTAATCAGAGAAACATTCCTGAGTTAAACATCAAATGTGGCTTTTTAATTCAAATGCTAAGCTGCTTCTCCTATTTTTTCCTCCCAACACCGACTGTGAGTTTTTATTCCTTAAACATCAGCATTTCTTTTGTTTTGGAGATTAGTCCCGTAGTCAAGGAACATGAGAAGCAGCTTAATTTGTACAAAACCAAATGTAGCTGAACTTCTCTGCAGAACTGCTCAGCAGTGGAACCGTTTATGATATTCCGATCCTCTGTGTCAGAGCTACAATCCACTGCGATGTGTGGTACAGGCTGCCTGTGAAGCGCACGTTGCCTCTAATTCTGGCTTACTCCCAAGTAAGGCAAGGACTGGCTACATTAACTTTCACAAGAGGCACAGAAAGTCAGTGCAGACATCCTCTGGCAGAGGCTGCACTTGGGCTCTGTCACCGAAATACCCCACTTGAGGAAGAACATTCAATTTCTGCCTTGGAAAAACAGACTATGAACACTGCTGCGCAAGTTGACGACGAACATGCCAATCCACCGGGTGCAGCCAGCACTGGGACCTGAATTCAAACAGCATTATTGTGAATCACTTTCTTTGACTGATTTAACACACATGCAAAGTTGGCAGAGCCACTCAACAAAGCAATCCTCACCACTCCCCTCCTCAGTTGTCCTGCCTGGTGCTTCTTGTGCTCTGCTGGCACACGTTTCTGTGTGCCTGCCCAGTGCGCAGGGTGCAGGAATTGATCCAGCTGGAGGAAAGAACTGTGTTTCCTTTGGTGGGTTTTACCCTGAATCAGTTCCTACCATCCCCAAACCTAGATAACTAAATGGTACAAATAATTGCCAGCATTACCCGGGCACTGCAAGGCAGGGAATGCGGAAATATTCCAAGGAAGTAGCAGAACAGTTTAATTTGGAGGAGTCCTTGCACAGGGAACTCTACTGGCTCTAAAACGCCATCTGCTCTAGAAGGACGCCGAGTATCATTAGCAAATCTGTGTTTCTCATCACATGTACTCTTGATCAATGTCAAACATTTATAAACATCCATGATTAAAGGTCAACCACACAGTCCTCAATTATTTAGTGTTAGTTTCAGACTATGTTATTATGTTTAATGCTTTTATTGAAAACAAAAGTTGGGCAAACAAGAAAAGCAGAGGGGCTGGGGAGGGAAGAGCATGTAGAGACCTGGCTCGTGACAGCCAGACTACTTGTATCCTTCCCTGGCTGCTGGGGAATAGCTGGGGCCAAGTGAAATTGGAGGGTGTGTTCTCCCAGAAAGTTTCTGGCACTTTATTCTACTTCTAACACAACATTAACATTACTGTTTGGCTAATACGAGTATTTTCTCCTATGTGAGTTTTCAGGTCCTGCATAAAAATGTTTTGAACTAAAACAAATGCTAAACCAACGTTATTCTCACAGCTCCTGTGAGAACAATGAGGGAAAACCTTCCCTTTCCCTACCTCCGGTTCTTGTCTCTCTGGTGGCTTTATCAGATGTTCAGAGGTTAGCAAGAAATGCAGAGAGAATTGTCCTTCCTGCCTTGTGCGTTGGGACAGTCTATTTCCTGGTCCTTTAGCTTTGCTCTGCATCCATCTCTCAGTTTACAATATACGGCTCAACCACCTCATGGGTATGACAGAAGAATCTGTGAAAGCGCACAAGCAGGAACATGATGAGCACTTGCGAAAGTATGTTCCATGAGCCCTGGACACTTGAGAGCTTTGCAAACAAAAACTTACCAGAACCTCACTCTCCCCTGCCCCAACTAACGTCCCATACCACCACACACACAGCTGTGCAGTGGGGTGACAACAGGGAGTGGAGAACAACCCTTTGAAGCTCGACTCCCTCTATTTGCAGGTGTAGGAGCACCTGGGAAGACCAAAGCAGAAAAGGCAATCTAGTGTCCACATAAGATGGGCATAGCTCAGCATCTGTAACACCATGTACCTGACCCTCCAATAAAGTCCCTGAAGTAAAGCTGCACATGAAGCCGCCAGCTGGGTCACTAACCAAGCTGGTTAAAAATCCTGAATTCTGAGTCCCAGCAGTACTTTCTGCCAATGCTGTTAGTTGTTACAACCTGCCTTGTACACTGTCTTCTGAATGCCAGAGTTCTCTACTCCTGCCCTTTCAGAAGCAGAACTCCTTAACCTCCAGCTGCAGAGAGCATTACCTTCCTGACTTCCTCTCTTCTGCCCTGGAATGAGAACAGAGCTCTCTCCAAGGAGAGCTGGAGCAGGATGTCTTCCAAGGTGGTCAGACATGCAGGGCAGCAATTCATTCAACAACCGAATCTCCTTGCAGGAATATTTCCATTTACTGTTTTCCTTTTCACCCACCAGAAAGGAGCGATTTGGAATGAGGGCATGCCTCATAGTCACTGATGGAAGGACTCAAGCTCGGCAGACAGAACAAACCTGCTGGCAGTGGGGATGATGGAGCACCAACGTGTGTTCACAGCAGTTCCTTCCCCTTGCTGATGCAGGCTGGAGACATTCCAGCCCGATGGTAAAGCAGCAAGGAAGGAATAAATACACTTTATGGCAATGTTATCGATCTAAATTCCTTACAAGAAGATTGGTTTCTGAAAGTAGATGGTGTTACTGCACTGTTAAGAAAATGGCTTCTTATCTGGTGAAGACTAACTGAATACTTATGGTTAATTCCTCTAAAACCCGTCACACATTTATCTGAAGATGAACTGTAATAAGATGCAGATGCTGTGCTTTAAGTACTCCAGCAGCCATAGGGAAAATAGAGTAAATGCTGTGCAACAGGTAGCCCTTCTGCATCTCATCATCTGTCTGCGCAGTAACAGAGCAGGGAAATATGATTCCTGTAGATAGAGGAGAAACACAGAGAAAATATACTTTGTCCCTCACTATCCCTTAGACCTTATTCAGCAGCTGTTGAGTGTATTACCGTGAAGCCTGCTTTCCAAGAAATGCATATCTGCCAGTAGTACTTACAGGCTATGTTCAAACCTAATAGCAAACCTTGCCCGTCATGAAGCAGAGCTTGTACTCATTGCCTCAGATTATATTTAGTGCCATCGGGCATGTACACCTCTGAAAAAACAGCTTGCCCTGAATGCTGATGACAGCAGGATAGCAAAGAGCAAAACTGATCATAAAAGTGTCCTAGATTATTGACATAAGAAAAGGCAGAAAAGCTTCCTTTCATTCTGGTCCTAGTTACCCAAGCTTCCATATTTCTTCTCTTACACAGCCTTAACCAAAGGAATGAAATCAAGTCCTTATTTTCCAGTGCAGGCAAGCTGCATGCATGCATACACACACTGAGGCTAGCTTGTGCCCTGCAATACTTCAGAGTGCAAACAAAATCAGCCCAACTCCTACCACAAGGGGTACAAAAGCAGTCCGGGGGCTTGGTGCATGGGGGCTGGATTAAGTGAGCTTATTGAAGCCTGCTGCCAGAGGCAGCCCATGTCCAACAGAACCCACTGCCTCAGGCTCCAAGCTCTGCAGCTAACCTGAGTGAGGGACTCTAACTGTGGGAGATGCACTGCTTCTGCAGGCCTGGATCCAAGTGTCTGGATGATCCAGGAGCACAATGCTTTAGCAGCACTGATATACCCACATGCAGCAGCAATTCCAGCAGCAAGGGAACAGCTGAGCTACAACAACTCCAGCTGGTTATGTTCTGACATTCAGAAGGGACTGGCATGGAGATGAATCACATTCTATACACGATCTCCCCTAATTTTCCACACAGACATTCCTAGCATAGAACACTTGAACAAAAGCTCAGTATGGCCAGTAAAATAACTCTTCCTCCTAATGGCAAGAAATCCATTTACATACTCAAGCTCTAAATCTCTCAAAAAAGCTAAATCATTACACTTCCAATCCCAAAACAAGCCACCTGAAATGCCAGGTCCCTACGGCACAAGCGAAGGTGTTCAAACAAGATACAAAGCTAACGCTAACAGCTTATAACACAACTTTTATTAGAAAAGTTATACATAACAGCATCAACTATTTCCAAGAATATTAACCTTGAAAAGCAACAAAACCAGACTAAAAAGGTGTAACAAGAAACTAATGACCTTTTCTATAATTAAACATTCAAGTTATCTACAATGTCTCTTTTTACAAAGGGGAAAACCATGGTTTTACAGGCACATCATGTTGAAAATAAAGCTGCAGTAACTTTATACAATTAACTTTTTCAAGGATTATTAAAACATGGTCATCATGTAGTCTCAGCTTTTTTTAAACATTCACATAATTTTACAGTTGAGTATACACTGAATTTTCAAGAGTCCCAAAATTACTTCACAAAAGTGCCAACATTAAAACCAGAACCTTCAGTGTGAATAATTTTGCCCTAAGAAAAGTTAAGACAGGTTTCCATAATCAATATATTCACATCATTTCTGGTGCTACCAGGTCTAGCAGTAAAGCTTCATTCTCTGCAAGTAAAATCAAGTGGGACTTCTTTTGCCAAACTGATAAAATGTTTTGAACACAGGAGTGCCATTATTGGAAGAACTGATACTAAAGCCATAAATATATCCAAAGAGCCATTAATACCCTACACAATTCAGTTGAACTGTGCCTGTTTGTACTGTATATTCAAGTTTGTTGCCCTTTCAGTACAGGTAGCATCTGAACTCAGCCTTTCTACAAAGGCAATCTGTTCAACTTAATCATGTCTTCATATGCCTGCTTAATAAAAATCAGATAATTTACAATCTAGAAGTCTGTTTTAAAAAGTCTGGAGTTTATATACAGGTCTAACAAACCTAAAGCATTTTGAGACCTTCAAGGTTTAAATGAAATTACTATAGAGTTTTCGCTTAATGCTTATTAACAGTAATCAGCCATTATCAGTAGTGGACCATTGTGAGGTGACAAGTGAAAGGGAATGTTTCATCTAAAATGCTTACCATGTGTTCTGCCCTTTCGCGTATGCAACAGGATCACACAGAGGAAGTGCTTTCCACGGACACCTGTTTCCCTTTAGCATCAAGGGCTACAAAAAAGTCTGACTGCAAAAATGCAGTGAGAACACAAGCTGACGGATCAGGCACTACCTTTCATATTGGCAGCTTTGAGAGACCCACGGTACGCACAAAGATCTAGAAAAGGGGGAAAAACCCACTACTACGAGAAGCAAACCGAACATTTTGGACAAGTTTGGCAAAGTTTTTAATCAGACAGGAGGCTGGCCATTCTGGTTTACTTGTATAGGTTAAAAATATCACTATTGAATCAGCTAGTCAAATTATTGTAAGACATTTTCATTGATACTCAACATTACATGCACCAATATTGCACACATCTGCTCCGAGCTGTTAAACAATCTTCATCTGGGCCCTTGAGCTGTCTGGTTTCTGCAGTTGGAACTCAAGCCACCCACCCCAGCAGTTTCACTAAAAATTTAAGTGGTAGATTTAAAAATACAAAAAACCAAAATAACCCAAAAAGAAAAAACAAGGACTTTATACAGACAATAAAATCTAAATTCTCTGCAATGGTCTTGTGGGCCCTACAGATGGGGCAATACACGTACGCACTAGTGAAAGGAAACACTAGCTCTGCTGTATCTAACCATTCAAATGATATGAAATCTGGGACCAGGTGTTGCAATGATGTCGCTGTAAGGCTCCTCCTGTGTCAGCTCGATAGCTTGCTGCTTTTTAAGTACCAGGAAACTGTAGAATTTGGCAGCTGCTTGTTTTCTGTTCGTATTTCTGCACAGCTCGAGCAAACTGATGGATTCCGCTCCGGTCTTAGCAAGAGCCCTCTGAAAAACACAAGATCGATACCACAAATTAAATAAAGGACTACATATAAACAAGAATGTCTGTTGGCAAGATTCTGGTGGTTGTCACCCCCAGGATCTGGGAAGGACGTGATATTGGACGGGGACATCACAACATGTACATGGGAATTTCTATATGGATCTTATCTAAATGAAATCAAGGCGGCTTCACAGGGATGTGCCAATAACAATTGGTCTTGAACTTATTCCAGAAAAACTGCAGTATGGCACTAGCTTTTCTTGCTGCACCAAGAGCTGAGCCAGTCCTTTCTGACTACAGGACAAAGACTTTTTGAATGGGGGGGGTGGAATATATCCTGTTTGATTTCTCAAATAAAAAACCTCAAAACCAGATAATAATGACCTGTTGTTTAAAACAAAATCTCCAGAGCTGAGGCTTTTCAAAATGCCTCGTTTTCCCAAGGTGAAAGCCTGTTTATTTCAAAAGCTCGCCCATTTGTCTGAAGCTGAATTACCCAAAGTCACTTACACTTTTTTCAAAGTCTTGGCCAGCATATTAAAATATTCAGGAAAATACATCTGTTTGCTGGCAAGAACAACAACTGACGTCTCCAATTTAAAACAGAACCGTCTGCTCTGGAATATCTACTAGATGAAAAGATATTAGGCTGGCCAAACCAAATTACTTTATATTAAACAGATTTTAACTTCAAATCTCATTACAGACTTAATGTTTCAGCCATCCAGTTCAATGCTCTTTTGGGCACATTGAAGCAAGAATTGAAAGAAAAGAAGAAAAAAGCTACACATGGTCCAAAGAGAATTCTAAAGCTCTTTTCAGAAACTGTGATGAAACATTCAGTGAGGAAAACATTACACAACATTACCAACTGAACATCTGCACACTTGAAAAACTGCTTTTAGGCAACAGTTGCACTGGTTTGGGCTGGGACAGAGTTAATTTTCCTCACAGCAGCTCATGGTGCCCCCAGCTGACCAAAGGGATATTCCATACCACATTAAGTCATGCTCTACAGTAATACCCAGGGGAAAAGAAGATGGATGTGTGCGCGCATTTGGGGCTACAGCATTTGTCTTCCCAAGTAACCATTACATGCAGTGAAGCCCTACTTTCTTGGAAATGGCTAGATGTCTGCCTGTTGTTGGGAAGCAGTGAATGAATTCCTTGTTTTGCCTTGCTTGCAGATGCTTTACCTATTAAACCACCTTTATCTCAACCCATGTTTTCTTGCTTTTACCCCTGTGATTCTCTCCCTCATCTCATCAGGGAGGAGTGAGCAAATGGCTATGTGGTGCTGAGCCCATTACCAGGGTTAAGCCACAACCACAGTTTAAACAACCTTACTAGCAGAATTCTTGCAGGTGTGCAAAAGAACTTAAATCACATTAGTTTACAAAGTAAAGACACTTAAATTTAGTTTTACTTTGGTGTCGTAAGGGCTATTTAAGAGTCTGAAATTAAAAATTTATTGTTTTGTGAAGTAAGGAATGATTCTTACAATACAATTCTAGTTACATTTTCCAGACCTGTAAAGCTTCTGCTTGATTAGATCAGACTTTTGAGAAGCTTAACAGAATACAAAATACTACTTAATCTCATCTTACTGAAAACTCATCAGCATCCCTGCCCCCAGTTCACTATCCTGGAAGTTCAGAGGCACAATAATGACAATGAGCCTTTATCAGCAGATATAGAGCCTATCAATGTCACCAAAAAGCAAAGATGACTCTTGAAAACAAAACCAGCTTTGAGACAGAACTGAAACACTTCAGAATCTCAGGAGCTGCCAAAACATTTAAGTGAACAAAGGGGTAGGAACCACAAACTAGACTGAAAGGCAAAGGTAGTCCAAGAATATATGAAGTACACAGAGACCTAAATGCAAACAGACAGCAGTTTGCACTTAAGGGTATAAACGCGGCATTCAGTTATCAGAAAAAAAGCCAGCAAAAATCCATCCTACAAAGATTATCTGTTTGTACAGACCAAAGCTACATGCTGAAAAGTAACACTGCACCTTAGCCAAGATCAGATGCCCACAGCTGTTATAAATTCAGCTTATCATAGAATGGAAGTTTTCAAACTAGCCTCGCTGGGACTAAACGTTCTGTAAAAGGGTTTTATCCCTAGACCTTGCTGGGGTTTGCTCAGGGTAACACAGCACTAGGTCAGAGGTGCTAAGGTTTCATTAAAAACACAATCGAACCCAATTATTTTAAAATCTGAATTTCTGCTTTCTTGCACACCAAGTGCAGACATAAAGGTTGAAAAACACGTGAGGAAAAAATTGAACTTCAAATGTTCTTTGGAAAAAGAATGACAATTATATTATTACTTAATCAATTACAAGCATACCCCCCCCCCAAAAAAACACCAGAACTGGTATTTTAAGTCTGTAACATCTACTGCAAAGAAAGCTCTTTCTTACCCTTCCAACTCTGGCCAGAAGCATCAAAGGCTACTTTAAGAGAAAGCAAATGATCATGTGTACCTGAAGTCCATGAAGCATTTGTTGAGTCCTCTTGTTCCATCTCCTTTCTTCTTGATCCTGATCACCCCCTGTGCCATCTTCCTCCTGCAAGTAGCCAAAATTCATGCATTTACAAAACAATCTTTCATCCACTGAGTTATGAAATGAAAGAGGATATCTAGATATCACTGCAGCTTTTTCTTTTCATCAAGCCAGAAGGTTTAGACAACTTGAGTCGCAGGCTACATCCAGGAGAGGCAGGAAGTAGGACAGAGGAAGACACAGATCTAAGCTGATGTACCATAGCAAGATTGCCTACCGTGATGATTACACCTCAAAATGATATGCTGAGAATTAGTAAAACACAGAAGTTCAGTCATGACAGCTGAATGAGAAGAGACCCTTCCTTCTAGTCTAGGATTGCTAGCACTGAACACAATATTAACGGTGCTTTTATTTTGCAAACATTAATAAACACATTCACAATTTCACTTTGGAACCAGAACTACTGAAAACAGGTTATTGCTAAAAGCTGCAAAGACCAGCAGCTCCCCATGCCCTATGAAACACTCACCAACACAAAACAGTACTTGTTTATGGAAGATGTGTTATATATTTTAAAAGTGACATCCTGAAGTGTCAGGTAGTTGGACTAGATGATTGCTGCAGATCCCTTCCAACTGAAAATGCTCTAACAGCACTGTTAGGAAAATCATCTTGACTGAAGTAATTCACATTTCTTTGTACCTGTGACTTCTTACAGAGGGTAACTTCATATGTCCAGATACATTCCTTCTCCAACAATAAAACAGTTCAACAAACTAATTTGGTATTTTGTATTTTGGGTGTAAACCGAAAGCAATCAATGAAGTTTGACTTGATATCCATAGAATATTAAATATTGTCATTAAGAAACAGCTTCAGTTTTCACATTTTAGAACATCAATGGTTTTCTCACAAAAATCTACATTTATGGAGTGGCATCAATTATTTAAAAAGGAGCCATAAAATTAAGGTCAAAACTTCTTGTATAAGGCATCATAAATACATACAGTGGTTTAATCTAACCATATGTGAGAACAGGAGAACCCTTCAAATCAAAATGTATATGTAATCTATAAAACAAAGTAATATAAATAATACAAAACGGTCATAGAATAATTTTTAAATCCACATTTAGAACCTCTGGAAATGTAGATTTAGTTTCCCAAGTAAGGACTAAAGATCTATTTCTTATGCCAGTTAATGATTCCGAAGTCAAACAGTGCTGAGGAACACACAAACCCTTTCCAGATAAGATCTCTTACCTCCTCTTCTTCCTCCTCCTCTTTCTCCTTTTCCTTCTCCTTCTCTTTTTCTGGCAGAAGCTCTAGCTCTGGTATTAGCTGGCAGATGTTTTGGGGCTCCTCTGAAGGCATTTCTACAGGTGGCATTTCCAGCTGTTGTGATGGTGGATGCTTTAAGAGTACACAATACAGTTAAACCAGTAGCATCATTTATCAGTGCTTTCACAATAGAATGCTTATGCTATAAACCACTTTCACAAAATCCAAGTCTCTAAATCTGAGCCATTTGTCTGACTTTTTCAGTTTTGAAATACAAAAAGCAATTTGTTTTGTTGTGCTGTCCATAGATGTAGTTTTAATCTTTTACATTCTATTCAAACCAGAAATTATGACACCATTATGAGGAAAAAGGCTTTCCAATAAACTTCACTTAGTCCACCACCCAAACTATTGATCTCACTTCTTGGATCAGCTCGTGCAACTTTAAAATCCTGCGTAACCAGATGCAGTGCTACACAAACACATTTTAACTCACTGGAACAAGATATCTTCAAACTATCAAAATTATGTTCTTTGCAAGACAAGCATGAAGGAATTAAGATGTAGGCATTTCGCTAAGCTTCCCAAAATGTATGAGCGACTTTGGTGCTCAGGTATCATTCCTCAGAAGATATTTATATCAAGAAAATCCAGAAAAGCAGTTTAAAAGGATTTATGTATTCAGTTTTAATAAAATTATTCTCCCCCTGAATCTATACTTAGTTAAGTGTTTGCCAGTAAAGTTACTATGACACCTGGAAACTGTTTTACACTCTTTCCACCCTAAAATACCTCAAAGTAACTTTTCAGAGACAGAGCAGATACTGCTACAAGGAGAGTATACCACTACTGCTAGAGGCCTGATCTGGTTGACATGATCAAATTCCCAACACACACCAACGGCACAAACTTCATCACAAAGTACAGCCAATGCCAATTTCATCCAATGACATGGCCAAGAGCAGCAGCAGCTGCCACCTTTTTTAGTAAGATAATGTAATATCCAACAGTCTCATTCTACAGCAAATGACCTGTTAGCCAAGAAACTTGTAAAAAGTGGGGTTAAAAAATACACACATGACACAGCATAAACCAGGACTGTTCTCACCAAGTAAGCATTCAGAAAAGTAATACACCTTTCGTTTTGCCCATTTCCCCCCACCTTCACAAACATGGTTACCTTTCATACTGTATCATAGCTTTTACAGAAGAGGAAGATATGAGCTAGTTTCCAAGCCTACTCATAACTCAACTAGGAAATCTTTCCTAAAAAACAAAGTTTTCCTTCGAACCCTTAATTGCAGAACATCAGGACTATCTTTAAAAGGAAGCTGCATAGCTAACACAATCCTTTCTTCATCAGTGAAAGCTGCTCATACCGCTTGCCAAACAGAACTTGATAGCTTTGTAAGCCATACACCTTTCTCCTTAAAGGCTATTTTCTGGAGAAGACAGCTCCCTTTCTTTATCCTACCTGCACTTTAAGTGCAAATCTTACTGAAGCATTTAAGTAAAACACCACAAAGACTACCCAGAGCCATAGATTCTGATACTACTCTAGCATATTCACACCACCACAGAAAACTAGTGCCTCAAATCTGTATCACTTTTCATTCTTATATTGAAAATAAAAAAAATAAAAAAAAAAAAAAAAAAATCTTACTCACAGGTAACACTGGCTCTGGTTCTACTTGCTGTAGTTTGCGCTTAACACCTGTCTGAGGTGGTGGGGGTGGCATAACAGAGTCATCCAGCTTGGTTCGGCTGCCTTCCATCATTGATTCTTGCAAACGACTTGGTTCTTCCAGAATAGGCTCATCTATGTTACAGAACAAACCCAATTTCAGATACTTCGGTAGAACTTCAAATTACATTTCTAAGTCCAACCTGCTATTAATTTAGAATTGAGCATTCTTTTAACAGCCTGCATAGCTTTGGCACCAGCTTGAACAGAACTGGTACAGATGTACATACAACCTGATCCAACATCTATTTAACCTACTGGATCAAATTGTCTTCTGCTTCTAGGAAAAAAGGCTATTTTAAGCCACAGGCTGTGTACCGAGCTAAACAACCACTACAAAACTCTTTGCTTCATTCATAATCTTTGGTGACTTAATACAAAGCACAAACAGAAGAGACAAAAATAAGCTCTGACAGAAAGCAGAGCATCTCTGACAAGACACAAACCAATGACATCTCGTTGCTGCTGTTGCTGTTGTTGCTGTTCCTCTCTGGGAACCTCTGGGTTTTCAAAGTCTTTAAGGAACTCATCAAGGTTGTCAGCTTCTCCACCTTTCCTCCTCTTTCTTAGGTCTTCTGGTACCAGGGGTGTAAGACAACGAGTAAAGAGCTACAGGGGAAAGGTGATGTTAATCACTACTGCAGTTCTCAGTGTCCTTCATTTCATTTAATTTCATTTCAGAACAAACAGTTATGGATCATTTCCTTTCTCATTCTTTATGCTCCTTTCCAACAGTAGTAACATTAAACAAAAAAGGTAACTTATTTCTGTAACTGATAACTATTTTAAGCCCTAGTGTTATCTTAGTTGTTTTAATGACTTTCTTTTATTATAAATATGGCTATCGCATCACTATTCATATACTGATGTTTACTATATATGAGACACAATCCTGAATATAGTCCATTTAGAAACGAACCTGCACAAAGCCATTACCTTCAGTAGCCTGTTATTCCACAAAGGCTGCGCAGGCAGAGAGAAAAGCTTTTCAACACCACCAGTTTCTTTCCACATCATCAGCTTCTTAGTAGGAGGTGCCAAGTCCAACGTAGTAACAATGTCAGAGTAGTCACTTAACTGGGCTCGAATAGTCTTGCTATCCAGCTCTTTCACGCTGTCCACAATCAGCTTTCTCTTCCTTTTTGCTTTGGTTTCCTTGACTGTTGAGATTTTTAGCGAGTAATAAAGGTTAGCTCAAACAGACACTACACTGTGCAATAATCCTGCATGTTCTCTATAGATGTTATCCGCCCATGTAAAATGCTGCCTCAAGAATCTAAGGCAATGTTAGCTTTGGGAGAAGGAATGAAAAGCTACAAGCCCTATTAAGGGTCAAACACTACGAATGCTGTACCAGAACCTCCAAATCCTTCCATACGTACATGTATTTCTTCAAATCTACCTAAACCTCAATGTCCTCATCTGCCTCCCTCCCTCATGGTTTGCTTGTCAGGCTGGCATTCTTCAAGAGCAAACCCTTGAGATGTAAGGCCCCTCTGACCAAAGAGTCAAAATGCCACAAAATTTTTCCCCTAAGCCCTATCTGAGATCTGGTAGTGTTAATGTGGGTGGTCATCTTACCTGTACCTCTCATCCTGCTCTAGAATGACTTTACTGCAAATTGCTTACAGCCTGGCACTCTGCAGCAGACCCTGAAGCTCTGGCAAACGCTGTCTCTGCTGGTCCCAGCTGATCAGCTAGGACCTCTGTTGCTAGCTTGCCACCAGAGGGCAGCGCTAGGGCTTTTTAATTGGCCAAGCAGTAAATCTGGCCTGGAGTTCAGTCTGAAAACACAGGACAAACTACATTTTTTCCAAATCTTTTATAATTTTTTTTAATAAAGCAGGGACCTGTTTCTAATGAGCCAAGTACAGTACCAGTTAAAATAATAGTGTCTTGCATTAGAGAAAAAGACAAGGAATTTCACTATTTAGAAGAACATCAAATACAGATGCATCTCCTGAAATCATCAAGTCATTAAAGCTATCAGCCACCAGAAGAGCTTTCATTCTTGGTGTAAACAGTCACTCCTGGCCATCAAACATAATTGTGCTACACCACAGATATTGCATTAGAATTAAACATATGGTAAGTTCTATTCAAATGCACTGTATTTTAAGCAGAATGTTTATCGAAAGCTACAGTACCATGCTGCTGCACATACTGACTGCAGAAACTACAAACTAGGATCAGCTTAGATCATCAGTGTAAGCTACTTACGTAGAAAGTGCTCAAAGGCTATAGTTAAAATAAAAGAAATACAGCACTTGGTCTCTGTTTTCTCTTTCAACTGAGAACTAGAGTCAGCAGCAGTGCTAGACATTCATTTCCACTCTGTCAAACTAAGGTGGTTTCTGATGACCCAAGCAGAACACCCACAAATTGCTTACTCACCAGTTATGTCAATGGGCTCCAGAGCAAAAGCTTCCTCTTCATTGGGGACAAGTGTTGTCTGATCAGTCATAGTTGGTAATGGTTCAACTGGATCTACCGAGTCTGGGCTGTCTGGTCCACCCACTGCCAATTAGAACAAGTACCTTGCACTATGTCAAAACGTTAAGAAACTGTGCTACCCTTCCCATGTCCCCCTCCACCCCTTTAAGGGCTTTACCACATTTCATACTTTTGAGCTCAACATGATTTTAAGGAATACCTATTTTTCCTTTTAAGGAATAGCTGGTAAATGTTCAACTGATCTACCGAGTCTGGGCTGTCTGGTCCACCCACTGCCAACTAGAACAAGTACCTGCCACTATGTCTGAACATTAAGAAACTGTGCTACCCTCCCATTGCCTGTGAGAGACAGATCTGATTGGTATAAGAAACTGAGATGGAATTCCACCAGTCCATTGTCTCAGAGATGGGTGGGAGGAGTTAAGACTCCAGCGTCAATAGCCTTGGGAAAGGGTGCGAGGAGCTGAAATGGAACACCACTCATCCATTGCCTGAGGGATGAGTAGGAAAGAGCTGAGATAAGACTCCATTATCTGGAGGTGTGAGATTTGCCATAAATCTCCAATTGCTGCCCATTGCCCCAAGAATTGCTGCAGGCACATGCAGTTGAAAAGCTGGCTGCAAAAACAGGGAAACTGATTCACCAGGAATGTTTAATACTGTCCTGGGTTCATTCAGCCATAGCAGTAATTTTTCTTAGCAGCTGGTGCAGTGCTGTGTTTTTGACTTTAGCCTGAGAACAGTGCTGATAACACCGATGTTTTTAGTTGTTGCTAAGTAATGCTCACTCCCATCAAGGACTTTCTCAGTCTCACCCTCTGCCAGGGAGGAGGGGTACTGGAAGCAGGGAGGAAGCAGAGACAGGACACCTGACCCAACCTAGCCAAAGGGCTATTCCATACCACAGCACTTCTTGCCCAGTATATAAACTGGTGGGAGATACCCGGAAGGCTCAGATCGCTGCTCTGGTCGGGCTGGGTATGGGTCGGTGGGTGGTAAGCAATTGTATTCTCTCCCATTGTTATTTTATTTCCCTTATCATTATTATTATTGGTGGTAGCAGTAGTAGTTTTATGTTATACCTTAGTTACTGGACTGCTCTTATCTCAGTCTGTGGGATTTACATTCTTTGGATTCTCCTCCCCATCCCTCTGAGAGTGGGGGGAATGAGTGAGAAGCTGCATGGTTCTGAGTCACTGGCTGGGCTTAAACCAGGACAAATACATGACATGGAGAACGGAGGTACTCCCCCCAACTCATTATAAAAGGGGGAAAAGGTAATCAAAAAAAAAAAAAAAGCCTGTGCCATGAGGATGACTTCAAAAGGACACCTCTGTGAGGACACTCCACCGATGACTACGGACCCTGAGGGACACCATCCATGAGACACCGCCATGAGGGCAACTCCATCAGGACACCTCCAAGGGTGCCTTCAAGGGGACAACTTCAGGACACCCACCTCCGATGACTACTACAGACTCTTGGGGGACACTGCTCCGATACTGACAACAAACCCTGAAGAACTCCCACCACTGATGACAACAGATCCCTGGAACACTGCTGGATCCACAGTGGTGGCTATCTCTCCCTTTGCATCCCAAATTCTTGCTTCATTTTCTACTTTTTTTTCCAATCTGTCCTAAAGCTATGCCCTTTATTACAGTAATTTCCCTTTTTAATGATAACTGTCTTTTTTTAATAAGCCAACTGATCAACTACAGTACTTCATCTTGTTTGCATCTTAATTTCACTCTTAGGATTACGAATGAAAAAGGGTCTGACACTGGGGTTTTCTCCAATTGGATCCTGACAATGCCCTCCTCCACACCTTAAAGTTGTTTACCACATTTCATGCTTTCAAGCTCAACATGTTTTTAAGGAATAACTATTCTATGATTCTATGAATCAGAATCCCAATTAAATTTGTTTAGAACAAGTACTTCTAGACCTAGCCCTTGATCATACTCACTTGATACATTATCATCATCATCCATATCATCATGAGGAGGCTGCTCTGGCATCATCACTCCACTTTCTGAGAGTGCAGGTGGGTCATCAAAAATACCACCATCATTATTACTGAGAAGTTTATCATCTGAAAACCATATGAAACAATCAGTTTCGCATCCACAAATTCATGAAACAAGTATAAACAAATTCATGACAACACAGATAAAGATAATGCAAAGGTTAAAGAAACCTATACTTTCAAAGCTGACATAAAAACAATTAGTTCTTCTTCAAGGCACTTTTCTGCTCAAATTTTGTGGTTACAGAGAGCCTTTATTACAATACACATTCCACGTAATTGCATCTTACTAGTTTCTTAGTACTTCACAAAGAAGCACTTGATACAATTCTCAACATATTAATTAAACCCTTGGAAGGAGTCAAAGAACAAGAAGACTACAATATTTTGCCCACAGAATGTTATGGAATGGTAAAAACTCAGGATGATTTAATTTTACTTCATTTGAAATATGCCAACACTTAACATGCTACACATCATCTGTACCACAGTGGCACTTGCAAACAAGACTCCCACTGCTGAAGATACAACTTAGAGAGGGACTTGTCAACAAAGGAAACACTCTCCTCCCTGCTTCCCCTGCGAACTGACTACTGAGGCAGAAGATAGAACAGAAGAAAAACAAATTTCTCAAACATACCCAATATTCCTCCATCATTTCCTTCTCCAAAATTATCATCTTTGTATTGGTCTTCATATTCCAGGTGATTAGATTTCTCATTGAGGTGACTGGTGCTCTGTTCAGGTTCCAGTAGGAGATTGGAAGCACTGGTGCTCACTAGCATGTCATCCTCAAATGCACTACCTTCTCTCATCATCTCACGATCATCCATCCCAAAGTCACCTGCAAAGATACGATTTCACTGATATAAACACTAAAGAACCAAGATGCAAGAGACCTAGCTGATCAAAGGCCCATATGTAAGACCATTTCAAGTTATCTTAATTGCAGTTAATGACAAGATATAAGAATTGTGCCCAACAACACCACAGTGAAAATACTGTTCAAACATTATAAAAATAACCATCTCCTCTTCAAAGAATTTTATTATGTGAATTGATTTCAGCAAGATCCTACTAAAATTCAGCTGCACTGAAACTAAAGAATTTCAAGGAATTACAAAAAAGTTGTACCTTATGTCTTGAGTTTGGGCTTCATGTATAGAGAGCAAGGCAATACCACCATCAATACCTAGATTATACTTTCAAAAAGAGTACTACATTATGGATTACATTTGTGATCTCTGGAAACTAGATATTCAAGTGCAACTGTTTTCAGGCTTTAATTCAGATCTTAGAATGCTGTCCTTCAAAAGATACTGTAAGAAGTAAACTAGTGGCCATGACTGTTTCAGCTTTAGAAATAGAATCATAGAATCACAGAATAGTTGGTGTTAGAAAGGACCTTAAGATCATCCAGTTCCAACCCCGCTGCCATGGGCAGTGACACCTCCCACTAAACCATGTCACCCAAGGCTCTGTCCAACCTGACCATGAACACTGCCACAGATGGAGCATTCACAACTTCCTGTGCAACCCATTCCAGTGCCTCACCACCCTTACAATAAAGAATTTCTTCGTCATATCCAATCTAAACTTCCCCTGTTTAAGCTTGAACATATTATCCCTTGTCCTATCACTACAGTCCCTAATGAAGGGTCCCTCCCCAGCATCCCTATAGGCCCTCTTCAGATACCAGAAGGCTGCTATAACCTCCTAACAGTTCCTGATTGGAAACATGCCTATGATTAAAGCAACAGCTGACTTCATATTCACAGCAGACTTTGAAAATTGTAATTGACACAGTACTTCACTAATCAACCTGACTGAATACCCTTTATTATATTTGGACTTGATGATCTTATAGGTCTTTTCCAACACAGTTGATTCTATAAATCTTCAGCTTTACACAAGCAGCTAAAAGCTTGCTGAAATTAAGAGGAAAACCAGACATGAACAAACTAAAAATTAAATGTACAGACACACAGCATTTGGGACCTATTTTGGTGGAATCCCATAGCGATTGCAAAACTGTAACTTTACAGATACCAAAACCAGCTTAGTAACACATAAGATTTTTACCAAAGTCATTATCCTGAAGGATACTGATGTTGCCCACTTCTTCTCTCATTGTGATTTCTTCAACTCTACTCTGGTTCAAACTGAACTGCTGGGCCACATCAATGTCACTTAAACAAATAGAAGCCAATTATTAAAAATGAAGACAGATAAAGCCTGCTTAGAGAAATGTGAAATAAGCTTCTAAGTAGTATACTACACACTTCAATCAATTAATAAAAAAGCTGATAGTGGATACAGAATAGAAAACACTACTTAAACCAGTCAGACAATTCACAACTAAAACCTATCATCCAAATTGCATTAACTTCTGGGAGATGTACCAGGAGCCTCTCTTACTATGCTATCTTCTATTTTACTATCTTGCTATGTCAGGGTCATTAATTTTAAAGGCCAAATTAATAAGCAAGAAAAGACACCCCCCTTTCAAACTTCAAAAGTTATTAGTATATTAATTTGTCATAAATCTATCTAGTAGCAGTGCCAAGTTAACACTCTGTGGTGCGTTAAGGTCCGTTTCTCAGAAGACCACAGAATTTTTATGCAGTTTCAAATTAATTTGAAATATAAACCAGACAGAACAATGAGTAAAGCATATCGTATCCCAGAAATTCCATTATGAATAATCCAAAAGGGTAACAAACAATTCAAGTTGTACACTTGTTACTATGTTCACAAGTCATCAATCAGTATTAAAAAGTTTTAAGAATTAAAAGTGCCACTACAGACATTTCCATAAAACTAACCTTGTCTAACCTGAGAATATATGCGATGCCTTGCACAGAGAAAGAAGGAAATAATAATGCATATATGAGTTTCTTAAAAGTTTCTGTAAGGATAGATTTAGCTTCAGTTAAAATTACATGCTACTATGAATCTCAAATCAATGCAAAGATGATGGTGTACTTCCCTAGTGCAGCAAAAGGTTTAAGGATACAAGTTACCTACAGACTGGATTTTTTTTTAGTTTGGCAAGGCTTCTGCTGTTTAAAAACAACCTTTCCTTAACTGAAACCAAACATCATTCACATTGAAATAAAAGAAAAACCAAACAAACCACAAACCGAACAAAAAAACAGCCCAAGCTTACTCTAGATCAGGAAGTGGTTGGTCAAAATCATGAAATTCCTCAGGTAAGGTAATAGCATTGTAAGCAGCCTCTCTGTTTTCTTCAGGCAAATCGACAACCCCTGCAGAGAAGAATACTCAGACATGAGTTCCCACTCCTTACAAGGACAGCATTTTTCCCTCTGCCTTCAGTATTGTTTTCTCTGCATGAGCTTCTTGTCTTTAAATTGATGAACTGATGGTAGACACCTATGAAGAAACCTTAGGTAATGTCAGAATTGAGATTCAGTCTAAATTCAAAATGTATACCCTCAAGTCCTTGTATTGTTTCGTATGACCCTGGAAGCCTCAAATCACTGGATAACGTTTGCGTAGCACAATGCAGAGCTGTGCAGCTAAGAGAGGCATTGCATATCATCAAAACGCTATGCAGGTAACCTGCTACATAATCGGTTTATCATGACGCTCCAGATGAGCTAGTTAGTCCCATTGGTTTGGGTAAAGCAGCAACAACACAGGAGTCTGGTTTGGTTAAAGCAGTAACTCAAGTCAGTTCAATGATCTCTGAAAGTCCCAGCACAGTACTGACTGTACCTGGGCTGCACAAACTCCTAGGCTTCTGCATTTAGAAGAGCTGGATTACCTAAACCACATACATACCTTTTCTTACCCTCCAGAGATGTTAAATCTACTATTCAGTGGGCATTCTGAGAGCATGACTATCAGATTAGGCATCACATAAGAACAATGCCAGTAGTTGAAGCCTCTCTTTTATTCAAAGGCTTAGAGGTCAGGACACTTGAAAGTGCATGGGAAATGAAGGTTCAATTTCTTCTGTAACTTGCCGAACATTTGAGATCTATGTTCTGCCTTCTGACCCACATAACACAGGCAATTCTGAGGTACAGATACTTCAGAAACACTCTGCCCATCATGTTTCCTTCTGCAACGAACAAGCAAAGAACCACAGTCCAGAGAGACCAGGAACAAGCATGGGTCTGTAGTTTACTCATCTTGGAACTTGGCTAGGAATGAAGAAACCCTAGTCCATCCTTTCAGGGCTATCCAATATTTTTAGCTGTTGGCTGCTTAAAATAAAACATGTAAATGATTCTCAGTGCAGACAGGGTCAAGACAATGTCTAAACCACAAAGCTGATAAATTGGGACCAAGGACAAGTGCCTCAACTTTGCTCAGGTCAGCATGCCATGTTCTGTTAGACCTGTTTTAAGGCGCTTCACCTTCTACACACGCTCTGCTGGGAGTGGCAAAACTGGGAAAACAAACTGCTTTGTGAAATTAGACAAATTTGTGATACAATCACCTGGGGCAGTTAAACACAATAGTAAACAAAAAATTTGCAATGGTCAACAAATTACCATGAAAGCTACATAAACTTCAATGCCTGAATCCTAACATGGAGATTGGGAAACAAAGATAAAAGAATTATATACCTTCCCTTTCCTCAAATTTACTGTTGCATTGGCTTACAAGAGGTGTCTTTAAAAAAAAAAAAAAAAGGAAAAAAAAAATCTTCCTTTAAAGAGCTGCTTTTAAAGAAAGACTTCAGCTTTTACATCTGTTATACTCACAAACTTAAAAAGGTAGAATGGGATTCAGCAGCTGTAAGTATCCAGCAGCATCGCTGCCGCAGCTGGAGGAAAGTTTCCCAGGCCAAAATGAAAGAAAACTAACAACTGTGTGTTAGCCAAGTAATGAATTGCTGGATGGAAAATCATTTCAGGTATTAATACGGCTCCACATCTTCATGGAAAAAAATCTTAAGAGTAAGCAACTATATAGGGCAGAAGTTGTGTGCTGCACATACAAAAGGGAAAATACCTTTGTTGCACACAATACAGTTCACTTTATTTCCAGAAACTAACACGTGAAGGAGGTAAAAATGAAAAACTAGTTCATTCTACATCTTTTCTGTAACTCATGGCTAGGCATTCTTTGCCCTCGATGGAAACAAGTTCCTGTCTGTGCTTCTATTCAGCGCATGTAACTGACCTTTTACAGACTTGTGACAGAAGGTAAACACCATGCAGCATATTTCCATTTATACATCAACAACAGCCAAAATCATGACTGAGATTTAGTGAACTAGCACTAAAGTTTTCCTTCAGAACATAAAAAATGGTTTTTAAGCATACAACTCAGTCACACAGCAGACTGAAACTACGCTGAAGAACTTCTATAATCCTCTACAAAGAACTGTATGCAATTCTTCTACAGAGACAGAAAGACAGAATTGTATACCTTCCTAATACATATCTTTATATAAAAAATGTTACTTTTCAGAGAGTTCTTAAAGACAGATACCTGGACGAAAAGCCATCTTAATCTTAATGAAAGCCTCATTACAGTCTGCAAGAAGATATTTTGCTTTCCTGTGGTAGATTCTAACAACGCCTAGTAAGAGATGTCCTGAGGTTCGAAGTGCCATCTTCACCTAAAAACATATTGCACAATCAGTGAATTAGATGTGGCCTCGCTTTTTTTCCCCCCTATAATGAAATTTCAGTTGGCTTTGCATGAGTAAGATCAAATATTCCAAACAACACAAAGTTGACAGTTAAGGATGATACTCTACATATTATTTACTGATATTTGCCAGGTCATCCATGAATTAACAGCATCTCACTCCAGGAACTCCCAAATACTGCTCTGTCTAGTAAAAAAAAAAAAAAAAAAAAAAAGTGACAAAGTAAACCCCATTTTACAGTATCTTTTTCTGATATCTTTGTTTTTTAACTGGGGGTGGGGAGAAGGACAGTCATAAGATACAATTTAAGTAAAATTCGGTTAAAAACTGATACCTGTTACCTCTCCATCCTCTGTCCTGCAGTTAAAGAGAAAATTGGAGAAAAATAGTGGAAGATGTGGAGTGCATGAACAAACACCGCCACATAAAAACGAAATAGTTTCTTTCCTCCTTAAACTCACTGCTTTAATATGTAACTAAGTATCTGCTGTGGGAACAGAAAACTGATCAAAAAGATTCCAGGGAAGGACTCTTCTTATGTACGTTAACGTGAAAGAGTATGAGACTTGTGTTGAAAAGTACATGAAATAATTGCCTCCTAGAAAGACTAAGCCATAGAGGGCATAGGGGTTTAACTAAGAATTCAAAACCTGTGTTGTATACAGTCTTTCTCTAACATTCCAGCTGATGAAAGTGTTCCACAGAGTTAAATATATGAAAGAGTACCTATTTTCCTTTTTCTGCAAGAATGCTGCAGCTCACTAGTGATGCCATGAACATTATCATAATCTTCCTAAAACCCTCCAGAGTTGACACTGAAGCAAATCACTGCTCTAGAAGAGCATCTCTGTGATCGTACTATACATTTTTTGCTTATACTTTGCAGTTCTTCAAAATCCAGAGTAGCATTATAGAAACATTTCATGTTTGTACTGAAAGATAAAAATAAGTTCTCTTTTTCAAATAGTTGCTGTTCCTCTAAGACATTCAGGCATCTGGTAAGTGTCAAAAGTCACAATCATATCAGTCCACTAGCTCTTCAAAGGAAAATTTCATGAAGAGAATAAGGGAAAAAATAAAAAGAAAACCCCAAGAGCCATCCAGAAGTCTCGTATTCTTTCAGTTTTGTTGCTCTCTTTTCACCTCACAGTAAACCAGAGAAAAAGCTTCAAAAGCTCTTACACCAGTATAGTATTTTTACTGTACGTAAACCTACCCTCATGTAATCAGTAACATTACAAGCTACCATGATACTTCAGATCTTTTTGTTGTAGCTAAGCAGAAACATGCTTTGGACTTAGCTAATGAGCATAAACAAGCTACCTTAAAATATTATTTCCACACCTCCCAGTAACAACAGCACTGAAAGAGTCTTATCAAAAGGCTTTTAAAAGTTACTTGTCAGAAAGCCTGGGCTTTCCTCTCTTCCAAACATTTGCTTCTAAATGACACATGGTACATCAGGATACAAGTCTTCTATTTACACAAAGCAAAGCATCTTGTAACTAAATTGCATGATACTTCAGCATTAGAAAATTGACAAGAAAACACTCTTTAGAATCAGAGAGTCAATGGACTATTTCACATCTGAACAGACCTTTCCACCCCTTACAGTAACAATACAACAAACTTTATTTGTATCAGTGACCCAAACAGTAACTACCACCTGTACATACAATTTCTTGTTACTACAAGATAACATTACATCAATGTAAAACAGGTACCTTGGGTGAAATGATACTCTCCACGCTGCTCTCCAGATTACATTCAAAAACATGGGCTTTGGTCAGCTTCTTATCCCAGTGGGCCGCCAGCCAGATTTTGGCCAGCGGCCCACGCTTGCTGAGGACAAAGTGGGCATAGAACATGGTCCCAGATGTCTAAAACAAAAGTGCAAACCTGTAAAGAGAAAGGCAATTTTTTTCTTCTTTTTTGTAGAAGATCTGTGAGAGTAACATCCCTATAAACACCCCCTTATCTTCAGCACGCAAAGCACAGGTTTGCTTTTCATTCATTAGGGTCAGACTATTTTGTGCAAACTATTTAAAAAGCCAACACCTACATGTAGTGGCCATGTAATTGCATATATATTTATTGCAGAGGAAATACAAAGCAGGAAGAACAGTAACCTATGTCCATTTACACAATTTAAAAATGTTTACCATCCCACAAGGGAAAAACAAACTTTAATATATTAAACTCTATGGTAATGACACCAAACTCATACAATACAAACAGGTCTCAGTTTTCAGTCCACAGCAGCTTCTTACTTTCCGCTTTCAACCCTTTCCACTCTTAGTTCAGTAGCTACTAATATACTACACCAGTATATATTCTACACGGTTTCAGTAAAATATTCAGTGTTATAAAATACATAGTTCTAAACTTCATGGACTTCACTGAATTTTCTTATGGAAAGTACAATGATATCTTCATTTCTGAAGAGACTCTCTCCATTTCATAATCCTTTTAATAACACTTCATATTTTTTATTCAAGTGTTGGTAAAAATGCTACGAAAATTGACTGCATTATCTCAAACTTCCTGAAGATTTAGTTTTCCTCTTTCTCCCTTCACCAGAAGGATAGGCTTCCTTTTACCTATTTACGTAGTAACTACCTTCTCACAGCTAGTAAGATGCCAACATATCAAACCATGGGAAAGCAGAACAGCACAATGTCTTCTGATCTGAAGATGCTGATTTCATGCATGAGGTAAGCATATGATTCAGTCCAACTACAAGCTGAGAAAACAAAGTTTGCTTTAAAGAGGTGGAAGATTCTCACAAACAGCTTTTTCTTCAGCAATATCCATAACCAGGGAAAAGAAATGAAAAGAAGAGATGCAACTATTGGATTTCATCTCTTCCATGCCTACAGGAAAACTGTCACAGCAACATAGCAGTAAAAGCACGTCAGTTTAATCTAGGCAGAGTCAGTGCAAGGAGCACCAGTTTCTAGCCATTAAAAGAAAACCCATCGTTTCCCAAGTGCATGCCAACTATACAGGGAACACAGGGAAACACAAAGCATTGGTAAATACGACAGCCAGAGAGAGATTCTCCAGAAGCTAATTCCTAAACCATACCAATTTAGTTATAGGTAGAAGAAACAAGTTTCAAAGCAGGTAGGGCACAGCTGTTGTTATTTATAGGTACACTTCCAAAAAATAGACAAGTAACACAATTGTGACTTTCAGAAAATAAGCATAGGGGCAAGAAGAAGCACTGGCATTACTTGCTCAGTGGAAGCAAAGCCAACCTCGTATCTGGACAACAGAGCTCAACATCTCTAAAAGTAATGGATAACTATTTTTGGAGGTGGGGCTAGCGGTGGTGGTGGTTTTTGTTTTGTTTTGACAAGTGGGATTTGAAGGAATGTATAGGGAAGATTACAGTAATACCATACTCCATACTTGTACCCACTCATAGGTATTCTTCAACACGCAAGATGATGAAAGCTGTGAATTTCAGCTGCATTAAATAGAACAGTTTTCAGGCAGCAGAACTGACTACCAAGCTTACCTGTGTTAATGACAGACTGGCCACTGATTCTGTTCACAAACATGAATGTACACAGTGGAGAGGATTTAAAGGAAATAAAGGCCATGTTAACCTTCTGCTTGAGTTAACTCAGGAGATAGAAAGGATTTAAACTATTCTTAGGTTTGAAGTGGATACCCCTGAGTCACAACAAAGCTGTAGATTAACAAAAAGTTTAAAAGCCACTTTTATTTGTTGAGATTGTGTAGAAGCCAAGGACAGCACTGCACAGAGATGGCCATGAGAAAGCTCTTCTAGGACGCACAACAAAACAATTTGGAAAACTTCTTAGTCAATAAAAGTCATATAAAGGAAGGTATTGTGCTTCCCCACACACACACCATGATTTCTGAAAGACACCACACTGTCTCAAAGGCTAGCAGACAATCCCTTGTGCATTCTCAAAGGCCTCGGTATTTTTGTTTATGCAGGGACATAACTTTGCAGCACAGGATTTTGATATCTCAACTTGTTACCACAACCATGCAGTGCTTTGGCAACAGCAGGCCTGTAAACTACCCCTGAGTAAGAGGAACAGGGGAAAAATACAAACACACAATTAACAAAAACACTTCCACTACTCCATTAAAAACAACAGCTGCAGAAGAACATACTTTGATTCATGGAGTTTGGGGCAATTATTCAGCAATGTTTCACAATCATTAAAATATGTAGAATGGATTCACAAACCTTCAAACATACTGTTAACTGTAACCCTGAGAAAATACCTAAGATTTCCTGTTCAATGTGAAACACACTATTTGGACAACTGAGTTAGAAACAACTTATCACTTTAAATCCCATACGGCAAGGGTAATGCAAGCATAAGACAAATGACTATCTAAAAGGAAGCAAGGTTCCCAAAAAAAATGAGGTGTTGGGATCGCACCAAGGCTAATGATTTCACAACTCTTTTTTTTTTTGACACATTATTAACCTCTGTCTTATAAAGAATTGATAATCCAAGGCAAAGTACTCCCCATAAGGGGGCTTACCATGCATGAATGGGTTTCAAAACATATGCTTCCATAGCAAATAAATCAAAGACTAGAAGCTGAAAACCATGGTATCAAGGGAAGGCAGAGGAACAGTAAGGGGTCACCTGTGCTTGTGGTGGTTCCCAGGTTTCACTACCACTCAGCACAAGAACTATGGATCAAACCTAAAACTTGCTTGGAAGACTAATGAATAAATAATACTACATGTGCAGGCTGTTTGAACTTTTGGAGGGAGCAAGAACCAAAAATAACTAGATTCTGACAGAGGTCATCTGTTTCTCTTCATACATTACTGAAGCCTCACCACAAGCAAAACACAGGAAGAGAAACAGCGACAGACTACAGACAGTTTAAAGTGTGTTTTAAACTGAACCGTTATTAACAAATTCAACCTCTGTCCCACAAAGCACTAATTTCCTGTCACAGTATCAGCCTGTGCCACTTTAAAATTCCAGCAGATGCTCTGCTCGGTATGGTAATACCTGCATACCACAAATGGTACAAAGCCCACCTTCATGGTTCTGAGCCACTGTTCTTTTAGAGGATCAGGCAATGGCCCCAGCACCTGTTCTCACTGTCCCCAGATTTAATTCTTTCAGATAATCCTTTTCTTTATTTCAGGCTTTTTGTCTGATCTTTAATTCATAGGGCAGTATGCTGATGCGGTGGCATAAAAAAGAAGTAGATTTTTCTGGCATAATTTGAGGCTGGGAAGAATGTTAAAGGAACTAAGAGTTTTTCTGGAGTGGCAGAGTGCTAATGCAGACATGTAGAACATATGTCGTTGGCTGCAAGAGCAACTCATAAGAATCCCTAGAAGAAAAAGGGTAACTGATGGCTCCTGAAAAATTGTAAGGTAAAAAATAACTCTCAATTTTTGAAATTGATTGGATGCGAACCAGGACCTTAAGTTTGCTTTAGGAACTTACTCATTTTTCTGTTTTGCTTGCACTGCTCTGAGGCAAAAAAAGTATGTAGTCACACAGGACCAGGTGGGATCAAATCCTTATCTTGCCAAACTTTTAAAAGACTTTAACCTTTTTTTTAATTAACCTCAAATTTGCCTCCATGTACCAGAATTTCCCTCAGGTTCCTCTGCCTAAACTGGTCCTCAACGACTGCATAATCTTATTCGCAATATATTTATTTCTAAGAAGTGGGAAAAAGGCAATAATTCTATATAGAAAGTAACTGAGCACTTAAAGCAAAACTAATAAAATATAGCTAGTACACAGGGTCTGATCCAGAATCTGCCTGTTTCATTCTCCCATCTGAGAATCTGGTAATTGATCCTGCTGAAGAAGCAAGAAAATTGGGTAGATGCTACCCATGAACTTCATCTTGACTATCAGTTCACAAATACTAAGTCTTGAAATCCTTCTGCACCTTAGAACAGCTATTTACCTATGTGAGCTCTGAAAAGCACTCTCCCACAGCTTGAGTCCCATCCTTCAAGTCATTCAGAAAGAAGCTTAATGAACTAACAGTTGACAATATGGATGGCCGCACGCAAAGAGTTGTGCTGAATGGCTCAATGTCCAGATGGAGACCAGTAACGAGTGGTGTCCCTCAGGGATCAGTGTTGGGACCGGTCTCGTTCAACATCTTTGACAGCTACATGGACAGTGGGATTGAGTGCGCCCTCAGTAAGTTTGCTGATGACACCAAGCTGTGTTGTTAGGTTGATATGTTGGAGGGAAAGAATGCCATTCAGAGGGACCCTGACACGCTTGGAAGGTGGGCTGATGCCAACCTGATGAAGTTTAACCATGCCAAGTGCAAGGTCCTACACCTGGGTGGGAGCAATCCCAGGCACACGTACAGGTTGGGCAGAGAAGAGATTCAGAGCAGGCCTGCACAGAAGGACTTGGGGGTGTTGGTCAATGAGAAAATGAACATGACCTGGCTTCAGTGTGCGTTCGCAGCCCAGAAAGCCAACCGTATCCTGGGCTGCATCAAAAGAAGCATGACCAGCAGGTCGAGGGAGGTGATCCTGCCCCTCTGCTCTGCTCTTGTGAGACCTCACTTGGAGTATTGTGTGCAGTTCTGGTGTCCTCAACATAAAAAGGACATGGAACTGTTGGAACAAGAGCAGAGGAGGGCCATGAGGATGACCAGCGGACTGGAGCACCTCCCGTATGAAGACAGGATGAGAAAGTTGGGGCTGTTCAGCCTGGAGAAGAGAAGGCTGCGTGGAGACCTCACAGCTGCCTTTTAGTATCTGAAGGGGGCCTATAGGGATGCTGGGGAGGGACCCTTCATTAGGGACTGTAGTGATAAGACAAGGGGTAATGGTTTCAAACTTAAACAGGGGAAGTTTAGACTGGATATGAGGAAGAAATTCTTTACTGTAAGGGTGGTGAGGCACTGGAATGGGTTGCCCAGGGAAGTTGTGAATGCTCCATCCCTGACGGTGTTCAAGGCCGGCCTGGACATAGCCTTGGGTGGCATGGTTCAGCGGGAGGTGTCCCTGCCCATGGCAGGGAGGTTGGAACTAGATGATCTTAAGGTCCTTTCCAACGCTAACTATTCTATGATTCTATGATTCTAATAATATTGCAGACAACAGATACAACACTCACCATAATTTTATTTGACTGGTTCACTCTAGCACATTAAATCCACTTGCCTGTTACTCTGCTTGGTCAGGCTATGAAAACACATGCCAGTTCCCAGGTTAAGTTCAGTCTTGTTTTATTGTCACCTACTTCTGTTCCTCAGGCTACTCCAGAACCACATTCATCCATTGATCAGCAGAAAACTTCCACACTACAGTGTAAAAATCAGCCAGTCATTTAAATTAATTTGTTCTTAGGCCACCCTTCAGCCTCCCTTCTCTCCTGGTTCCTCCTTACACACATTTTCTTCCTATGCTCTCTGTTTCTGTTTTGCTAAGCCAAGCCAGCCCTGAGGTATGTAGGGAAGAGTGAGCTCACCCTGTGCACCTGAAGCAGCCTGAATTGGCTCTGCCAAGCTTCAGAAGTCCAGCAGGATTACCCTGACCCTGCGACTGTACTTAGAGTTCTTAAATTTTAACTTGTAATCCTTCACGGTCCTTCTAAAGCTTCCCTGGTGTGGGCTCTTACTAATGCTGTCTCACCAGCAGGTTCCATTTGCATACTGAGCACCTGGTGCCACTGAAAAAAACCCTAAAATTCATCACAGGACCCATTTTCACAAACTGCCAATAACTCCTTACTCCTAGCTTAATGCCTCTTTTCAGCACCACCTTATTTCATCCTGTGCCTTCAACCACCTTCATAATTCTCTGTTAATCCACGTTTTTCTGAATTTTAATCTATTTCTTTGTGGCACCTGCAGCTTTACTGAAGTTCAATGACAAGTCACCTCCATTTCTTATGTAGACAAAATTAATTATTGAAAAGATGAAACTGAACTAGTCTGACTTGATATATCTTTGATAAACACATAACAGCATTTTCCATTTGTCTCCAGGTCTGGGTTTTTCCACCAACCTTTTGTCTGAAATCCTGTGGCCGAGATTGCACTACCAGGTCTCTAACTGCTCAAAGCGCAACATCCCTTTACAGGAACTGCATTCACTGTTCCACACCACAATATACCATGCGCTTATACAATCAAATTGCTAGAACCAGCACCCCATTAAAGTTACTAATTCAAAAGGCAGATCACTCAGAATTATTGTACGGATTTTGAGATTACAGAACCCTATGAACACTGTTCACCCCTCCCAACTTCATTTCACATCTAAACCTCAGCCAGCATCCTGCCCTGGCACTTCGATCCAGTACGTCCACTCATCTAGTGGAAAAGAATCTTTTCCATTTTAGGCCCTATCTCGATCATCCCAACTTCTTCTCTGCGACTCCAACTCAAACTAATGCATTTGCAGAAATCATGTATTAACACACTTTCTAAATGTACGTAAGTTGAATGTGAGAATAGAATTCATTATGTTATTCCATCTTTTCCAGCACTGTTCACTCAAAGAGCCCAAAGGTAAAAAAAAAAACAATTTTCTAACATTTTGCAACAAAGAAACTCATGTATTAGATGAGGCAACTACTTTCATTTCTCTAGGAAATCCCATGGTATCAGCGACCCTGATGGCAAGACAAAACTGATTTAATTGTGTGGTAATTTAAGTTTATTGTAGGTCTCACTAACTTTTTGTTCCATCTTTTATCCTTCCCCCCCCCCTTCCTCTCTAGTTACAACTTCAGGTCAGCAGGCTTTGTGTTTCTAAGTTTCACAGAATGACAAATATTTACAAATGAAACTTCATGAAATAAAATGCAAGCCCAGGCCCTCCTAATGTTTTGATGTTTCGCCATTCTTGATGTAACAAGGTGTACTGAGGAAAAGATTAATGAAAGTGTATGCTTACTGCACAAGTTCACACAATGTGGGCCTAAACGATAGCTTGTCCAAATCTACAGTATTATCTTCCATGTGTTGAAACTTAACAAAAAGCTGTTTTCACTGAAACAGTGCCAGTAAGCCATAGTGACCCCAAACTTCCTTTGTTACTAACAGAAACATGTCACTGTTTTATATTTAACAGAAGCCTTTCATTCAAAATCAGAGAGAAATCTTAAAAATTATAGCAAGATTTATACCAAGAGTGTCCACAGAAGCTGCTAGAGTAAGATCTTAACTTTTCAAGAGGTAGGCATTTTTAAAGGGGGCTTTTACTTGCAGATCAACAACCAGAGTGCCAGAAAACAGTTTATATGTTACTAGCGAGGGCTGTAGAAGCATTCAATAGTCTGCTTTAGCCAAGTGAGAAGTTAAATTATATCAAAAACGCAAACGGGCCGGTGAAACTCCGCTCCTCTCCCCCTCCCCAGACTGCAGCAGCCCCGCAGCTATGCCATCCCTTCTGCCAACCCGCATCCGAGAATCTGTTACATTATTCCGGCCATGGGATCCTAACTCGTTACTCCCTCGTCTCCCATGAACCGGCTCTTCCCTGGAAACAGGGAGTTCGCTCCAGCCTCTCTGCCCTGCCGCGCACTATCCTCCCCCGCGGAGCTCTACCGGTGCCCCCGCCAGGCCGCAGACGGCCCCCCGATACACCTGACCGCGGCGCGATCACCACAACCACCAGTGCCCTCCGGGGGAGCCCCAGAACCGCGCATCAGGCTGCCAGGCGGGCCGGGGCCCTCCCCGCCTGCTGCCACTCGCACACCCCTCCAGGAGGACTCGGCCGAAAGCGCGGCGCGGCCGCAAGGGGCCGGCAGCCGAATCCGAGTAGGCCGGCAGCGCCCCGGCAGCCAGGCTGCTGCAGGCCCCCGGCCATGCTCCTTTTGGACGAGCCAGGGCGGCCGGCGGGAGCGAGCGCGGCAGGAGGAGCTCCTTACCGTGGTGCGGCGGCAGGCGAGGCCCGGCCCGGTGCCCGCTGCGCTCGGCCGCGCCGCGGTCTCTTCCAGACAAGATGGCGGCCGCGGCCCTTCCTGCCGCCCAACGCGGCCGTTCAAACCACAGGATGTTTACTGTTGAAATGCACCCTCCTCCGCGCGCCGCGCCGCGCTCTGCGCCTGCGCCATACCGCGCCTCGCTGCCGAGCGGCGGGCACCACGCGTGCGCACAGCCCGAGAAGAGGAACGGCCGGATCAGTGATGTTCAGGCGCTGGTAGGGGGGTACTGCGCCTGCGCGGCCTAGCTCCGGCCGCCATGGGCGGAAGTGGCGGGTGTGCGCGGTTGCCATGGAAGCGCGGGGCGGTTGAGGCGGACGCTGTTCGCGGGCCGAGCCAGCCCAGCCCGTCGTTCTCCGTCCCTTGCCGCGGCGGGGCGGTCGGGGTCGGGGCCGGGTCTTGCGGGGTGTCGGGCAGCCTGCCGGCGGTGCGCCCATGTGTCTGTGCACCCCTTGGTGCTGCCTAGTCGGGAGCGGCCTGGGGTCGCCGTTCGGTCGGAGGTGTGTAGCACAACGTTCATGTCCAGCCTGGGCCGCTTTGGGGACTGGCTTGTCTGCGTGTGGTGCTTCTTGTTACCCAGCAAACAAAAAGCACTACCTTGCAGGTGACTGAATTTTCAGTTGGTTTAAATCAAAATAAAAGACTCTCATTTAAAACAGCCTGCTTCCTTAAGGAGGGTAACACACAAGGTGTGTCTGAGTTCTGGAGCATACTCCTGCTATCTAGGACACTGCAGGTGTTTCTTTGATGCTGTGGGGATGTTTGTTGCCTGTGTTGGGAACAGCTGCACACACTATGTTTTCTTTGTTTGGACTAACTATTTCAACAGGACTGAGAAAAGTTTTCTTGTTTCGAATTTGCTTGTCTATGTATGACAGCCACCTGTGATGGTAGCTAAACAGAGAGAACTGTGGCTACAACTGGGTTTAAACAGAAAGGGTCAATGACTATGTAAAAGAAATGGAAAGGGAAACAAGGCTGACAGTGTTCAAGGCCAAGTTGCACAGAGCCCTGGGTAACATGGCCTAGTGTGAGGTGTCCCTGCCCATAGTAGGTGGGTTGGAACTGGATGATCTTCAGTTCCTTTCTGGCCGAAGCTATTCTATGATTCTATGAATAGGATTTTTGTGGTCTTCTGTCTGAGGCACCAGGAAGTCTGAAGCTACAAGTACTTAAAATAAAATTCTGTATCAATAACAAACAATCTTTAGCCCAAAGAGACCCAAAATACAAAAACCTTATTAAAATCACATCTCCAAAATAGTATGTTGTGTGTAATGGGGCATCGGTTTACAAAAATACTGTTAGAATACCAAGAAAATGTGCCTACCAAGGGTTTAAGAAGCATTACTGTTATTTCAAACACTGATAATATATCTTAGTGGATGATAACATCAACAAATAATGTGTAAAAACATACAGTCTCCTGATTCTCATTCCTCAGATTCAGTTTTGCTGATTTCAGCATCCATTTTCATTTATGATGTCTCACTAGAACCTTTATTCGGAACAAATATTGCCTCTCCATATGCCCCACACAGAGTTCTCTGGGGTACAGTAATGTTTCAAGGGTTTTTATCTGCAAGAAAACATCTGCTTTATCACCACTATTTGTTCCCTCCTCTATTCCCGTATGAAGTGAGCTAGTGGTCCAGGCATTGAACCAGGGACTGTGTAGGCTACAGGCCAGTGGACCAGTGTACAGAAACTTAACAGTGGTGATACACTGGATTGCATGAAGTCCACCAGAAGTCTGGCCCAGCAAAGATGCATTGTTTGCTGTTATAGGGAAATAAGCACTCACAGAGAAAACAAACCCAAACACCACCAGTAAAGTAACAACAAAACTGTATGAGCTGGTTGGTGATTTGACCCTGGCTGGATGCCAGGTGCCCACCACAGCTGCTCTGTCACTGCCCTCTTTTGCTGGACAGGGAGAGAAGATATGATGAAGGCTCCTGGGTTGAGATAAGGACAGGGAAAGATCGCTCGCCAATTACTGTCATGGGCAAAACAGGCTTGACCTGGGGAGTTAGTTTGTAACCAGTCAAATCAGAATAAGATAATGAGAAATAAAACAAAATCTTAAAAATACCTTCCCCACATCTTCCCAGGCTCAACTTCACTCCTGATTTTCTATACATCCTCCCCCACAACAGTGCAGGGGAACGGGGAATAAGGGTTGTGTCAGTTCATCGCACGTTGTCTCTGCTGCTCCTTCCTCCTCAGGGGAGGACTCCTCACACTCTTCCCCTGTTTCAGCACGGGGTCCCTCCCATAGGAGACAGTCCTCCATGGACTTCTCAACGTGAATCCTTCCCACAGGCTGCAGTTCTTTATGAACTGGTCCAGTGTGCGTCCCTTCCATGGGGTGCATCCTTCAGGAACAGACTGCTCCAGCGTGAGTCCCCTGCAGATCACAGCTCCTACCAGCAAACCTGCTCCAGTGTGGGCTCCTCTGTCTATGGGGCCACAGATACTGCCAAGAGCCTGCTCCAGCACAGGCTTCACACTGAGTCACAGCCTCCTTCGAGCATCCTCCTGCTCCAGTGTGGAGGCTGCAAGTGGATATCTGCTCTCCATGGACCTCCCTGGGCTGCAGGGCCACAGCCTGCCTCACCATGGGCAGCACCCTGGACTGCAGGGTAACCTCTGCTCCAGCACTTGTAGCACCTGCTGCCCCTCCTGCACTGACCTGGGTATCTGCAGGGCTGTTTCACATACGCTCACTCCTCTCTGTCAGCAATTGGTTTTGCGCAGTTTTTTCTCAGTCTTCTTAGCCATGTTATCCCAGAGGTGCTACCATTGTTGCTGATTGGCTCAGCCTTGGTCAGCAGCAGGTCCCCCTTGCAGCCAGTTAGCATTGGTTCTACTGGACACAGAGGAGGCTTCTGACATCTTACAGAAGCCATCCTGTAGCCCCCTGCTACCAAAGCTTTGCCATGCAAACCCCAGAGTAGAAAAAACTTCATACCTCAACCCACTTTATTACTGAGAAGTCTACAGCATAGTCTTGCTTTGGCTCTTGCCCTACTGAGTACTTATCTCAATTGCATTAATTTTAATCAGAAATCTGGCTTTCTGTATCTCCGCAGACATTGAGTAATAGTGGTTTCTGTCCAAAATTTCTTTTCTAGCTCACATTGGCCGGTGTGTGCTGGTTGCCTGTCTATAAGCCCTACATTAGATTGCCTTTGACTGATGGCAGAAATTAACAGTGGAAGAGAATTCTGTTTTTTTGTTTTTGTGTGGTTTTTCTTTTTTCCCAAATTGTAGCTGCCATTTCCTTAATAATTGCCCTTTTTTAAAATAAAATAAAAAATGTGTCTCAGATTCCTTGGGGCTTTTTTAATGCTCTAGACTGAGTCGGCAATTCTGTCTCTGAAAGACAATCTTTTTGAAACCTAGCCTAACATGCTTAAAGATAAGTTTTTGGTAACACCTACCACCTAATAAAAGCATAAAACCAGTGCACAGGTCCAGTCCCTTCCAGATGACTCACCATAGTCAGATTCTGCAATTCTCCCAAAGTTTAGTTTCCAGCCTTCCATACTTAGTTATTACAGGGCTTTAAAAGTACATGCTTCAAAGAAGCAAGTTTATGCAAATCCCAGGGAGTTTATCGTCTAAATTTGGCTCAGTTTAAATCTAAAGGATTTGAATTGTTATCACATCTGTTTCTCATGGCAGTCTGTGACTACTGTGAAGATCAGTCTGTAAGCTTGTCCTCTTAATTTATTCTTGAATCTGTCTATAAGGATGCCAGTCTAATTTAATATGGCTTATTTTTTCAAGATCTTTGATACTTTTCTGCTTCATCTAACCAGAATGCTTCGTTCCATCAAAATTAAAATCAAGACATTTCATTTGCATGGTCCAAAATGAAGGTTAATTGACCAATATAAAAATGTTTCATTTTTACTGTGGAGATGAATGTACTTCATGAGCAAGTTGATGTTAACTTCAGCATCATTTTCAGATATTCTGCTAAAATTGGAACAATTATAATACAGTAAGCAAGGAAGAACAAAATGCAGTGCATTGAAACTCATATCCATTGAGTTCCATCTACTGACCTGTCAGTTTTAAAGAACACAAATGAGCTGTCTTCCTTATTAATCATATATTAAACTTTTGCATGATTCCTTCAAATGTTTATGACTAAGTCAAGTATTTTTCAGCAGCAGTCTTTTGCACTTCAGTTCTCATGAAAATATTCTCCATTACTAAGGTTTGCTTAGTTTTTCACTCAGATTGGAAAGTGCCCTGAACATCCTGGCCTGAAACAGATAGTGAAACTCATTTTCCTGCCCCATTTTTTTTTCCCCACAAGAAGTATGCTCTTTGATTTGTATGCGGCACTTGGTACTTTGCTGAATTTCTCTTCTGGCTCTGCTCAGACACATGCATTCCAGATGGTCCTTTAAAAAAGCAAGTTTCTGACTGTTATGTACACTCTTGCTAGCATATAGCAGATCACATTATGCAGTGACATTTAGAAAGAAACTGAGGCAGAGAGCCTATTTTAATTTCCAGCTTTGGTCAAGTGTATTTATCAGGCATCACAACCATGATTTTCAAGTGCAGAACAACTTAGTTCATATATAAATAACTTTTGCTTAGGAGAAAGGACAACACGTTGTAATTCTTTTTGAATAATGAAGTAATCATTTCCTGATAAACATTTTCCCTTGAAATTTGAGAACCAGATGCTCTCTTAAGTCACACCCCCATCTTCCTTCCAGTTTAAGCTATTTTGCCTAATCACTTCAAAGTACTAGCAATGTAGTTGCCAAATAAATTGCTTTTCTGAGCCAAGAAAAAAGAAATTCAGGACAGTCACAGTCATGCTTCTGTAATGTGAAGCAGAATAAAAAATGCCATAAGTTTTGATTAGAACCTGTGTTCTCTGAAAACTTCAGCATTTCAAGGCAGATAATCCAGTTTGTCCAGTATGTTGGACCTTCTCTGAGGAATAATTTCAGCTTCTGTTTCCAGCAGTCAGCTCTGCTGCAGCTATAAAGAGCAGAAGGTGCTATAAAGGGATCTCCTGCAAGTGCACATGGGCAGAAGTTTTTAAATGAAAGCCATGACTGCCTTTAGGTGATCCATAGGTGCAGTGGTTTCTGAAACTGGCATTCAGCTGCCACCACTGCATCAGCATTCTCCGTTTTGAATATTACAAGACAAATGTTTGAGCTCTAGTGGGTAGACACTTCAGACTTCCTGTTTTCAAGTATGGACCACCTGGCACAGATCCCACATGAAGTACAAGAAAGATGGAAGAAAACAAAACCACTGCATTCTTGCCACTTTGTCTTTTTGTTCACAATGCATCCTTTTGCCAGTAGCTCCAGGCAGGAAGGCTTTATATTTGTTGGGAATTCTTTACATGGTGAGTTGATGTTTCCTGCCACTCTATTTCATTTGAGGAACACAAAGAGGTATAACTGAGGCAAAAAAGTATTCGGATTTCTGAAACTGCAATAGAAATTCTGCTGTTGACATTTGCTAATACTGTATTGGTGAAATGTTGTTAGGATCTGACACAGCAAATCATGGACCATGTAATCAGTACAAATAACCTTGTTAGCATTGGGGTTTACAAGGCCTCTGTAATTTTGTTTCTTAGAATGAAAAGGATTTTTTCCCAGCTCAGTAGAAATGCTGTAGTAATTTCAAATGATCTAGACTCAGCATTCTTGCACTGGCCTTTTGGCTCGACTACACATCATTCCACTGCTGAACAATTTTTGAAAGATTTAAGTTTGTTGTTACTCTAGGAGAAAATCTTGAAAGCTTCTCCTTTCTCTTCCTAGCACATTTGATTTCCAGTAAACTGAAATATGCATTTAGCCATTTGTAATAATAATTTTCTGGAAGGGTTTTGTTTTTCTTTTGTTTGGGATTTGTTTTTTCTTGTTTGTTTGTTTGTTTGTTTTCTTGGATTTTGGGTTTGGTTAGTGTTTTTTTCGAGGGGGGATTGGTTGATTGGTTGTTGGGATTTTGGGGGGTTTAATTGCCGTTTATCAGGTGAAGTTTTTTCTGTGTACTGAAACTTAACAGGTTTCACATTAAAGCAGGAAATACCAGTAATGTTTTTTTGGGCCTGAAGCTTTCAACTTGCTGCTCAGTTGCAATCTGTCTTCTCTCCTGTCTTCTGTTACACTCTTCCCACATATTTCTGTCTTTCTCCTCCCAACCTGCTATCTGCAATTTGTGGTAATTTTTAACTTCCAAAGTTGATTGAAGGACGAAACTGATGGTGAAACTGGCTGGTAGTAGATGATCCAGGGAAAAGACCACAGGGACAGCTCTGGAGGGAAGGAAGAGGCTGAAGAAACCCATTAGAAATACAAATGACACATTGATTTTTAAGTAGATCTTCAGTCAGATCCACCAACTTTATGCATACCTGCTCTATGGCATTTTAATTGAGGTTAATGTAAACTTTGTAGAAAAAAAAGTATACAACAGATCTCTATCTACATAGAATCATAGAATAGTTAGGGTCGGAAAGGACATTCAGATCATCTAGTTCCAACTCCCCTGCCATGAGCAGGGACATCTCCCACTAAACCATGCCACCCAAGGTGCTGTCCAACCCAGCCTTGAACACCACCAGCGATGGAGCATTCACGACTTCCCTGGGCAATCCATTCCAGTGCCTCACCACCCTTACAGTAAAGAATTTCTTCCTCATATCCAGTCTAAGCTTCATTGTGATATTCACATAATACTTGCTCTGGAAGTAGTTCAATACTGAAATTGTGTTAAGAGAAAAAGGTGTGCATTGCTGATGTAAATGAAAATTATCTGTTATTGATAATGTCTGAAAGCATTCACAAAATACAATGCACAAGGAGCTTCACCATTTCCGACCCAGTATAACCCATCATACATTTCTCTAAATAGAGAGCATTTTTGAAAGAGAATATAATTCAAATCATTAGGAATCATGAAGCCTTCTTTAACTGTGGCTCTGAGGCTAGTACATCTCTGGAAGATAAAATGCAAATTAATTAGATTTTGGTGCACTAGAGTAATTAGATGCATTGGAAAATTTTAGAGTTCGTAATGAGAGTGTTAAGTATATATTGTTGCTCCAGTCCTGGTTAAGCAATTAGATTTTACCCTCCTCCCTTTTATCTGACTTATCAGGCTCCTGTGATATCAATAAATATCATCATTGTTTTTCATGTGTTGGCATAAAAGGTGTATTTGCATCAAGACTATTGTTTTACTTATCTACTTATAGCATGGTTGCATATAGACATGGTTGCAGGTAGAAGTCTTCTGCGGTAAAATTGTCAAAGAAGACAAATCTGATTCTTTGTCAAGTCTGTACTTGTAGGCTTTCCAAATTATGATTTCCTGAATCCCACCTTTTGCTCAGTTGATGGATATAGTGCAGGTAATAACCAGAAAGTGAGCTTCCTGTTGATGTACAGCAATACACAGCAAAACTATTATCTCCTGGTAAGCGCTAGAACATGTGGATATCTACTAAATAATGGCACCTGTCTTCATCACAAGATTTCTTGCTGTCTGTACCTCATAACTTGCCAGTAACTGTGCAGAGTGCTGAGCTTTCAGAGGAAAATAACCACACATTTCAGCAGAGACAAAGAAGCTCTTATGCCGCTGGGCTTCTGAGGAAGGCTCTGCACAGGTCACTTGGGTACCCATTTATTTTCTGGTAACACTACAGCTACAGGGCTAACTCTACCAAATGTACCTATCGGTGTTTTTCACAAGTCTGGAAACACTTTTGCGCAGAATGAAGCTGCTCCAACAGCCATTCCCACTGTTGCTGTCTCTCTGACACTACGGCTGCAATATGTAGCTGCTGATTTGAAAACTTTTGTTAGTGTCTGTTTCTGGCCCCAAAGGTGCTGTGATCCATACAGAAGATAGAAGGTTCAAGTCATACCTTGCTCCCAAACACTGCTGGTGCAGCACAGACTTCATGAAAGAGTATAGAAAATTATGTTGGAATTATACTTTGATGCAATTTTAAATGATATCTGGAAACAAATCCTGATACTTCAAAAATTCAATTCCATACGCAATTACATCGACTTCCAACCTAACTTCTTCTGTTAAGTGTCCTTCAAACCCTCATAGAATCCAGCCTTCAAAGCATGGTGTTCAAAAGGGGAGTGAAGAGAGCAGCATACCTCTTCCCCAAGTTGAGTGTGTCATTCAAAATAAATTCAATTCTCTCCATAGAAACAATGCATCATGGTAAAGCAAAAATCAGCTCCTTGAACATGAATGAAGCATCCCCATTAGTGTGACATGGCTATAAAGAGTATTCTTACTGCAAGGTAACCTTGTAGGCAAGGCTGAAGTCTTGGGGAAAAATTGTGGAATAGAGATTTGGAGTCAAACTATGTTCTGAGTAACATTAGTGGATGTTGAGGAAGGTTGCCCAGTGGCATTAATCAGCCAGCCATTAAATCAAATACTGGAAGTTGGTAGAAATATAGTATTTTATATCATGTAAGTATTGGGTCTTAAAATCTTTTAGGAATAAAAAGGCAATTTTCCCACTGAATGATTTTTTTTCTTCAGCTATGCACTTTTCCTTTGTGAGTTTGTACATTTCACCATTTCTGTATGCAGTTGCTTTACACTTCAGAGTGTTCATGTAAATATTTTTTCAGTATAAATTGCCTGGGAATGTCTGTTGAATTTTCTCCTGGATATTGTACTCTTACATGTAGGTATGGCTTTGATAAATAGAACAAATAATTAAACCAAGTGGGTTACATGATTTATAGAGAATTATGATAGAAGTTAAAGCAACACAGTAGATCAAAGTAACTATTAAATAAAGAATGAAGCCAAGTGCATTTCAGCCATACAAACCCACATATATTATATATAAAATATAATAGCCATACTATTCAATTTCTAGTACAATTAAACATGTCAGCCTAGTTTCTCTTTGTAATCATGAATGATTTTTACAGGATACTGTAGTTTCTTTCTGTTTGTAATAAAGTTCTGGTTTACATAATATAACCCCCAGAAACAATACATTTATGTTGGTGAATGAAGCATACTTTATATGAAGGGTGCACTTATAAATACTTCATGTGTAATTAATAGATGATCAATTAATGTTGTAAGTTACAGCTACATATAGAATAAACTGAAGGTGTCTGGAAGCATATAAATGGAAGATGTTAGAGATTTTCATATACCAAGGTCATAAGCAAAGCTGTAGACATACTGAGTGTTCTGGAAGCCTTGAAAAGTGACCAACATGTAGTTTGATGTACATCTGTAGTCTGATGAACCGCAACAGACTCCTCTGGTTCTCATTTTTCTGTGGACATATGACATGACTTGGAACAGATCAGGGGTGATTATGGCAAGCTAGGGAGAAATGCTCAGGAAATGGAGCATCTCTTTCCATTTGTCCTCTACTCATTTATTGTTTGTTCACCTTTCTCTATTCACCCTCTGCTTGACACCAGTGAGGTCACATCTCAAACGCTTTATAAAGGCTGGGTGAGCCCCAGACAAGTAAGCTGTCAGCAGACTGCAGAGGGTGGCTAAACCATTTGGTGACAGAGTTAAGAGTGTATGGTGTAAGAGGAGAGGCAAAACAAAGTGGACTTCAGCCTGCAGAAGTTAAGACTCCAAGAGCATTTTTCCACTCTTTTAAAGAGCTTTAGAAAAGACTGGGCAGACATAGCGAAAGAACAAGAAGCAGCAGTTGCAGGCTTCACTGATTTTCTTTCCATCAATGACAGTCTTTTAATCAATTCTCCAGGATAAAGGGGAGGACCTTAAAAAGGCTAGACGGATTTGTCAGGTTAATAAATGGTTAGAAGGGTGGTGCCATAGTCAGGAGTTTGGGTATGTAGAACATGGGACCCAATTTGGGAGTCCAGGTCTACTGGAGGCTGGTGGAGCTGCTCTGACAATGAAGGGAAAGAGCAGTTTTGGTAAGAGGCTTGCCAGGCTGATCAAGAAAGATTTAAACTAGGTGTGTTGGAGGAGGGGGGCATCATTCCATCCCAACACACTCAGTCAGTTGCCAGCATCTATAGTTAATGCTCAGAGCAATGTAGAGATATTCCAGCTGCTGCAGCCAATGAGCTGGCTTCACTTGGAGCTCGACTCAGATGCCTCTATACAAAAGCCCACAGTATGGGGAACAAACAAGAGGAATTATAGATGTGCGCACATCTATGGGGGTACGATATAATAGGCATCACAGAAACATGGTGGGATGGCTCCTATGACTGGAGTGTTGGAATGGAAGGTTACAGGCTCTTTAGGAAAGACAGGCCCGGTAGGTGGGGAGGGGCAGTTGCTATTTATGTTAGGGATAGTCTGGAGAGTATGGAACTCTGTCCGGGGGCAGGGGAGCAGTCAATGGAGAGATTGCGGGTCAGGGTTAAAGGGAGAATGGCGATGGGAGACATTACCTTGCAGATCTGTTACAGACCGCCTGATCAAGAGGACTCTGTGGATGAAGCACTCTATAGAAAGACAGGAACACCCTCACACTCACAGGCCTTTGTTCTCATGTGGGACTTCAATCACCTTGATATCTGTTGGAGGGATGGTACTGCCCGGCGCAAGCAATCAAGGAGGTTCCTCGATTGTGTGGAAGGCAGCTTCCTTCTGCAAGTAATTGAGGAGCCGACAAGGAGAGGTGCCATGCTTGACCTCGTCCTCACCAACAGGGAAGGGCTGGTTGGGAATGTGACGCTCCAGGGCAGCCTTGGTTGCAGCAATCATGAGACGGTCGAGTTTGAGATCCTCAGGACAGTGAGAAGAGCGTGCAGCAAGCTCACTGCCCTGGACTTCAAGAGAACAGACTTTGGCCTCTTCAGGAACCTGCTCAGTAAGGTTCCATGGGATACAGCCTTAGAGGGCAGGGGGGCCCAAGACTGTTGGTTGATATTCAAGGATCACCTACTACAAGCTCAGGAGCGATGCATCCCAACTAGAAGGAAGTTTAGAAGGAGGGCCAGGAGACCTCCTTGGATGGATAAGGAGCTGCTGAGGAAAATTCGAAGGTATAAAGAGGCTTATGAAAGGTGGAAGCAAGGCCAAGCAGCCTGGGAAGAATACAGGGATGTTGTCCTGGAAGCTAGGGACCAGGTTAGGAAAGCTAAGGCCCACTTAGAATTAAACTTGGCTAGGGATGTTAAGGATAACAGGAAGGGATTCTATAGTTACGTTGCAAATAAAAGACAGACTAGGGACAACGTGAGCCCCCTCCGGAAGCTATCAGGAGAACTGGCTACCCTGGATTTGGAGAAGGCTGAGGTTCTTAATGACTTCTTTGACTCAGTCTTCACCAGAAAATGCTCTGACCACACCACCCAAGTCCTGGAAGGCAGACGCGGGGACAGTGAGAGTGAAGACCCTGGGCCCACAGTAGGAGAGTATCTGGTTCAAGACTATCTGAAGAACTTGAACATACACAAGTCCATGGGACCGGATGAAGTCCATCCATGGATCCTGAAGGAGCTGGCAAATGAAGTTGCTAAGCCACTGTCCATCACATTAGAAAAATCATGACAGACAGGTGAAGTTCCCGATGACTGGAAAAAGGGAAATATAACCCCCATTTTCAAGAAGGGGAAAATGGATGAGCCAGGGAACTACAGCCCAGTTAGTCTCACCTCTGTGCCTGGCAAAATCTTGGAGCAGATTCTCCTGGAAGGCATGCTAAGGCACATGAAAACCAACAAGGTGGTTGGTGGCAGCCAGCATGGCTTCACTAAGGGGAAATCCTGCCTGACCAATCTGGCGGCCTTCTATGATGGGGCTATGGAACTGGTGGACGGGGGTAGAGCAGTTGGTGTCATCTACCTGGACTTGTGCAAAGCATTCAACACTGTCCTGCATAATATCCTTGTCTCTAAATTAGAAAGCCATCGATTTGATAGGTGGACCACTCGGTGGATAAAGAACTGGCTGGATGGCCACACGCAAAGAGTTGTGCTCAATGCCTCAATGTCCAACTGGAGACCAGTAACGAGTGGTGTCCCTCAAGGGTCTGTGCTGGGACCAGTCTCGTTCAACATCTTTGTGGGTGACATGGACAGTGGGATTGAGTGCGCCCTCAGCAAGTTTGCTGATGACACCAAGCTGTGTGATTCGATTGATACATTGGAGGGAAGGAATGCCATCCAGAGGGACCTTGACACGCTTGTGAGGTGGGCTGATGCCAACCTAATGAAGTTTAACCATGCCAAGTGCAAGGTCCTACACCTGGGTGGGAGCAATCCCAGACACAGCTACAGGTTGGGCAGAGAAGAGATTCAGAGCAGCACTGCACAGGAGGACTTGGGGGTGTTGGTCAATGAGAAAATGAACATGAGCCGGCTTCAGTGTGCGCTTGCAGCCCAGAAAGCCAACCGTATCCTGGGCTGCATCAAAAGGAGTGTGACCAGCAGGTCGAGGGAGGTGATCCTGCTCCTCTACTCTGCTCTCGTGAGACCTCACTTGGAGTATTGTGTGCAGTTCTGGTGTCCTCAACATAAAAAGGACATGGAACTGTTGGAACAAGTGCAGAGGAGGACCACGAGGATGATCAGGGGACTGGAGCACCTCCCATATGAAGATAGGCTGAGAAAATTGGGTCTGTTCAGCCTGGAGAAGAGAAGGCTGCGTGGAGACCTCACAGCAGCCTTCCAATACCTGAAGGGGGCCTATAGGGATGCTGGGAAAGGACTCTTCATTAGGGACTGCATTAGGGTTCCTGCAGTTTAACTTTCTTATAATTTTGTGACATAGTCATAAAAATATAATGCAGCCATGGATTGTCTCTGTGAGAGAAAGATTTTAGGATATCCCTCTCCTAGAAAACACTCATGATAACCGTTCTGAGCACCAGGGATACTGGCCTTTTGGGAGTGTTACATGGTGAAGAAGGGGAGGAATTATGAGGGCTGGAGGAACCATCTGGTTTTAGCACAAAGAAGACAGAACTTGATTAAAAAGTACACAAGCACAAAAAAGAATAGTTTAAAGAGTAGGAAAACTTTGCTAGCTAGAAGCAAGTATTTGAATTTGTAAAAGCAGATATAAAAAGGACGGTATCTCCTCTGTCTGAAAAATTGGATATAAATAGTAAAAAGCACGTGAAGTATCTATACAGTAATTATAAGGGGTTTACACAAAAGAAAGGAAAAAAATTAGAACAACCAACATAGAATATGAAACTAGATGTAATACAAACAACAGGGACAAAGTGAATAGCTGTCATCTTTGTAAAGCATAAAATGTTCGGAAATAAGTAACTAGAAATCACATCTTCAGAAAAAATGTTAAAGGCAGTTTGGAGTGGAACAGATTGGTAAATGCTAGAGCCTACAAAAGGGATACAAAGAGAAAAAAAAGTTTACCATCCCTTTTGATGATTGTTAAAAAAGAAAGAAAGTTTCCTGAAGTGAGAGAATGGATTTTGCCAGAGTTCTCCCCTCGGGTTTCAATTTAAACACAGATGCAATTCACTTAAGTGTTCTTCTGTCATTCTGGTGTAGACTGGAGAACAAGTGGTAAAATTTAGAGACTTCTGAGCCTGATATCTGACAAGAATCTAACACCAAACAACCACAGAACCAATCAGAAATCGTACTATATTAGACTCGCTTTGCCATGTTATTGAAAAGCGGCAATTGAAAAATGCTTTAAAATGAGTGATCTGAAATTAGTTCAGCTGTAATTAAAAGGCAGTGTAAACAAAAGCAGCTTATAAGGGCCTCAACTGCAGAAGTTCGATTGATGTGATGTCATCCATGTAATGTGTCCATGAAAACAGAAAATGCAATCATCAACTGTATCAAAGTATCTCTATTGGAGTTACTGACAGAATGTAAATGAAGGCTCATTAACATCTGAAATTGTGGGGTTATATCTACAGTAGTAAATAAATGGCTCATAAGCTTAAATTGCATTCCGCCTTCCCAACTGCCACGGCTAAAAGAGAAGTCCAGGATTCATCCCAAAGCATCTACTGGGAATGACCATAACTTGCTCTGTCCCTCAAACTGTGCCTTGTCCAGAGGGATGCTGGATGGTGTGGGCTAAACCTATAGCATTGAACAAGCTTGAGTTTTGATAGTGTGGATGATCCTGTACTTGTGCCCTCAGGGCCTGGTACTATATATTTTATTGGTATAAATACCACCTTTACAGTTTTCCATTCCTAGGAACGCAGGCTTGACTTGCAGTACTGTGAGGTGAGGGTACTGAGAGAATTGGGAGTGCAGGGAGCCTGTTTCTGTCAAGAGAATAAAAGGGGCTGATGTATTTAAGTTAACAAAAGCAGAGAGGTATACGATAGGGACTGTAGTGATAGGACAAGGGGTAACGGGTTCAAACTTAAACAGGGGAAGTTTAGATTGGATATAAGGAAGAAATTCTTTACTGTAAGGGTGGTGAGGCACTGGAATGGGTTGCCCAGGGAAGTTGTGAATGCCCCATCCCTGGCAGTGTTCAAAGCCAGGCTGGACAGAGCCTTGGGTGGCAGGGTTTAGTGGGAGGTATTCCTGGCCATGACAGAGGGGTTGGAACTTGGTGGTCGTAAGGTCCTTTCCAACCCTAACTATTCTATGATTCTATGATAGGGTGAGGTTTTTTGGCAAGAGAAGTAAATGCCATAGAAGGTGAAGATTCAGTTCAGTCAACTGGCAGTGATGACTCAAGGACAAGCCCATGTAGTTTTTCACAGGAAAACTGAAGCTAGAAGTTAAAATTTCCAAACATCAGATAACTATGGCTCTAGAATAAGAAATGCAAGAGTGAAAAGTACTTCCTGTTTCTTGCTTAGTGTGTGAATGGGGTAATATAACATGACTGGCAGATTGTTTCCTACTTAACATTCCTGATACCTGTGATTTTATTTCTTAAATCTTGGCAGCTAATCTCTATTCAAGAAAAGCATTTCTTTTTCAAATACAGATAGCTGAAATGTGTTTAAGCTATTTTGTTATCTTTACAGTACAAAAGAAACGTAATTTCTTCTGAGTTGTAACCTTTTTAAAATCATATACTGTGGTGAGGATGATTATATTCGTTCCTAAATTACACTTGGATGAGCCTAGTTCTGAATCAGTTTCTTAGTCACAGCTCCCTGTAAGCTGTGAGAATGTAGACAGCAAAAGAGCAAAGCAACCAAACTGAGATCAAAAGACAGAAGAGCTGGGTCTGGGTTATAGTTAGGCAAAGCGTACAGTAAGACAAGTGATAAAGGAGGAAAATACACACCGTTAGCCTACTGGAGACCCAGAGTGCCAGGAAACAGTAAGGTTTTTAATGCCTCCAGCCACTATCCAGAAAGATCAATGGAAAAAGTTTTATTTACATCTTTGGGATCTGAAGTTTCCAGTGGAGTTTATCTTGCTTAAGTTTTCCTAGTCTAAGTTGGTAGGGGAGGACTTCTAGCCTTAAAGAAGGTCAATAAATGGGCAAGACTGAGGAGATGAGAACATAGCCTGACCTTATTTTGTTATAGGCTGCAAAGTTTAGGCATTAGCAGAAGCCTACGGTTGAACTTCCAATGCAATTAGAAGACAATATGGCAGTATTTATAAAAGTAATAAAAGAAAACATGAAGCATCTAATGCAAGGCTGACCCATGGCACTTATGATCAGACCCAGGTCAAGGGCTAAGTAAGGCATGTAAAAAATTCGGTATTTATGTAGATAATATCCCCACATTTAGACAGAATTTTCTCCAGTAATATAAAGCCTGTATGACATAAAGCCACTACTGTATACTGAAAACGAGGGAACATTTACTTCTGTATGCAGGTTGTCTCTGAATTGTCTGCCCCATTATTCTTCACTACAGGGCTTCCAGCATTTTCTATTGACATGTATTACTGGTCAGTGTTTTGGTTTGTGATACTATGATAACACATTTTAACACAGAACGTACGTTGTCTAATAGAAACAGCATTAACATGAAGGCAGTAGGAAAATTAAGACAGTGCGCAATAATAAAGGATGCAGTAAAATAAACAGGCATGGCCAAGCTGGTCTTTGTAGGTCTGCAAACTAATCTGGTGAACATTTTTCAAACTTGCCTTCTTGAGATGATGCAAAAAATGAAGGAATTCTTGACTCAGGTGATAGTGTAGGTGTTTTAGAGTCAGTTTGAATTTGCTGGAAGAGCTTTCATGCTCGTGGTAATAGTTATATCAAAAAAAAAAAAGAAGCTGCAAGTAGTAGTTTCAAAACTAAATAACGCAAGCTCAGATTTCATCTTAGGTAGAAGATGAGAATATTCATGTTTTATTGTTGTTCTTCCCTTTACCTAATGTGCCTTTCTTGTTGCCATCAGAAGTATCTGTGTCCCTGATGTTCAGATAAAACAGGGTTAATAAGATCTAAATACATACAGATACGTGCGTATATACGTATATATATATCATATATTATTTTTTCTGATATTTTTGTAAAAGCTGGGTTTAGTGGAAACGCTTATGTATAATACCAGGGTGATTATGTTTAATAAGCAGGAAGCCACATGAACCAGAGTACTATTTAAATATAATTTCCTATTAATTTCTGTCTCTATTGCTACATATTCCCCCTACCCTTACCTGGGAGAGCACCAGCCTCCCTCACGGCCTCTAGCACTTTGCATTTTCTTAAAACATTCCCCCCCTCCATTTCCTGTAAGCACCTTTTCCCCTATTTTGTCCTTAGTTTCCTCCCATGGACAAGGCAAGAGGACGTGTGTACTGTGGTGGATCCTGGGCTGCCAGCGTGCTGATTTCCTGGATGTACCACTGCTGAGGGGCTGCCTGGCAGGCCGGACACAACAGGTAACTTGAGCTCACTTCTCCACCGGGGATGCAATATTTACTTCTTCCTTCTTTTTGTATTCACTTCTTTTCTGTAAGCTTTTAGGAACTTCAGACTGCAGACACTTCAGTCCCTTCGTCATTATTTATTAGTTTATTTATTTATTTATGTATTTTAAACTGTCCATCTGGTTCAAAAATTATTAGGGAAGGATTGACAGAGACCATAATTGAATCAGCTGCATTTCCCTTCAAATTCAGGCTAACAGCTTGCTCTGCTGTAGGCAGCACTTCACAGAGAAGACAAACACAGATTAGTAGAACCATATCTGTATTATGCCAGGCTCCAGATTCCTGCTTCAAGCCATAGTAAAAGTAAAGCTGCTAAACTCATTTAAATTGTTTAATGTGGAAGAAATAAACTATTTTTCCTAACTTGTGGCTCTCTCTGTTCCAAGATAGTGATGAATTGCTTTTAGTTGCAATTTGGAAACAACACTAGTATGCGACAACCTACCTACTTACCTACCTTTGTTCTAGTTTCACTGTAACAAATCCTGCTTATCTCTAACTCTGATATATGGCAATCTCAACACCAAAAGCTGTTTTTTTCAGCTAGTAACTATATCTATTAGTGTGAACACTTTACAGGCTAACTGGGGCACAAGAATCCCAGATTTTTTCTTGCCTTTAACTTTATAGTGTTTTGAGGATGAAAACTGTCTATGTATATACACCCCCTCACATCCTATTCTGAGGTCTTTATGTATCCTCAGAATAAGGTTTTGCATAAACTTTATACAATCTTTCAGCACAGCAGAGAAGTTCACCTAGTCAGCGCATCATTTTTTATAAAAATAAAGTTTTTCTTATAGGAACAAGCCAGTACTGTTTGCCTGCAGTGTGATAATATTCCTTTTGGGATAAAACTGATGTCACTGAAACCCAGCTGGGTTCTGATTCAAAATCTAAATATTCCCAGAGATGTCATAACTAATATGCAGAGATACCTTAGCTCTGCACTTTCCAGTAAACTTCCTGTATAGAATATCCTCAACTCCCAGCAGTTAAACACCACATGCTGTTATAAATTTGGTTTTACTGTTCCTTCAGAGTAAGGTAAGCTTACTTTCATATTGTTATCCTAGCACACAAAAAAATCAGACAAGTCCAGAGGAGGGCCACGAAAATGATCAGGGGACTGGAGCACCTCTCGTATGAAGATAGGCTGAGAAAGTTGGGGCTGTTCAGCCTGGAGAAGAGAAGGCTGCATGGAGACCCCATAGCAGCCTCCCAATACCTGAAGGGGGCCTGTAGGGATGCTGGGGAGGGACTCTTCATTAGGGACTGTGGTGAGAGGACAAGGGGTAATGGGTTTAAACTTAAACAGGGGAGGTTTAGATTGGATCTGAGGAAGAAATTCTTTACTGTGAGGGTGGTGAGGCCCTGGAATGGGTTGCCTAGGGAAGTTGTGAATGCTTCATCCCTGGCGGCGTTCAAGGTGGGGTTGGACATAGCCTTGGATGGCATGGTTTAGTGGGAGGTGTCCCTGCCCATGGCGGGGGGGTTGGAACTCGATGATCTTGAGGTCCTTTCCAGCCCTTACTATTCTGTGATTCTGTGATTCTGTGAAAGCACATGACAATCACTGGTGAATGGGAAAATGCCCACGGTGACCCAGGGAGAGTCCCAAAGTCAATTTATATGAAATGTGAACATTGTAAGAATATTATTTAGAAGCATAGAAATCTCTGCTCCATGTGTAGGGAGAAAAGTAGCTTTTAGTCCAGTTCATTTGTATGAATTACACTACTTCATAATTTCTCTTTATGTATTATTTGCTTATTTTTTCCTTAGATGTCAATAGCATCCTATTTTTACCTTTGTGATGAAAGGGAATGGATGAACAGAGGGTGCCTTGCAGTGAGCACTTCCTGCATGGCTGTATGGGCAGTTTGGAAAGGGGATACAGTCAAAGAAGAAGGAGAAAGGAGAAGGAGGATGGGGGAGTATCTGTTTTTACCTAATGAAGTTTGTAGAGATAAGCTGAAGGACTGGACTATATGGTGTTGGGTCTTTGCACAGTGGAGGCCAGCCTAGTTTAGCAGCAGTTGACTTTACTGTGCCATGATCCAACAGGACTGAGATACAGCAGCTAAACTAGCAATAACAGAAATAACCAAGGAGCTGCACTCCAGGGTCGGACATGGACTAGTGGATATTGGTGAAATAAAGGTATTTATATATTCAGCTGAGTCTGTTACCCCTGAGAGTGGTGTTACAGGTCAGCAGGGTTTGTGGGGTGGGCAAGAATGCTAAACCATGAGAGCTGCAGTTACGGGGTTAGCCAGACTCCTGGAGTGCTAGTTTGGACACTTTCTTTGCATACTTGACTGTTATGCTTTCCAGGACAAGTTTTGGTCCAGAAACACTGCAACAGCTTTTGTCTGGCACTTGATCTCTGCATATCCCCATGTACCACACTACTGCAAGCAGAAGTACTGGGGAATATGGTATGCAAACATCTGAATGGCAAAAATGCAAAGCTAAAATGACTCTACACTGAAATTAATAGACATAGCAGGAGACCACTTGGCTCCAATACTTCATGCTGGCTGATGTTTTTAAGCTGCCACTTAAAAATAAGCAGAAATATAGTCATTAAGGACAAATTTTCTCCTTGGGCATATGCAGATGACTTAGCAGAATCTGTGCTAACAGCTGAAATCCTATTGTGCTACAATTTTAAAAGAGTTTATCACATCCATAAAGTCAACATCTGGTATGCTCTGCTATAAAAAAGCACTCTAAGAGCTACTATTTCAGACAACTATGGATTTGCCTTATTATTGGGTATTGTTTATCTTACAGCAAAGTATGACATTGCAGTTAGCTCTGTACTGTACATATGGAAATCCACAATTTAGTGGGGTTTAAGCTGGGATTCCTCCCACATAATGTTAAGTGCTTGTTCAGGTTGCCTGAAATGGAAAAGGTTTGTGCTTGACTCCTGTTGTAGTCTCTTAGTAGATCTTAGATGACCCAAATAGACATTGAGAGCTCCTCTCTCATGTTCCTCTGGGCAGCCCTGTGGTATGGCTCACTCTCAGGATGTGCCTGTTATTCTCCAGTCTCTATAGAAGGTCCCTCAGACAAATGACTCCTCCCATATGTACCTTGGAAGTGTACCTAAAGAAAGGTGGAATGAATCTGACCCTTACAGCAGCCTCAGTACAACAGTACATTTGTGGTGAGCTTTATTCCATTAATCTTCAGTCACATAAAGGCTGAGATTGCCAAATCTAGCTGTTTTCACATTTAGTGGTCTGACACAGGTACATCCAGAAGGCATTCTTATTGGTGCCAAACACACATCTGGAGATGTATATCTTTGCCTGGTGAAGATACTTGTCACCCTCCGCTGGATGGGGAGGTTCTTTGAACAATTGGTTTGAACTAGATGACCAGCTTCTAGATAACAAATGTGAATATAAGTGCACCATAGATGACCACATAAAGGTCCCTTTGGAATGTATAAGAGTTATTACCAGTGAAAGCACTGGGTACAGGCTTACACTTTAGGAAGTCCTGCATGACAGGCAGTCAAAACTATTGTAGCTGAGGAAGACAGTGCAGTGTAGGAAGGGACTTTTCTTATAGCAGCTTTATTTCCTTCAGCTAGATCTTGATTTGAACATCTGTCAGAAAAGACATACAAGTACAGAACTTCCATATGCTGGGTCCTTCAACGTATTTTTTTAAGTATACCTCCATGAAAAAGTGTATCTCCACAGTTTTTTTCTTGTGGCATTTTTTTGTAACTTAAGGGTTTGGTTTCTTTCTTCTTCTTAGAACAATGTCATCTTTTAAGAACATCATTGAACACAAACTAATACCTGACTCCAGCTCAGATGATTCCTAAAACTGTACTGTATTAGTATGTCACATCATAGAAGAATTGCCCCCTACATGATATTCTAGTGCTAAGGGATCTTTTCACATACAGCAGAAACAGAGCACTGAGAAGACATGAATCAGAAGGGATTTAATGGAAGAAAATACAGCAGAGTCCTTTTACAGAAAATTGCAGGGTTTTAGAGGTGACTGGCAGAGAATTTTTTAAATGCTGTTTGTAACCTGTTTGTGTTTCCTTGCGATGTGCAAAGAAACCTTGAAAAGCGTTGTTTTTCTCAAAGCCAGTAAGAATTTCAAAAAGGAAGCTTCTTCAAAGAGTATATTTCGTGCCTGCTGTGGAAAATGTAACAGCTGTGAAGTGCAGCTCCAAAACCTGGTTTGTGCCAGCGCTTTGTACTTCCAGCTCACTCATCATTTTAACCACAACCATTCAAGTATCAGTGTATGTCTGTTCAGAGGGAGAGAGAGGCCCTTATAGTTGTGTGTGCTGTTGTTCTGCAGCATGAATAAGAATGAAGAAAAGTAATGTCCTCACTAAGCATCTACCTATTTTTCATAGAACTTGAATTTGGGAAATGAATTCATATATGTCTGTATTTGCATGTTCTGCTAGGAACCAGGAGAAAACTGAAGTTTGGGGCTGGCAGGAGGCATGAAGGCAGTTTTAAAGGACTATTTTGGGCTAAGAGAAGTGGTGATGTGAGAGAAGTGGGCAAAGCAACATTTAGTACCTTTCTGAGCCATGCTATTGCATATATGTAATGCTCACATCAACCTGCTTCCTAGGAATCATGGACCACTGCTGTAGGCTTCTTGACAGGACCTTTGCTAGTGATTGAGCTCAAATCCCACCAGAGATGTGCAATGCATTTTCTTCAGTAGTGCTGCTCCCAGTCACAAGTCAAATTCCCTGAAGAATTACCTCCAAATTAACCTCTCCATCACCTATTCTTTCTTTTGAAAGTCTTCACTGAGGGGACTTCTCTTCACACAGCTGAAACTTTGGAGATTCATTATTATTGTTTGGAGTTTATTTTCTTGTGAGATTACTGTAATCTTCTGAGCCAAGATGCAACAAATATCACAAAAGCTGAAAACACATGGTCTTCTCTGCTCCCTGGGGCACCTATCCAAAATGATTTTGCTTCTGGAGAGAAGACAAGAAATATGGAACAGATACACTGATTTATATTCTTTTGTACTAAAGCTAAGGTTTGGCAGTTCAAACGCAGAAGCTGGAGGCTTATATCAGTTTTACACTGGTATAAAACTGCTACAGTGAAGAAGCAGGCCCAGTATACATTAGCTATGCCAGACAGGTGCCAGCAGAATGTTTTAGCTATTACTGATGAAAGAAGTTCTAGGGAATCCCTGTAGGTTTGAAGTTAAATGCCAACTATTTAATATTGAAGATTATGATAATGTGAGAGATTAATGTCAGAGCTGATGCTTTAAATCCTTGCATAGTAGGACAAGGTTGTTTTTAAACTTCATTGGTCAGTGGGGGGCTGTACAGCATCACAGTGAGATTGCCTTCATCCACGCACTATCTTCACATGCCAACTCACCCTGCTCCTGAAACCTCAGCAAACCTCACATATCTCTTGCAATAATATCATATGCATGCACCCATGATGTGCACATGGCACTGTTCTGGCTCTGTGCTGCCTCTCCTTTGGAATAAATTACCTTGGTCCCAGCTCTGTGATGCTAATACCCAAATGGCATTTTCTGTGATAACCCTCAGCCTCACTATCCCCTTTATCCCAGGCTTAGCTAGTGCACAGTGTTTCTGTGTATGGTATCCTGCACCAGCTAGGGATGTGGGTGTGAAAAAAGCCACACCGCTAGTCATCCGGGTCCAGTGAGCTGTCACTACTCTGACGGAGGGTTTTGTGTTAAGCCATTTGAGCTGCCCTTGCAGAAATAGTTTGTCTGGCATTTGCTGTCCTCCCGCTAGAGGCCTCTGTTTGCATTAACAAAGCTGACAAGTGTTTCAGTTGTGATGGGCAACGAAACAATGTACAGTGTGTGAGTGATTCTGAACTTATCCACTAAGCAACAGCATCAGGATGATTAGATGCTGGTACCTGTATGGTATCTTTTTGCCCAGCTCTGCACTGCTCTGCATCGTCTTTCCTCCTGTCCTCAAGGCTTGCTAGGGATATTCCAGTGTCTGTCTGCCTGCCTGTGCTCTAAGGTTACCCTCTCCTTCTCCTTCCTTAGTGAGGCTCTAGGGAGAATTGCACTGGGGTAATGTCTCCAGTATTCAAAAGAGTGACATCCTACAATGATTAATAAAATAGATGAAATGAAAGATTCAATATTACCATGAGCCTTCAGTACAGGCTCCCTACTAATATTTTGAGTAAGAAAATGTTTCGGCCTTGTAACCATGTGGTTCTTAGCTCCTGAAGAGCCACCACCACACACCACTGGCTTCATGATCAAATGTTGTGCTGGGTTTCCTTTGCAAGAATAATTTCACAAGGACTTGCAATTTGACCACAGCTGATTTTCTAACAAATAATCAAGCATTATTAAGGAATTTCAGTCACTAAAATCCAACATGGATTTGTCCTGGATTTTTGGTGCCTGGGATGCTTTTCAGCTGAGATGACTGGTTTTTGAATCATGGGAAAAGCTACAGGGTTTTGATTTGTTGTATGGAATGCATCTTGTTCTCTCTACATTTCTGATGCATCTAAGGATGTCACATCTTTTCATCAGTCATATATACTTTTGGTTTTCAAGCATTTTGTGCCAAATCTCATCTGCCAGATTTTATAATCCTCTTATACTTTAACTTTCCTCAGAGTGAACATTTCAAAAGAAAGTTAGAAGTTCTGTCAACATTTACAAGAGAAATTAGAGTAGGGAAAATCTATCTTTCTGTATTTCTCCCTAGGATAGATTAGTGCTGATGAGATAAACCAGACATTTTCTGGGGAATGATTCTGACTTTCCGACTAGAAGTTTTACCAAAGTTCCTGCCTCTTATTAGATATAAGTGGATCTGCATTTTAAGAGATTCACACACTATTAATCATCAGATGTATTAGCGTATAGGTTTGCACAGATTTTCTGAATTTTTTGCCACCCAGCCTGCTAACAAAGGCAGGCAGTCTCTGTACTTAAACCATAAAGAATAAGTAATCTTTGAAAAACAAACCCATGAAAAGCCCCCAGCACCTGAAAGCATCCTCCTACCATGGTGTTTTAAAATAGAAAGCTGTGTTGCTGATTTTGTGCTGCAAAAAATTTTCATTTTCAAAGCAGATAAAATTCAGTTTTGTGGTTTGATTGATTTCAAGGGAGATCACTTAAGAGTGTATTGCTTGTTTAACATCTTTACCAAGATGAGCCTGCAAGAGGTCCCATAGAAGAGACACATCATTGCCCTATTAAATGAAATTAAGTCTTCTAAAGCATACGATGACAGGTGGCGTTTTTTAAAACGTATTTTTTTCCTCACACCATTTATTGTTGGTACTTTTCTACACAAGTAAGAGAGACCAACATATTTCGAAAGGTGTTTTTACAATTTCTTGCAGAGTTCGGTGGGATCTGCAAGGATATATTTCTTGTTGGTTATAAGGAGTGTGCCCTATCATTTTTAATATTGGATACGTAAAGTCGCTTTTATATGTCAGATTAAGACATGACAACTTTAGTCAATGGTTTACCCTAGGTCAGCAACTTATTCTATACTGAACTCATGAAATGCTATTAGCACTGCTAATGCTCCACCATATATGATGAGGATGTGACAGATAGCAGCTGCATACTGTGCTGGCACTGAAGTGATAGATATCTTAATGTCTGATGCCAACTTACTGAATTTTGGAAGGGGACTGTAGCCTTCACGGCAATATGGGTACAGCACCCAATTATCAATAAAACACTTTATATAATTGTTGCACCTTTTCTTGGAACCATGGCATAAATAGGGGCCCCCACAGTGTTTCGTTCTATAATTCACAGGGCATGTAAAACTTTTAATCAACCCTAATGATTCTCCAAAATATTTTCATCTCAACGTTAATGTCTAGATTGCCCCTTAACTGAGACAGATTTCATGATATTTTGTCTAGTTCTATTGCACTTTTAGTGGCTGGAAAGTTTCCATATACGTTAATTTCTTGTCTCTCCTTCAGGAACCAAGGTCAACTATAGCATAAATTTAATATATGGCACTACATCTATAAGACTTCTGTATGCAATTTCAGAGTGTGCAATCCTTTGTTAATATTAAATAGCAAAATCCCTTTAAAGACAATTGAAACTACTTTGATTTTTCTACCTCATCTGTTTATCTCACAATGAAATCCAACCTCCTCTTGCTTTCTGGGCCTTGGAGGGTAAGAGTTCTCTGGTGCTACCTCTGTATTCCCTGTTTGACACAGTCTTACTGCCCCTTGTTCTCTTACTCCTCAGCTGTTTCTCTGTTACTGTGCCTCCATTCTCTTCTTTAGCCAGCCTGGAAACACCGTTGCACTTCCACCCTCAGCTTTTCCGATACCCAACCAGACTTCCAAACACTCATTCCCGGCCAGTATTCCTCATACTGTCTTTATTATCTAGATTTAATATCCACTGTAGTGGCCTTCACTGACGTTCTTTCTTAGCCAAATCTGAAAGCTTCTTCCAATTCAGACTCCCCTTAATGTAGTCCCCAGGACCAACATCATGTCGTCACATCTTCCTTTCCACCTTACCTTTGGTGAGCGTGTGCTCAGCTTTCTTTTACCTCACAGACTGTTCTCTCCAGCACCTACTCTGGTAGATCCTCCCACTCCCTCTCCACTATCTGTTGGCACCCTTCAAATTTTCACTCTCAGTCCTCCTCCTTTTATCTTTATAGTCTGTATTTGGACAAACACGTCCTCCCAAACAGTTTGTTACTCACTACTCTTTTTTTCATTCTGATATGCATTTCTGCCTCTGACATACCTTCTTTGGTGTTACCTTGCCCATGTCAAACTCTCTTCAGATGAGACACTGTAGCTGTCCCAAGGACGCTCTTTATTTTCCTTTTTTGGTCAGAATTTTACTGTCCTTGATTTCTCATTCTCCCTTTGTCTCTCCATCTACACACTTATAAAATAAAATAATTTTAGTCCAAACAAGCCTATCCATTGCAACTCATCTTCATTGCTAAAATACTTGTCCATTTCTGCCCTCATTTCCAAGATCTTTTTGCTGTTAATTAAAACAAATTTGCTAAACTCATTTTCACCTTCTCTTTTCTAACCATGCCTTCTGCCAATATGAATAATTTCACCTGCTTCATGAGTCTGAACATGTAATCCTTTTGAAAGCTTTGGATAATTTATCCCTCCAAGAACGTGTGTTTTTTTGACTCCTGGGGCCTTCATTTCAATTTCTTTCCAGGTTCCTTACCATCTGGGGAGGAGTAAACATCCCTGTTTCTTCATCTTACCTCTGACATTAGCAGGCAGATTAATGCAATTAATGCTATCGTGATGCTCGCACCTAACACAAGCACATACATACATACTAGAGGGAAAATAAATATATGCAATGGGGTAAGGCTTCTGAACTGAACTTATTAAGTCCCATTGATTTAACAGTGATTTATTTACACTGCTTTCTAAAAAAACTGCTGTTGGTGCTGGTGATCTGCAAAAGTATCCTGTTGTCTCAGCCAGGGAGATAAGGAGCTAAAAGGTAATAGGGACACTGTGTTTTTGTGTTCCCTATATGAATTGTGTTGGATGTAAGAATAGTCTTATTCCCTCGTGAGACAAAGTAAGCACATTGCTGCAGAAGCCAGCTGGGAACATTAAAATAGTGCAGCTGGAACATGTAGCCAGCATTTTAGCCCTGAAATAAGCAGTGCGAGAAGTAATGTCTTTGTCTTTTTATGTACTGTTTTATACAATTGTCCTTTGTTCTTTCTTACAGCAATAATGTTCCTGGCATTCCACCAGAAATGCCTTTCACAGTTATTAAAATGCCGAGGTGTTTACTCTCAAATTCTGTGTTGCAGCACTTTTTTTTTCTCTTGAGCACCAATCTTTAAAGAGGCATGTCAACAAAACTCAGTGGTGCTGCCTTAATTCTGTCTCCCATTCTAATGGCTCAAGGTGGTGTAATATCCTCCTACAGACAAAGCCTCAACTGCATTTTTAAAGACTGCATGAACTGGTAGGTATCACCCTGGCAGCCTCAGAGAATAAAGTTCAGGTTTTCAACATGCAGTGCAGATTCCATGACATTTTCTTACTCACTCTGACCTGGAAATGCTGCTACCAGAGGCTAATGCAACAGTTACTGGATTTGCTGCTGAGTTTGCCAAGCAGGCTGTCAACTGTATATCACAACTGTGTACCACAAAACTGATTAGTTTTGTGATATACACTTGTAAAATACAGTTTTGTGATCTAGACACCAGTATGCTTTAAACTGGAGAGCACTAAAGCCATTGGACCCACTTCTTGTAAGACATCAAGTAGCCATAAGATGATTTCCATTAACAATTACTCTGTTTTTAATTGAGGTACTTAAGTGGAAGAACAGTGTTATGTGAGATCTCTGGTTGTATGACCCCTATATGCTCAACTTCACTAATTTTGTTGTCGCTTTAGGTGTTTCCAAGATCATATTTGATTTGCTTATGGGACTGTGTTGACGCAGCATAAGTGGATTATTCATGCATTTTCATAACTTGTAACTAAACAACTATATAAAGTGACAGTGAAAGAACAACTCAGTAATGTATTATTAACAATACACCTGTCACCTACCAGCCTGTGATAATTGAAATCCTTTTATCTCACCTTTGGAGGGGAAAATACCTTCTATTTTGTGGGATTTACGTTAAAAATTCAAATGATTGTTTCCTGTTCTGTGACTGTAAAATGCTTTAGTACAACGCAGCAGGATGACAGCTCATCGAAAATCCATACAGTGAGAATAATGAGGGATTCAGATTTACTGGAGAATGGACAATGGAAACTGTTAACGTTCAGTGTGAAAAGTTCACCCAACGTTTAAATTTATCATATGCACAAATGTTAATCACGTTTTTAAGTGCCTGAAGTCTGCAAATTTTAAGAGCACAAAAGGAACTATAGTAACCTGTGAGACACTTGTCCTTTTCTTAGACTTTTCTTTGGCAGCCTCGGTAAGTGAGTCCCGACAAGAAGGCTGACAACACAAGTGCATTTCTGATGCAAAACACCAAGGACAGGATGAACGGTCAAACCTTTAAGAAAAGAATGGGGCCTTTTTGTTGTGGAAATGAAGCTGCGATAATGTTCCCAGACTACGAACTGCCAGTCTGGAATGACAAAAACCAGAGGAGCTTTTTCAAATTCTTTATCAATGTCAGCAGATTTTTTTCTTCTTCCTGTTGGGATTTTAGCTAAGAAAATGTGAAAATTTATGTGAACAGTTTGTTTCTGTAAATAGCTCTCAGCAACAGGGCTGGAGAACATAAACATTTTATGGTCCATTCAGGAGCTGATTAATACTGCTAATGGAAGAAAAATTCTGTAGACTGGGGTGTTCTGTTTCCAGAAATTAAACCACATTAAAAAAGAGTCAGTATCTGTAGAAAGCTGTCAGTGGTCTGGAATACTTAGTAATCTTTACATGACTACTCTCTTACATCTGCTTTACTCACTGAATGAAAGAGGCAGAACAGCCTGTAGCACCGTCCCTCTAAGGAACTTGGTCATATAATACCACCATTATTGTTAATGTATGTATTATACTCCTATTAGTACCTGGATGTCATGAGTGAGCCCAGGATAACTGGGATATGTTGCTGGCTTCTCCTCTGCCTCTTTAAAAGCCTTCCTCTCTCCTGCCTCCACATCATCCCTTCCTCTCCATCCCCTGCCAGGACAGTATGGCATCCTCTTTGCATTGCCTCCTTGTCTCCAGCTGTGGGGGAGAAAAAGTTAATTTTTCCAGGTAGAGGTACCACTCAAGGGGAGATACAGACTACCACAGACATTTATTGAAACACAGTTTATAAATCAAGCTATTATGAACAATAGAATCAAGCTGTTAGTATTAACAGCAGGTAACTTGGTACCGTCTATTCAATTATCCCCCTCAATCCTTTATTTTACCCATGTCGAGTAGCAGCGGGGAGGCCAGTCCTGGATGTTTACTGAGAAGCAGAGAGCCATGCTGATACACCACTGTCTTTTGGGAAGGTGTTCAGAAGTCCCTTCCTTTCTCAGGCATACATGACCCCTGTAGCCTGTGGTCTGTGTTTGCATGTAGCAGCTGCCATCTTCTTGGCTGTGGTCTGAGTTATAAAACCTGGTGTTTACGCTCTTGCATGCTGATGGCCTTGGACACATTCTGAGGGCCCTTGTTGTTCTGAATTTATCAGCTATCTTAGATTCAAAAGGACCACAAGTTTCCAGAGCTTATTGGCTTTTGGGAGACTTTCACATGCTACCTCTCCATGTGTACTTTTGCTGTTTTCCAGTTAACTGTTTCTATTGCACACAGGTATTCATCTCTAAAGCCCATGCACACAAATTCACCAAGAAGAGGGGGTTGTGGCAAGGATCAATAAATAGTAAGCAGCCCTTCCTCTGTCCCCTGCAGCATGAGGTGGATGCTCTCTTCATACCATCCCTGTAGAAAATTCCTATATAGGGATAAGTCTATGCTGTGTATTGCATCATGGCTTGGAGTCAGCTCAAGCACCAAAAGCATCTCCACCATGTCATCATGGACCTTTGTGCATCTCAGAAAAGCCTGGTGACTTTGCCTGTACAAATTTCCTCTTTAATGAGACATATCATTTAAAGCCAACACAGACGTGTATCTTGCACTGCTACTATCACCGTGCACATACAGCCAGATAGAGCATTTGCCCTGAAGACCACAGAATTATAGCCCAGTACATAGTAAAGACAAATAGGAAAAAGCATATAGAAAAGGACCAAAATATACTGAAGGTCTCCTAACCTGGCCTTCAACATGACCCTACAGATTATGCTGCAGCGAATCAAACCTCCCCATTTTCTTAATATTCTGATTATTGCCTTTTTTTTTTCCCCCTTAAGAGATTAAAACAGACCCACAAGGTATAATCAACAAGTCAGTGACAGATCCAGGCAAAGAGCCCAGAAATGCCTCGTGCCCAGTTGCCTGCCCTGTGCATTAAAAATTCTTTACTATTTTTCATTTCTTTTTTGCCAAAAACTACTCTTAAATTCAGCATAACAGAAACTTCATTACTAAAAACTTGCAACTCAGTTCAGCTGAGGCAAGACACAATCCGTGTAGACGGAAGGTCTGAATTTGGTCTTTCACCTTCCCTTTGATGAACTTTTGTCCAGAAAGGCAGCATACCTCTACCCCATGAAATATACGAACCACAGATTTTTCAGCACTAATTATACAACCAGTTTTACTGGGTCTACTGAGGCATCCTCCATCTCTGCAGGTGTTTTGAAGACAAGATCAAATGCCTTAGCAGTCAATAGAATGGAAATGTACCTAATTTGCACTTGCCAATTAAAGGATGCACTAGCTCTTCAGGCATTTTTGCACTAGAGGCAGCCAAGAATTGGTAAAAAATGTATTATATTACTCACTTTACACAAGCTTTGCAGGTATAGAAAGGCAAAAGATCAACAATACCCATAGGAGACAGAAAAGCAGTTCTTCCAAACTAACAATGCACAACCATCTCTGAATCTGTTGCATGGGGACTAAAATGAACAGTATAACAAAACCCTCTCTTTTCCTGTCTCTGCCTATGAATAGTCATATTTTTCACTCATATCTGTATTTGTAATGTTTTTGACTTAAGCATCAAACAAAATATATGCAAGGAAGATAAGGCAGAATTTCTGCTCACTGACCCTCCAGTCCCTTACCATATAAATTGTTTAGCAAAACTTGCTGAATATTTTCTTATCTCCTGTCATCAGAAATTTTATGCTTCCTATGGGACTCAGTAGGATGTTTAATATAGACACTGCGTGGTATGTTGATTGATGGGACACATTGCAACCTCAACAGCTTTCTGTGATTTAAAATGAAACAAACCACAAAAACCACCAACAACCACACAACACTTCAGAAGCAGGTGGGTTTGGAGCCATGATTCCCACCCATGATGGCCTGGGCTCCCCTGGAGCTGGTTTCAGTACAGGGAGGAGGAATGGATAAGATTCCTCCCCAGTCACCAAACAGCAGGTCCCCTTCCCTGTTCCTCAGGGCCAGAGCTCCAACCCCTTCCTTAATGCTTCTGCTCAATCCTTCACATGTATTATGCAGAGGCAAGATGAGAGTGGAGAGAGTCTGTAAATGTTGGTCTCCAGGGTCATATTCTGGTGTGGTATTAAAACTATCCAAGTCAAGCTGTAAATGAGGGAGGCTGAGGGCTGGAAGCAAACTGCAGGAGTGCTGTGTTTTGCATCAGCAGTCTTGAGTAAAATTAATCCTTGTGGAGCCTTGTTATAATGCATCAGTATGGCTTCTCCTGCCCATATATTTTATTTAGAAGTACTTCAGGTATCTGCACAGCCCCACAGAGAGCAGTGCTGGTGTGCTCTGTGAAACCACACAGGTCTATGCGGGCTGCTTCAGCTAATGTAAGGGGGGGTGGATTTAGCAGCAGATGATGTCTGACTGGAGCTGTGGCATCCCCACTGATTCTGTAGTTAATTTAAGCTAAAACTTCAGTTTTGTCGATCTTCTACCGGAAAAAATTATTATCAGGTGCTGTTTTGACTTCAAGGTAGCTGAGCTGTTGAGAAAAGCTTAATCCTAGCCAGCAGATGCATTAGAAAAATGTCGAGATTACAAGAATTCGCTAATGCTAAATCTAATCATTCTGGCAATCATCTTACTCATTTAAGCTAAATGATGAGCCTATCAGAGTACTGGTGAGCTAGGCAGAGGCCGGCTATGGTGAAAAACTACTGTCCAAGCGCAGAGAGAGGTTTGATTAAAGTGGAAGCAGCTGATGCAGGAGCTCCTGTGCTAGTGCTGCCTCCAGGTTTCAGCCCCTCAGGCCAAGCAAAAGCCCTGGGACGCCCCCATCATGGGCAGATCAAGCTGAGTTTGGCACGGCACATGCTGCAGAGAGGGATTTCCAGGGTGCAAACTCCAGCACAGCGCATGGTGAGGGCCCTGTGAGTAGTTCTGAACATGCCACAGGGGACTGACCAAGGCTTCTCTTCCAGTACTCTTTCTTTTCCATCGACTTGAAGTGCGGCGGGCAGAGGCAGCTTGCCTTGAAAGATGGCGTAAGAAGGTTTCCTCTACTGGTGTCCGTAACTGGAACTCTCCACCAGGCAACACTGTTTATGCTTATGTCATTAATTTATGTCATTTAAGAATCTACTCCATATAAAGCGTAGGAAGGAACTAACACTGTCACTTTGAAATCCAAGTTTCTTCATTAGTGCTTCTACTATGTCATTGAATGCTAAATCTCTAGGATATCTCTCTGCTCTTAACTTTCCTCTTGGCAACATTCTGAGAAATTGAAATGTCCATTGCATTATTGTATTTAAGAAAAGAACTTTAATTTAATTTGAAGCAATTATTCAAAGAAAAGTTCTAATAAAAAAGTTATAGACTCCAGCTAAATATTAATATATCAATAATCATTAATATATCAATACATCAAAACACTGACAGTGTTTTATACTCTGTCACAAAAAAGGATAGTCAAGTATCATCCCTTTTTACAGTCAATTTCATTAATCTGTATCAGAGAAAAGTACATTCCTAGTCCAATTAAATGCATGTAATTAAATATTTATGTACAATTTATGACTTTGGGTTATAGAATTGTTAAGAGTTAATCCAAAACTGGATTGTATTTCCAGTACATATATCTTATTCATTGTGCCTACAAATACTGTGTATTTTCAAAAGTTAGGATGGAGAAATGAAGAACACAGAATTTAGGAAAAAGCAAAATCAGAACTATTTAGCCCTTAAAAGTGAGAGCTATAATTTGTTTTCCCTGATTGTGGTATATATGATATAGTCTCACAAATTGGTGTTCTTAGTGTTATCAGCAGGTCAAGGTGATCCTTCCTTTCAGCTTGAACCTGGTGAGGCCACGCCTGCAGTGTGCTGGGATCCTCAGTACAAGAGAGACATGGACATACTGGAGACAGTCCAATGAAAGGCCATGAAGATGATCAAAGGTCTGGAGCATCTCTCCTATAAGGAAGGGCTGAAAGAGCTGGGACTGTTTAGCCTGGAGAAGAGAAGGGGGACCTCATCAATGTATATAAATACCTGAACAGAGGGTATAGAGAGGAGAGAGACAGGTCCTTGTCAGTGATGTCCAGTGACAGGACCAGAGGCAATGGGCACAAACTGAAACACAGGAGGTTCCCTCCAGACATGAAGAAGCATTTCTTCACTGTGAGGGTAAACAAGCAGTGGCACAGGTTGCCCAGGGAGGTGCTAGAGCCTCCCACCTTGGAGATATTAAAAAAACACATAGAATTATAGAATATTTTGGGTTGGAAGAGACCTTAAAGCTCATCTAGTTCCAATGCCCTGCCATGGGCAGGGACACCTTCCATTAGACCAGGTCGCTCAAAGCCCCATCCATCCTGGGCTTGAGCACTGCTAGGGATGGGGCAGCCACAGCTTCTCTGGTAAGGTTTTGGTCAACATCTGGACATGGTACTATGCAACTGGCCATAGGTCACCCTGCTTGAGAAAAGGGGTTTTACCAGGTGACCCCCACACATTCCTTCCATTCTGTGATTCTGTTAAAGGGACAGGAGATTAATTGTCATTCTTGTGTTTCCAAAGAGCTAAAATAAATGTTTCCCCTGTTCTTCTTGTGGACATATGTTAATCTCTGATGATCCTTCTCACCGATGAATGTGGTGGTCAGTTCAGGCAACCATCATGTGCTCATGAAGCTACAAGCTTGCAGCCTACAGTTATTGTTGTTCATCCATCCACATCAAACCCCCTTGCAGGGGAGCACTTCAAGATAACAGGGATGGCGCAATTAGAGCTCATCAGTCGAGGACATCTCTCCCCAAGTGACAATTTGTAAGGAGCAATCTTGATCTTCATATTCCCTAACTTGGAATACTCAGTCTTGCAGAAAATGTAGTCTTCTAACACTTTAAAAATCTCTTTAAAAAATAATTACATTATTTTAATTCCATTTAGTAGATCCACAAAGGACAGTCAGTAGCACTGATCTAAGGACTATAAGTTACACAGCCCAGACTTCCACTGGATGAGTTCAAGAAGTAACTGGTAGCTCTTATACAGACCAGCTGCTTGGCAAAGGTTTGAAGGACACCTTGGGGATTGCTGAGGTCAGAGCTCTAATCATAATCTACATTACTGCAACGCAGATCATGTAATGTAGATCATGAGATGTGGGTTCAGTTCTTGGTTCTGGAGGTGAATCTTACTCTGATTTTCACAGATTGGCATGCAGTGCATTTGGAGTGCTAAGTTAGCAATTTAGCAACGTGGACTGATTTCTATTGGAATATGTAGTACTGAGTCAACTCTTTCCAGCAGAGCAGTAACAAAGCTGGCTTCTGCAGCTCTGCACTGGCTCTCTGTGGACCACCCAGGAGTGATGTGGGCTGGCAAAAACCAGGAGGCCAGCACAGAAGCAGGAGGGTTGGGGTTAGGAATCGCAGGGAAGTGCACTTTGTGCTGGAGCAGCTGAGAATCAGAAGAACAAATTCCTTGGAGCTAAGAAGGTTTCCCCTCTGACCACAATTTAACTGTTTATTTTCCCCGGTCAGAGGGTGATTTCTGCAGCGAAAATTCACTGAGTTATCAATCTTTTCCTGACAGTGTGCTTGCCACACCTGGTATTTATAAGTTGTTTCAGAGGGGATGAAGCATGCTCAGTGCAGATGGGATGCCCACTGATATTTTCAGCAAGTATCTATTAAATTCTGCCAATCATCATGTGTACAAATACCTTATATATATATAAAAATAGTTATATATATTGTATTTACATACAAATTTATAAAAATGTATATATAGAAAATGTATATAGAATATATCATCCCTGGCGGCATTCAAGGTGGGGTTGGACATAGCCTTGAATGGCATGGTTTAGTGGGAGGTGTCCCTGCCCATGGCAGGGGGGTTGGAACTCGATGATCTTGAGGTCCTTTCCAACCCTAACTATTCTATGATTCTATGATTCTATATATAAAAATATATGTGTGTTTTAGAATCTTGTCATTTGCCCAGAATAGGTTTTTTTCATGGTCACAGCACAAATTTTGCTAAGTTGCCTTTCCCTACTGCTATATGTAAATATAAAGAGCACACTAAAAAAAAAAGCACCTAAAATACTAGTTCAAGCTCCTGCAAAGTTACTGGCATTTTTCCTCTCCTGTACTTCTCAGAAACAGCTGAACTGGCTGTACCAATGCCCCAAAATCAAAGCACAAACATAACCAGCTAGAGTAAAGAAGCAAAATGTAGCCTAAATGGTTGTGTTTGGCAAAATATAAACCACTGAAAGCGAGAACTTAATGGGAAAACATTAGACAGCTAGAATTATCAGGATCACCTATCATGATCCACTGATCATGTAATAGGGTTAAAATGGAAATTGATGTTGACTATAATGAAATCACATAATGGTTTCATTTTGCGTTTATCGGAAACATCTGGGAATGCTGGAATTTGTTCATATTTTATGTCTCCTCACTCTTGTACCTCATCCCTGGTTTTTCTGAGGTGCTCATAGAAGTCAGCAACTTTCATCCTTGCAGCAGAACTCCTGCCTACACCTAAATCAACCTAAATTTACTAAGAAATTAAAGGCATGCAATAATCCCCAAGAAGTGTCCAGCATTTTCCATGACATTTAATTCTCTTTTAACAGCTTTTCTAGATGTGGTAGTTATTGCTAATAAGAAAACATTAGAGAAAAAAGAGAATGATGGAAAAAAAGCCTTTATAGGGACAAAATTTTCATAGAGGTTGAGGAATTAATTTTAAAAGTACTTTTTAAAAGTACTTTTGACTTGATGAGTGGGCTGGAGGTGCTTTTAACCGTAATGGTATCATTTAAGCTTAAACTGTCTCTCTAAATTGGGCTATACAAATAGTTAAATTATAATAGCCATTATGTAAGTATGTAACTAGAGAAGCAGACTTCTAGATCTCTATACTTATGTCTGTCTGTATATTGGAAGGTACATGCAGTGAAATCTTATGCTCCAGGATATACAAAATGTCCATAAGGGGTGCAGTCTTGCAAGCTACTGGGTACTATGTCTCTATTCCTTGCCACATTAAAACAACTGTCTGTGGTTATGCCCTGATGGGTCTTGAGTGACATGTTTATGGTTAGGAAGTGTGCTTAAGTGACTTTTGGCTTGATTCAGGGGGCAACACTTCACAAGATTAAGTCTGCATTAATTTGCAGACTTGCATTTGATGGTATAGTTCAGTTTTCAAGACTGTTCCCTTTTTGATCCCAATTATTTTGCTTCCTTTTCAAATTATTTAGGTAGCTAATAAATATACATAGAGCGGTTGCTTCTCCAGTGAAGGATTACTTTGGCTGCCCTGTAGCTAGCAAAGAAGGCTATATCATATGAAAATGCTACTTTTTCTGATGAGTTTTATGGCAATTACTTTTATGTTTCCACCCAAATGTATCTATCTGTCCTTAAAGACCTATGGTGCAATTTATTTTGATGGTTATCTTCTCCTAATAAAAATCTTTTCCTCTGTATCTTCAGCTGAAGGTGTGCTCCCCGAGCCATTGGCTTGCCAGAGCTCGACTGGATTTAAACACAGAAATGTAGAGGCTGAGAAATGAAAATGAACTGTCAGCAGCTTTTGAATCCAAAGTGCTGAACGTTGCCTTGAGCCCAGAATAATAAACTGCATTTCAAGACACAGACCCCGCGGATGAAATATGCGTTCCAGAACCGGTTCTGACAACAACATTGGGGATAAGCTGCATGAGATTCTTGATCTGATTTGGTAGCAGAACACATGGCATTGTTTGGAAATTACAGAAATATTTCAGCGAGGGTGGAGGGGAAGTGATGTTTATATCAGAGTTTGCAGTTTCACTTAGGGAGAAGAGTTTGCTTTACAGAAGAAGTGTCTAAGAAGTATGTGTGTATAGGAAGGGGTTTTTTGTCTCATTCTCCAGTAATTCCTCACTCATTTAATTTTGTGCAATTCTTAGCTCTCTAAGTGTGTGCTGATTTCACTGGGGTACGTGTCACTCCAGGTATTCATTCGTTTGAATGTTCTTTCCTGAAAATTAAATTTTTTAACTGTGCCTTGGATTTATTGCTTTGTAATTTACCTTTTTTTTAAAAAAAAAAAAAACCCAACAAACTATGTTAGTACCATGCAGTGTTTTAACTTTCATTTCTACATCGAAATAGCTAAAGGGTCCGAAGATGTTTCATGAATGCAGATCTGTCTAGGCAGTAAAGATCAGTGCATATAAAATGTATGTAACTGTAAAGTTTAACATCTAGCCATAAAAACTAATGTCTGCAGGCACAGGAGAAGCTGAATTATTAACCCTTTTATTGCATGCAGGGCTTTTAAGAGCTTTTGGCATGGGCAAATTTTATATTCAATTTGGTAAATGCGCTGAGGAAAAGCCATATTGTATTCTTCAGGATGAAATCTATTAGAAAGTCTGTACTGACTTCTCAGTTATTTCTCAGAGAGAGCAGCAAAGACAGGCAGGCAGTTTGGTGCTTGGAGTTTGTTCATGCTCCCACGCTTCTGAGGTTCTTCTGCAGATCTTGGGGCTTTTGTAGAGGTCCAAGAAACCTGCATCTTCTGAGCCAGTACTGGGATTGATTGTGTGTCAGAAGAAAACTAAGTGAAAACAGGAAAACCAGGCAGGTCAAGACAAATTTGGGCAGAGCAGGGCAGGAAAACCTCTGTTCCAAGACCTGCAAACTCAGTGCCTGCCCAGCATTGCCATTGTGGGTGGCTGAAGGATGCAGAGAAGCCAAAACAATTCATGTTCTGCAATTGTTGTGCTTCTGTGTTGCCTCTGTAAATGAGTGTGAGTTTTATCTCAGTCTGGCAATGGTAGGCTCAACTCAACTGCAGTTTTGATGGGAGAAGCTAACAAGCAATTTACTGAAATGGGTACTTATCCAAAGCCCAATTTGTTTCTGACTGATGGCAATAGTTGTCTCCCACTGGCTTCAGAGAAAGCTAGATGAGCATTACTCAGTGATGGTAATATTGCATCTCTTCTGCTGTGCTGCAATTAAAGTAGTAAAAGTGTTTGCACAGATATCTCTAATTGCTTTACAGTGTAGCGCATATTTTGTCTTTGCAAAAGATTTTGCCTTAAAATAAACCAGAAGGCCTATTAGTGTATCTTCTATAATAAAAACCTGGCTGTTGATCACTACTTCATATGAAAATCAGCATCAAAAATGAGAACAGGGAAAACATTTATTTACATAGGGGAAAGAAAAAAAAAAAAGTAATTCAAATTTATTTGGAAATGCAGATATCATGGTAACAAGAATGGTAAAGACTGAGCAGCAAAATTGATATGATAAAGAAAACCTAGTGTTACAGTCCGGATAGTTGAACTCCACAGTTTAAGGACAGAACTGATGTAAGATCCATTCTTAGGTTAAGAATTTTAATATGGCAGAGGGTGATAGACTTCTGAATTTTCATTAGAGAATTTGAAATGCTATATTCATCCTGGTGTCAGGTTTTAGTGGATAGGTTTTGAGAGGTGTTGATATCAACACTACAGGCTATGGCCTCACTGCAGTGTGGCTGGTTACATTAAGCATGCTGGCATTTGGGTGAGACATTATTGCCCTTTATTACCCAAATATGACATTTCTTGCAGATAAGAAAAATGCCTACTACTTAGATAAGGTATCTTTAGAACTACTATATATGTCCTTTGCTAAATCCTGTAGTATTTAACATTCTTGATGCTTCTACATCTTCAATGCTTCATTCATGTTATTAAAGGAGCCTATGTAAAGAAGGTTTACATATGTAAAAATATGCAAAAATATATATATTTTAAAAACTTATGAAAAGCCTTATGTTCTAAACATAGGGGGATGCTGATCATCAGTTTTGTGCACATTGTAAATAGTTGCATCTAATGGTCAGTCATTGTTGTTATCTAAAGAAACTCATGCATTTCTTGACAACAATCTAATTAGCCTCCAAAATGCATACGGATTCATCTTTTCATTGCTGGTCTTGCTGTCTGTCTAAGTGGTAATGTCATGGTTTTCAGGATGATTGGTCTTACACACAAAATATCAAAGTAGTCTAAAAGTGATTAACAACAAGGGCTTGATCTTTAAAAGTTCAATAGCCAGTTATTTATCACACTACTTTTTCTACCCTCATGGATTATCTACTTTGCAGTTAACCTAACCATTACTTCTCTTTCATTTCAAACGTGCCGTTTGTTCAAAAAGGAATGGGGAAAACCAGTGTGATGCAGATCTCCTGGCATATTAAAAGCTTTGGTTGCCTGTGTCCACAGGGCTTACTTGTATGTGTGTGTAGCACTGGGCTTGCTGGCAGTATACTCCACATCTCCAAACCCTCTATGCAGAAGCAGTGCTGAAGTACTGCCTTCCTGGTCTTGCCTTCACATTTCCTTGGCTGATGTTTTGTTAGCATAAGGCTTTTATTTGCCCAGGATGATGCTTAATTTTGTCCATGTGTAGAGGTGATAAAGTACTTGGATACACTAGCGGACATTTTCCAAACACCACATGGTGTGTTTATGATGTGTTGACATTTTTTAGAAAGTGGCTGAAAGATCATTGCAGAGATGTGCACAGCATTGGATTGGTAGCAGAGAATAAACACTGAGAGATATGAGAGACAATGGATATTGTGGTTGGTGCCATATTTTCATGCTTCATGTTGGCATTTTTGGAAGAGTGCTAGTGTGATGTGGTGAGATCAAGTCACTCTGCAGAGATGCGGTATAGAGCAATAGCTCCGAAAGATCTCTATGAAAACATTAGACAGAGGTGACTGAAGGCAGTTTGCCCCAGGCACCTCTAGTGCCCCAGGACCCCCTCCCAGTGGTACTCCACTCAGTAGTCCCTCATTTGTTTGGACAGAGTATCTTCCCGCATATTAGGATGTCAAACTTGGCCATCATGGAGGGTGCACAGAGAATTCACCAGCACTTTCAGCACTTACAGAAGTTGTCAATCACCTAAGAGACAATGTGGTCAGTCTCTCAAATTTGATTGAATGTAGGTTTCAAAAGTGGAATGTAGATGATGTGCCTTGCTGCAGCCTGCTGAAATCTGCTAACACTACACAGGAAATAAGCACCGAACAGTGAAAACTGAATTACCTGAGTGGAAAATATCTGCAAAAGCAGTCCAGGCCCAGGATGAAAGAAAGCAAGGGTGATAGTGGGGCTAATGTTATGTCATTTCTGTTTTAAGGAGCAGCTGCTAAAACATGTTGTCCATGGACAGTGAACATGGGCTTTTTTGCTACTGATTTAACCATGTTTTCAGTGCTAATTTTGCTCAGTTCTTTAAACACCTGATGTAAGGAAACAGGTAATTCACATGAGGGTTATTGAATCTTGTTAATCTGATGAAAGATGTTGGGAGGATTGATTTATTTGCTCTATTAAATAACCAATTACATGCAAAACTCTGCTTTCTGACTGGGAACATGAGGATGTGTTGGTTGTGTGCTGATTTTTTAATACTTACATGGAACCTTTTGGCAAAGTCACAGGAGCCTTTATGGTTTTCATTTCTGTTTTTCACAGTTAAGCAGACAGCAATGCATGCCTAATATTAACATAAACAATTCAGAGCTTTATTAGGCGTAGAGGCATGTGCAAGAGACAGCTTTAGAAAAATACTTTCAAGACGTGCTAATCATCTACAAGAAGTAAATACGTTATGGCACTGTAGCTGATGAACAGACAAGGTCTTCAGAAGACGTGCAGGCTGTAAAACATGCTGCAAGGCAACTGTGCATGAAAGATGGCAAAGCAGTCTTCAAGGGAGTGTTTATGTCTGTTTGTCACAGCTCAGCATCACACTTGGTCACCAAGGCCAAATGAAGCAGCTCTTTGGCATCCCTTTCCAATGTTAGGTTGCTGAGCCCAGGCCAGGTCATCTCTGCCCTGTGCTCCAGTGCAGGGTACAAGGAGCTCAGCTATTCTCAGGCTCCTACAAGCAAAGACAGTATCCTGCCTGCTCAGAGCCAACACAGACCACTAAGTCTGATCCCCTCTGCTTGTATGAGCAGCCAAGTACCATCCCACTTTGAAAGTTACTGCCTTTCCAGACCGGCTGATACACACTCAGTGTGTGAAAAACCTGTCATCCAGTTCAGACCTCAGTTAGAAAAACCCAGCCTGTAAATTTTAGTAGGAGTTTTAACAAAATATGTGGGGACTAATTATGCAAGCAGCTATTCCAGCAGATTGGAGAGGTCATACCCTCTGAGAGTGTGAGTGGTGATAGGCAGCAGTGGTGGGATGTCTCTGATGGCATCGCTGCCTGCCAATTGTGTCCTGCTCACACCAAAAATGTGAATGCCCTTCATCTGACTCTGGCTGAAACTGTTCTTACCCTTAAAAATGAAAGAAATCTTAATGCTTCATTTATGTCATATATTTTTTTGGTTTGGGCTATGACAACGCCTTGAGGGTTAAAGACAAACAAAATTGTCAGGTTTTCTGATCAAAAAATACACTTGTTTTTCTCTATATTGCTTGAAGGAGGTTTTGAATTACATGCAAGTCTAAATTTCTCTGTTCGAATGGGCAGATGTCAACTTTTTAAATAAAAAGAATCATCTATTACATGTACATTATAGTAGCAGGCAGCTGTGTCCTTGATGCTTATATAGCAGTGACCTTGTTTAGGCTGACAGTCTGTGAGTGGCTGGAGCTATATGCACATACTCATTCAGGGTAAGGCTTCCACAGAGGAGCACTTGCACTGTGCCTGTGCAGCACAGACCCCATCAATACCAAAGCTGCCTCTGACAGTGTTCACTTGTGTGACTGGGTTCCACAGGAACGGACCTCTGGGCTTCTTCCATTAACCACTAATGTATGGAAACATCAGATATAATTCCAGCTCTGTCTTCAGTCTGCTAGAAGTGGTTTCATACTGTGAGCTGTATGCATAGTGTGAATAATGGCTTTTTGCCCTCTATGCTCGGTTGAGAAAAAATAATTCCTGACACAAACCCACGTTTACATGACACCCAATATACAGTGCCATCTTTCAGGTCTACCAGTTTTGTACTCTTCACTTTCCATTTAGCTATAAAAATGGGAAAACTGACTACTCAATAGGATCTTTCTTGCTAGAAGGAACTATGTGGCAGCATCTTGAGACATGGCAACTCCAAAACACTGCTAATCTACTGGCTTAAGTTATTTGCAAGGGGAACATCACTTTCTTGTCAGCCAGTTGGTGTACAGGACAGTTTGGCACAGTGAAGAGGAACTACAAAGAATTCAGCAACAATTTTAAGCTGAGCACCCATCTATGTTGTGACCCAGAGGGCAGCAGGAAGTGTTTGGTACTTCTAGCTTTCATCTCACATTTATCTAGTTCACGCCATTCTGCACATCCGTACAGATTCAGCACAAAACTGCTTTGAAATTAAAAGAAGAGTGAAGAGAAGTTGCAAACAAGAATAAATAAGGAACAAGGGACAGCAACACCTTGAGCTGTCAGTTATTAGAACAGATTTCGGCAAGTGCCTTGGAATGATCTAGCTTTTTAGACTTTCCAAGATAGGTTATTCAAGGGCACAGGGCACTGAGTTCTGCACCATGTGGCTCTCAACCAGATGTGGAGCTGGAGGGCTCTGTGCTCTTCTGGACTGGAGCCATTCGTCCACCTGCACAGTAAATTTGTGCCTCTTAGTTATCTGTATGTCAACTTCTATACATATTCCACTCTTAAACACAGAGCTTTCATCAAAAAGGGAGAAAACTGTAACATTATTACATGACATCCTTACGTATAGCATTGCAGTTCTATTAAACCACATGGGAAAGAATCTTTTGGGAGTGTTTTTCTAGTGTAAGTAAGTTGAAACCTGTTGACTTTCTTGCTGGCAAAACTACATTTGTTTGTGGCTTTTATTCTTGGCGGGTGCTTCTGGAGCTGGGTCTTTAAATCTGGCAGGCCAAAGAGCTGCATCTTGTGGTGGCCCTTTTGTAACATCTTTCTGCTTTCCTCTCTTTCCATAGACAAACCCAGAAACCATGCTTCTTTTTCTTCATTGCTGATGTAATGGTGCATCCCCCCAAGAATAACAAAAGCAGACTGGGATCACAATAGCTGGGCTTTTTGCTAGATATTTTGTAAACACCACATGAGTATTTTGGGATTAATGACCTATTTGCATTTGTGGTCAGGAACAGTGTCTGATTCTCTGTCTTTTCACTTTCTTTTGCTTCTCAGTTAATTGGTGTCAATGTGCCTTTTATAAGGAGGAATATCATTTAAGGGGGGCTGCAAGAAAGCTGGAGAAGGAGTTTTTACAGGGGCATGTAGTGATATGAAACAAGGGATAGTGGCTTTAAACTGACAGAGGGTAGATTTAGATTAGACATTAGGCAGAAGTTCTTCCCTGTGAGAGTGGTGAAGCCCTGGCACAGGTTGCCCAGAGAAGCTGTGGCTGCCCCATCGCTGGCAGTGTTCAAGGCCAGGTTAGATGGGGCTTGGAGCAACCTGGTCGAGTGGAAGGTGTCCCTGCCTGTGGCAGGGAGTTGGAACTGGATGAGCTTTAAGGTCCCTTCCAACCCAAACCAGTCTGGGATTTTGTGATTAATCTGAAAACTGATTGATCTGTTATTGCTCTTTTCTCAGGTCCATCCAGCTACCTAAGGTGATTAGTGACTTCCACACATTTCATAAACTCTGAACGTGTATTTAAACCATTAAAATAAATGTGCTTTTTTCCTTTTTAATTATTTTAAGATCTTTTTAAACCATTCTAATAAATGAACAGTGAACAGGTCAGAGAAATTATGATTTTCTTCAGTCTACATAGCAAGTTTTAAAGTCACCACTGACAATAGGGCAGATATCACAGTTTCATGAACTTTTGAGGAAAAAGATGTGGAAACAGCTTAATTGAAAGAATTAGCAGAACTGCTGCTCATTCAATGACTGCATGCAGCTATAGGTTGTAACTGGAATAACACTTGTGGAAGGCAAAGGGCTGTTCAGAGAATCATTTAAGACTTTGTAAGTTCAAACATAGCATACACAAATTAAGAGGGTGAAGAGCATGCTAAATACCCAAGTAATTTGATTACAAGTGCAAATGAAGGCAAAGGCGATGGAAAAGCTCAGGAAAAAAATACTAGGAGAGATGATAAAACAAACCATTTAGGAAACATCTCCTAACAGAATTGCAACCTCACTCACCCTTGTTATTCGGGCAAAAACAACTTATGCAACAAGGCTGTTAGAAGTGAACAACAGGCAAATTGGAAAATAAGGCAATGGAAAACATGATATAGTTTGGAAGAGTAAGAGGGATCTTAACAACTATCAGGAGAGATTCACATTGGGATTTTTTTGCTATACTGAGAACTGTCAAAGTTCTGTGCTTTGAATGTGTGCTGAGAGTTAAGAATAGGCAATCATTTTCTTCAACATGCATCTTGCTCCTTTTTGCTGATTTTGATGTGCCAAGAAGGGTAAATGAGATATTTCTTTCTCCTCCTAAAAGGAACGGAAAAGGACTGCCCATATGGGCATATGCTTACCTTTCAATTACTAAAAAGCAAGAAATGCAACAAATCTCTAACTCTTTTTTTGGGATATCTTGGTGCAGATATATACAGGTGCAGAGCTCCAAACATATGCAACCAGTGGCTTATGTATATTGATGTGGAATCTTTCAATAAATGTGGATGTGGCACTCCAGAGGACTGTGCATGCCAATTTTTTGGATGTCACAGCTGCCTGCAGTTAAATAATCATGCATTGAAATAAATACATTAGTGTCTGCATATATTTGAAGCACTGCACCTGAATTACAACACAAGACAGCGAAGTATATCCAGTAAATATGAAAGGTTGCTTGACGAAAACAGATGTTCCACTGTTTGGCTCCAGACTTCTGGGTACATTATGCAAGGGGTTTGTGTGTGAGATGTTTGACTGTGAGCTTTATCACGCTATCGAGATCAGGTGTTGTCAGCCTTGGCATGAGCAGAAGGATAGTTCAGGTGGACTAACAGACCAGATGGCAAATTCGTGTTTCAGACTAGACCTTCAGCTGGGGTACACCTCTATGAAAAGCAATGGTTTGTGCTGGCTGAGGATCTTGCCCACACAATCCTCTCTGGTGTTTAGAATCATAAAATCATAGAATAGGGTTGGAAATGACCTGAAGATCATCTAGTTCCAACCCCCCTGCCATGGGCAGGGACACCTCCCACTAAACCATGCCACCCAAGGCTCTATGGAACCAGGCCTTGAACACTGCCAGAAAAAACTGTACTAAATAGACATCATCTGTGCTGATCCAAGACTACATGGTAATGAATTTGCATTGAGCAGAACAACATGAGGGACAGATGATATTTGATTGATCCACTGTAATATGCTGATATGAAGAAAATCACTTCTAAACTTTCTTTCAGTTTATGGAACAAATTTACATCAACATTTCTAGCAACTGCCTGCTGAGAATATGGTTTAGATAGCCGCAGGGCAAGATGAAGAGCATTCACAACTTCCCTGGGCAACCCATTCCAGTGCCTCACCACCCTCACAGTAAAGAACTTCCTCCTTGTATCCAATCTAAACTTCCCCTGTTTCAGTTTGAAGCCATTACCCCTTGTCCTATCACTACAGTCCCTAATGAAGAGTCCCTCCCCAGCATCCCTATAGACCCCCTTCAGGGACTGGAAGGCTGCTATGAGGTCTCCACGCAGCCTTCTCTTCTCCAGGCTGAACAGCCCAAACTTTTTCAGCCTATCTTCACACGGGAGGTGCTCCAGTCCCCCGATCATCCTCGTGACCCTCCTCTGGACTTGTTCCAACAGTTCCATGTCCTTGTCCATGTCATGTTTATGAGTAGGGGAATTATTTTCAACACATTATTTGTAAGAAGTCCAAAGTGAACTGATGCATTTAATTTGCCCAGAAAAAAAAAATAAAAATTTCTTTGGTCTGGATTAACAAAAATGCAGAAAACACTAGAAGAAAAGTAGTGGTGGCTTTTTATTCACTAGTTCTCTGGATCAGCACTCAGAAAGGAAATGAGAGACCAGGAGAACATCAATTCCAGCTTCCGTACCCCAACAGAGTGCCCTGAGAAGGGCCAGGCCAGTGGGAGGCAAAGGTGTCTCCACCTGCATCTGTTTCACCAAGCAGCTGGGCTGCATGGCACCCTGTGACAGAGGAGAACAGTTCAGGGTGGAGTCTGGAGATGGAAAATATCCATATTTCATAAAAATATCATTTGGAATTGTTTTTTTCCTCATTCTCTTCCATTGGACTTACTCCAGCTTTTATAAAGAGGGGCTGGAATTTTAGTGTTTTGGTTTTGATGAAAATGCTCAGCATTGACTTTTTTCAGTAAGGAATAAACAATATTCTTTTTCTTTTGTCAACTCTGTTCCCCCATAAGTGTGTACTGCAACCTGCAGGTCCCATGCCTTCATTTTCATAGCACAAAACTACAAGTCATATGTCCTGGGTTCAGCAGCAGCAGACATTTTTCTCCTTCTTAGTAGCTGGTGCAGTGCTGTGGTTTTGACTTTCAGCCTGGGAACAGCACTGATAACACTGATGTTTTCAGCTGCTGCTCAGTAATGTTTGGTCTGACCAAGGACTGTCTGAGTCTCATGTTCTGCCAGGGAGAAGGAGAAGCTGGGAGGAAGCAGAGACAGGACACCTGACCCAAACTAACCAAAGAGGTTATTCCATACCACAGCACGTCTTGCCCAGGATGTAAAAAACTGAGAGCAGGGACCCAGAAGAGGGAAGTTCACGGCTTGATCATCAGGTGATGAGCGGTTTTATTCTCTTCCCTTGTTGTTTCCCTTATCATTATTATAATTGGTGGTAGCAGCAGTGGTCTGTGTTATACCTTAGTTACTGGACTGTTCTTATCTCAACCCGTGGGAGTTACATTCTTTTGATTCTCCTCCCCATCCCTCTGAGGGCAGGGGGGGAGGAAGGGGAAGGGAGACTCCAGAGGCTGTGGTCTTTCTGAGTTACAGCTGGGCTTAAACCATACATAAACATATATAAATGATAGTTTGAGGCACCATTTTGCCAAGCCCAAACTTGAATGAGACTGGAAAGAACTTCAGGATGTTTTTAGCCCAATCTCCCGCCTGAAGGAGGGAGCGCACTGAATTCAGTCTGGATTGCTCTGGGCTTTGATTAGCTGAACATCTGCAGGGAAGAAGATAGGACAAACAACTGCCTGGGTAACTTGTTCTAGTGCTGACTGTCCTTGTGAGGAAAATGTTTTCCCCTACGACCAAGCAAAATCTCCCTTATTCCACTGATGACCATTGTCTCTCATCTTCCTGCCAGGCACCTCTGCAAATCCTGGCTTTGTCTTCTCAGTCTCCTTTGCCCTAGCACTGGAAGGTGCTATTTTACTCCTCAAGCCTTTTCCTCCCTGTTCCCTGTTTCTTCATCCTGTGGAGTCTAGAATCATATACAGTGGTTTTCAAAGCCGTTCTCCCAAATTTCAGAGTGTGAACAAGCTTTGTAAACAGGTATTTTTCTGCTTTTCCTGGCCATTAGCAATTGGAATAATTACTTGATGTTGTTGAAAATCAGTATTCTACCCGGCAATGAAAAGACTTATAAGTTGTTCATACAAGTAAGTTTCCCACTGGGGTGCTATCACCCGATCCCACATCAGCACAGAATCTGAAGGATTTATAGAGATGCAGAGCTCTTTCCTACAGAAAACTGTACTAAATAGATGTCATCTGTGCTGATCCAAGACTACATGGTAATGAATTTGCATTGAGCAGAACAACACGAGGGACAGATGATATTTGACTGATCCACTGTAATATGCTGATATGAAGAAAATCACTTCTAAACTTTCAGTTTATGGAACAAATTTACATCAACATTTCTAGCAACTGCCTGCTGAGAATATGGTTTAGATAGCTGCAGGGCAAGATGAAGAGCAGTCCATCTTAGAGGGCTGCATGGAAAAGTAAGAATCAGAAATGAAAGCTAATATGAGAGAAGAAACCCAAACCACAACACCATGAAGTAACACAATAGACACTCAGCAGACATAGCCAGAGCATTTAAATTAGGCATGTATTTATTTGTAAGATTTCTCACATTATTTGACCATTAACCTATGTTGTACAGTTATAGCTTTGTATATTTTATTTCACTATATGTCATAATGCTGTAAGATGACTTAAAAAGAAAATACTTCCAAGATTTATGATATTTTTTCAGTATATTAATGTTGAGATATCTGTTGTGCTAGTCATGAATGCAGAAGAAAATAGTCTTTGTGTTAAAGCAATTACAGACTAATGATGCGAAGATACAGATGCCTTAGCTCTACACAGAATCATCTCTGAAGTGAAGCTCTAAACAGATAAAATAGGGGTGACAGAAAGGAATTTCCTTCCCATACAGAAGTCCAAGATAAAGCTGTGAGATTTACCACTATTTTCCTGTGTGTTTTAACAAAATGTGCAGTTTTGCAAAGGGAAGCATTTTGTTCTGACCAGCAGAAGGGAAACCCTCAGGATGAGGGGAACCATTCATCACACAGAAATGGTGAGAAATGTTTGCATATAACCTTTAATTAAAACTGCTGCTCTTACCCTGCTGTTGGTGGAAGCCATAAGGGTGACAAATTAGCTCTCTTGCAACTCAAACAGTATGGGTGCTAACCGTTAGAGATTATGAAGCAGTATTAAGTTTGGAAGAAAACTGGTTTCTGATCTTGCATAGGGATCCATGTAAATGATCCCATTTTTTCACACAGCTGTCACAGTTCCCAGAAATACTGTGATTATAAAGCCAGTAAGGCTTGCAGTTACCCATATACATAAGTACAGATTTGGCTCTAAATTACAGTGGTAATATAAGCATAGGTCCTGGTTAGCTCTGTAGCAAGTTTTTTGCTGGCAAATACTTGTTCAGCTCCTAATTTCACTGGGACTTGGCAGAGAAAAGGGGTCTCACTGCAAGACGTGCTGGAGCTTGCATCTCAGTTGCTTTATGCTTCTCCGAGGATCTCATAGGGCTCTCCAGAGAAAGTGCTGGCCAAGGTGGGCAAGGGTAAGAAGACCAAGGGAAGTAAATATGTTTAATCTGCTGCTGCTGGAAGCCACAGAGACTAGAAGTGCACAGTGTTGCTAAGTGGGGGGGGATAATCTTTTCCCCAGCACTGGGAATTCCCATTGCACTCTTTGGGCTGTTACTGCATACAGTTTTAAAAGCAGACAAAGTGGGAGCCAAAGAGGAAAGTGGTCTTGTCAGAGGTTACAGAACAAATCAGCACAGGGGATGGAAAGAGACTAACTCCTCAGCAGGAGTCTATTGATTTTTTAACTGCTGGACACATTTGGCTGCTTAAAGAGTCATAGGGCTTGAATGAGATACAAGAATAAATAATTCACTACAGGCCTCAAAGATGAGAAATTTTTGGCTATGCATCTTTCCTCCCCTATAATTTCTTTTCTCAATTATTTTAATGGAAGATGGTGAACAATGATGTAGAGGTAAAAAGCCCCAACCTTACAGGATTTTGTCTTCAGCAGTGGAAACATGAATATATAAAATCACTCGTGATTATCCATTAAAATATGAAGGATGTCAATGTATTACCTAAACACAGACATCTTGGCTTACTTGGGTATCTCACCTGGTCTTCAGCTGCCACTCCAGAGTGAAGCACAACTCCTGTGGGTCTTCTGTCTTTTCTTCTGGCCTTGTTTGTCACCTCAGAAATGTATGCATATGCAAATAAAGCTTTGTTCAAGGAGTGGTTCTCTGTTTCATGCCCGTAAACAGTTGGGTTTGATATTGCTGTGTAGTTAATTCCTGCTTTTAGTTATGTCTACATCTTCTGTGCATTAGGATGTAATTGCCCTTGAGTTCACATGCACTTTCATGAACAAAATAGTGTGCGCAAAATTCAAATTACTAGAAAAACCATTTCCTCTCTTTTCGTTAATCTGTCATGTCTGTGGGTTAGGCTGATCTTGGAAATGGATTGGTGCAGCTGGTCTGCTTGGGAAAAAAGACTTAAGTATTCCAATGAGTTACTGATTATATCATCTAAAGGAAAGAGGCTTTATTTCTTCAGAAACTATTAATCTCTGTTTTAAGCAGATCTCTTTCTCAGAGGCTTAGTATGAGGAAACTGTATATCTGGAAGAACTGAGAGGAAAATGGGACATCTTCCCTTCTCTATCAAATTTAAATTATGCCTAAAGAATTATGCAGAAAGAGGATACAGATTTCAGTAACTCAGTGACTCATAAGTAATAACGAGGAGTCTTCCTCTGACCTTCCAGAGGACAAAATCCATATCACAGTGTCAATGGGGCTGTTGGGAGCCTGATGGCTGAGAAAGGCTTCTCAGTCCCATTGCCAGAAGAACGCCTTAGCCAGAAGGAAGTGATTTTGGCTCATGATTTAAGAGCAAACTGTCTCTGAAGCTGAAGATAGGCATACTTGAACCCTTTGACAGGCTGCAAATACTGTTATTAAATAAAGCAACTTTCAAAAAATCAGTGTTGGAGAGTAAGGCAAGATTTTTAAAACCCTGAATTCTCAGAAGTCATCAGGAGTGTGCAATTTCATCTGAATTTTGATCAGTATCTTATTGTGTTGGGATTATGTTGTTAAAAACCTAATTTCTGCACCTCAAGGGCTGCATAGTATGTGTCTGAATGAGGACAGCCTTCCCACGTGCCATGCCACTGACCAGCAGAGCTAGTCCTTGCTGGCCTGGAGCCTCCTTCTGCCACAGTTGAGCACTGTGCCACCCTGTTGGGGTCTGCTACCAGAAACTGCTCCACCAGCTCCCTCTGGAAAGAGAAAACGTAAGTCATCATTTTCCTCTCTGATCCGTGATGTGCAGGGTTCCTCTGCATGGACATTGCCTTGAGGCTGAAGGTTAATGGAAGCTAGTAGGGAGGAGACTGCGCTTGTGCACCTCCAAGAGCATCACAAGAGATTGTGTTGGTGCTGCCTTCTTATGCGCAGGCCAGGTTTGAGTCACAGATCTCCCAAGGCAATTACACCCTAATGAGCACCACACAGTTATGAACTGTCTTAGACACAGTGAATCTGTGAAACGGGACCACGTTGAGGAGAGAGGTGGAGAGAAGGGCAATTTTTTTTGAGTTAGAGAAGCTTTTGGTTCAGTTTGGATCACAGCTTATAAAAGGAGGGTCAGACTGCTTATGAGATGATGGTTCATCAGAAAGTTTGCTCATCTAGAGGCCCTCAGCGTATGCTACAGCTCCAGAGCAGTTGCAAATCCAAAGCTGACCATAATAAAAAAGGAGATGATGCATTTTCCTGACCACCTGGGTCAAGACCCATATAGTCTCACAGCAGACAATGCACCCTATCACTTGACATCCATGGCTGTTGATGGGCCTGAGACCTGAAATAATAGTATTTTAACTTCAGTGGAGCTCCAAAGTTAACTCACAATTTATAGCAATGATAAAATTCTTCTGTCTTTCTTTTATGTTAGTTATTAAATAAGAATATTTTTCACTGGAGGTTTATTTTGCCAAACCCCTCCAAAATTACTTGCACCAGTGAACCACAATGTAGGTAATGCTCCATTTAAATTATTTGATCGGGAACTAAGAAATAAAAAGATGGCAAAGCTTGAAGAAATCACTTGCTCTTTGATTGGATTTGAGACCCCCTCAGGTGACTCGGTTGATTTACCAGAAAATGTGGATCTTAAAAACAGGCCAACAAAAAAGCAGAGCGCACCATCCACCTAAACCAGAAGCCATGCCTGGAAGTTTAACACACAAAGTTTCAGCACATTGTCAGCTGTGACTGACTGAGGATTTTATTATTCTGCACTGCTCAGGGGTCTCTTTTAATTACTACCAAACACTGTGGAACAGAAGGAAATACATTAAAAAGGAAATTACTATTTTTTCCCCCAGCTGTTATTGCTGGATATGCCATATTTTTGAGTAGTGATTATTAATAGACTTCTACACTGTAATTCTGATGCTCTGCATCACATAACTTGAGAGGCAAAAATGGTCTGGAAATGAGGGCTCAGGTCTGGGCAACAAGGTTATTCATTAGTCTCTTCCACAGTGTGAGCCTGGGGACACTACCTCAATTTCCCTGGCCCTCAGGTAAGATAATAACCACTTGCTTCCCATGGTCACTATGAGGTTTAATTAATAACTGAGGTTTGTCTCAGGTCTGCACTTTCTCTTTTTTTTGTGCTGTAGACTCAAGTGTACAACTCCCGTTGCACAATGCCTGAGAAGGGAGGTTACAGCATCAGAAAGGAAATCTCCCCAGTGCCTGCAGGCACAGGGACACTGGTCTGGTCTCCAGGCCAAAAAGGGCTTGGGGAGGCCAAGACAAAAGAATTTGACTTGCAGACAAGAAAAGTCTTCTGTGAAGAAAGCCAGGAAAATGATGAGTGCTGTCTGGCAGCTGCTCCATAGCCAAGCACCCTGTAAGAGCAGGAACTTGTCTGGCACATGGCTATGGATGCTTTTCACTTTGTGGAACCTCAGCAAGGGGCATTGCAAAATATCTTCACTGAAAGGAGGAGCGTATGCAAAATGTACCATATAGTGAGACATAAAGTGTGGAAGAGAAAGGAGAAAGGTAAAGGATAACTTTCCAACTATGGGTAGGCAATCAGGGTTCATGACACGTGCACACCATCTGTCTGCAGGTGATGCCTGTGCACTGTCTGTGCCCTGTGCACCCACAGACATCTGAAAGCAGCGCTGTCCTAAAACAGAACCTGCTAGTCTTTTTAAGAGATAGAAAGCGAGAATGGGTTTCTGAAGTCTTGTATCGAGTTTTGAGGACAGAACCACACAGGAGACTGGAATCATGGCCAGAATCCAAGCACTTTATTATGTTGTGCCATTTCCTGGATAAGAAGCAATTAAAATGCAGCATCTTGTGCTGTTCCACTGCAGTGTAGCCATTAAGCTTCAGTTTGCAAGTTAGGGTCCTATTTGGCAAGCAGAATATTTGTTCTAGTTGCACAAAAAGACACCACAAGACCATACACGTCCCCTGGACACCCAGCATGACACTTTGGAAAATCTGTGTGTGCTAAAATTATGAGGTCTGATGAGTTTATGTAGGTTGAGTACCTGTAAATACCATAAGCCATGTTTGTACTTATTGTTGTTAGACTACTAATGTTATAACAAAGCATTCATGGTGTGTCCACCAGTAGACTCCAAAATGAATGAAGTAGACCAGTTGCCCCCAAAATGAATGAAGATCACAGATTTTTTCTGTGATATCTAATTTTTCTATGATAATCTAATAAAGACCTTTCTGTTTTTTTGCACACCAATGTTATTTGGGAAATACAACTCTCAATGCACTTGACTGAAAAAAACCTTATGAGCTGAAATGTGTAGGCTCAGTGAACGTAGAATCAGCAGTTTCCTAACATGGGCTCTATCTCCAGATTAAGGTTGGAAAGATTGACACAAAAAAATAGAGACTTTTAACCTGGGTAACCTGTGATTCAAGTGCAAGCACCATAGAACAGTGGGAGAGATGCAGTACAGGAAAACAGCAGGGCTCCTAAGATTGCGTGTGTGAGAAGACATTGAAGCCGGGGAAAAATCCTAGCAGAAAAGAAGGAATGAAGAAGCAATGTGCAAAAACTTTTTCTTGCAGGCCCAGAATTTGGAAGAAAGAGAGAGCATATATAATTAGATCTAAGCAAGGTAAAGGGAAGTTGCACAAGGTCTGAAAAGAGGTGAAATGACCAAAGAAGCCTGAACTCATGGTAGCACGAAAAGGGACTTCCAAAAGAAAATTCACAGGAATACTCAAGACAGGTGAAGATAAGGAAGGATGTGGACAGGGTTTCTTCAGACAGATCCTGTATCTCCTTTGCTGGGAAAAAACAATTTGCAATTGTTCAGTTTTTCCAGTCAAACAGCGTGCTGGGAACAACTAATACAACCCAGAGCCATCTCTTCCCTCTCTTCTTAACCTCACCCACTTCTGTATTTTGCAGAGGCTCAGATGTACTCTGAACCTTGTGGCTTACTTTGTCCTGAGGAGTTAGATTAAAAATGAAGGGGTGCAGGGAGGAGAGCTTTGAGTAATGGAGCTGAAGTAATGGGGTATTTTGAGAGAATGGCGATCAGGCCATCAGACAGATGCCCCAGGCTCCACCACTTCCTGCAGAAGGCAGCAGACAGGCTCTACATGGGAGAGGTTCACATCTGGAGTCTTAGGAGAACCTCAGAATCCTTGTGTGCTCTCTGTGTCCACAATTAAGAGATCAGTCAGGGCTGTAACAACTCTTAGGGCACTTCATCTTCTTGTTTGTTTGTTTGTTTGTTTTTCTGGAGTGCAGCAGTATAGGAAATGCATTGAGATGGGATCTTTGTCTGACTTTGAACATTCACAACTTTATCATCCTGAGCAAATGATCTGCAACAGGCCAGTTGCAATTTAGGTTTATGACCCTTTATTCGATGGGAGTGGGAGTTTTCCAGGTAATATGATCTATAATTTATTGTGCTCAAATGATCAAGGGAAAAGCATTCATTTTTATAACTTGCTCATTACTTTAAATGTTTTCTCTGTTTCCTCCTAGAGCTACTCTGCTGAACGTACAGAGCTCTTGCAGATAATGGTTTATTCGCAGAATGTATCTACATCAGTTACAGACAGAGAAAAACAAGAGACTGTATGGACATTATACTGAAAGAAGACAAAGCCATATATAAACCCATCCCCCAACTTCCATATATCAAGAGGGGAAAAAATTAAAGATACTGCAGACATTTAAAAGCAGAAAACACTCCGACTTTCAACACTTCTACAAGCTTGTAGTACTTAAAAAATACCTACATACTCCTTTACCATATCCAAAGAGAGATGTTCAGGATCAGCAAAATGAAGGTGGGAGAATCTATCCATCCTTACATTAAGCTAAACAGAAAGAAGTCTATGACATCTATGGCATCTTGTATAGCCAAGTTTTAGGTCTGTCACTGACGTCTGTTCAAAGGGCTGTTGCTGTGTTGCTGATTACATGGCACATGGCAGCAGCTGTCCCCCTCCCAGTACGATGCAATCAGAAAATGCCCATGGTGATATTTAGTTAGCTATTAAATTCAATTTAATTTTCACAGAGCTGCATATCTGTGAGTTGGCCATGCCCAGGGACAGGAAAGAAATGGTGCACACTGAGCGGAGTTTTAACCGCTCAGCAGGGGAAGCTGGAATAGCTGGGAAGGTACTGAATGGTGCTTGGTCTGTTCTTCCCCAGGGATCAGTGTCACGAAGGGTACAGCCATCTTCCATCCCTGTTGGGCTGTAGTGATTTGGATAAATGACTTTAGGAAGACACAAAGTCAGAAACTTAATTTCAGACATCTCAAATGCAAGCATTGGGAACTGGGGAGAGTGGCAAAAGCCCATTTGCAATGCAGAAAGCAGCGCAGGAAAGCTGCAGGCTGAAATGCTGATGATGCTGGTGCGGACAGCAGGACACCTCTGCAGCTCCAGCGGGGGACAATTTCAGCCCAGAGCAAGGAACAGCAAGGATGGGCTGAGCAAGCATGGATCAGCCAGCAGAGCCGGGCAGGGGCAGGTGGGCTGGAGGAAAGCTGCGCTGCCACCTGGTCTGCACACAGCAGCTCTAGCCTCTATAGCTGGATGGGTAGCATCCTGTCATATTTCTGTCTCTAAATTAATTCAATTAAATGGGCGTAATATTACACAGGTTGGTGCATGGCTCTATTTCTGTTCTCAGTCCAAGTTAAACATGCTATTACATTTCAGGGAGGGTTTTGACTTTTAAGAACCTCTAGAAGGCGTAATTGTAATGATTTCCAGCTACTGCTGCCTTGCCTTTCTCCAGAGCTGTACAGAATCCCTTGGTTCAAAGAGACTTTCTGTCTATCAGGTTAAGAGCAGCACATGCAGGATTTAATACCAGTGCTTGCACAGGAGTCCTGTGGATGTCTGGGGACATGAAGAAGGTGACAAATAAAGCAAGCACCTGTAACAGTGAATGCATCTCTGCTTCCTAGATCCAAGAGGTTCTACTTACAAATGAAGGCATTTAAGCAATTCAATCTAGGTTTGCCCTTAGGGTAAGAGTAAGATCTCTCATCCTCACTGAGGCAAGTCAAATTTTGTCATTCCCCCCTGACAAATATGTATTATCCCATGTTTGACAGAAGTCCAGCACTCAGGCCTACAGGAATGATGTGATTTCTGATTTTCTCATATCTGAAGTTGTCGTTCTATTTCCAAAAATCTATTTGTGAAGATTTTCTTGGGTTACAAAGCTCAAATCAACAATTCATAGCACACTGAGCTTTACAGAACTTCTCTGGTGATGCTAGTGTGACTCTTGGCTTGAATAGCTGCTACATTAGGAGAATCAGGTTTGAAGAAATGTCGAGAAATCCATTTGGTTCTTTAGTCTTCAAGCCAAAGTTCACAATGTTCACATGGTCTCATACGTGGTCTCATGCTTTCCTCATGCCCAGCTTGCTCAGTGCAGCCATTGCAGTCTCCAAGTACTCAGCTGACAACATCCTATTAGGAAATGTCTCTAAATAACTTGTAAATCTGTAGGTGAGCTGCCAAAGGATTTGGACTTCAAGAGATCATCTGTACACCACAGTTCGCACCCTTTGTTGAGCCAAAGAGCGCCTGGAAATCTTGCGTGTCATCAAGCTTACACAAAAAAACCTCCCAAAATCACTAAGATGTTTGCCACAAGTCACAGATTTCAGGGGTTTGAATACAGACCCATCTTGCCTTTGAAAGCAGCAATGAAAACCTGTATTCTGCCTCGCTTAGAAAACATCTTCTAACTCCTCACCTGCCCCAGTCTCCAGAGCCTGGTGGAAGCCTTGTTCAACAGGAATTGAGAATGTAAATGTTGTATAAGGGAAATTCATGCTTAGCTGCAAAATAGTAGAAGTGAAAAAGGAAGGTTAAAAAAATCTCATATATACTTGCATCATCCTACTCTAATTCATCTAATATGCGTCTGTCAAAACTGTCTTTCCCAGCTGTCAGTCTAAACATATCACTCATCTCCATGGATATTAACTTCCCCTGCACACTCTGCTATATTCAACTTCTTTTCATTTCACAAGTGCAGAATAGTTTTTTCTCTGATGATGCCTCCTATTCTACAGATATTCTTTGTCAGTAATGACATGCTGGTCTCGCTCTTCAATTCCCTAGCTGCCATCACTCCTTTTTGTCCATTTTGATGAAGAAAGACCTCCGAGCTCCAGGTCACAAAGTTGTTGTTTGTGTCATAGTTAGTCTTCCATAACGCCAAACAAGAAAATATTATACATGCCAGGGGAGATGTTTTCATGTCCATGCTCAGATATATGTCTGTATCTAAATAGAGCAAATATTTCTTCCCCAAAAACTCCACACAAATAAAGCTTCATTTCTGATTTTTCCAGGGTATTTTGTCTTCATTTGGACATAAGCCACTTTGGGGAGAAGCTGCTATTATGATACAGACCAGAGAGTGTTAGTGATGGGAGAAAAATTGTAAGTAATAGAATAATAATAGAAAAGCGTAAAGATGAAACCGTGATACCAGGAAAAGCCTTTACTCTGCCCAAAGAATGCTTTTTGTCACACCCCCCCCCCCCCAAGCTATTTGTTTTGGATAAGAGCAGGAAAATCAATTTGAAGTTGAATAGCAAAACCAGAATATTTTTTCCTTACACAGCAACCAGGAACTAATTCAGAAAGAAATACTTTACAATTGTATCATTCTATATCAATTTATGTTAAATATTCTAATGGAAAATATTTAAATGTAAATTGTGAATGTGCCTGGAAATCATATCTGCTTTCCGAGAAGAAAGGGTGCTAGGCATAAATATGATGGAAAATCTACCTTCTTCCCTTTATAATCAGAAATACAAGGCCACTTTGCTTGGAAAGTTGTTCATTATTGTTGGAAGGATAATGAAGTGCGGTTTCCTTTTCAATATCCAATGGGAACACAACTTCAGCTCTTTAGTTCCCCATTCCCTGCAATTTATGGCATCTCAGGCAATCCAGCTTCCACTGGGTGAAGCAGTTCAGCTGAGCTAATAAATGCTGCCCTCACTTTATACAAACAGAGCAATGAAATTTGCTTCCCCAAAGTACTTCAGGTGTGATCAACAGCATCTGCTGTTTTCAATGACCGTGTTCAAAGAAATAAAATGAGTCTTAAAAAAATTATGTGTTTCATGGTAGGCCCGTTGCTGCGTGAAAAAGATCTCAGGGTCTAAAAGAGACCTTAGAGCAGCCTGCCAGTACCTAAAGGTAGAAATCTGGAGAGGGACTTTTTACAAGGGCAAATAGTGGCAGGACAGAGGGGAATGGCTTTAAACAGAAAGAGAGAAGATTTAGACAAGAAATTAGGCAGAAGTTCTTCCCTGTGAGGGTGCTGAGGCACTGGCACAGGGTGCCCAGAGAAGCTGGGGCTGCCTCATCCCTGGCAGTGTTCGAGGCCAGGCTGAACAGGGCTTGGAGCACCCTGATCCAGTGGAAGGTGTCTGTGCCCATGGCAGGGGATTTGGAACTAAAGGATCTTGAAGGACCCTTCCAACCCAAACCGTTCTTCTGTGATTCTGTGATTCTAACCTTGGCTGCGTGTTCCCACTAAGCTGTGCTTCTGAGGCAGCAATTAGCTCAAAATGTTAAAGGCCACCCTGCTGACATGACAACAACCTTGATGCACATTCACATCCTTCCCAAGGTTCCTTTATGGAGCTGCTGAGCCTATTCAACCTTGTTTCTCTGAGACTGTGTTGGTGATGTCCTCTCTCACCATGAGCAAGCCCTGCTAACCCTGCACTTGGAGACACATGGAGATATCCACCTGTTGCTTCCAGACATCCCTCTGAAGAAATAGGGTCTTTTACCAGAGCCCATGAAAGTCTGTCTTGCTGGCCATCAATAAACCTGGTGAGGACCTTGGATGTTCTTTGGGATGACTTCATCTGCTGGAGCTTTGCACTTTTCTGGGACAGTTTCTGGGGAGATGAAGCAGAGATGGTATCTTCCTTTCTGTCCCTTTTCCCTCTTCCCCCACTCCCTCTGATGTGAGGTCCTTTGAGGAGCTTGTCCTGTTCCCTGTGGCACAAGCCAACACCAGTAAGGAGAAGAGAGTTCCTCCCTGTGTTTGCAAGAGCTGGTTACCCCTCACACCAGCAGCACTGCTGCACTGACACTGTCACAGCAACCATGCAGAAACCCTTTCCACACCATTCTGATATCTTAGTACATCCAGCCATCCATTCCTGGTGCTGGGAAATGGACTCCCCTGGGAAGGTTCTCCTTCTCCATGGCTCACAGAGGGTCCTTGGAAGTCAGCTTGCTGAGTGGGGCATTCCCAGCTCCTTACTATGTGGTGTTGGGCACCCATCATGCTGCCGGGTGCATCATCGCTCCCCTTTGCTCAGTGGGAGTTTGTTCAGATTCAATTCAAGGTTAGGTAAAATGAGTAAAACCACATCATGGCCAACAGGACAGCTCTGAAAAAGGTGGAAATGTGTGTCTGTAAGCGCTCCGCTCTGAAAAATGATTTATTTGTTTGCGGGGCTGAAGCCTCATTTGTTCATTTGTTTAACTTTGTGCTCGTTGTTATCTGAACATCCCACTGAGAGGAGGAGGAAGGGTCAGAGAACAGCCTGGCACCTTTGCTGCGAGGAACGAAGGGTTTGTCCAGTGAATCTTGTTGATTGCAATCTACTGGATGATTTCTGTGTGCTTCACTTTTAATTAACTGCCATACATTTTCTTGGGATTAGTGACTGGTCAGCATTTCTGGGAGCTGGTGCTAGGAAGTTTAAATAATAACAGCATTTATCTTCTGCATGGACACACTATAGTTTGGCTGATAAAGATAAGTGAGGAGTTACAACAGTTTTTTCAAAGTCTGGGAGTGAAAGGTAGGAGAAGAATTCCTTATTTTTGTGTAGTTATAAGAATAATTTCATCTATTAATTATTAGTTCCTTGGACTAGTAGACATAAGAGAACCAAGTATCTTTCTCATAAGTTAATACCAGGAAATAAGTTTTCTGTTCTACCAGTCTTTGCACTGCCAATTGCTGGCCTTAGTTGCTGACCGATCTTCTTTTCCCTTCAGACACAGGAGCTCTGATGTGGAGAGGAAGGATTTAAGTCACCATCCAGACAGGCACGTCAGTAGCTGCTGCAGTTCATTCTTGTTTGAGGCCAAATTTACATCTGTCCTCTCAGCAGGCTCCAAAAGACTCTTAAGTCTCAAGGCAGCGGCTTTACCAGCAGGCAGACAAATTGAAATTAGAAAGAAGGCGCCTCTCTCCTCCTCACCAATCCATGAATAATAACAGTGCTGGCGGGGAACTGTCGCTGCAACTGCCCTTTCCCATGTGAGACTGCCAGCTCGTTATAGGCACCTTTCTGGAAGTGAAAGTGCTGGGCTGAGAGCAAGGCATAGTGGCACTGCCTTCAGGCTGGAAAGTCTGATGCTGGCTTGGTGTAAGTCAACCAGCCTTAGCATGTCTGAAGCTTTGCTGCTGCAGTTACAGTTCTGGGCATTGTATATGGGAATGAAGTGGTGGTGGGGGGAGGTTATATAAAAATGATTCCTATAGATTTTGTATGTGCTTATCTATGGAAGCATGGGGACAAGCCTTACCAAAGATCCCAGGGATGGTGCACAGCTGCACCCAAATGCCGAGAGGCACTGTACTGCCTGAGCAGTGCTTTCGGACCAGATCCTCCGTGTAAATCAGGACACTTTCTTTGAAGATGTGCTGCTTCATCCCATCTGAGGGATGGGGGCACTGAAGCAAAATCCTTGAGAGCTGCTGGGGGCCAAGATTCCTTTTTCTGTGAAGTCTGGTCTGCAAATGAAGAACACCAATGGGAGAGATTTTTTAAACAACTGCATTAAACCTGCCTCCATTTCTGGACTGAAATGATTTCCATCAGCTTCCAGTCCTTGCAGCTGATCATCATTTGAAATTGTGGGGAGACACGGAGGCGTCCCTGCAAGAATCAAAGCAGAGCAAATCTGTGTGTGTCCAGGGTTGGGTAGGTGAGGAAACAAAGCAAAAATAGCTTCAAATTGAAGGTGCATGTTAACCTTTTATTATTTAGTCTTTCCATAATACACTGACACTTCTACATGGCGTTTATTAAAGTGGCTTCTCATTTCAGGAGGGATGTTGATGCATGGAAATTTTGTTTGTTTTTTATCAAGAAATCATTACAATTAAACTGTTGACCACAGAATCGCAAAGGAAAATTACTGCTCTTCAGCATCTATGTAAAACCCTGCCAGAATACCAGTTTACTTGAAAATAGATTACCGCCTCTTCTGAACGAGACAAATGCAGCACTAGGTCCTGTTTATTTGTACTGTGGCAGCACCTAGAGGCTTTGCACAGAGATGTCACCGCATTACAGCGCTGAGCATTGTCTGCTAACACATACACAGAAATGTAACCCAAAAGTCATCATCTTGAGCACCTGAATATTCAAACATTTGCGTCCCATGAGACTTCTTATGACCCCGCTGAAGAGGAAGATTTCTGAAATTGCCATTAATCTATTTCTTTGGTAATAAACGGTTATTAAATGGTTATTGTTATTTGAGGTTAATGGCTGATAAGTGTTAAGGAACTGAAACAATTACAGAACTCAAAAAATCAGCAGCAAATATGTGGCTTGAACTAGTGGATAATTAATTATCTATAATGAAAGCAACCGAGGGTATATGTTTGCTGCCTGGCAGTGAACACAGAAAGCTTGCTGCCTACTTTGTTTTTTCAACAGAAAGAACGTGGTCAATTTAGTGCTGGATGCAATGTGCCTATACCTGAGCTCCTCCTTTCAACTGTGGCTCAAACATCCCCATCTGTTCTTCTCTGAGTGAAGCCAAAGTGCTTTCAATGGCTGCGTTTGCTTTACTTCGTCCACCTTCCTCTTGGTATTGTCTACAGGAGAAAACTCTGCTGTGTGTTGGCAATTAAATGTGGCAGATTTTGAAATCACTAAGCTATGTAAGAAGAAACTCAATTTTTCTGACTTTAAACTCAGCACTGAAGGATATAGCTTTGTCAAGGTTAACCTAGCCTTGTACAGTGATTTGGGTGGATTGGGATGTAAATCCTTAGGCGTTCGCAAAGAACAGAGCACAAACACGGAAGCAGTAAAGTAGTCAATGTGAAGCAGTACCAGTATTTGTAACCTTGTCTCCTCCTGCCTTGTGCTTCTGTGATGTGATCACTGTCACAGAGTGGGGGGAGGACCATCAAACAGATCCCGACTTTGTTAACTAACAGTGAGTCCAAACCTTGATTTAAACAGCAGCAGAAGTAGTACTGCTTAGGAGAAGTACCGAGTAGTCATGTGGCACATACATAACAAACAGATTTACAGCATTTTCCCTCTAGCTGCTATTAGTAAGAAAATAAAGGCAAGATTGCCTAAATACAAAAGAGAAATTTAATCTCCAGCTAACCATAGTGATATATGGCTGGGAGAAATGCAATCCATCTGTGCTTTCTCTGACAATGCTTTCCACCATTTGTTCTAGAGAAAGACATAAAGTTCTCATAATGCATCTGGATAGCTATGAAATACTCTGGCTACTGTGGGAGAGAGAGAAGGCATTTCTCTCCAACTTCTGTCAGCAGTGCTTCTTGAAACACGAAGATTATCTCTTGCAATCATTAGCCTGCCTAGGACAGCTGCAAGGTCCCTGTTTAGTCAGGGACTGGATGTGCTAAAACCTGGAATAGCTGCACTGGGTAATGCAATTACTCCAGGTTTTCTCACAAGGGGAAAGACTTGACCCCAGATTAGCTATATTTTTTTTATGAGGGTTCACTGTGACTTTTCTCCACATGTCAAAATGTTGGCTGTAATATAAGGTAAACATGGTGTAAATTCCTGTTTGCTCACTCCAGATTAGTTGATTCTAACTTAGTTGATAGACTGCCTCCTTTGTTCACTTTCAGCATAAGAGGGTAAAATGTTGTGGCCTTCTCTGGTGCATTTGCAATACTCCTCTTACACTTCTCACTTACATGTAAAGCTAAACCTAGGAGCGGGCTTGGAGCATGGCTGTGATACCCTATCCGCTCAGTATTAAGCGTCTGTGCAGTAAAGCTGTACTGCCTGGCCCCTCTTCATATCCAAAGAGTGGAAGCACAATGATCAGTGAAGAGCATTTCCCAAGGTAAATGCCAGTGGCATCCCATTCCTCTTGTCATTTCTATCTCAGGGTCTGGACACATAATGGGACAGCATGCCTGTTCACACTGGCTAGTACGTCCCATCAGGACACCATGCAGTGAACATCAACTGAGAAGCTTCTCTGGACTATTTTTTTGTCTCTGTCAACATCTACAGGGCAGAGAAACCCTCACAGAGGTGTTTAAAAAGCTGTACCTTTTGGCAGTAGGACTCAGCAGCAGACTTAAAGATTCACTTAATACCTTCGAAGAAAGAGAAAATAATGAAAAGAACAGATTTGGGTTGACACCGTCATGTTCAACAGGCATTTTTGCCCCCTGAAGATTCTAAGGGCTGCTCCCTTGCAGGTTTAATCTCAATTAGTTCCTTAACATATGCACATAATTAGTGTCCTTTAACTAAACAATGTATATGCACAGACTAGATCATTTTAATTATTATTCTAACAAAGAGCTATAACCTGAACTTGCTATTTCAGCTCAGGAGAGGAAATTAAAGGTAAGCACAAAATGTCTCCAAGCAATGATCAAAGAGAATCCTTTGTGTTTTTTTCTGGTGTTAATTAATACTGCTTAGTTGGTCTAGTTTGCACTGACAATTTCATTTTGGGAACATCGGGGCTTGCATAAGATTAAAAGCTAATTTTAAACATACTTGGATTAGCCCAGGCATATGCAGCTATTGCATAATTCAGAAGGCTAGTTCTTCAAAGTCACTAGGCATGTCCACTTGATTTCTAACTCGAAAAATGATGCTGGCCTTCTTGCGACGGAAACTTCCCTCCCCCCCCCCCCCCCCCCCCCCCGGGGGTATTTTGTGTGAATGACACTCCCACAGCAAACAAGGTGAAGCATGAGACAGGTCTGGAAAGGTTTGCTCAGGCAAAGACAAACACATAGCTTTAGTGCAGCTGGTAGAACCCTGCCTAAGAAGCTTCAGCCTTTTTTTCCCTCTCCTCCGTCTTTTTGAATCTCATTTCTTAGGCAGCATCAGACTAGAAGAGGACCCAGTGTGGACTCAGGATGAGATTTACTTGATGCAGGCAAGAGTGGCAGAGTTGATCTTCAAAGGAATAGCATAGAAGTCTTCAGAGTCTCTTTGTGGATAAGAAAATACCCAGAGAGATAAAAAAACCCTAAGCAAAGCTAAAACCTCATGAGAGTGACACTGCTTCAGGGTGTCAAGACCTTTTCCTAAACCCAGACTTGCATATGAAATAGGGGAGCAAGATCTCAGAGTTCTGAGTGTGGGGAGCAAAGACCAGATAGTAGATGCTGCATCATCTGCTTTGCTTTGCTTTGTTTTGCTTTGCTTTGCTTTGCTGACAGTGAACTAATTCTTTCAGAACAAATAACATATATTTCATTTGGTGTCTTCACTCCTTTACTATTTTCATTCAGTGGGGAGACAGCTGAAATACTGCCAATGAAGGAAGACAGATTTTATGATGAATAGTCCTACACCATGAAAAATGAGATTAGAGGAACACCTAAACTAATTTCAGGTTATTGCGTTACAATCTTCATCTCGGACTAATTCTCAGTAGCTTTATTCCAGGTTTATGGACAGAAATTTAAAGCCAGTACATTTTATCATCTGTATCACTCAGTCCCCCTTTTTTTTAACTGAAGCTTTGCAATGTTCTCTTTAATTTCCAGGAGAATGAATTTCACCTTTTATAACATTCAAAGACAATTACGCTGTCTTTATGATGAATGATGTCACCCTGATCCCAGCAATAAAAGAGAATGTACTAATGCCAATAAATATATTAACTGTATCAATCATTCTCCTGAGCTTTTTTATTCTGTTGCTCAGAAGAAATAGCATGCAACCTTGAGCTTTTAATTGGTTAACACTTCCATAAACACCATAATGGCTCTTTAAATCTTTTTTTTTTGTCATGCGAACGGGGAAAACATCATGAATAAATAATTGAATACCACAGCAGAGCTCAGCACTGATCTATGGGTCATTCCAGAGGTGAACTTGATCTAAAGATTTATTCAAACTCTATGAGATGGTTGAGTTGTTTGTGCTGGAAATAGCGGCATAGTACAATATATTTCCACATGCCCTTCCAATTAGAAAAGTGTTCCTCAATGAAATGCAATATTGCAATTGGACAGTGGTATAAAAACATGGACTGAATTCCACTGAAGGCAGTGGATGTGGGTCTTCTCTGATGCAGCAATTAAATCAGAAGTATTAGAAAAGTAGTGTTTTAGTCAGGAGACGAAACCAGCAGTGCCTCCCGAGGAGGCACAAGCAAGATGGCACTGAAGTGGGATTAGCTTTAGCAGTGCAGCTGTCCTTGCTGCCTGATGTAGGAGCAGTGGGGCTTCCTGTGCTCTCACACCAGAAACACATCCGTGAGCTTCAGTCACATTTACCTTGCATATGGTATTTGACAAGCAGCAAGCCCCACTCATAGTTGTTTTTTGAAGCCGACCAGCTTTCTGAGTGAGATTTTAATTCAGCAGCTATGCCACATTTAAACATTACTGACTTGAGCAGAGCTCGGAATATGAACCCAGCTCTAGCCCCAGTGAACTAAACAGTTAACTGCAAAGGCTGAGTAAAAAGGCCTTTGCCTTCCTTCTTTATCTGGACACTGATTCCCACAAAATGGCTGGAAAATGAGGGGGAGAACGCCTGTAAAACCCAGACGACGCCTGTGTGACCTGCTCGATAGCCCAGCGCTTCCCAAACGCGGGCTGTTGCTGCCACCTCGTGCTGGTGGGGGACAGCAAAAAACGCTACTGAGAAAGCGGCGTGACATTCTGTGTGGTTATTCCCTCTGCTCATTCCTCCTCTGTTCACTCCCAGCTTTTGACAAGGTTATTTAGCTGACAGGCTGCCTTTCCTAAGCATGGTTTAGCAAGGTGGAAGTGTGAGTTAATAACTGAAGGGTGATGGGAGGGAAACAGATCTTCTTCAGCCGAATCTGAGCTGCACTGTGCCTTGCGAGGCAGGCTTGTGAGGGTCGTTTTATTTCTCTGTGCCTTCTCAGTAACCCGAGCAATGTCTCAGATGCCAAATCTCACTGACTTAAAAATCTTCACACAGTAGTTTGTGCTAGTAAGTGCCTTTTGTTTTAGAGAGGGTGGCTTTTCACACAGCCACCGAGCTCTCAGCTCCTCTTCCAGATGTCCTATTCACCCAGCCAGGACATCTCTCTATCAGGCTGGCACCATCAGCATGGGTCAGACAGGCAAACTGCTGTTGGCATTGGAAGCGCTTGCCCTGCTACACTCAGAGCATCATGCAGCCTTTCACACATGCATCCTCTTGAGCTCTCGTCAGCCCATGGGCTTCCACATGCTCCTCATCTCTGCAGTCTCGTCTTGCAATATGAGGGTGATCTGATAACTCTGCCCCTCATCACCAGTGTTTAGTTGTTCCAGTTTTAGCTCTTGAATTGGAAATTTCTTTGGAGCTGGGATCTTCATCCCCTGCAGTTCTGCAAAGTGCCAGGCAAAGCGCTAACTGTGATGACAAAGTCTGAAATAGGAGAGTGCAACTGACTTGTGCAATAAGGTTAACTAACTTAAATGTAGCTGGAGAAAAACTGAATTATCTTTAAGCCATAAGAGAGTCCTCATTTGTCAAAAGCTATCTCATCTCCTTTAAAAATGGGAAAACAATGATAAACAGTGAAATCCATGCCGAGGTTTTTTATGGCAGTGTATCCATGGCAAGTGGCCCACACATCGTCTTTCTTTAGACATGATAAGAGAGTATTAATCAGCAGTAATTATCTACTGGCAAAGCCTAACAAAGTGCTGCAAATATGCACAAAATAAGCAGTCTGCTTGCCTAGTAACTGGACTCTAAAACAAGCTCACGATTGCTATGGGTAATCACCTCGTAACTAACCATTGCAAGGTCTGGCTATACATCTACAAGCTGTAGATTTTACAGTCTGAGAAGGAGTTCCTGGCAGTTTTTATGGTAATGGTGATAATGTAAGAAAACCATATTTTTTTCTTCCCTAGGAAGCAAAGTAACACCCACAATATTGGAAAATGGCAGGAGATCAGTGAGAGCTACAAACAAGGTACAGAATGTTCTTGCCTGTTTCTTGATGAAGAGGAATAAATTGTGAAGGGACAAGAATAAGGATGGAAGTCGTGCAAAGCACAGAAGAAGGCTTGTGGTTATAGGTGACTATCCTAATCTCTCCCAACAGAAAACTGCTCCTGCCAATAAAGAAAGGAAATGGCTAGGAAAGCACAAGAATAAGCGTTAGCTGAATCCACATACCTGTGTGATATCTAGGAGTGTGTGAAAAGCTCTGAGCAGAATGCATTACTCTTTCAGATAAAGTTTGATTAAAAAAACCCACAACAAAACAATGGAAAGGAGCCATGGGACAACTTTTTTTGGAAGACAAGTCTCTAGATAGGTTTTGTATGAAATATCACTCAGTTTCTTACAGGAGCAGCTGAAGGGTGAATCACCTATATTGATATCACAAGATGTGTGTGGGAGGTAAGCCTGGCTCTCGCCTCACACTCTTTGGTTTAATCTAAAACATTATTCACCTGCAGCATATATAGTTTTTCCAGTTGGAGTACGCAGGTGAATTAAGTGTGTGGGCATCCTCCGTGCACAGTGCTAACACCAATAAATGTGAGAAAGGAGAGCTGACTGCTTCTACCCATTGGTGGGGTGCACCATGGTCATCAGTCATCACCTTTGTGGTGTGGGCTGCTGTTCTCCATCCCCAGATCACTGCCAGTGTTAGCACAAGCCTTTGTTGACGTTCAGGAGGCAACAGCCATAGTAGCTGTGAGTTTGTTAGTTATGAGCTATTAGTGAAGTGGGTTATGAATTTACGTACATGTATTAGGCAGATTGAATGTCCCTTTGGAAACCTGTGAAAGCAAATCCTTTCCCCCATGTGTGATGTAGAATTTAGGTGCTTGGTTCAAAGGATTAGTCCATGAACTCCATTAAAAAGGACTAGTCTCAAAGTACAGGCTGGGGCCCATGTTAGACCAACTGGATACTGTTTGTATCCTTTAATGCCAACCTGCTATGTGACCATGTGAGTTCTCTAGTCCAGGATTTACTCAGTTTTCTTTTCGCTGCTTTCTAAAGTACGAAGCTATATATTCTGTCTTATACATAATTCAGCTTAGTCTACTTGCTCTGGTCATTATTTCTGTAGCTTTCTGATGGCTGGACTGTGACCTCTGGCTTTTGCCATCAGTGTTGTAGTGGAAGGGTGCCTTTGGCCCCCCATTCTCTTGGCTACTTCAGTGTCCTGTTCGTGTTCCTCTGTGAGATCTCAGTGAGCTACCCCCCTCGGTTTCTCATCTCTCCAGCTTACCTGCACAAGTACAGTGTCTCATGACCATTATAGCTAAGCCTTTTGATGCTCAATGTACATCTATGGGATGACACCATCTGCACTGAGATGCTGTGCACATCTTATCAGATGTATCATCCCCAATGATTTCTGCTTCCTGGCCTTTTTTATTTCAGGTGGTGTTCTTCAGCTGGTTCACTTTGCCAGAACTGCAGCAGCCCTTGCTTGGAAAAGTGAGCAATACTTCTCTTGCCAGAAGTATCGTCTCTCCTGCGCCAACCTGGGATTTCACAAGGTTGCAAAGCACCATAAAGTACTTTTGTGTTGTTGATTACATGACTCCATGCATACCTGACACTGGTCTCTGCACACTCACAAGCCATTCATTCCTGAGCAGCAGATCGATCTCTGGTGCATCTCTGTGTATTAAAACCAGGCTATAGTTCAACAACCACTTAAAGCCAGCAGAGCTACTAAAAGAGATTTTATTGTCCCTCCTCATCCCTACTCAGCCATTTTTGCCTCCACATTATCTCCCACACTGTGCTAAATCCCAACCCCAATCTATCCAGCTGCATTCAGCTCTGCTTTTTGCTGCTTGTGATCAAGAACATGCCTGAGGTGACCCTGTAGCATCCTGAAGAAACCAGACAGTAAAGGCTTTTGTGCCCTCTCTTCCAGCTGCCAGGTCTCTTCTCCCAGGCGCCTCAGGCTGTCTGTGTGCTCCTGAGGCACCCGGTGTCACCTCTCCTTGTCCCGCAGGGACATGCTGCATCCAGAGAGGAGTTTTGAAGTGCTTTAGAAAGGACACAGTCTGAAAAACAAGAAAAGTGCAATACAGAAATGGGTTTTATTGCTGTTCCAACCAACCTAATAACCCCTGAGCTCACTAATGCAGAGATACTTAAAAAACTTGTGCTCTCTCTATTTTCTGGAAGGAAGCGACTCAGTTCTCTGAGAGGAGAGAAATAAAACCTGTGGCAACAGCTTTGCAGGGTGTGGACAAGCACCTTGAAGCACCCTCTGAGCTCTGGTAGTGCACCTTTCTGACAGGGGGCTGCATTGGGAGGAAGCAGGTGGACGGGTGGCCCCTTCTCCCCATAAAATCATTGCAAGCCACCTGTAACAGTCCCCAGATGATAAAGAAAACCAACTGAGAGCACATCTATTCTGGAAGTTCACCCCTAGGAGTATAACCTGCTTTTTCTGCACTGACTCTGCATGCCTCCAGGTTGCACAGTGGCTGCTGCTTAGCACTGATTTTTAATTCAGTAAATGGTGGAAATGCCAGGGCTCCTCACGAGCCATATAGACACGACCCTCGGAAAGCCAACAGCGTGATCTCTTCCACACTATTACTTTTTATTGCCTTCATTGTTATATCTCTGCAAAACAGGGAGACAAAATACCCACAGAGCTATTTTCATTCTTTGACAGTGCAAGTCCGTTGCGCTTCGTATGTGTAATGTGAAGAACATCAGTCACTTAGAGCCAAACTGCAGTCGAAAAGGTCACAGCCACTGTGACAGCAAATGAAATGTTTAATTCAAATAGAATACCAGTTACAGTTGCAGTGGTGCTCAAAGTCACTTGTGTTTTCTTTTCTCTAAAGCTCAGCAGAGCATGGAGCAGCATCAGCTGTAGGCTCCCTTGTGTTACACAGCCCTTCCAGAAATTACTTTGCTTTTGTTTTAAAGGTATAGACTGAATAACAGGTTCTGTCTGCAGAACTCTGCCTCCTTTACATGGATCACGTAGGAAGGGAGCTGGGAGAAAGGGGGGATGCAATTGTGTTGTTTGCATATATGGTGGCATCAGACAGAGAGCTAATTTTGCATGTATTTTTTAGAGGAAACTGAGTCCTTTGGAAAATGTGAGTTTTTCAGAAGAGATTTTTTTACACAGGTTGTTTATGGGGAATAAACCAGTTCTGGCTGGAGGGATCATCCCCATCCTGCATCAGCTGGGCTCTGCTGAAGGCCCCACCAGCACTGCTGGAGACCTGCTCCTGCCTCTGCAGCAGGTACCCTGGGATGGACTCAGCTTACATGGTCATGGGTACAACCTGCATTCAATTCAATGCTTAAAACCACTATATACACCAGACCCAAGTGATAAGGCTTGATCTCACTTCTCATCCCAGCAAAACACATCATCACACTAACTCATTAAACAGCAGCTAAACACCAACAAGATATGCTGTCTTTCTGAAAACATATTAATTGTGTGATGACTGTCAGCCTGAAAAGGGAGCCCCGGGGAGGCTCTGAAACTCTAGTGCTTTCTCAGCTTGACACAGCTTTTATTGAAGTGACAACTGGAGGAGCATGAGTGTAAAAGGGCAACGTTCCCTGGGACCAGGCAGAGCCCCTGCAGTGGGCTTTGCTGTGGGCTCAGGGGTGGGCCAAGCTGCCATGTGTCCATGGGTGATGCAGAGTCCACAGGCAAATGAAAATGACACCCAAAGCTGGGCCACCAAGCATGTAGATTTCCTGGGAAAAAAATGACTGCGGGAAGCAGAGCTGCAACAGGAATATGAAGGCTTAGTGGTTTGCACACAAAAAGCCCTCTTCTCCCTGGCATGCCTGCCAAGTTCCTGGTTTCAACCTCTGATGCCTTTACTATTAAATTACAGCCACTGAAGTGGATCCTGAATTGGTGCTCCCAAAGATAACAGCAGTTGCTTTGCTGAATGGCAGGAGTCCTAATAGCAGTTGCAGCAATCACAGGAACAGCAAGATCACTCTGTTGTCTCTTCGTGGATGTCATCTTGATTTAGGCTCCAAATGTCACTGCTGCGGAGGGTTCCTTGTTTGGTACTTCTCCCTGTTAATGTACTCATAAAATCAGTTCCTTTCCTTTCTCTTCATACTATATCTATTTCACAACTTCCCAGTTATAACTAGATTTCGTGAGTGCTGTATTTATATGTGACTTTTTTACAGGGTGCTTGTTGGCTCAAAGATAGAAAGAACTCTGGTGCAAATGCCACTGTTTAATGTGTGTTTTGTATGGGACAACTCAGAGCAGAAAACGTGGGGAAATAGAGGGCTCAGGTAATGAACCCCTAGTGTAGGAGTGCGAAAGAAGCCAGAAACATCCTGTAATTAAACAGCATGGGGAAATCATCCAAACAGATATGGCGAGCCCTTGGAGCGGCACGGGCAGGTAAAGGCTGCCTGAAGCCTCTGCAATGCAGTGAGCTGCAGCTCTGCCCCTGAAAATCCCATCCCTGGAGCTTACAGGAGGCTTTCCAGCATCAACCCTTATTACTGCTCACCGTGGTTTCCCCAGCCAAAATCAGACCTTATTAGGCCACGTGTAATTCCATCCTCTCTGTTCCTTCTTGCTTTGACAGGACTGGAGGAAGGCTGAAAATCATTTCTTGTGTGAAATATGACAGCTTGGCTATGGGCTCCAGTATTCCCATGGGATGTCTTTTGCTCAGCAGAGTCTGACCAGTGAAAGCGCTTCTGAAACTCTCTAAATGCTGTCAGATGCTGTTCTTCATTTTCCTGTGCGTCTCTGTCACTGCATACGGGTGGGACGCACTCATTGCTCTACCCTGCAATGAAACAGCACACCTTCAAAGTTAAGAAAACATCTTCTCTGGCAGGTTTCTGTGTATACCTGCAGCTGTCTGGTACAGAGGAGGGTGCCTCGGACTTTAATCCAGGAACACGAAGCAAGATAACTATAAATATACTTTTGTTTCTTCTTGGTGTGAAACACACTCAGAAATGTTCATCATTCTGCTGTTCTTACATGAGTGAAAAATGGACTGGCATGATGAATGGACTCACAGCTAGAAACACAGCTGCAAGGTATGCACCAGGGACAAGGCTATGTTATAGGCTCACCTGGCAAATATATTTGAGAGAAGGCTCATTGGCTGCCATTCAGCCCCTCTTAGCTGCTGTCCCACAGAGCAATACAGGTCCCCCTGTGCTGTAGGAAATGATTGCCAGTTCTGACCACCTTCAGTGGCCTCACAGCTTTCAGCCCATGTGTGCATGCAGTCTGTCCCCATGTAAACCTTTCTCAGGAGAGTCTTTGACTCAGTAGAAGTCCAGAGCTCTGTCACTGTGTCTCATCTAGTAAAAAACGTACAAGTGCTGAACCTAGAGCTTTTAAAACTCTCTGGGGTCTAGTTTATAGACTTAGGGAAACTGAGTCCAATAGCATTTTTGCATCTCAAATAATAAATCCACAGTTTGTTATGCTAACAGCCTATAAATGATGGCTTGTGTTAGTTCTGCGGTGCAGAATGCCAGTCTTTTCTAAGTCGACACAGTTTCCTTCCTTAGAGCAGGAACTTCGCTGAGTACCCAGGTAAAACCTATCTTCAGAGTACCATTCAGTGACACTGTTTGGGAGCCTTCACCCAACATCACCCTGAAAACCGTTCTGGATTTGCTTAAAAATAAAACTGTTTGTACTTCCCTCAACAAAATGATACATTTCAGAGCTCGTTTTTATCACAGATTGGTACTTATTTACTTTACTCTTCCTGATTAAATGGAAGTCAGTGGTAAATGTCTATTTCTGGTAGATCCTTTGAGCCTATTTATCTCCAGTGATAATGATGAGTTTAGACTCGGCTGTGTAACTTCTGGATGCTAAAGTCAGGGCAGAACACCATCACACTCTTTACACCAGGGACCCTAATGGGCAAAGAACCAAGATTGAATTCTGGTGAGAAATTCACTTTGAGGCTTGATTTGTGTGGGCATTGCTCAGATAGGAGAGTAGGTCAAGGTATAAACCCTAAATTAGTCAACAGGGATGAAAATATCTGTATATGTTAGATAAGAAAATTTATTCATTACCAGGCATCAACTTTCCAGTAAATTATCAACCTAGCATCCGACAGAGCAGAAGAGCTATCATAGCAATAGAAACACACAATAAATACTGTCGCTTTGAGAATGTTGCCTAATTTCTCCAAATCTTTCCATTTTCTCACCAGTTTCTCTCCAATCATTGTCAGTGGAAGACCTGGACTAAAAGCAATGTTTTTGTTGCTGTTCTCTTGGACTTCCCTGACATTACTCTCAGTTCTAAACAAGAGCTTAGAGCCAGTGCAGGGAAAATCCACATTCAGTAAATGTTCAGATAGAGTCAAAACAATAAAATGATTTTACTGTGATAATGTCAGGTATTAGAAAAAAACAAACAAACAAACAAACAAACAAAAAAAACAAACAAAAAAACATTTTCTACAATGCACAATATCTCATTTATTGAATGAAACTGGAACATGAATACCAAAAGCATTTTGACCCTGCCAGAGCAACCCAGCTGGACTTTTCCCCTTTGAAAAAGGCAATCAAATTGTGCTCTCAAAATTTAATACAACTGCATTTTCCAACTGAAGAGCTGATCCATCAGCTGACTGTAGCTTATGGAGTCTGATCCTACCAATAGAAGTAGTAAAAATTGACAGCAGCTGAACTGGGTTAGAGTTGCAGAGCTTTGGTCGAACTCTTCCTCTAGCTTAAATTTTTGCGGGGTCATTGATATCTGGGCCAGGCCCCTGGCTGATGGAGGTCAGTAACCAGCCTGACTTCTTTGAGCCCTACAGTGGTAATGCCAGGATTAGTGCAATCTATTTACTCAACTTCAGCTCACAGTCCAAGGCACAGAAGTGTGCTGATACACAAGGACTGTGTTGGTGCCCCACAGTAAACACCTTGCAACAATCTGTCACTTCTCTAAACTGCATAAGAAGATGATGAAAATCAGATTTTTTTTATTACTTGTGGAAACCAGGAATGGAATTATATTATTAACTCAGCAAAGCATTTCCTTTCTTGGAGAACTCTTGCAATGACCTTTTCTTTCCCCAGATCTGATATGGTCCAAATCCACTGCTTGTTCAGTTGTGCCCTCTTTTCTGTCTGACGTTTTTGACAAGACAAAATAATTCTTAGAGTGATGTTTTTCCCTTAAAATGGTACAAGCTGGTTTTACACCGAGTCCTGCTTTCAGACCTAAGACAGAGCCCTCTTTTTTCACATTTTAGAGAAAGCATAGCACAAAAATAAAAGGAAAAGAAAAAAAGAGCTTTTCCATTAGTCCGACCACATCCATTGCTCTCTGTCTTCCCTCTCTGAAGTAGGATTGATCCTCCCCTGCTCAGGACACATAATAAGCTCATTGCTGTCATTGGTCCTGTACCTCCACTCAGCAAGCTTCTCGTGCAAAGGCACGGCAGGTCAGTCTCCTTGTGTTGTTAATCCATTGAACTAACAACTGAAACCTGGGAGGCTTTTTAGCCAATTATAAATGAGCAAATTATTAACGATTACAGTTACTCAAGCATGACTTTTTATTCCTCGCTTCAACCCCACTCCTTTTTGAATAGTGTCATCATCAGTTAAAATAAAACCATGATATTGAAACGCTCTTGTACTCACAGACTCTGGCAGAAAGTTAGCAAAAAGTCTAATGCTTCCTGACTCTGTTATGTAGAAGTTGAATTGATTTTAGAGCAACTTGGTACCTGATAAATGAACCTCACCTGAGATGAATCCAAAGCCTTACTTTGTTATTTTCCACCATGCTGTTGCAGGCAAAAAGAAAATGAAATTCATATCCTCGACGGTAGATTAAGCACACCAAGGTCAAGGGGTTTATGTTGTATTTCTCATCTAAGAAATATTATTGCTGTTCACTGAACTGCTCTTAAGACACCTTCTTACAACAACCAGAACAGCCTTAAGTGGCGGGTCATTCCTAGTGTGATGTGACCTGAGTGATGCCTTCGTAACATGTTAGCATGGTACACTGACCAGAAGGACCACCAGGGGCCTGTTGTTTTGTTAATCTCCTCCAGCATTTCATGGTTTTTCGAAGCTCACAAAGCTCGAATACCTTCACAGTCATTTTGGCTTTCATTTAAGGACATGGTCTTATTTCATGGTGAATCACATTTTAGGTTTATCTAGCAGAAGGAAAGCAGCAATCATACATGATCTTCCTGCAGTTATTCCAGGCAAGTAATAGCTAAAATGTGCTTGAAAGAAGAGGTTTTGGTCAAGGCGAGGAGTTTGAAGACACCTTACCTAAATTGCAAGGTTAGTCTACAGACTCCCCAGGTAATCAAGGGAAACAGCATCCTGAGAGTAATTCAGAGCTGAAACCTAAATTGAACTAAATTTAGGATGTCCATCCTTCTTACGCTTCCCTCCTACTGGGAGCCCAGTTTCCCAGCCTAACTCCAACTTGGCAATCTTGCTGTCAACACTTACTTCTTGAGTGTAACTCCCTGCAGTTTTTTCTTACCACCACCCATAAAGCTGGGCAGATGATGCAAATAAATCCTGGGTTTTCTTTTGGGTTTCTTTTTTTTTTTTTTTTGTTAGTTTTGTTTGTTTGTTTGTTTGGTTTTTTTCATTTTGTTTTTCTGGTTTTTTTGAGGGATCTGCACTACTCACATCATAATGGGGGTCCTGATGTTTCATTTGTATTGCAAAAATAAAAATCAACATCAAGCATAAAGCTTTTATGTTGGATTTCACCTGTGGCACATCAAAGTCTGGCCAAGCAATGCCAAATAAAACAGAACTGCAGGGAAGCATCTGCCATTTCCCCCTTATTCTGATGTGTCCCATAAGCAAATCTGATTAATAGCTTCTGCAAAAGGTTCTTTGAAATAAGACATTTTAATGAAATGCCATAGAAAGTGGTTTTTAATGCACAGATCTCTTTTGTTCTATTATGCATTGATGGGGGAATTTGCATGATCATTAGGGGATGTCTGAAGTTTGGAATCTTTTTAATGAATATTACATTCTCAGCTATTAATGGGAGGAATGACAGTAAATTCTTCTTGTAGCAAATTTCTGCCATCTGTGTAACTTTTCCCTAGAGCATTACTAGTAACTAAGTTAAAGAAGGTACCTAAATAGTGCAAATGAAGGAATTTCAGCAGAGTACAAAGTAAGACCTAACCAGGCTTCCCTGAAACTGGCGCCTTCTCTTGTTGGAAGTTTTCTTTTCATTTTCTTTCTCTTTTCCTTCTTCATTCTGCAAATTGACTTATATTCCATAAAGTTCAACTGACCCATCTTCATACTTTTTTTGAGTGAAGTTTCTGAAATATCATCAAACATATAGACTTCTTTTATTATATTCACTGGAGCATATTTGACAGAAAAAGTGGTATAGATAAGTAGATTAAAAAATCCAATCAGTTCTGCAATAGTTTTCTACTTCTTAGGCTCTGCAATTTCCCAATATTTCTACAGTTTAATCAAAGGAAGGCCAGATGGACTACTTGCTTAGTTTTCAAGAGCACGGCTATAGTTTCAAGTAGAATTTCATTATATGAAAGAAACAGAAGTTTGTTTCTTAACTGAAGTATGTATTTTAAATAGCTAATCGGTCTTGATTAGGAAGGGTCTGTGCAACAAGTGCTTAATCATAGCATGTACTTACTAAAACTGTTTAGAAAATGTTTCCATCCTCTTTAGCTGTTTTAAGTCCTGAAGTCAGTGTAATTTATTCTCAGAATGCTTCTGCAAGCAACTCCCAACACAGGAGATGTGATTTGCTCAAACTCACCACAATCAAAACTGCTTAATTTACATCTTTCTTGTAACACTTGTTTCTCCCTTTTTGTTGAGAAGCTATATACTTCATTAAACCTTTTTCCAAAGGAGGATAATGACAGATGTAACCTTTGTGACAACAGGGCAACATGCTAGTAAGTTTGGCCACAAAGGCACTGACAAGCATATTTGTACTGAAAATAAATCTTTGGCTGAAAATGGAGTATTTGGAGTATTAGGTAATTTTTGATATGAAACATTAACATTTCCATAGGGAAAACCTTTTGTTTGCAAAGTAATTTATTTAGAAAACAAATGGATTTTCTCTATTTTCCATTATTTTAACTGGCAGTTTAATTAATTCTTCAATTTATTTTCAAAATTCAGCCTCCAGCCATTCAATATTGTTACTAAGGAATGACCTGCTATTTCTTTAGAACCCTTGCTATTATCTGGTATCTTTCTCTTATAGATACTTTTAACCATTCTGCAATATTCTTTGACTTTCAAAGGCTAAGTAAGTTCACCTCCTTTGATTTTCCCTCTCTCCAGGTCACAGATCTATCCTACAGTTTCCATCTGAATTCTTTTCAACTTCCAGAATTCCTTATGGACTGTTTTCTATGAGATTTCTTCAAAACTTGTCTTTGCCTTTCAAGCATACTTCTAACACACTCTTTCTTCTGATGTTGTGCAGGTTCAAGAAGACAGGAATACATCTGACTGCTTACTTTAAATGGCTCACTACTCCCTCACACACCAGAAGGAACTGTCCTCTTAAGGTCTGATGTCAAAACTGCACTGAGGCTGTCTATCCCTTGGGCCTCTGGAAATGACTGATGTTTCAAATCCTTGCTATTGAAAGGATCAGAGCTAAGCACAGCTATGATACAGGTTCATCAGGTCCTGTTCAATATGTATGGTGGAGGGCAGACAGCGCTCTTCAGACAACAAAAGAGCTCCACAATGTGGCTGCATGCAGCTCACCTCAGTCATGCCATGGCCAACAGACCTGCGAACATTGCCTGAAAGTGTGCTGCACATTCCTTAACAACATGCTTTTCATCTATTTGGCTTCTCTCAGTCTTCTGGGGATGGAAAAGAAGGCAGTGAGCTTTGCATGACCTTGCACTTCCAGATTCATGGAGCAGCCATGGCACCCACTGGAGATTTGCTACTTACCAAACCCAAAGTGCTTGAAGCAAACATTGCATAAATGAACATATTGGCTCACCACTACATTAAGGAAAAAGATGCTTGCAAAGGAGGCTTAGAGGAGAAAGGCCTTCTTCTGTAAATTCATTCATACACTGAGACAGATAGCTGCTGAGATACTGGTTTCAATGTTCCTGCCACAAAAACCTCCTGGGAAGAAAGGGTGGGGAGACCTTTCCTTCAGCTGTTCTTCCTGCACCAGGTGTGGGACAATTGGTCACTGTGACCTGTTCCTTCAGGCTGTGGCTGCTCTTTTGCTGATAGAGAAAACTGAACCCACTAGGATGACTTCTGACTTGGGGCAAGAAAACCTCACCAACCCATGCCAATGGAGAGCAGGTTGGCTGCAGTTTCTCAGCTCTGGTGCAGAAAAGAGCCTGGTTGAAGTCTGTAACCACAATCAGGATAAAACTGGGGGCTCTGTTTTTTTGTGGGAGCTTACCAAGATTTACAACAGAGCTCAGAAGAATGGTATAGCCATTCAACAAATCCAGTGCATTTTCTTGTCTATCTGAGCCATGACCCAGCAAGTACTGAATTCTACTGCCAAAATGTTTATCAGTCAGAGTAATTACCTATCTTACCAGTTCCAGGAATCCCAGACTTGTCTTTCTTCTAGTTCCATTGTAGTCTTTTATGGAAACTGCTAAACATATCAAAATATTTGATTTAGGCTGAAGTGAAGTGCCTGAATTATATGTAGCCATCAAAATCAATGAACTAATTTTCAGAGATGCTAATTATCTCTCAGTTCCTAGGGAAAAGGGAACCTATGTTGGTTGGAATTTAAATAGACATTTCCTAATTTTATCCGTCTTGCTCCAGTAAACCTTTATTCACTAACAATATGTGGGTTGTTAACTGTTAATTATTAGGCTTGCAGTATTCTGCTAAAGTTAGTCTGGAAACCTGTTTTCCCACTTATTGACTCATCTAATTTCAAAATAAAATGTATTAAGGCTGTTTAAAATAACTGTGACATTGATATTTTATCTAATTCCTTGTTAAACAGAAAGAGTCTGTATCCTCTTTTTGTATGAGCAGATGAAACTGTATGTTGCCACTCTAATTCTCCGCTTCTGCAACTAGATTTGTTTAGCCACTTAAGCTTAACAGCAGTGCTTTCCACATGGAAAGATTTAGTATCTCTAAAGATCCCCGCCACAATCTGGTGCTACAGGAGGAGTCCCTACCACCCTCCAAGGAACATGTGATTGTTGCAGGCTTCTTCAGTGATTAAAGGTAACTCAGATTCAAAAATCCTTTGTATGCAGCACAGGCATTCAGCTCAAGGCTGAGACACTTAAATTAAGGTGCCTAAATGTAAGGGGTTGATTCAGGTGCCTAAACGTAGGTGTCTAGTGCTTTTCAAGATGCCCTTGTGAATTGAGATGCTCATTTGGCCTTCAAGGTGCAAGCCCAGAAAAGTACAGATCTCCTTTACGTCCTGTGCTGTATCTATCAGCTCTGTGCAGGTACCTTAGGACATCTCAAATGGCACTGGACATCTATGTTTACTGATTGAACAGAACCCAAATTACTATTAGATTGATGGACAGAGAGAGAGCCAGTAGAGAGATTCATCACTCAGCAGGTTGGCAGCTGGATCACCCCAACCTTCACTAAGGGTACTGGCTGTAGCAGTGGCTTAAGCACCAAGCTCACATATGGACATTTACTTGCAAACACCTGAATTTAGGTGTCTTTATCTCAAACTGAGACTGACCCATGAAGTCTTTCTTTAACAAAGGTTAAATTCAGAAATGGAAGGCAGAACATATGGAAAGGGAGCAATCTCTATGTGCATATCTTCATCAGGAACTCAGTAATGGGTACAGATACTAGCTGATACTATTTCCCCCCCTGAATGTTTCAGTGGATGCTACGTCGGTAACAAAGGTGACTGTGAATGGGCAACCTTCTCTTCTTACCTTCCGCTGAGATTAAACAGTGCCTCTCCTATGGAAGACCTATGGCAGTGAGCAGCTGTAGTCCAGAAATGATTACATCTTTTTTTCAGACATGTCCTATTCTTTTATCGAGCACCAATAACTTCATTAAAAATTATCTGAACTTGATTATGCCCTTCTGTTTCAGTCAGGAATATCTACCATATGCTTGATAGAAAGGGACAATATTGAATAGTAAAATATTTGAAATGCTTCCAGAATTGACCTTCCAGTTTCTTACCCTATTAAAAACAATTGTCTCCTGCTGCTCAGTGCAATTTGCACGAGGTGCTTAGAAGAAAACAACCTTGAATTTTTCTTATGACACTATGGTCCATTGTGATAAATCTCAAGGTGAGAGCAAATGGGAAGATATGAGCCTCTCTTACAGCCATGTTTCTGAATAACATTATAGTAAGAGATGCTCTTTTTAGTCTTTGCTGCACAAAAGACAGAATTTGATTGGCAACATCTCTCTGACAGATGCCATTACTGTCCTTGTTTAAACCAGCGTTAAGACATGAAACGTAATTTGAAAAAACAATTGTTGTCAGAATTTATATTTAGTGGAATACAAAAGTAAAAAAAAAAAATAAAAATGAAACAGGAGTTTGCTAAAAGAGGAAGTCTGTGAAAGATAACAGTCTTCTAGAAATCACCAAGTCAGTGACCTGAATAGAAATGGCTTTGGATATCACAGACACAGATTTTACCTTACCTGATCTGATGGAGGATTCTGTTAAATCAGTGAAGCTTTGAGCCATGTATGGTCATGAAATTGATTCCCATTTTATGCTTGTCTCATTTGTAATGTGTTGTCAGCACTGAATTCCAAGGGTGAACAACATAAGCATAGAGTAGCATATCTTTCTTGTGTAACATGCTCTTAGCACATTTAGTACTGACATGCTTGCTTATTATGAGCACAAACGCATAAAGGATTGGACCTGTCTGGTCATTCAGGAAAAAGTGTTTCAGAGTCTTTCTATTGTTGCTTTATATAATATGGAAAAGGCCTGAAATATCAGCTTTTGCAGGATGGTAAAATTGCTGGTTGCACAAATCCAATTACTATGATTATGAAATATCTTGTTTTAAAAATTGTCCTTATTTTGCTATCTTTTGGGACAGAAATTCCCATTTTATATTATTCGCACATTTAAGCATTGGAATGAAAAACCTACAATGAACATGTATCTTGTTTGTGCTCCGATACTTTCTATTTTCATTTGCTATCTATTTCACAGATCACTGTCACTGATTTCAGTTTGGCTTAGATGCCTGGGCATTTTTTACTGCCGTTAGTCAGCTATGTACATTTTCAGGTGCTTCCAGATCGTTACAGTCTTGTCCTTAGCAATTCCAAGTATTCTGACCTTCACCTTCTTGTGAGGTATTCGGTAGATCTGTACTGAAGAAGAATAAAGAAAATTGTACCAGAGCTTAGCTGTTACCAAGAAATATTTCTCCTGATACTGCATTAAAAACCAATAAACACCTCCAAGGCAGTAAGAGACGGAAAGCAACTGTTTCCATCAATAAGTCTTTAGCAGCAATTAGGACAAAATAAAATTGTAATCTGGCTATTCCAGATGATGATAGAAGAGAAGGATAACTGTAAAAACTATAAGAATGTAAAAGAGATATTGGAAATCCATACTCAGTGAACTAATGCAGGCAGAATGAGCACCAGCTATAAAAGTCACTAAAAATTGACAAGCCTTTCTGAGCAACACAGTCCTGAAAGTAAAGTAAATGCATATGAAGTGTGAAATAGTGTCTAAGTTAACAGCTGCCCAGCCTTTTCCCAAGTTCCTTATAAGGTCTGGTCTGCAGTGAAGTGAGTATAAACACATTTGGTTTCCTTTTGCATGAGTGTAACTGCACTGACGTCAGGTGAGTAGCATTTTGTTAGTAAAATTTGGACTACAAGAGGAAATGCCATTTAACAAAATACAGGAAAGCAAATGACAGAGTGGTGTTGATACAGCTCACAAATGCAAGCAGGTGGGAACTGCAGGAGATGGGACAGACTACCTCCACTAGCATAATGTAGTTGAAATAAACTCCACTCAGTTTGGGTCCCTTCACACTTGGAATCATTTCAATAATTCAGGCTGATTTAAGCAGCCAGCCATGAGTGCATGGATCTCCTGCATGTACCCTTCATGCAGGAAGTGGCCAAAATCCTCCTTAAAACTGGAACTCTGGTTGCTCTCCATGGGGGATTCACTTCCTGTCTGATAGCTGGAGAAAACATGGCTTTTTCCTGCTGTGTAAGTATCAACTCTGGTATTTTACACTTCTAAAAATCCAGCAGTTTTAGCTGTGCAGAAAAGATGCTGGATTCTTAAACCTGGCATCAAAAATACTCTGAAAATCCAAAAAAGTGACTGCTAATGAATATACCTTAAAAAGTCTAGCATTTTACTTTCTGTGTCTATTTAGCACTCAGTCCTTCTGCTGTGACCACCCCTGATGGGTTGAAAGGCAGATACCCATGTGGGTGGAGGAATATTATTACCTTCAAGTGTTTTCCTGCAGGTCATTAAGCTGCTCTCTGGCCATCCTTACTGGAACTATAAGCATCTATCAGCCACATATTGTGGCCATAATGCTATACAAGTCATACACAGGGAATTTTTTAAGAGCATCATGGTGAAGACTAAAGCACTGTAGACTCAATGTGAGGGCAAAACAGTTGTGTAGCAAAAGAGGGATCTGCTTCAGCTTAAACGGACTCTGCCCCTCTCATCTGGTTTGGAGGCCACTGAAGTAGCTGCAATGAGTATAGTCATTTCTAATGGGCTTTGAAGCTCTCTTTGGGTTGTGCCTGTGAAGTCCTGAGTATGCAGCAGAGTAGTGTTTGTGGGGTTCTTTGTGTTTCTGACTATAAACATAATCCTTCATTCAGATGCTGTGATGCTGAAAGCTGTAGAAATCCCATAGGCTCATATAATGACTAAAGATATTCAGTAAAAAGGAGATTTTTTTCCCCTGAAAATTCTGCAAAACCACATTATTTCCATTTATTTAAAAACAACTTCTCAGCAGTCAATGGATATGTATACTGACAGATTAGCCACTTGAGTATGGCAACTTCATGATCCCCAATTGTTTTTCCTCCTACAATGTTATCAGGTTCCTTTTATCCCAAAATATTTTCCAGAGAAGACCAGTGCCATTATTCTACTTCTTAGCTAAAGAAACCGAAATCCTCAGAACTTTTTCCGCGTGGGCTATCCCTGGCCTTGCTATATTTCAGTTTGAAAAGGTTTTAGCAGTACACCCTCGTCTAACCACACTTCCCAGTGCATGCATGTGAAATGAATTCCTTCAGGTATTTTATCCCTTCAGAGTCGCTGCCACTAATATCCTAAGTGATGTGATATCTGGCCTCAAACTCTTAATAGGTTCACACTGTTGTGGAGAGGAATTGTATTCTTATTTGTAAGTGAAAAATAAATTCCAGGAAAGTTATAGCCACTATTTAGCTAAAAAGCAATGGAGAAATTAGCTGTGATTTATTTTAAGTCCAAAGCAGAGCATTACTCAATTTTTGATTCTTTGAATTTTGAGAGATCCTCACTGTGGATCTCTTTTCTTTATTCAGAGTTTCCACTGTGTGACTAGCCAACAACTGGAAGAAGAGGGTGATCACAGACCCAAAAATCTATCATTACCTCCTTGGAGTAGACATTTGTGTATTTGTTTACATCATAGGCACATTTCTTCTCTCCCCCACCTTGAAATGTCTTTTTTATTTTTCTTTTTGGTTTGCCATCAGAGCCTCCAAAATACAGCATGGCCATTTGTTTTGAAATTACCAGTCACAAAGTGTTACCATTTACTGTGCAGGCAAATGAATTCAGGCTGCATTGTTCTGAAGTGTATTTTGTACCATTATTGTGTTCTCTACTCTAAATATGTAGGAAAAGTTACTTGGAAAGAACCTTCAAGGATGTAGCAAAATGTACTGTTCCCCAGTCTAGGAAGTGCAAATCAAGATGAAATACAAGTCGGGATTATTGCAGGCAGACATTATTGTTAGGTCAGGAAGTGTTTGCATACAGGAGATGAAAAATCTTATCTACCAACCCTGAAATAATCATTTAAGCTACAACATCTCTATTACTGCCCGATGCAGGCAGGCCATTATTAATTTGCTATCTTATCAGGCTTATGAGGTTCTAAATTTGTCCAGCAAGTAAAGATTTTAACAAAGCGCTTCAGTTCTATGATGGCAAGTCGCGAATGTATAAACGATGTGCTCTTTTGGGAAATACTAAAAGCTCTGCCATGGAAACTGATAAGGTGATAACTGGTGCAGAGGATTCTCAGCGGACACAGGGCTCCATTCTGGAGCTCAGCATGTACCCTTTCTTCCCTCAAATGTGTGTGGGGCAAAAGCCATGGAATTTCTGTCATGAGATCTAGGGTTGAAATTCAAATTGTCCTACAGCTGCTACTTATGTGTTAGATGTGTTGGTTAACATGGGTCAGAACCTGGCCAGAAACTTGGCCATCCAAGGGACTCATCCAGGCAGTAGATGTTGGTCTACTAGATGGTCCACCTTTTAGATGGTGGAAAATGTTCTTACAGATACAGAAATGGGCACAGAGCACGGCCTTCTGTCAAAGTGTCTTGATATTTTGTGCATAATTTAATACTATTAATAGAAACAGACCACACATGTCCAGGAATGTTTGTGCTGGAATGGCCTAGCTGGATCATAACAAGTGAGCAAAGGTGTGGAGAGTCTCATGAGGTCCAGCTGAAGATTGCTCTTGTGAGACCTCACTTGGAGTATTGTGTGCAGTTCTGGTGTCCTCAACAGAAAAAGGACATGGAACTGTTGGAACAAGTGCAGAGGAGGACCACGAGGATGATCAGGGGACTGGAGCACCTCCTGCATGAAGATAGGCTGAGAAAATTGGGGCTGTTGAGCCTGGAGAAGAGAAGGCTGCGTGGAGATCTCATAGCAGCCTTCCAATACCTGAAGGGGGCCTATAGGGATGCTGGGGAGGGACTCTTCATTAGGGACTGTAGTGAGAGGACAAGGGGTAATGGATTCAAACTTAAACAGGAGAAGTTTAGTTTGGATATGAGGAAGGAATTCTTTACTGTAAGGGTGGTGAGACACTAGAATGGGTTGCCCAGGGAAGTTGTGAATGCTTCATCCCTGGCGGCATTCAAGGTGGGGTTGGACATCGCCTTGGATGGCATGGTTTAGTGGGAGGTGTCCCTGCCCATGGCAGGGGGGTTGGAACTCGATGATCTTGAGGTCCTTTCCAACCCTAACTATTCTATGATTCTATGCTGCTGCAAGGATCCTCACAACAGAGGTTCCATCACCATCTGGGGAGTAACCTACACCATGCTGTCTGAGGGATTAGAGCACTACCTATGTTAAAAAAAACCTCAAATCTTTTTTATTTTTAACAAATGCCCTGTTTGTGAATGTTTGTGAAACAGTGTAGTAGTGGTGTAATGCTCCTGGAAAGAATTTGTATAGCATCATCCCCCAACACACTCAATGCCCAGAAAAAAGAGACATGATTTCACCTCCATTGGAGCAGTCTTCCTTTGCTGTAGGAAGTAGGTGGAGCCTGTATGTTACCCCTGAAGCTCCTGTTTTGAACTTCAGCTTTTGTGCTAATGTATATTTTAGTATTTTAATTAAATCTGGATGTCTTTTAACTAAAATCTGCTGCCATCTTACTGGCATCATGTGAGGATTAGACAGCCTCCCGGCTGGGAGTATTGAATCTAATCCTTTAATGGATAGTTAAACATGAGTCCTTCATATCCCAGGACTTAATTGTAACTTTGAATAAGACCTCCTGCAATCTCCTCTGCCATCTTGCTTAGGAGTCCCCTTACACTGGGAGTCTACTTAAGAGCTACAAACTCGTGGCTTCCCTTATAATGCAAATTTTGAAGGAGCAATTCATATCCGTTTTAAGCATTTCTCAAGACTTTTAGTGACTGTTTTGTGCCCTTGGTTACTTGATCCATAGATTGTTCTTCTAACTAGACAATTTTCTTGCCCAGCATTCTCTTTTGTTGCGAATTATCGTAATGTGCTGCTTGTTCTTCTTGTCCTCCATCCCTCTGTACAACATTCACAGTATCACCTTTCTTCTGCCTTCTTACCTGTCTGCTAAGCTAAGGCAAACCCATTGTAAGTCATCCCCTAAAAACGTTCTTTTCAAAGTACCACTTTTCTTAACGTCATACAGAGTGTTTTCGTCCCTGTGGATGTGTAACATCTAAACCAGGACATGACACTCCTTGTCAAGCTTCAGAAGTACTGATGAGCAGAGAACTACTGTCCATTTTCCAAGATAGAAGCTGCCTTCCTGACAAGAGCATGACATAGGTCATATCATGTTTAGATGGTGATTCCCAACAGTCATCTCTGCTGTGCTGCTGCCCAGTTCTTTTTCCTTTTTAGATTTGCTCCTCTTCCCACGTCGCACTTTTTGCGCTTTGCTGTGCTGTGCTTCACCTTCTCAACTTTGGATCATTTCTCCAATGTATTGTTTTAAATTCACATCCTCTCTGGTTCTTTCAGTCTCCTTTGCTCATTATTTTCACATTTGAGGATGCCCGTACTTTTCTGTTACCCAGGTCTTTAATGGGGAAATCAGGCAGTGTACCTCATTGTGCGGGACACAGGCTGCTCTGACTTATTGAAAATTGAGTGCAATCTTGCAGCAATTTGTGCATTCACCTTTATAGTGCTTTAATCCACTCAATTCATGCTTATTTCATAAACTTCATTAAAAGGACCAGAATTATGCAGGCTAGGCGACTAAAACCGAACTGTGGTTGTGAGGAACTGGATGCCCAAAGTACCCATCTAGTCAGATTTTCAGCAATAAAAAGTTAATCAAGCTTTTTCCAGCAATCTCCCCAAATCTTCAGCAAAACCTCAAGTTTCAATGACGGAAAATCTATAGGATTATAAGATTGACCTCCTTATACTTTACTTACAGCACCTTATGCCCAAAAAGCCATTAGTCAGTATCGCTGCTAAGGTTGTGCTTCGAGCTCTCCAGAATGTCTTTTGCTTTTTATTTATTTTCATGAGATATACTACAAATTAACCTCTTTCTGGACAGTGTGATAGAAAAAGCTGTTACCCACACACTGGCATGAATAGTTCAAGAAAGTTTGGCTAGGTAAAATGTGTGACTCTGGCGACTGTTAAAGTTATTGCTGGTGCAGGTTACTACATTTTTTAACTCCTTGATAAGTCATTTGAAACATAAGCTTTCCAGACTGTTTCAGTTTATTACTCTTTTTAAGTGAACTGATCTAAATTAGAATCCCCTGAGATCAATAGCTCATTTTTATCACCGAACATTTGAACTGTACCATATAGATCAGATAAATCATCTTTCACTGCATTTGAAAGTTTTAAACTGCAAATCTGTAGTGTAAAACTACCATTGACGTGGTGCTAGAAAACGGTGCATTACTACTGTTTCTACCCACCTCTGTCTCTTTCTGAACAAATGCCATGCTCCAGAGCAGCAATTATTTTAATTGCAGATGTTTCCTCAGTCTGCATGCCATATTTCTCTCTCTAAAAGCAGGCTGTTTACTTCTACATTTCAACCAGTGTCTCCTCACTGGGTGACAGAAGTGTCGTTCAGCCTATTTACGCTATGAGAAACACTAAATAATGTATGTGACTACATGTGTGATCCAGAGCTAAAGGCGTGAGTAGGTTCAAAGTGGAAGTTAAAATCTGCCATAGCCTGCCCTGATCAGTGTACAAATCACAGGATCATGGAAAATTCATGCTGGAAGGGACCTCAGCAGGTCTCTAGCCCAGTCTCCTGCTCAAAGCAGGGTCAACTCTGAGGTCAGACTGGATTGTTCAGGGCTGTATCCAGTTGGGGCTTGAAACGCTTCCAGGACGGAAATGGTCTGGCCTTGCAAGGCAACCTGCTCCAGTGGCTGCCTGTCCTCATGGGAACAAAAATTCTCCTTATATACAGTCTGAATGTCCCTGGTTTTCAGTTTATGCTCATTGTCTCTCGTCTTCCCACCAGGCACCGCAGTGAAGAGCCTGGCTCCATCCCCTCAATGACCTCCTTGTGGGCACTGGGGACTGCTGCTAGGCCCATCCCAAAGACATCCCTTCTCCAGGCTGAGCCAGCCCAGCTTCCTCAGCCCCTCCTCACAGGGCAAGCGCTCCCACCCTGAGCATCTTGCTGGCCCTCAGCTGAACTCATTCCCATTGATTGATGTCTTCCTTGTGACGTTGTGCCTTCCGAAGATGATTGCTCTTTGATTTTGAAAGTGCTTCAGTTCATGTATTAAGCCATTATATGCTGTCAATTGATCAAGAACTGCCACAGCAAAGGTCATTACAGGGATTTCAGAGACAGATGACATGACATTGCATAGAACCACTTGAAATATTTTTCTGAAACATCTTTTTTTCCAAGGAAAAAGCCTCGTAACCTCGCAAAGTGGTTTTATAACAATTTCTCATTTGTTTCCTTTTTTTTTTTCTTTTCTCTTTCACTTCTTTCAACAGTAAAAGTTCTTAAATGTGTAGGAGGGTTTCTTTCCCTTCATGTTTCTTAATTCATTATATGTAAAAATAAAGAATGGATTTTTAATATCAGTTTAAAGTATAATTCTTTTATTCTTTTGAAACAAATAATCCTCACTGCAGGCCTGTAGAGAAGGTGAAGGATCCTGTGAGTTTCAGGGCAGAAAGAAGCTTAATGTAAATTGGGGCCTTGCAGAGCCACATGAGCAGGACCATGCGTTGCTACTGGGCAGGTTACTGGTGCAGAGCTGCAGCCACTGAATCTCCACAATCAATCCACTCTCAAGGCCTTGACCCAAGTCTTTCAATGTGAAAGGCAAGGTTTCACAAAAAGATACAGACCAACATTTCCTCATGTTCTTGGGGTGTTAAAGGGAATCCTGAGGACTTTTTCTAGGACACCATAGAATCACAGAATCATAGAATAGTTAGGGTTGGAAAGGACCTTATGATCATCAAGTTCCAACCCCCCTGCCATGGGCAGGGACACCTCCCACTAAACCATGCCACACAAGGCTCTGTCCAACCTGGCCTTGAACAACGCCAGGGATGGAACATTCACAACTTCCCTGGGTAACCCATTCCAGTGCCTCACCACCCTCACAGTAAAGAATTTCTTCCTTATATCCATCTATTATCCTGCTCAAAGCATGGTTCCAGAAAGCATTCTTACTCTTAGTAGAAAATAAGGGTAACTTCCAGGGATTTTCACTGTGCTGTCATTGCTTCTGCCAGACTTGCAGCTGTGTACTACCATGTTGCAGCATCACCTCAACAATCAAAGGAATGCTGCTTGTGTTTCTTAGAAGCACAGGTATGTACCCATGTCTGCAAGTTCAATGCTAAATCAATTGAAATTCGTATACTTTAATGCACTTTCATTCTTTAAGTCAGGGCTTCATTGTGATCTGCCCTTCACCAACATTATTCAGTATTTTCATTATTGCTGTGGATAGAGGCATTGAGATTATGTTCATTAATTTTTCAGATGACCCCCATCTGAAAAGGGTTATGTGGAGGACTGAAAAATAGGACTCAAAATACTTTTAGCTATTGAGTAAATGATTAAAACAAAAAAAAAAAAAAAAAGGATGCAATTCAATCAGACCAACTGAAAGGTATTTATACAGAGGCAATCATCTCCTCAAATATGCAGTAGCCAAGGTGGGGTAAGCGTCAGTATAACAGATTTGCCTGTGGGGAGGACACTTAGTAAATCACAAAGTGAACCAAAGTCAGTAACATTATCGTGTTTCCCAAAGAAGTATCTATTGCCATGAGATATATAAGCAGGATATGAGGAAGAAATTCTTTACTGTGAGGGTGGTGAGGCCCTGGAATGGGTTGCCCAGGGAAGCTGTGAATGCTTCATCCCTGGCGGTGTTCAAGGTGGGGTTAGACATAGCCTTGGATGGCATGGTTTAGTGGGAGGTGTCCCTGCCCATGGCGGGGCGGTTGGAACTCGATGATCTTGAGGTCCTTTCCAACCCTTACTATTCTATGATACTATGATTCTATGATTTTGTCGATATGACACAGAGTGGAAATCTTTCTTCTTTCAGCCCTGGCATGGCCCCAGCTGGAGCATGTGCCCAGCCACTGTGGCTCAGGAGCGATGCATTGGTGAGTGTCCAGGGAGAATGGTCCAAAACTGCAGCCTAAAGGAACTGGAGCTGTTTGCTGAAGGAAAAATACAGAGAGGCACGACTGTGGCTTCTAAGACATAAAAGACATAAGCTGTAGAGAGGGAAGGAATTAATTCTCCATTATGAAATAATGGCTTAAATTACTGTGAGGTTTAAGTTAGGCATTAGGAAAAGCTTTCTAATAGCAGGAGTAATTAAGCACACAAGTAGATTGCATGAGGAATATCCATCATTGGAAGCTTTTAAGAGGAAGCTAGAAGAGTGTGTGTAAGCCATGCAGGAATGTGTCGTCCAGCCATGGGGCTGAAAATGGGGAAGAGTTGTTCTGATTTTGGTGCTAGCAAGTGGAGAAGATTTACATTTTCTAAATGCAAACCTCATGGCTGTGATGCTCTGCTGCAGCACTAACACACAGATGACCTGGAACAAGTACTTCATTTACTGATGTGTTCAAACTCCAATAGGCAGCCTGTTTTTACAAGGTGGCACTTTAAAATGCTAGGAGCACATAAGATGGGGCATCAAAGCAAACCCTCTGATTCACCCCTCGGTATGAGATTGGCCCAGATGCTCTGCAGGAATTGGAGTCCAGCTGATGTTGCAGTGTATTAGCACTTCTATGCAGCAAAAGCCTAGCAGGAGGGTTGGACCAACCTTTGTGATAATCAGCATGCTTTTAGATGCCTTCCTGCCAGATTTTGCTTAGATCAGTTTTAAATTGAAGTTTGAAAACTCTGGACAGTGGGGAAGTGTACAGGAAGACTGATGGAGAGTTTTTTTTCATACTAGAAACTCTTAACTAGTATTTTACCCAATCAGCTTGCACATTGTATCCTAAAGATATTGACAAAACCCAGATAATTTTAAAAGAGGAAACTAGATCCGAATTTATCAACAAGCTGTTAATATTGGAAAAGACAAGAGCCAGAGTCTTTAAACGTCATGTTAAATGCAAACTTATCAGTGTTTACTAGCTTCAGAGTACCCCTGGTATCATCAGGTAGCTCAGGGATTTGATTACAGTCATTGCGACAATGCTATAATAAAAGATTATGAATAGCTTGTTGCTGACTTGGGAGCAATCTGGAAATCTCATATCATAAAACCAGCATTCAGTCTCTTTAACTTTATTATATTTAAAAAGTTATAAAAACCCTCACTGTGTAATTTTTATTGTGCTCTGTACACAAGAGAGCCATTATTTAACTCTTCATTTAATTTCCAGATGCTGTATATGCACCATATAAAAGGTATCCAGAGAACCCAGGCAGGAAACAGGCTTATGGTAGGCAGCTGAGAGGTATGCATGTGTGGAAAATGCCATTAAAATTATAGTTTATCTAGTGTGTTTTGCTTCCCTAAACTAGAAGCCTTCCAATTATTTCCATACAGTGAGCTTCAAGCTGCAAGGCTGATGTTCCTTCATCCTGGCTAGGAGTCCAGGTGAGTGCTTCTCCAGGGGATCACGTACGTGCTGCACGTCTGAGGGGCTGGATCCAGGATCCCCTGACATCGTCTGCCTTGAAAGACAGTAAATGTGACCCATTTGGATCCCTTACATGGGTACATTGCTTGCATGCCATAATACAGTGCAAGAGCTGCAGTTTTGAAGTCCCAGCATATGACTTATTCTGGGTTTTCCAGTTTTTCTTTAGCAACAAGGAGGCACAAAACACATGGCTCTAGAGAAAATCTTACCAACGTAACAATTTGCAGGAGACAGAATGGGATGGATTTCACCAAGAAGTTTCAGGCATGCTGTCTCTGTGCAGTGACACAAGTGTGCTGGTGTGCATGGGGAGCCCTGGGTGCACCCATCTCAGGTGCCTGAGCATGTTGTACGTACTCAGAAACTGGAAAGGGAGTCAACAAAAGCAGCTCACTTTTTCAAAGTCTCATGTTCTTGAATTGTGAGCCCCAATTTCCTCCCTCCCTCCCAGTAGTACCACACATCATTGTAAAGAAAGGTTTAGAAGTCCTGCAGGAAAGGAAATGTGCTTGAGCAATGGCCAATGCCTGCATTGCACAGGCAAAAAGGGCTGTTTAAACACCAACTGCAATTTGACAGGCTTGAGAAATTCTGGTTGCTGGGAAGCCTTTATACAGGATGTCCCTGCAAATGCTTTTACCAGGTTGTTTTGTCCTTTTCCTAACTCAAACTGCAATTACAGGGATGATAAAATGGAAAATACATATATATGCAGCAGCAGCAGAGAAAAAACAATTAGCTTTGCACCAGTAAGAAATAATGCAGAACTCCTTGTGTCATTAACAAACTGGTTCTCAATATATATTGTAATGCATCTTCATGACCCAAATATACTTAGGAAGAGCATGACACTGAAATCTATGTTGGAAGTGTAATAAAGGAACTAATACAGTGAAGTTATTACATTTTATTAGTAGAAGAAAACAATTAAAATGATATCCAGGTAGTAACTTAGAAACCAAATGTCATAGCTGTCTATTCTGCTGCCAAAATGTGTGTACTCTCTTCCTAACGGTCTCTTTCCCTAAGGAAAAATAAATGTATTTAAGAAATACTTGTTAGCAATGCAATTACAGGCTTAATTCCCCAACCAACTTCAGACATCATAAAAACAAAAACAAGCTGAAGCCCTTTGCAGCAGCAATGGAAAAGAGACAGAAAACCACAAAGTGTTCAAAGAAAGATAATAATATATTTTTACAACCAAAGCTGACACACTCTTCGACAATAACACTTGAGAAATCATTAGCATTTTTTCTTCAACTGCATTGTCTTTTTCTTTTAAGCTACAGCCTAGAATGAAAAACTTCTTCTAAGAGAGCACTCTGTGCTACTCCTGAACAGGACTTTTGGGACACTCAGACACCAAAGTAGCTTGCCAGACCCTCAGAAAAGCAAAGCGACTGTATCCTATCCAAATAATACTTCTTGGCATTACTTTCTTCTAAAGCTCTGGTCCCTCCAAGGAACTAAATGAGAGCTGAGTTATTTGGACAACGTGAATTCAACTGTGAGAGCTGAGACACTGGAAAGCCGATTCAGAGTACTTCTGAAATGTTGGCCCTAAGGAAATGAGATTAAGAAAGAGTTGAATAAATAAGATAAAAAAGGACAGAAAGTGCTAAACCTCACTTTTTCTGTGACCATGCTGATCAGATCCCATTCTTCCACACCTTGGAGAAACAAAACCTTCACAAGGCCTAGTAAGGGCCATATGAAGTTTGTAGCTGTGCAAGGTTCATACCTTTGGTGTTCTTCAGGACCCCCATTCTGTGATCTGGATTCATCCCACATCTCCTTGTGTACTTACCAGTGTGCTCCCTGACCAGCCTGGGCACCCTGTGCTCTCGCACGATCCTTAGCAAGGTCTTGGGCTACTCCGCAGATGTCTGTCCTGGGAAGGGCTGCCTCAGACAACTGACTTCACCGAGAGAAACCATGAGTGAGCTTCAACACTTTCCCACATGGGGAGTGGGTGACTGACATTCCTGACTTCAGGCTCTGGCCACTGTAGGAGAATTCTCACCTGATTCAGTGGCAGCATAGACTTACTTTTGGAGGTAATGGTGTATACCACAAAGTGGTGCCATGCTATGTTCGTGCTAAATCCCTACTCCCAATGCAAACTCCAAGTTCTTTGTTAAGGCTCTGAAAAGTAAAGTCTTTTTCTCCCCAACTACTTTGTGTAGTTTGAACTTCTATCGCTCAGTAGAGAAATAATCAGTGGCTATCAAAATTCTCCATTCTTCTGAAATATTGGCATCAAAACCAAGATAAAAATATTGATGTTTAAAAATTCAGTATTTTAAAATATTCAACATTAACATCCTTGTAATGATTTTTAAATTGGCTCTAAATCAGGGTAGATATTTTCCTCTGACAGTCACTTATGAAAGGTTACTGCATTACTAGTTTCACAAGAAGAGGGAAGTGCTTTTTCTCTCGATTTGTCTTGCCTCCAGCCTTGGGTCCCGAACTGACAGATCACTGGAGAGGTTCCAGTTGCAGGCACTGGAGCTTCACTGGGTGAAAAAGCACAGTCTCACTTAAATGCAAAAACTGTAATCTTCAAGCCCTAGGAATCACGAATTCCTGGATCCCTAGGTTGGATGCAGTGCAGTGCAGAGCTGCTCAAGTTGGTGCCAGGGAAAGGTGGAGAAGAACTTTGTAGATGATCTCTAAGATGTGTCATGGCTGGTAAAATTGACCAACTTCACTGTCATTTTCAATTAATAGATGTACCAAATTTCACTCTGTCCAGTTAAGCTGTCAGTATCTACTCCCATAATGACAAGATGAGAAGGTTTTTGAGATGGGTTGGGTTTCTTTTCACATTTAAAGTGTGGCTGATTAACGTTGAAATGGGATCAAGCATGCACTTTTTCCACTAATGGAGATTTTGGATAATAGTGACGAAGAGCTTTCATTTGCAGTATGATGCCTCACACGTCTGCGTTGGATGCAAATCTTGAGAAATGTCCTTGATGAGGGTCATTAGAACTGGTGAGATTGGATATGTGACATTTTTAATGTAGACTCAGAAACAAGCTTCATTATTATTGAAAGCTGAAGGTGAATTTATTGAGATGGTCTGAATAATTTCTCTGAAGCAGAAATTCCACAGACAGCTGCTGTCCCTCTCTTAATGAGTTTCAGAGTCTGTGCAAAGAGGAAACCCAAGTCTTTGTGGAAAGCTCTGAAGAGATTTCTTTCTATCCTGCCTCACAGCCTGCCTCCTGAGAAGCACAACCATCAGCACTGACAACAATAAACACAAAACAAAGGTCTAGAATAAATGCTGGGAATGATCTATGGCATTGTTCTGCTGGTATGCACCTGAGGCTCCAGACCCTTTCTCAAAATGGTGGCAACTCATCTATCTCTAAAAAGAGTTACATGCTTTCAGTGATTTGAAACAGAAACAGGCTTTATCGGTAAACTTCTGAGTTGGATTTTAAATTTTCCTTAAATCGAGGGTGCTTAGACCTGATACTTTTCCTTAGCACCTTAGGAAGACCGAGATCCATTGCAAATCAGGTCCCAGGCCAGATTTATTTTTCAGGCATCCCTTGTTTGTGATAGGATGTTGGTGCTTTCCAAGCAACAAGATGAGTTGAGAAACACACAGGAACACTACAGTAATGGTGGTATTTATGAGATTTGGAGCCAGCAGAGGATATGATTTATAAGCCTGTGTTAAGTTCCAGGGTGCACAGCTGGAAAGGCTACCTTCCTCGCCTTTCCTTCCTTCCTCTCTCTTGGCAGCAGATTAAAATTGCTACTTCATGGCATTTCTGGGGCGGTAAGTAACGTGGTACATCTATCTTGGAAAATGTTTGCAAATGCCCTCATCCTTACTGTTCATCCTTGGACCTGAGTCTCTTCTCAAACCAGCCTTGCCAGTCATCCACATTGTCAGGTCTGGTGAGTGGCTGAGACATTAAAAAACATTGAAGAGCAAGTATTTGATGTTCAGACAAAGTTAGGAAGTCTTAGGATCTCTTCCACCAAAGGGTCTTATAAAGGTGCATAGTTGGCTATAAGCACCTGAGAAAAGGCTCTTGGGAAAATGACATTAGAGAGGCAGAAGTGTCAGCGCACTGTGGAAAAAACATGTATTTCTGCCACTTGTCAGCGGCTGTTCGGGAAGGTGTCTGAGACACCATCAGCCCCTTGGCTCGCAGCTTCCAGGGAAGTGTTTGTACAGCTGACATGTGGAGGCAGTATGTGGACCTCTAATAGCATAAACCCATTATTTTTGCATTCATACCACATACAAGTGTGTGCCCCTATCCCCATAAATCTCACAGAGCATATGTCCTGCAAGTAAAGGGAGGGGAGATGCCAGCTCATCATATACATATTAGGCTACCCATGGTAAAAAAAGACTGCAGAATTTAAATGCAGCACCCAGTGTTTGCTCACTGCCTATTTCTAATATCCCCTGGAAAGACAGGACACAGGTAGGGATCTCAATCACAGTCTGCTTCTACCATGAATACAGTAAAACACAGACATCGCCGGAGCAAAATTTCCCATTAGAGCTGAAGAGCATGTCTCAGGGCAGGCAGAGAGAGAGGTGAGGCTGGAGGTCTTCTCCTCCCCTCCAGGGACCTTGGCTGCCCACAGAACTAACAAACAGAATAGAGCAGAAATAACAACTGCAGTCCTTCCTCCTGAAATGGAGATTTCAATCACCTGTGTCACAAACAGCAATAATAAGCAGTCTCTTCTGTTTCAAACCTAGAAGCAAACATGCCAGGGGTAGAAATAAATCTTCAGAGAGATGGCTTAGATTAAAAGGCTTGCACCAAGCTGGGCGAGGGAGGTGTACTTTCCTCCCAGGCCAAGGGAGCAGAAAGGCAAACAGTGGTTTGACTGTTTCCAGGCAAATTGGGCTGTTTTAATTACCTCACCTTCCTTCTCCCTTGACCCCAAGCCAGTGGCTGGGAGAGCACGCAACCCCCGCATGACCGGAGTGTGTATCACATCAAACATAGATGATAAAAAAAGGAAAACAGGGAGGGAGGCCTGAAACGTCCAATCTAACAGGCTCAACAGGCTGCTGGCTGGAATGTTAGTGACGCCACCAACGGTAGGAAAGCAGCTTTCTCTCACAGTGGGTTTATTAAGAAGATTATTAAACTCTTTTCATTTAAAAACATTTGGCAGAGACTTCTGCATAAGTCAAGAGGATATTTTTTGCCCACATCTGCTTCCAACAGAGAAAAGAGAATTTAAGGGGGGAAAAAAACCAAGCAAAATCCCACCAACTTTCCTCATGGCTGCCAAAAAGTGTCTTGAAAGAGCTTGCCTTGTGAGCAAGAGGGACACCAAGAAGTACTCCTTGGCCCTAGACAGGTAACACAACTGTTCTCTTCACTGCCATTGTTTTGTCTTTGAGAGCAATATGAGATCACCAATATGCCGATGGACTGCAGAAGTCAAAGGATGGGGTGTTTCACTGTGTATACTGGGAATATCTTTCAGTTCTTTCAAAATGTTTTGTTTGATTTTTATCTTCCCAAACTTTCTTACTAAATGTGTGATGCCTTTACTAGACAGCAGCCTGATGTGTCTGCATCTGTGATGGATTGAAGCAATCTACTGTTGACAAGCGTCTCCTGCTATGTATTTTATAAGCTTAGCAGATTTATTGTAAGATGCAAAACCTCATGGATTATGCTGCAGCTTTAGGCTGAATTATAATAGTGCTGTTGACACCACGTTTGATTCAAGGGTCCTTCAAGCTTGGACGTCTAAATTGTCTATTTGGTCTAAAAGAAATGTGATGCTGTTAAGGACTTGATCCTGCAAAACTTTATTCATGTAGATAGGTCTACCAGACTTGGAGCTGGTGTACTTCTCATTTGCCAGAGAGGTCCTGTGAGTAAATGCTCTCCTGAGTGAGGAAGGACCCTCTGAAAACATATTACATGGCTTGGGTTAAAAAATGAGTATAAATGTATATCACAGACTAGTTTTGCAGTTGAACTTCTTTTCATTCTTCCTCTTGACTCAGACCAGAAAGTATATTTAAAAGAAAATAGCTGCTCAGTTACAGCTTAGCACCTCTTGACATTTCCATCATCTCATTGGTTTTCAGGTTATTTATTGCTTGGCTCTCTTAAAATGCGTGGGACAGAAACTTGGCATAAACACCGTCAGTTCAAATGGAAATCTGTCTCTCCATGTTCTTATACTGGGGTCACTGCCATCGTATTTTAGTCATTTGAGTGTCTGAGTTACTATTTAAATATTATTACATGGCTCCATAAATACACATGGCACTGTCCAAAATGACTTTTGTGGTAATATTTATATCTTAAAAAGATCCCATATGATTCTGCAATTTGTTCTGGTTAGTGAAGACTCTCAGAGCTTTTTTGATAGTTTGCAATTTTGTGGGCACATCTTCAATGCTCGAGGTCCTTTGGCCCTTTGCCACCTCCAGATGCAAGGACGTCTCTGGACGAACCCTTTACATGGTGCGGGGTAGGGTGTCCTGATTCAGGGATAGTTGTTAGGCTGACTTTTGGGGATGCTCACATTTTCCCTAGATCACCAAGAACAGAGAATATCCCTAGTGAGAAGAGGAGTATGATGCACACTGGGGACAAGAATCCCTGGCAGCTCATCCTCCCATCTGGGAGCTGACTCACCTTCTGGAGGAGTCGATTTCTTTCTGATAATTATATCTTCATTTAGGATTGAAGTTAGTTCGGGTGAATAGCTGCAGCAATTACAGTTGTTGGGCTGGTTGCTGCAGATACACCCAATAGCCCCTCAGCTCGAGGGCTGGTCCCAGGAGGGCTCTACAGCAGAGGTCCTGAGATGGCTGAGTTACTGCAGTAGTAACACAGCTCTCCAGCAGAAAGACTTCCTGTCCAGGCATGTGGCTTTCGTGCTGTACCTCCTCTTGGTTTTTCTTACCAGGTGGAATTTGATTAACTACACAAACTCATTACTCTGTCCCAGCAATAACCAGAAACAGAAGCTGAGAACTGGGGTGTCCCTCCTGTTTGAAGAGCTGGCACCTCATGGGAAGCCTCGTCCTGCTGGTCCTCACAGCCCAGTGACCTGGGATGCCAGCCTGGGGGCTGGTGTATGGCAGGGGGGATGCAGCCTGCTGGGCTCCAGCTTGTGCAGACTGGCTGTGTGCACAGCTTCAGGTGCCTTAAGCTGATCAGTAGAAATAAGCTCATCATAGCCTTTGGTATAAATTACCATGTTTTTCCGTTCCCTGTGTGTAGGCTTAATGAACAGCGCTAATGCTTTCAGCAGAATATATTTTGCACACAGATTGCCAATTTCTTTGCCATCCCCTAGCCTCCTTCTTTTTAGTAAATGCTATTATTACAATACGCAGGGAACAAAACTGTTTTTATCTTAACCATGTGAGTAGGAAATCTGAAAACAATCCCCTTTCCCTGTACACAAGGCTGTGTGGGGGACAATGCTCTGGACATGCCAGACCTGTCTGTATTCACTAGCGGGTTTGGATGCACTGAAATTTCCCACACCAGACTTGAAATACCTACAAGAGGGTGGGCTTTAACTGAGCCCTCTGAAGAATCAGGTCAGCTGTAGGCTTGCAGGGTCATTCACATTGTAAAGGACCTCAGGAGGTTTCTGGTCCAACTTCCTACTCAAAGTAGGGTCAGCCAAGAGATTGAACAAGGTTGCTCAGGTCTTTATCTGGTTCTAGATCTCAGGATGGAGCCTGTACAACATCTATGGCCAATCTGCTCCAATACTGAATTCTCCTCACAGTTAATTTTTTTGCTTATATTCAGTCTTAACCCCTCTTATTTCAATTTGTGGCCATTGTGCTCATTCTTCCTCCATGCACAGCAATAAAGCTTCATCTTCCTCATCAAAAATACTATCAGGATGCTTCTAAGTGCTCGCAAACCCACTTTTTTTGCTAGGGTGGACAAGCCCAGTTCATACAGTAGTAGTGCTCCATCCCTGGTCACCCTCTGCTGAACCTGTGCTAGTTTATTGATCTTTCCTGTACTGGGCACTCCAAAACTGGGCACAATATTCTGGATGTGTCTCAAGAATCTGTCCCAGGTGCAGGACTTTGCATTTGTTCCTGTCAAATCTCAGAAGGCTCCTGCTGACACCGTTCTCCAGCTTTGTTATGGCAGCATTTCCCCCCAATGTATCACCCTCAGCCCTGGATTGGCATCATCTGCCAACTTGATCCAAGTGTACTCCAGGTCCTCCTCCAGGTAACAGAGAAAGATATTACACGGGACTGGTCCCAGGGTAGGACATCACTTCCCACCAGCCTCCAGGAAGGGTATGAACTTACACATAATGGCATCAGGGTCTGAAGCTGAGCGCTCAGAACCTCCTTCTTTATGCAAAATGTGTTGCCTGTAAGTCACGTCAGGAAAGATTCATGTAATGTCTCTTTAAAGTAGGTCTGAATAAGATGTCTGAATAAGGTGTCTGAGATAGCTTTCTATGGTCTTTTTACAGTCAGCGCTGGTGGTGGGAGAGCATACCTAGTGATCCTGATATCCACTTATCAAAGTCTAGGAAATACCTTGACCATATTCCTGAAGTTTCCATGAATGAAGACAGGCCAGATGATTTTATTTCTTTCTTACAATAGATGAGTGTAATATTGGATAGAAATATTCAATATTTGACTGCATAAATCAATGGATTTTCATCAGATTGTACCAACTACACTGTGAACTAGATTTTGGCTTGATCCAGCATGGATTTCTGGATCTCTGATTATGTTCTTTATATAACACTATAGTGAGATCTAAATACCATCTCACAACAGAAGCTGAAGACTTCTGGTTTCAAGGTCTTTATTTTGTCCCTGAGACAAGAGACAAGAAAAAAAATAAAGGAGAGCAACGCTGAAAGCAGGAAAGATGTGTAAAACCTTAGGGCTTGTCTTCATGTTAAAGTTTTTAATAGAGGACATTAATGTGACTTGTAGTTATTCCTATCTATCAGTGAAGCCTTAGGCTTGTAATTGATTCTTGTCTCCCAGGTTCATTCCAGTAGACAGAAAGTTTGAAGTGAGCCCAGGGGATGATTTCTTCAGGTGAAGATTGATTTTCTATAACAAGCACATAGGGAATATTTTCTTCTTCTGCCTTCCTGCAGGCAATATGAAAACTCTTATGAGATCGAGAGTCCTCATCAAATAAAGACTTTCCGCCACTCCTCGCACTTTGCAGAAGTCAGTGCTCAGGAAAACTTTGTGCTTCTTGTGACTTTTGAAGGGTTTTATCTGTGGGTCCTGTGGTTATTCTCCTTTGTACTGGCTTGCCAGCCTGTCCCAGGAGCATACAGTATCTTGGGGGACTCAGCAAAGCCCACCCCTTTGCTTTTGTCCTCAGGTGACATTAGAACCCTGTAGAAAGGACTGTGTATGCCCAGTACTGGCCATACATCGTCTCCATTATGACCACTTCAGTTATAGCCACTTCATCTCAGAAAAAAACATTAAAATGAAGATAGTAAGAAATATGAAACAGAAATTAAATAACAGGAGTATAACAATGGTGCACAGCATCATGAATGACATGATGAAGGTAAACAGGGAATAGCTGTTCATTGTTTCTGATAGTACCAGAACTAATTAAAAGAGCAGGCAGGCAGCTAAAGAATAACAAAGGGTGCATTATTTTTACACAAATCATAATTAAACTGTGGAACTCAACACCTTCAAGTCAGCCAGGTTTGTGGAAGAAAGAAGTGTAAAAGTCTATTAGACACAAGCTCTGGTTCAGCTGCTCCCCAGCCTCCAGACTTGGGCAACCAGGGAGCGGTACTACTCTGGACATGTTCCTTTATGGTACTTTGTCCTTACATATTACTTCATGCTCAGGATGGAGTTCGGACACTTGGCTACATGCATTTTGGTCTAACTCCATGCAGTTATTGTTCTACTATTATGCAAAAGGATATTTATTGACAAGACATTTATGCATAGATGGCCAGGCTCTCAAAATGCAACTAAATAAAAACTATAGGACAAATTCCCATCTATTAGTCATCTAAATGTGTGAAGATATATAAATGTTTGCCTTTATTTTGTGCCCACAATAAGGAAAAGAAAAATCTGGACAGCCAGGCTACAAAATTGGAAATATTCGAGACCGGTACACCAGTTGGAATCAGAGTGGTGCCAGCATAAGGAGGTGACTATGGCTTTGATAAATTTCCTCTGAAGGCAGTTTTATTACCCTTTCAGGCACCAAAAAAATTTATTATGCCCCCTTGTGAAGGAGATGATCTCCTGTGAGAAGTGCAGCGATTTCGCATTTTGCTCTTTTGACTGGGGACCTCATAATGGTCTGGGAGGATGGCAATTATTCCCATCAGCCTGAAGATCAAGGCATCCAACTGATCAAGTGAAAACAAACAAAAGGAAGTTGCAATCAAAAGCTCTTGCTAATGATTTGTGTGGAATCTGCAATATGTATTAACACTTCCTCCTTCCCTCCTTCCAGGCATGACTCAGTGGGAGCCGTTCTGTGACATTCCCCTGACTATCTTTGTTACAAAGGAAAGAGAATTTGAAATGGAGGAAAGATTATTTTTTAATCTGGGACTGTGCTTGCAGTGTGCTTGTGCAGAGATCTGACGCTCAAAGGCTACATGTTGTTCTAACACACTCAGAAGGGGTCTATGGTTTGACAGAGCTGATCTCTGCACCTTGAGCTTTTGATTCACACATTTATAAAACTGCCTCTTAGATTCTTTTAATTAGTGTCAGGCTGCTCTTGGAAGAGAAAGATAATGGTTACACATGGGAGCTGGCAGGAGTCTTCCTAACTCATTGGGCCAGATGCTGCTCTGTAAGTTCAAAGGGAGCAGCGAATCCTCACCACCTCTGACAATGGGGCCACTTCTGTTTAGGTACCCTTTAGACAGAAAAAAGTGACATTTGTGGGTTTATGCTGTCTCTGTTTGCTTTTGCACATGCTCAACAAGATCTGTGGATTGTGGTTTCCTACCTCTTGTGGTACTCTGAGGTTTTGATAGTTGATGGAGGGACTTGAAGATTAAAACAGGGAGGGGGATCACAAAGCGACCTATTTTGATAACAGCAAGGAAAGGATTTGGTGGCTCAGAAATACGCAGGGGTAATTTTGGCATCCCTGCCCTGACAGGCTGTTGAGCTGATCATGATTCATGTTGTTAAGGCGATTTTAACATTCAATGCCAGCTGATGAAAATTGAGTTAATTTTAATTCAAACTATAGGAAAGTTAACTCCAGAGAGCGATCACGAGAAAGAAAAACTTGCATGCCCTGATTTTCAGGAGGGAGTGGGAGAACTGCAGTATTTTATCAAGCCGTCTCAAAGGAATCAATTTGTGGTACCTTCTGAGGAGCCTGATGAATGTAAACCAAAGGACTAGAGAACGACCGGCTAGTGGGGACCTCAGCTGCCAGATGGGCAGCCTGTTCCCCAGGTGGCCCAGCTCCATTTGTTTGTTGTTATGGGGAAAATAAAGGAAAACACTCACAAAAGAACTAAGAAAACTCACTGTCTCCAAGCATTGGGCATTAAACCTGACCAGTTGCTCTTTCATGAAAGCTCTTCACATATATACAGAGGGAACCAGTCATCTCTACCGAGCAAACAGAGACCACATGCTACCCTGGCTGGGAAACGGGCTGACTCAGTGGAACATGCTGCATCCTCGGAACATCTCAATGATATTTACAAAGCTAAATCCACACTGATTATCTACAATTGCAGGGCTTGGCTGCGGAGGTGGGTCAGCTCTTCTTTTGCCAGTACCTCTGTGGTGCAGATGAACACAAGGGGCTGAGGCATCTGCAGATGCCTCAAAGTTCTGGTGGGGCTTTGGACCCACAGAGCAACAGCAGCCCCCTCAAGCTGCCCAAAAAGGCAGCTGGAAAAACCTTGTGATTTCAGTGCAACTTTTGTCTTGACATGAAGATTGGCAGCCACTGGCATGATTTCTTTCCATTGAGATTTCAGGCATCTTGACACTTCCATAAACAGTGCAGAAATGCTACAGAAAGTTGCCAATATCCATGTACTTCCCAGAGCATAGGTCTTTACACACCTGAAGAAACAATTCCTACTGGCCCCATAGGAAAGTCCGTAGTCAAAATGGGGAAAAGAGGCTGTCATTACTGGGGCAGCTAAGCCCAGCCCCACATTATGCACCTGTGCTGACTGCAGACTTGAAAACAGCAGTGGAGTTTGCTGCATTCCTGGGTAATGCATGTGGACTCTGCTCCTGTGCACACAGCTGTAGCAGGTGGATATGTGGATGTTATGCATGTGCATCCGGGCAGGATTCACCTTTTGATGCCACAGTGCATCCCACAAGTCTCAGTACATGGCAGTACATGTTTTACCAATGGAGCCAACACATTAGAAGCAGCTGTGGCAATAAGTGTTGTATCTGGAGAGACATAATGGTTTTCAGTTGAGTGTCCTGGGACAGGATTCAGGGGCTTGTTTTGTTTGTTTGTTCTCATTTGGGGTCTCCTCAGTTGAGAGATGAGGAGGAGGGAATGCCCTTGTACAAACCACCCTGGGGGAGTCTCTGTGCTGTTCTAGTGAAAGCACCACATCATAGTCATCCAAGATCTCCCACTGTTGCAATGCAATGTGCTCCATCCTGGGCTTCCCTATTGCAAGCCCACATTTCCTGCACATGATCCCTCATAAGGACAGCACTGAGGTTCTGTGGCAGAGCACATGTGGATGGGAAATCACCTTGTGATGAAGCAATGTTCAGAGCCACTTTTGTTGAACTTCTCGCCTTTCTATGGTATCAGTGGCACAAAGGGGTCAGCATACTGCGGAGAATTGATTTATTTGGTTTTTCAAGTGTCTTTGAACCTTTTTGGCTAATATTTTGTATGTCAGGCCCTGCTGGGAGATTGATAGGTTTTGTACATATGGAGAAAATTGAGGTAAAATAGTTCCACATGCAAAGAAAGGAAAGAAATATCTTTAGTCACTTGTATTTGAGAAAAATAAGACATTTCCTTTATTTAATCATCTTCCCAACAAATCTCTTGGGAATAAAAGAAGGAAGTTTTCTGTAGAATCATTTCCATGCTATGCTGAATCTTGTTACTGTTTGCATGAGATATGACTTTATCACACAGTGTGCATAAAATACACAGCCTAAGAAAGTCACCCCATGATTCATAAAATGCTAAAGGTTGTAGGAAAGCCTGAAGAGCTGGGAAGTATAGCCAGAGCAGTCATTTCATGAGCACCTCACTCCTGCAGAGCCCTGCCTGTGCAAGCAAGCCTCTTCTATACGCTGCTCCGCTGTTCCCAATGCTGCTTTTATCTTTTGAAAGCATTAATTACATAGTTTCTGGGGCTGCAGGTTTAGATGCCCAAATCACCAGGGCTTTTCTGTTTTAACCTTCTCTTTCTTTCAATCCCAAAGGATGAGCTGGCATCAGAAGAATTTAAATGAAGACAGGCAGCAGCAAGAAGCAGAAGTTGCTGAAGCTAATCCAGCATACCACTGTCATTTCTACTCACAGGCCTATGAGAACAGAAAAAGGGAGCAGCATCAAGCCAGGAGGAAGCTTTGTGTAGCATCAGTAATTTGCATCTTCTTCATGATTGCTGAGATTACAGGGGAGTATGTTTGCCCAAAGAGAGCTCAGTTTGGTCCTCAGCACAGCTATATTCATGCCCTTTCATATGCACTCTGACTGCAGGGAACTGTGGTTTACAGAGATCAACCCATCTGGGCTAAAATAACTCCTTTCTGCCCAGATTAAAAAAAAAAAAAAGTGTTTGTTTTTTTTTTTTTTAATGTGAAATCATTGAAACAATTTCATATAGTCATTTAATGATTGCATCTGGGTAGGAATACAAAGATCACTTGATAGTCTGAACTGTTCTCCCAGGTCTTTAAGCTGAGTTAGAAGTGGCGGGCATGTCTTCGCATTGCGTCAGAAAAGGTTTCTCATGGATTGGGTTTTATTTTTTTGGAAGAGATTGAAAGATTTCACACATTTATCCAGGCCAATGAGACCTCAGCACTGATGCAGGTTGCTAGCAAACAGGGTCTGATACCAAATGCAACAGTCTTTACAAAATCCATGGAAACTCAGGGCCAGATTCACCATCTGTTTTTCTTCAGTTAAGTCAATGTGCTTATACCAGGGCATGTTTGTCTTTTGAATTTGCCTGCTGGTGTGTCTCTGGATCAATGGAAGATTATTCCCCTGTCTAATTAGCTTTCACTTCTGGACCCATCCTACTATATCCAATATAAGTATTCGGCTTATTCATAGAGCATTAACTTTCATTTTGTCACACCAATCTGCTCTCTGCATGGCTTCTGTGGTACTTATACCCACTTGATAGCTCCTGGCTCTTTAATTTCCCCTTCTCTGCAGTGAGGTAAGGCAGGGTAAGGCATAAGGAATCCCGCAGACTTTTGCCACTCATGCAGCAGGGGATGTAGCAAAAATCAGGTAGGAAGGCTCCTGAAACCCATGTTTTCCCAGCTTCAACAGCTCTGGAAGCCCCATGAAAATAAAATAGAAAGGCTTTCTCTTCCCCACAGGTAAGGAGTGGAGGCTCTGAAAGAGCCACTGCATTTCTGCCTCCTCCACGGCTGTCAAACCCATCAGGGGCTTCTCCAGCTCTTCCCTCCCAGGCGCTTCCTCTGCATGAAGCCCTGTTGCTTGTAGGTCATCTGCATTTCCCCCATGAAAACTGGTGCATAACATTAATATCCATGCAGTCATTTCCAGTGCTAGAAGTGATGCATTATTAACAAAACCATATAATCAGTAGGCTTAAGTTTGGTGAATGTAGCAATGCTGGAGGATAATTGGAAGGACAGATGATACGTTAACTAAATGTTTCATTTTGCTTAATGAATCATACAGCTTTTTTGCAGTGACAGCTTAAGTAACAGGCTTGAAGACCATTTTGCTCCAGACCATTAAACTTTGACAAACCAGTTATTAACTGCAGTTACAGACAGCAGTCTATGGAGATTTTTGTAATTATGAGCCATACATTTAGTTTTTGTAATTGTTAGGCTAGACTGGCTCTGCCTGATGATTGACCATTGAGTGGTTGACAATTTCTGCTGCTTTGTGGTATATAAAGCTATAAACATCCACTGTAGGCAATAGTAAGTCATAGAGACCGCTTGTTGGGATCATTGATACACAGCAATAAAAGCCTGTAACTGTTAGACTGCCTTTACTCTTGACAATGAAGAATATGATCCTCTTTCTGCTCCTCTTAAGGGCAAACAGCTTCTGTGGGTTTTATTATGCTAAACAGAAGAAACAAAGCTGCATCACTCCAAAAGAGGCTGGACAGTTGTGCTGCCTTGAATCCCTAAATCTTTCCATGATGTTTTCTCTCAAACCATCTGCACTGGTCCTTACTGCTTTCCCAAAAGGGGCACTGTTGGCTGAGCCTGATACACGAACTGTTGCAGAAAGACTATTATCTTCTGTTTTTCTAATGCAGATCCACCACAATCTCCATAGATTTGGAGATACTGGTCAAACCAATTACACCCTATGTACAGCCCTGACATGAAAGTGCTTTCCAAGGATTTTTAGTGGCTAAGGACCAAATGTGGATTTCAAAGTAGTTTATTTCCATTTGGGCACTAGAAAGAGAGACAAATCCTACATGTGTCCTCATGTCTAAAAGGAATATAAAGGCTTGACCACATCGCTAAGATAAGCAGACCGAGATCTCAGAAACACACCCAAGGCATTAATTATGCCAGCAATACATAAAACAATAATTGCATAACATTTTTGAAAGATGACAGGCTGGAAACAAGCTTTTGTAATGGTGTCCCACAGAACACGGAAAATACAGTGTCTAAAATGCAATAGGGTTTTGCAGGCAGCTTGTGCTCTATATATTTGTTTGCTCAAAGATAGCTGATGCCTTGGTTGTTAACATCTGTGCGCTGTCAGATAAGCCTGCTTCCTTCTGCTATGCAAAATTGCTTCCCACTTGAGAAACAGCTACCCTGTAAACAGTGAAAGCCAAAGAGCTGTGTCATGGGCAAAAAATACATGTGCATTTACAGCTTCATGCCCTGGGAAATCCCTATTCTGTTGAATTTTTACTTTCACTGTAAGAAATGAGATGCCCCCAAATTCTGCAGTCGTGCTTGCCCTCTTTTGGAAAGTAACTTTCAGCTGTAAATGGGGTGAATGTTGAGGCAGCAGAGAAAAATAATATATGTCCTGTATGTGCAATATACATCGTCCTGTGGTGACAAATCATAGTGTTAGGTATTCTAATCTAAAATCTTTTTATGGGAGGAAATTAAACAGATAGTCCATCCTACTGGCATGAAGACTTTCAATCTATAAGGAAATGAGAGATGTCTACATGTCCCTTTGGCAGAGGTATCTTGCTAATGGTTTGAATGAGGCATTTTATGATGTTTTTCAGGATTCATTGATTCTCATATGGGTTGTAGTCAGGAGAAACAGGTGAGCTGAAATTAATTAAATGACTGAAGTATGGAAATATATTGCCAAAAGCAGAAACTCGATGTTTTGGCTCTAATATTTCACATTTCCCTTTTTCTACATTGCTAATCTGATGAAAAGATTTCCCTGCTATAACAAGCTCACAGGACAGCTTTCTGCCTGTGATCCTTGTCACATCCTGTAGCCATCAGCAGCTGGAGTACTTTAGAGCAATCTTTCAGTTCCTTTGGATTTGCTTTTAGCCCTGAGACATGGTTAGAAAAGTTTGGCAAAATACTGATATTTGGCTTACTGGGTAAAATAAATGTGGTTTCAGCCTGAAATGTTGATGGGGTTTTGCATTTTTCACAGAATTCACATGAAACCAAAACCCCCCAAAGTAAAATGACATTCAGCCACATTTTTTGAGCTCTAGCAGGAAAATTAAATCATGCATTACAGATGCAAAATGATAGATTAGTCCTACGAGCAGAACATTTTTCTCTATGCCTTCACCAAAATGGCTGGTTGTTTATCACAGCTTTTCTACTGGGACCTTTCCTTTTATTTGAGTTTTAGTGTTGCCTGTGACAAATAAACAGTTGGGCATCCATCCATCCATCCAAAACTCAGGCAGAACATGCATATTTTCCTATGACAAATAGGAAATTAATCCCATAAGCTAAGTCTCTGAGTTTCTGTACATGCATAAAAATATCAATGATCTGTGAAAAGATAGTAGGAGGATACTGGAAATGTGATCACTAATACTTTCCTGAAGAAATCTAATATTGAAATAGACACATTAAACCAGTCCAATAGTAACATCACTAATGTATCACTATTCTTATTGTCCTTCTCGGACAAAGAAGTTTATCTTATTTCTTCCTGTTACTTCACACCTTTCACTGCGTGAGCAAGGTACAAAATGAAACTATCATTGAAGAGTTTTGACTTGTGCATTGAAAATGGAATATTCCCTTTGATTCACAGCAAAGCAGGTCTTGAGTTTGATCTGATCAACTCAAATGTCTGATCAGAGCCATGATATGGATGCATGTTTCACACAGGTGGGCATATCGCTGGGAGCCTGGCGGTGATCACTGACGCGACACACATCCTGGTGGACCTGACAAGCTTCCTCATCAGCCTCTTCTCACTGTGGCTTGCCTCCAAACCTCCCACCAAACAGTTGACTTTTGGGTGGCACCGAGCAGGTAGAAAATGTGTCACAGTATGAACATATGGAATGGGAAAGGGAAGTTATCATAGCTAAGGACTGGAAAACGTGCTGATGTCCCACAGGTCTGCAGATAGAGATAGCGCACTACTGCTCTCAAAGCCTGCAGGACACATATCAAACAGATCAAGCCAGTAAGCTTCAAAGAAGTGAAGAGCACAGTCATGTCTTACCTGCAGACTTATCCTTCAGTTCGTTTATATAGCTTTGGGCTGGTGCTAGCTTTGGCTGAGATAACAGAAACTTCCCTCAGTGACTTGAGGATGAGGAGGGCCGAGTCCTCAACCTGCTATGAGACATAAGTTTCTATAAAAGTAGCAATGTCCATTAACATGAGGGTCTACTTCATTTATAGCATGATAATTAATTACTATTATTATTACATTATTCTTTAGACAGTAATGTTCTACTTGTAGAAAAGTGCGATCCTTTAACATTTACCATTTCTCAAATGGCTCTAGACACCTATGCACCTGAACTGAGAACTCAGATAATAAATGCTTCAAGGCTGTACACTATGAACATCCAGAAGCAGCTTCTGATGCAAGATGCCTGTAGTCTGAGATTGCTTGTTGCTGCAAAATGTACCAGGGAAGACGTATACCATACGCATCCTGTCTTTATATTTCTACATCAGTATATTCTACCAACTTTGCTGGAAGCAAGCTGCTGGGTGAAGCAGGGCTTAATATGACTGAAGCATGGCTGGCATTATATAGACAACACAGAGCTGAATTTTGCAGCCTTAGTAAACTACTACTTACCGTCAGCTGACATGGAATTACTTTTTGTGTTTATGTTCTCTTAGCCTGGGAAGAAAGGAAAACTTCTCTCTTGCTGACATTCATGAGGTTCATGATGTTCATGAAGCTACCTGAGGTTCAGCCACCTCATGTAGCTTCACCCTCAGTCTGTGCTAGATATTTTAGGTTTTTGTCGTTGCAATGCAGAGCTTCAAACCCAAACTTTTATTGTCTTTTTATCCTGGAAGCAAAGAGAGCCTTGCATCGAATGTTAGTGGTTAGTTGCATTCCATGATAGTTATCCTGTTTCTTGTTTATTTCCCCCTTTATATTTCCAGTTTAATATGCAGGTGTGTGCTTTAATAGAGTAATAGAGGGCAGTCAGTGGGCTGGCAAAGTCACTGTGCAATGACTACCAAGGCCTTGCAGCTGCAGCCCTCTGTGACACTGGGAGCTGTTTTTTCACTTCTTTTCTCAGACTGATAGATAGGGTTTGTCAAGCAGAGACTGTTTATGACAGGGCTCGGGTTTAGCAGAAACCACCTGAATGCCTCCTGTGCTCTAAGCCAAAGCCAGGCAGCAGAACCAGTCAAGTGGTTTGAATTCAATGAAATCCTTTGGGTGCGCACATACTTTCAGAAACATGGCTAGAAGCACAATATCGAATGAGACTGATAGTGTGAGCCAGACCTACCTCCAGGTAGGAAAACTCTCTTCAAGCTCAATTTCTTTATTTCTGGCATGATTCAGAGATTCCCAAACAGTCCCACACTATTGTTTGCTCTGCTGTCAGTGCCAGTAGTGATGAAGAAATGTAACAGAGAACATGTTGAATAAAGCAATTAGTATTACTGAACTGGTTTTTAAGCTTAGCAAAACATTTGCTAATACACTACATTGAAAAGTAGTACATATTTTTACCTATGCAATACAGATGACTTCTAACACATTCAGTTGTGGAGTATGTGCATACATGCACACAGATTCACTCAGGTGTTCCCAAAAGCTGTTGACTCCTTTCATGCCAATGATAACATAACCATCAACTCCTTCAGCTGGGCCAAATTTGCAGGGTTTCAACCTGTAACTTGCAGAAAATATGAATACCAGCTATGCTTTATGTTAGCCTTCCTTTAAGCAAGACTAGATTTCCCTAAGAGTGCGCTTTCATATGTTATTTGTCAGTTTTAAACAAAATAGTTATTTCGGTAAGCATCTGAAGCCTGGACTTCTGCAAAAGGTGTGTCTCTCATAAAAATACATTCAAAGCCGTCAGCTGAGTTTCAGCTGCTTTCATGGACTGTGCCGGCACAAGCTTGTGCAAGTGTTTTGCTCTTTATGGCTATCTACTGCCTTTCACTTTACTGTGAGCTTTCATTTACCTCAATATTGTCTCAGCTGCACTCATAAAGTGACACATTTACCCATTCAAGTCACATGGCAATTACTAGTCCCACATTCTGTTAAAAGCATGCTGCACATTCATATGAACATCTTTGGACTTGTCCTCTGGCAGTTCAATAAAAGGTGGCCTTGGGGACTGGATTTATTTGAGCCCAACTCAGAGCCAATAGAGACAAAATTAAATTTCACTGCCCCAGGGAAAAAAATAAATTCTTTGTCCTTTCATGGTGGTGGCACAAAAGTGATTTTGTGCCATTGGCAGGATGAGTCCCAGGAGAGAGGAAGAAGAGGTTTTGCTGGCAGGACCTCACTGGATGTTGTCACTGGCTTTCTGGGGTGTGAAGTGACAAGAGGTGTGCAGAAACAAGGGAGGCAATTGGAGAGGGCTCATGTCTGACAGCAGGTTTGGGTGAGCCAAGCCTCTGTCTTTCACTCCAACCTCTTCCCCCATGACCAAGACAATCTTGTTTGAGAAGGAGGGCTGGTTCCTGGGGTCTTCACACCAAACCAGCAGGGCCAGGCAACTACATCAGATGTAAAAAATTGGTCTTTTATCCCTCCTTCATATTACAGCTCCTTTTGCTCGTCCCCAAACTCCACAAATGATCTTTTTCATCTCTTCTATTTTTCCAAATGCCACATGAAATCAACACTGGAAACAGGACAAAAGTAAGAACAGATAGAACAGGGTTAGGCCATCACATGCATAGGGCTGCCCTTGGCAGCCGCTGGATTTCCTATGAGCAGAAAGGGTTTTGGCCCATTCCTTGTGAGCATCAAGGCTGCAAACATACAAGAAGTAACTGTCCTGGCTATAGAGCTCACAAACTTGGAACCATTACCATCAGACTTTTATCATTTTTTGCACTTCTGTTATGATTCCTGTTAATATCAGATTGTTTAAATTCCTAGAAATTCTGGGAGCTTTGCTGTCTACGATAATCATTTGGATGGTGACTGGTGCGTTGATATATTTGGCTAGCTTGAGGCTGCTACATCCTGATTACAATATTGATGCTACAGTGATGCTCATTACCTCTGCTTGTGCCATGATCGCCAACATCCTGTAAGTTAGTTTTCCTCTCCAGTATAACTTTCGAACTTTGAACCTGCTGCTGCATTTCAATAAAAAACAACAGAGAGGTATTAATCTCAAAAGTATTAAATGTTTATGAGCTTCATGAAGATATGGAAAAGGGTAGAGAAGAGAAATTTTGCTTCTCATTGAAGGATTAAGTTGCTCTCTTCCTTCCTGTTAGCTGCAACACTGGGAAGGGAAATTATGAATGCACAAACTTCAGGAAAAGATTAATCTCCATCTCACTTTTTATTAGATGTCAGAGCATTCAAGAAATTCATAGAAAATGAGGCCTCATTAATTACCCCATTCACAGACTTCCTGGTTTGCATGCAAAGCACTGAAACACCTAGGAATTATCTGTTTAGCCACCCTGCATTTTTACTTAATGTCTCTGATTTTACTGTTCAGCATTCAGAAGTGAGAGGGGTGATGACGTGTGTGACATCGTTGCTTTCAGAGGCGCAGTAACCCCGCTGATGTTTGCAGCTTTACATCTCTTGCAGACTAAGCCTGATTCTGCACCAGACTGGCCACGGGCACAGCCATGGGGCACAAGCCAGGGAACATGTGTCAGCCCCTCTGGAAAAGCCAGCTCTGAGCAATGTCAGCCTGCGGGCAGCCTTTGTGCACTCCATTGGAGATCTATTCCAGAGTCTTAGTGTGCTAATTAGTGCACTTATCGTGTTCTTTAAGGTTAGTTTTATTAGCTCACTTGCTTTCTTTGCTATTAAGGATAACAGTTATTTTCATAGAATTGTGACAGGGTACTATGTAAATATTTTCTCTCTCTTAATGATATACATCATAATTTATTCAAAGACAGTTATACTTATTCTTGGTAATTGAAACAGCTGTTGAGAGTACAACTCTCGCTTCTCGGTGTTTCAACTGCAAGGAGGATACTTTGGTGTCTCTCTCTTTCTTCATCTGTAGTGCCTTCATTCTCTGTGCTGTGGCTCCCTAATTGGCAAAGGATGTCAACACTCATTCTGGACTAGATGAATGGAGTGTATTATTCTTTGAGATTAACTAATTTAAAATGGCAATAACCAGCAGTAATGTAATTAACAAAATGATGTGTTCGTATTTTTCTAGCCAGAATACAAAATAGCTGATCCAATCTGCACATTTGTGTTTTCCATCTTTGTTTTGGCAACGACCATCACCATTTTAAGGGATATTTTGATTGTGTTAATGGAAGGTAGGACCTCATTCCAGAATCAATACAGTTATATTTTGAGGGTTTTTTTCCTCTCTCTTTCTACATAATGCTTATATTCACTGACAAAAGCATAATAGCACACTTCTGTATTGGTTTCCAATATTCTTGTAATTCTGATCATACTTTGAACCTATCTACAATTTTAATCAAAGCTGTTTTCTACAATTACACTAGAAGATTCATACATATGGCAGTTTTAACAACAACCTGTGTATGAGTGTTCTGTTAAAGAGCTCCCAATGTGTCCCTAAAGCTGAGTTGGTTTTGTTTGTCGTATGTGTGACATTGCATTTTACCACCTCTCATATTTTTGGAAAATCAGAGATCTACTCTCTTTGTTCATTGTGTAATAATTCCTTTACCCAGGCTGTGCTTTTAATTGTGTCTGTGAAATAGGTTGAGTGCAAGATGTAGAAGTTTAAAAGATTTTTAGTTATGCCAGTCCAGAAAAGCAAGCCAATGGAGCTTTCCAGTCAGGTACAGGTACAAGGGAATAGACAATTCTCAGCACATCACAGAAAGAAGAACTATGCTGCGAAATATTAAATTCTATCAGATATAGGCATGATAATTTGATTTGCAAGGCTAAATGACTTGAGCAGTCACAGATGCATGGTTTTGCCTTCCTTACATTGAATAACATAATGTAACCTCTTTCTCAGCTAGGAAGACATAAAGGTTAAAGGGAAAAGCAACTGTAATAGAGTAGGTTTAGACTGGATATGAGTTACTCAGTGACTGCCAGTTTTTTTACTTCTCTCTTTCACTTTGTATTTACTTTTGTTTCAAGACAGAAAATTTCCAATATTGCCTTTTTATTCTAGGTTTGGGTTGTTTTCAATGATTGTGAGAGAGAGATATACTTATATATATATGTATATAGATATATATAGATATATATATAGATATATATAGATATAGGTATATATAGATATATATCAGTGTACCTAGACAGAGTGCAGCAACTGCCTGCACCTTGGCTGCCAAAACAATCAGAAGATCCCTTGATTGCTGCAAATAAAAATCAAAGTTCCACTGACACTCAGGGGTCTCTTTATCAGAGCGCTGATTCCCAGAAGTGCTTTTGTGCCAAGACTGGCAATGCTAAGTTCCCCTCTGCAGCAAGCCCTTACATGCTGTGCTTCTGAGGAGGTCCCTGAAGTCAGTCTCCTACCTCCTATAGAGCATATTCTGCCCAGATTTTTCTAATGATAAAATGGATGCTGGAGCTGGTATTGGAGGTGGCTCTTACCCCAGGCGTCCAGTCTGTCCTGGGGGGTCAGCCACACAGACCCTGTGACTGACTGTGTCATGCAGGCACTGACTGCCTGCGGTTTTCTCCAAAAAGCAAGTAGCATGTACACATCAGCATCAAATTCTTCTAAGTCAGTACTCCATATAGCATATCATTGTTGTCATAAATTGATAGGACAAAGCATAAAACACTGAAGTCATTAACAATTAAAACAATTTTCCTTTATGGCATGACAAAGTGAAGCAATACTGTGCTTACCATTATTGTATTTCAAAACTGCTGGCATAAAAATTACTTTTCATTTTGATGATGCAAGTGAAACATGATGAGTGATGAGCATAACTGTTCATGAGAGCATAGAGGCGCACTTCCCAACTGCCAGTTCATACTCCAGGGAAGATCTGTAGTTAAATTCCTTGGTCAAATTTGGATTTAGATTAAATCCTGACTTTTCGTGTTGCTACTCACCCTATCACAATTGTCCTCACTCTGAATGAGGGTCATCACCATCATCCTCGTTTGTAAGAAAGCTGATCTAGGAAAACAATTACAGATCTACTGAATAACTAGACCTGGGATCTAATCTCCTCTAAGATTCCTCAGTCAAACCACTTTAATCTTTAAGTTTGTCTTTCCCTCTCTGATAAACAGATGCTTTTCTATTGTGTAGATGTATTGAGGGTAGAATCCCCCAGACATGTTAAGGTGATGCCATAAAATCTGCACTCACAAAAGATGTGGGTGCAAAACTAAGACAGTTTTGGGCTAACCAGCTTACTTCCCTATGTAAGCTGAACCCTCGGAGTATCATCTCCTAAAACATGCATGAGTCTCATCCTTTCATGGGGAAGTATTAAACAGCAGATATGATTAAATTTTGCAGTGAACTCTGAAATGAAAAAGCATTGAATATTTTTATTAAAATTATACATCTAAGTGAATAAAGGTTCATGATACACTTTAGTCTAAAGAACATTATTCTTACCTCTCACTTATTTTTTTCCCCACCAATTTCTCCTTTAAGGAACATCAAAAGGATTTGCTTATGATGAAGTGAAGGCAAGAATTTTAGCAGTTGAGAGAGTGGAATCTGTGCACAACCTTCATCTTTGGTCTTTGACAATGAATCAAACTATTTTATCTGCTCATGTTGCCACAGGTCAGTAAATTTCTGTGAACAGGGAGTAAGTATTCAGCTGCTGCCTAGTAAAGGCAACATCCTGATTGGGAAACAACTGACTGCATCTCTGTTGCTTTTTAAAACAAATGTCATCATTTTGTTGGCAAAATAACAACATCCACAAGAAAAGCTCTCAAATCCTTCTCACAGAAATCTTGCCAAAACAACAAAGCTACTTAGCCCAGAACCTGAAAACTGCAGAGGTTGTGGAGCAAGGAAGCAAGCTCCGAGATATTTTAAATAAATAAGAAGAATTAGACCCAAGCAGATTTTTTTTCACAATATCAAACAGGGTTTAGAGTGGATTTGTCAAACTTGAAAACTGTTGATCCTTGTAAGAAGAATTTACAGGGCAAATCTACATTCCTGATTCATCTCTAACTGTAAAACAATCTTTAAAAATAGCTTGGAGTGTAGCTGTAACTCCAGGGGAACAGTTCATCTTTAAAAGTATTTTTAAAATGTAGACCTTACCCCTGTTGACGAACTCTCCAATATCTGCATCAGTTTTCTTATTTATCTGTTTGCTTGCACATGGTAAGGTTCATTTAAGAAAAAAATTCCACCTCTGATTGGCCAAGAATGGGTTCAGAAATTAAATCCTTTATGGAGTCCCTACTTCCCTAAAAGGCTGGGTCTATCAGGCACTTGTATCTGTGTATATCACTTGGCACTGTTGCTACTCCCTGACTGGAAGAAGTAATCTTTTTTAAGTAGTCCTGCTTTCTTCCAGTCTTCTGCCAAACTGATTGTTTTTGGTGATTACCCTGAGCTCAGCTGTTGCCAAATTGCATATTCTGACCACATTTGAATGAACAAACTTCTGCTGATGTGCAGGTTCTTGAAAGGAGGACAAAAAGGACAAGAAACACTTCTTGAAACAAACTTCTTGTTAGAAGTTTGCCGATAGTGTCTGTCAATAAACACTTACTGTTCTTTAAAGTATTATATTATACGCATTTTGATTATTTTCTCCTTGCTATCTGTACCAGACACAGAGGACAGCCAGAAGATTTTGAGAGATATTACCCAAGCACTGTTTGAGCACTACAGCTTCCACTCCATTACCATTCAGATTGAATCAGGAGAGGATCAGAAACATGACTGCATTTTCTGCCAAGAGCCCAGGGATTAAAGGCAGCAGTATGCTATGCATCCTTCTTACAGGTCAACGGAGACTATATGCGCTGGTTGCATGTAATTGATTAACAACAAATGGTAATTAACTGAACTAAAAAGCCATGCCACTGTGAACAGTGGATGTGCCTTTATTTGTTGACACCACCTAGCAGCAGAGAACATGTATTAGGTCCATCCATCAGCTAATTTACCTGTCCATCAGGGTTACTTTCAATTACAAGAGAAAGTATCTAAATTATTCTTGACTAGAGCAGCAGATTGGCACTAAAGTAACGTTTAAGTGTGCCTGTTTGTAATCACAGGTAACAAAAAACTAATCAACCTTCAAATTACCAGCAGACCAATTAGCACAAAATGTAATGAAACGTAAGTTTGGTGTCACCAAAGATCAATACTTACTCAGGATAAAAGAAAATTTAAATTAGCAGGAGGGATGAAGAGATCTTGGAAAGAAAAAGATGGTGGCATGTGCTTTCCCTGCCTTTTGGCAGACACTCCTCCTCCTGCATACTAAGGTGAGTATCAGATGTGCACCATACTCTGCAGTGTAAACTATGAAAGATTTCACTCCATTCTCATTTGGCAAATATTGCTCTTATTGGAAAATTAATTATTGGCAAATAAATCTCTTCAGTTTTTAGCTACCCCTATTTTGCAGCCAGGCATGGGCAGTATTCTCTACTATCAAGATAACCCATAACTTCCATCACACTGCATCATGATAAGTTGTGATGGAATAGAAGTGATAAATGCTTCATTCCTGGCAGTGCTCAAGGCCAGGTTGGACAGGGTCTTGGGTGACATAGTCTAATGTGAGGCATACCTGCCCATGGCAGGGCATTGGAACTGAATGATCTTAAGGTGCTTTCCAACCCAAACCTTTGTATGATTCTGTGATTCTCTGATTTTGGGGTGTTTGTGTCACAAGGTACCTCTGGGTCATGAGAATAAAATAAACCAGAAAAAAGAAAATATAATTAGGACAAGGAAAGACTGGGGGTAATTGTGAACATCATGTCTAGCGTCCTCCATAGCATGGCCCGTGGGGTGTCAGTAATGTTACACCCCTGAAGTTATATCAGACAATTAAAAAAACCTTTGGCGTATCACACAGCCATTCTCTGTAACATGCTCCTTCAGGCATCTGGTACCCACATTTCCTAACAGGATGTGTTAAGTCTTTCTCTTCAGCATACCTGATAATGGTTACTGCAGAACTCTGAGCAAAGAGTCATCTTCCTGCAGTGCCTCTATCTGTGTCCAACCAACTGAATTAAACTATCACCTGTCAGCAAAAACAAGGGTTGCACTACAAAATGCATGCTCAAATGCTCTTCACAAAACAACTTCAATTCTGCCCCTGACCATAACAGCTCAGCTTCACTTTCCACGCAGAACTAGAGGTAATATTTTCCTACTCCACAATCCTCACTCCTACAGCTGAAGGGCTCATTTTAACCAGCAGGTTTGTTAGAACAGAATAAAGTGTGTGGTACTGAGTGGTACTAAGTTTCTAGGCTGGCAGTTGGAAAAAGCATTGTGTTATTAAGGTATAAAAAGGCCTTGCTTTTGTGTGAATTCAGTTTTATTTGCAATAGATTCACATTGGTTTTCTACTTTATCATCCTAAAGAGATTAGGATTTATTATTAGGGCTTTTGGTTATGGATAATAAGTAACTATGTGATGATAGATTGTTGTATTAAGCTGGCATTTGTTACCTGGTAGGGAAACAGAAATTATTCTGCTTTGTGGAAGCATCCCAGAAGATTGTAGTCAGATAAACCTCCCACTGAAATCAGATAAAGGTATTAAAACACAACACCTGCCAAGAATTTCATGAGTATCTCATTATTTACTGTCTTGAAAGAACTGAGACCGTAGCAGTGGTATTCGGTACAGTGATAAAGACAATTCTTGCTCTTTACAGCTGAAACTCTGGATGATAAGACACAGATAAATCAAAGCACAGCAAGAAACATTAAATGAAGAAATTAACTTATATTTTGGGCAGTTTCTTTGCTGGTATATTTTAGCATAGTTGCCTCCTACCAAAGATAAATCAGCTGTGCTTGTTAAGCAACCTGAGCATTCTTTTCTCTGGTTGAGGGGGATAAGTTAAAAGTATTGCCTTTGTCTGGAATAAATAAGTATTTCAAAATGTTTTGAATAAGATGAGGGCACAGCATCAGATGTAATAGGGAGTTCTGGGGAACAGATTTATGGTCAAGGACAATGTAAAATTCACCGAGTAGGTGACAGAAGCATCCATATAGGACCCAGATTCAGATCTGAGATTTAGGCTGAGGTGGAGATAAAGACCAGGAGTTTAAGAGCAAGTCTTGATTTTGGAAAAAAATTAAACAGACAAATGACATGGTCTACCAAAAAAGCTCTGCTGAGCAGCAGAGCTGAGGAAAAGCTGGATGGAAACAACACAAGGGGGGGGCTGGAAGGAGATTCATCAGCCAGGACAAAGACTGATGAGGCTGTTGTCTAAATGAATTGAAAGGATGTGAAAGTCTTTTATTATGTTTTGGAAAAAGGAGCACTTAAATACAGAAGCATGAGGAAAGAAGGAGTTAATCCAAAATAATGGTCCTTAATTACAGGGGGTGGGGGAACATTGTAAAATGGAAGGTTTAAGAAAGATGTGGGATAGCAACTGCCACCCTCAGTAATCCAGTGATCTACCAGACCCTCAGAATGGTAGCCTGAGTATGCGAGTAGTAAAGGGCAGGGCAGAAATGGGGAGGAAAAGGAGAAGTTTGTGTTTGTTCGCAGCAGCAGACCTTGTATTTCAGGCAAAAGAATTCAACCATGTATTTTTAGCAAAAACTAGAGACAGTGCAATTGCCTTTACTTTCTGATGTGTAATTTTCTCTAGCAGACCACTGTAGCAAAAGTAATGCAATGGCTTATGAAAATCTAAGGGAATCTTACCTAAATTCTACAACAGACTGAAGATGAATTTAGAGGAAATATTTAGCTGTAGTTATGAATACTGCTACAAGAAGTAAAATCTTTAATGCTCCCACTGTGCATATGAATGTAAAATGCAGATTTGTTCTTCATCCCTGTTTAGTTTGACCCTCGGGATTTTATCTTGGTACAAGGTTGCAGAATACTGTCTGACTGGCTGGGTTGGATTTCTGCAGAAATGCTATTGCCATACACAGAGGTCAGGGCTGAGAAGTTCAGAGACAATTTCTAGACTTCTCTGCTTTTATTAACTTTACATCCTTTTGATTGTCTGCAGAGTAACTATAAGAAAATTGGCAAAATTTGCTATCTGCAAATCATTCTTGGAAGTAGTGCAAAACAGAAGAGTATTTGTCATGTAAGTGGTCTGTTTTCCATGTCTGACTGGGTTTTTTTGGTGAAGTTCAGTTTACATGGACAAGTACATGGCTTTATTGACTAGCACTGAAATTTTAGGTACATATATATAATATTTTTCCTCTGATTTTTGAAGTAGTCATTTTGCAGCTTGTAAATTATATAGTTCTTCTTTCCCTCTGAAGGCACTCTCTCTTTCTCACTTACAACAACCAAAACATTGAGGAGAGCCTGAGGATATGGACTTTGTAGAAGCTCAAGACTTTTTGGAGCAGAAACCATGAAATGGGCAAATGCAAAACTAAACTTTCCTATCCAGGACTGACAGAAGGCTGAAGTGCCGATATTATCCTGAGATCACCAGGTAGCCTGAAAAAGGGTGAAAGAAGTATTTATAATTATTCATTGTAATTATTTGTAATTATTCATTGTAATTATTTGTAATTATTCAAACTGGAAACAGTTAAGGCACAAATCTGTCATTAGCATCAATGCAATAGTCCCTTACTGTAACTAACTGACTGTAGACTTTGTTCGGTGTTATCCTACCTGAAATGGGATGTGAACTTATGAGAACTGGATATGCAATCGAGGATTATATTGCCCACTTAGTATGAGACATCACAAGAGTAATTCATCATCTCCAGAGGAAGGCCAAAGAAGATGTCCCAGTGTTGCCCATGGCAGCAAATGGTGGCCTAAGCAGCGAGGACTGTGTAGGTCTGCAATATCAAGCTTAACAATGTCAAGAGGTTATATCAAACAATTTTGGCTCTGTTGTAAAAGCTAGCGTGTTCCAACATGCTTTCCTCAGTGCCTTCCTCTGAGCTATAGCAGATGTACCCCTTCCTTTTTCATCCCCTTCAACTGTTGTACCCTTGTAGTCTCTACTCTTCTGTTTTTCCCCACTTCTGTTTTCCCTTCCTCTGAGCTATAGCAGATGTGCCCCTTCCTTTTTCATCCCCTTCGACTATTGTACCCTTCTAGTCTCTGCTCTTCTGTTTCTCCCCACTTGTCTTTGATCAGCAATGCCTCAACTGGCCGCCTATTCAAATTTCAATGCCAGCATGAGATCTATTACATACCCTTTCTGCTTACAGCTCTTCCCAGTCCCCTTCAACGTGTGTGGTTAGATAAAAGCTCCTCAGAAATAAACTGACTTTTGCTCTGTGTTTGTTGAAAACATGATACAATGAACCATTTTTTTATTTGAATCCATTGCAAGCACAATAATAATAGGGACTTAAAGTCAAAGAACAGCATCACATATTGGCCCATATCAAGCACCTCTGTATGTTTACTTTGTATTAAAGATATTTAGAACTTTCACAGCCAAAAAATTATCTGAGCTGGCTCCAGCTTAAGGTTCTCTTTCATGTTCTCAAGCCTGCTGATAATCTCTTTCAGCTAAGAAAAGTAAAATCCTTTCCCACCTGAGTACACACAGTTTAAGCAAGAAAGAATTAAAGACATCCAGTTGCTCAGCTACCTCCTTTGACTTCTCTCTGCTCGGACTTTGTGTCGTTCGGTGTCTTCTAGCAAGAATGCACTGCTGCAGGGGAAGCTTTGGAGAGCAGCCCATTGACAGCAGTGGGTGGAATGGAAGCACAACAGAGAGTTGTTTCACATGGCTAATAGTGCACATTCAGAATTTTCTATCCTAGGTACTATGATGATAAGAAACTTTCTGCTTTTCACTATAGTCTTGGAATTAAAGAAAACGAGCAAAGAAATGATGGAAAGAAATGAATGAACAGAAGAAGGAATGTTGTGAAACATTCCTGGTGGCATCAGAGGCATCTTACCCTGTGGTCTGTGCTCTTCCCTTACAGCAGCGCTCTGTAGCTTTGTCTCCCAAACTGCACTGCTGTGTGCTCTGCCATGACGTGCTGTGCCTCCTTACCATGCACAATAGAAACTGCCGTGGCATGCAATGAAAAGTGTTCTGCTGTGACACACGCCACATGACTTCTTGCATGATATAGCTATGAGCTTCTCAGCTATCTGAACTCCTCCTGAATTGCATGGGCTGAAGAATCACCCAGGCTTTGATGAAGTACTGACTTCTTTTTTCCCCGCTGTGTAGTTATACTCTGTACTAATTTTCCTCTTGGAGACTGAATCTGACTGGAACAATTCACGTGTCTTCTGTCTAAATGAGAAAGAGCAGGAATTCATTAATCATGGCTCAACCTGCTAATCCACAAAGAGGCACAAGGCACTCCAGGCTAGCTCCTGGAGCCTAGGCAGTGATTCCGAGTTCAAAACACTTGGAACTGGTGTGCTTCCCAGCAGCAGCGCACAACCCAGATCTTAAAATCCTGTCTTCTGCCCTGCTTTCTCTTCTGATGACAGGCAGTATTAGCAGTGCTTTGAAGGATGTGTTGTGCTCTGAAGGATGTGGTGTGCTTTGAAGGAGCAGAAGAAATTGCTGGTGAGCATATGAGGATATCGTGCCCATCCCTCCTCTGCCATAGAGTTGCTTTTTGCAAAAGTAGGAAGCAACAATAAATGACAAAGGGATAAATGGGAAATCCTGTGGGCTTCAATGCTATCACAGTACCAAGCATCTGGGAGATGGCTGGGAATGAGCTGTAGCACAAATGGGTGCATTCCCCCTCAATATGCGTGAAGAGCAGTAACAGTTCCACAGGAGTGCCGACAGAAGAGTGTGAATGTGAAATGAAATTTAACAACTCCCTCTGCCTTTATATTACACTTATAGAATATACAGAATGGGGGATCATTAAAAAAACGGGTTCTCTTCAAAAGAATAGGTTCTTGTCTTTCTCTGAGTACTTTCTTCACTGTGAGAGTGCTGAAGAACTGACTAGGCACAATCATTTCTATAGTGTATAGAAAATAGTTGGTCATCCATTAGTCCCCTGCTGAGTTTTAATTGCAAATAGATGACTGAAAGCTGGTATTACCTGTGACAGAGAGGCTTAAGAGCCATATAGGCTTCAGTGTTATATAAAAGACAAGAGTCAACAGGGCTTTTCAACAGTAGTTTAATTCATTAATTTGTATTCTCCTAGCTTGTAGAGTCTGTGATAGGCACAGCCCAGGTTCCTGTGGAAAGAGATGGTCTTGACCCCCAGAAGGCTCTGCTCTACCAGGACTGGGTAGACTAAGGACAAGGGAGAGAACACAATAGGGAAAATCAGTGTGATTTTTCTGAGGTTTGTGGTGGAGGCTGTTATACAAACCAGCTATTTCTACATGCTTTATTGCCCTGCCCAGAAACAGACACATAATCATATATATAAACGTACCTGTTAGCACTTACCAGTATGGATGGACTTGCATTAAACAGCTGCTTTAACATCAATTATGCGAAAGAAGAAAGGAAAATCAGAGAGGACCCATCCTTAACAAAAAACCACGAAACACAAGGCACAAGGAGAAAAAAAGCAAACCAAAAGTTTCTTTTACGGCTGCTACTAGTGTGTATTGGAACACATTGCCTTAGTTTTCTTTAAACTCTTGTTCGTATTTTATTGATATTGAGTAGGTTGACTTAGAGGGCAATCAAAAGGTGTGCCTTTTTGCATTGGGAAAGAAGGCAGTCTTACAGGAGAAGAGATTTGCTTTCCATGAGCCTTGTGTTATGTCTCCCATATAACATGCAAGCAAGGAAGTGAGCCTGCACAGTTAGTCAAGGAGATAGACACGAATGAACAATATACTTGTCGTTATCCAAAAATTAGAAAAACCATTTATATATTTCATGGATATGTCCCTTCTGTTCTCTACCAAAAAGAAGTGTTGCAGACCTACCCAGATAGGCACATCACTGAGCCTGAGCTGCAAGCATAAGTCACTTTTTTTTTAGTAGAAATAAGAAAAATGAAGTTTTCTTTTTATGATCCACTGAATGGTGAGAGGAGACACCTGTCATGGAACAATAAATTCAAGCTTAAATCCTGAGGCCAGAAAAAAATATTTTATCTTTCCTTGTGCAATTCTTCAAGCAACTTTTAAATTTCCCCAGAGTATTTTAAGCCTCAGCTAACACAGTGTTATTTCACATAGTATTTGTCTGTAGAATAGTGCCTTTTGTTTCATCTTTTCACTTCTGCAATTACAATTCTTCTGTAACGTAGAAATACGTTTTAATCAGGCCTGGGTTATTGCAATGGAGGTGACCTCCTACTGACTACCTTGTAATAAAAAACTTCTGCAAGGGAGAGCTTCATGAAATAGAAATACTGCCACCATTTTAGGGCAAGGAAAGGGAGGAAATCAGTAGTGGCTTTTCAGACACTGTCTGTGCACCCCTTACACATGGACAGGTCTCCCTTCTCCAGCATCACTGCATCCCTGAAGAGCTCATCTGTATGTGGTGATTAATGGACGATGCTCAGACTGTCTTCAAGTATGAACCCCAAATCTTTGGGGGTGTTGGGTTTCTTTGTTGGTATTTTATAGTCAGGAAGTCCCAAGACAGAGGCAGCTTTCATTCCTCCTTTTCACCTCCTTCTTTTACGGTGATCCTGCTTGGAAACAACTTGGTATCAGTCATGGAACAAGATTTTAGCTCATTGGAAAGCCACCACTGGGACATGATAAGGATTTCCTCTCAATCAGCTGTCATTTACAGTGAACCCCGGGGGTCAAATATGTTTTGCATAGCCACTGCACCACATTTCATTTACAGCTTTCTCTTTTCCAAAACACTGACCTGGGTCAAGTGAGCAATGAAACACTGAAGAAAACATTTTTTTTCGATCAGTGGAATTTTTATTAACTAGTAAAAAACAGCAAACCACCAGGAAGCTGCTTTGGTTATTTTTCAATTTATGTAACAAAACATTATGGAGAGTAAAGAATATAATCAATACTGCGTAGCATTAAAGCTAGCTGTGCAGCAATTTAATGCTAGAAATGGATTAAGGTGACAGGAAAAGTCAATGCAGTCTTAAATTAAAGGTGAGGAAAGCCAATGAAAAGTCAAAACTGGTTAGGACTCCATCAAGTAATAGAGGCTAGAGCTCTGGTTAAATACAAAGTGCCTCAGTAACCTTATCTTATCACTGTAGCTCTGTGTCTTACACATTGGTTCAAAGGAGTGACTGGCTGTATGTTTGTTATCAGTTCGAACCACTAAACTATTTGGATTCTTTGAGTTGTTTAAAAGAGGATTTGAAAATGAGGGGAAACCTGGGGTTTTCTCTTTTTTGTTTAGGGAATAAAAAGGTGGATTTTTCCCTCTGATTTTACTTTTACTTTAAGAAAGTCTTTTTCCCTAAAGGATCTGCAAACTAAACTCAATGGAGGATAAATAGGATTACACCTTACTCAGTAACAGAAGAAGCACCTTTGGTTAAATAAGGGGGAGATTTTTTTTTACTTGCAGTTTTAACTTCAATTGTGGCTTTGCTTTGTTATATTAAAGGATAAGGGGAAAAGTCTGCTCCACTCCAGCACCACTTCTGCCTTTAATTCTCTGGGGTTAGAAAGCCTCTGATAAGATGAGAAAGCACAACCTAACTTTTTTCTTTTTTCTTAAACAAAAAGTAACCTGTGTCTCTGAATTCTGTTGTGCTACTCAAAACTATGGGTATTCAACAACCCTGGTGTGCTCTTGAAAGGCTCTGCTGATGAGTCCTTGAATTCTCATACTCATTTGGGGTTGCCAGTATTCAATTCCAATTTACAAACAATCCTTGGACCACAATAGCAGGAGGTAGAAAGACTTCTATAGATCTAAGCTTTCACGGTAATCTTGCTGACGTTGTTGACTCCTCTGATTGGTGTGGTTGGAAGAACAACTGCAAATGATGTTGGCTTTTATTCCAACAGCCAGAGAGCTCGCTGCAGCATTATGTGCCTAGCTCCCACAGTAAATCAGGGGAGAAGGTCTGCAGGGAGAAGACTTCAAGTCTCAGTTCGTTCACTGTTTTTCCATCATTCTGTAGATCATTCACAAGAATACACACAGGAAAGGCAATGGGCCACTGTCAGGTCATAAGCACTGATTTATTTACTTACTTTTCTTGTAGTGGAATATGTGAAAGACATTTGAAGACCATTTCAGTGGTCATGTTGCTTTCTAACAGAGAAATGTGCACTGCTATCTAGAGGTAAATACCTAACAGAACATAACTTAAGTAGCAACAGCCATTAGACTGCATTCATTGATGCTGGTTATACGAAAGAGTCTCTTTAAAGTGACCTATCCATTGCCATTTCTTTCTACAGTGAAATCAAATCCAGACTTCCCTCTAAGTTTAGTCAGTTCATCAGCTGACTCATGGGAAATTTAGGCTTAGGAGACCACCCCTGTAGACTTGTTTCTAAGTCTGAAAATGCTATGAAACACAGAATGGCACACTCAGGGATTACACTGATGTCCTTTATAGACATGACATTTGAATAGGAAACATGTTTCACCCAGTCATGCATACCTCATTCACAGCTGATCTAAGTAGCCTTTCAACGTTTAGGATGCCCTTGGTTTGGGGATGCCTGTGGGTAACAAGTCTTACATCAGAAATAGGACATGAGGCCTTTCCTGTCTGACTTGTGTTTCCTCACTACTCCAAAGACAAAAAGAGGACCCAGGGGCTCAAGGACATATTCAGTGAGCTTCAGACTCGCTGCTACTGCATAGCCTCTTCCACCAGCCTATGTTTTTGCCATGTTCAGACTAGACAGCAGAACACGAGGCACTCCTGGGGATGTTTCAGCGTGTTTTTGTGGAAATGATATCACTGACACCAAGTTGTGGCATCAGTGAGAGTTTTGTTTTGCTCTCTGTAGACTTCCGAGGAGTACACATGAACCTGAGAGAACTCTTCTTGGAAGGGTATCCAGAAGATGTGGCTTTGAGAAAAAAAGATAGGGCTAGGAACACTGATTACCTAAGTATTTAGCAATTTGAGTTGCTTATGGAAGAAATAAAAACAAGACAGGAAGGACCTGCCAATTTTAATGGGATGTTGCACCAAACCCGGTTTTGTAGAGATTTTAAGTTCATGTTTTTTGAAGTGTCAGGCCTATAATTCTGTTAGTATTGTTCATATTTAACCTTGCTTTGATAATCAGACTAAAATTAAATGAGTTTTCAGTCCACAAATCCATCACATACACATGCTGTTCTAATCTGACTCACACATCATGGGAATTCATTTCTCTCGCTAAATCCCAAACACAACATTACACAGATAACTTGACAGCTTATGCAACAAACAGAATTTGGACTGGCAAATGTGTATGGGGAGTGTGGAGAAGAACAAAATAAGAAGTAGGTTCATATAGGAGGGAAAAGAGTGCTGTGAATTATTCTGCTATATAAATATTTCCTTGAGCTGCAAGCATACCACTCTGGAACGAGATGAAGTGCTGAGATTAACTGAAAAACAGGGTAGAGCTTACTTCTTAAAGGAAAACCCAAATGAAATGCTCTTAGCCTTTATCTACTCACATTTACCTCACTTGCAATATTTCCTTCAGACTTCAGAAGTAGGCTTGGTCACAGCAGACTTTCATAATTTTGTATTTTATTATGGTTGTTCCAAGTGGCCTTAATCAGTTTCTCTGCTCCTCTTAAGGGACTGAACCAGTAGCTGCAGCTGAAACACACAGTGTTTTACAGGACCACCAAAGACCTTATCCCTTCACTTGAAAAAACACCTCAAGGAGCACAGCACAGCAACAAAGCTTTTATGCCCCAAATGCTGAGTTCAGCTACCACCAATGGTGCTGTCATTCAGTCCGTTTCTTGTGCCTTAATGTGGTCTGGGTATTGCTTAGGACTATGGTGATCCAAGCAGGTGATGCTGGTACACACGGTAGCAGAATGTGGGAGCAAGGATTGCTTGTCCCCCTCTGGTTTCCCCTCTGCTGACACTTTAGAAAGCTAGTATCTCAAATTGTGGAAACCACAAGCCATTGAATCAACCAGTGAAAACATCTTATTGACATGGCTCATAAACTCACAGAATAGTTTAGGTTGGATGGAACTTGTGGATCTCACCTGGTCCAGCCTACTGCTCAATGCGGGGCTAATTAGAGTAAGCTGCTCAACTCTGGCTCAGTTTTAGATCTCTCCAAGGACAGATATTCCACAACCTCCCCAGGCAACTTATTCCAATTTGACCATAGTTACAATAAAAGTTTTCCCTATATCAAAGAGGAATTTCCCAAATTTCATATTGGTCATATTGCCTCTCATCCTGTCCCTGAGCACCTCTGAGAAAATCCTGTCTCCGTCTTCTCCATACCCTCCCATCAGGCAGTTGCAGATAGCAGTAAGATCTCCCTGTGCCATCTCTTCTCCAGGCTGAGTAAACCCAGCCCTCTGCCACTTTTCCTAGGCTATGTGTTCAAACCCCTGACGATCATGATGGCCTATCTATTGTCTCACTACAGTCCATAAATACCTTTCTTGTACTGGGGAGTATTAAGCCATAATTGCAAACAAGACTGATCAAAGGAATCAGCCATTAAAGAATAATGAAATCTCAGCAGGAACTTTGGGACCCTGTATCAATATTTTCTTTAGTCTTATATCAGGACATACCTACCCTAGTACAAAGATCTTAACAGGTTAAAAAGAGTGTTTGTCATTGTGGAGCACAGGCTTTCAAGAAACATGAATTCTCATCGGAAGCTGAAATTAGGGACTTAATATAAATTTAATATAAAGATGAATGTAACCCACATCAGTTCACTGGGCTTGTTTCTTTAATCCTCTTATGTTCATCAGCCCTTCTCCCTCAGGGGACACAACATGCACACAGTGCTTCATTATCTCTATTCTTCCAAGCTTAAATGAAGTAACCTATTCACAGATGAGGGCAGAGTCTTTTCCGGGCACAAATCTGCTGAAAGGACTAGAGGAGGCCTAATGCAGCATGCACGCTGTGCCTGCTTCTGTAAGGCAGAGGCTGATTTTGAAGGGTACTTGTTCGGAAGATGCTGTTTTGATTTTCTTTTTCACTAATATCATAATCAATTTCATCAATGTACATCTTACATGCAAGCAGCAAGGTCACAGTTGTGTGTTACATCTTAAGAATCAAAGAATCATTTAGGCTGGAAAAGGCCATTAAGATCGTCGAGTCCAAACATCAACCCAGCACTGCCAAGTCCACCACTAAGCCATGTCACTAAACGCCCCAGCTACACGTCTTTCAAATACCTGCAGGATGGTGACTCCATCACTTCCCTGGGCAGCCTGTTCCAAGGCTTGATAACCCTTTCAGAGAAGAAATATTTCCTAATACGCAATTTAAACCTCCCCTGGTGCAGCATGAGGCTGTTTCATCCTATCACTTGCTACTGAGGAGAAAAGACAGACCCCACCTCACTATATCATCCTTTCAGGCAGTTATAGAGAGAGAGAAGGTCCTCCCTGAGCCTTCCCTTCTCCAGACTAACCCCCCAAGTTCCCTCAGCTGTTCCTCATCACTTGTGCTCCAGACTCTTCATCAGCTTCATTGCCCTTCTCTGGACCTGCTGCAGCACCTCAGCATTTCTTTTGTAGTGAGGGGCCCAGAAATGAACACAGGATTCGAGGTGCAACCTCACCAGTGCCCAGTACAGGGGAATAATCATTTCCAGCACTTCTACCAGCTCCTTCAGTAACCTTGGATAGATCCTGTCCAGCCCCATGGACTTGGGTGTGCCTAAGTGGTGTAGCAGGTCACTGATCATTTCCCCTTGGCTTATGGGGGGCTCTCGTCCTTTGCCACTGTGCTTCCTCCCACAACAAAGGATGGAGATTCTCCTTAGCCCTTTTGTTGCTTTCAAAACACAAAAGGATGTAGCCTGACCAATCTGGTGACCTTCTATGAAGGGGCTACGGAACTGATGGACAGGGGCAGAGCAGTTGATGTCATCTACCTGGACTTGTGAAAAGCCTCTGACACTGTCTCACATGACATCCTTCTCTCTAAGTTGGAGAGACATCAATTTGATAGGTGGACCACTCGGTGGATTAAGAACTGGCTGGATGGCCGCACGCAAAGAGTAGTGCTCAGTGGCTCAATGTCCAGCTGGAGACCAGTAATGAGTGGTGTCCCCCAGGGATCGGTGTTGGGACCGGTCTTGTTCAACATCTTTGTGGGTGACATGGACAGTGGGATTGAGTGCGCCCTCAGCAAGTTTGCCGATGACACCAAGCTGTGTGGTTCGGTTGATACATTGGAGGGAAGGAATGCCATCCAGAGGGACCTTGACACGCTTGTGAAGTGTGCTGATGCCAACCTGATGAAGTTTAACCATGCCAAGTGCAAAGTCCTACACCTCGGTCGGAGCAATCCCAGGCACAGTTACAGGTTGGGCAGAGAAGAGATTGAGAGCAGCCCTGCAGAGAAGGACTTGGGGGTGTGGGTTGATGAAAGAATGAACATGAGCCGGCAGTGTGCACTTGCAGCCCAGAAAGCCAACCATATTCTGGGCTGCATCAAAAGGAGTGTGACCAGCAGGTCGAGGGCGGTGCTCCTGCCCCTTTACTCTGCTCTCGTGAGACCTCACTTGTGGGACTGTGGTGAGAGGACAAGGGGTAATGGGTTTAAACTTAAACAGGGGAGGTTTAGATTGGATCTGAGGAAGAAATTCTTTACTGTGAGGGTGGTGGGGCCCTGGAATGGGTTGCCCAGGGAAGTTGTGAATGCTTCATCCCTGGCGGCGTTCAAGGTGGGGTTGGACATAGCCTTGGATGGCATGGTTTAGTGGGAGGTGTCCCTGCCCATGGCGGGGGGGTTGGAACTCGATGATCTTGAGGTCCTTTCCAACCCTTACTATTCTATGATTCTATGATTCTATGATTGCTTCTCTGAGGGTCCTGAGGTTTGATCAGGTTGGAGCTGACCAAACATGTAGTTCACTCTCGGTAAACTGTGCTTGATAGCTCGTATTTGGTTTTCATTACCTTTTCTTTTACACTGCATTCTGTAAATCTGAACAGTTTCAACATGCCCTTTGTCCTCTTTGCTGTAAAAACCCTCTCCACAGAAATATTTTGCTCTTTAATTATAAGGGCACTTTTCATGACTTCCCATGAGTCACTCTAGATCACAGCAGTGCTTCAGGACAGCTCTAAGCTCTCTATGATAAAGTTTCCCTTTACCATAGAATAGAATAGTTAGGGATGGAAAGGACCTTAAGATCATCTAGTTCCAAAAAATTAAATTATGAATCCAACAAAATGGGGTTTTGATTCTAATTTAAAAACTTAGACTGCCAGTGACAAACCAATATCGAACATAGTTCCCATTTCAGGATGAAGTATGCTTGACACAAGTTAAAAGAATGATGCCCATTTCTTGCCCAATATATCATTTTAAATCTTTATTTTCATTTTAAGATTGTTTGTTTCTCCAATAGAAAAGATGGCTTCATCTGAGATAACACAGACAGAACTGATTCCTATTTTTCTTTTTTGAAGTTTGCCAGCTATACTCAGTAATTCCAGTGCTGCCGTCTACACTGATCCCATGTCTACTGAGAGCTTTCTGTGTATTTGTACTCAAAGGCTGGCAGAGTCAGTATGACTTCTGCTTTTTTTCCCTTTCTTTTTCTTTTTCCTGACATTAAGAGAAAGGCAACTTCATTTCAGATTGCAACACACTTCAGAGTGTGGTGATTCTAATTACTAGCACCTCAGGCATGAGGGCTGACCCAATGGGTAACCAGAGTGGTTTGGCATTTGTGATGGAGAGCAGAAGGCAATTACTTTGTCCACAGGATCAGAGCAGAATGTTTCCTGCTGTCCTGAATCCTTTCTGGGATTTTAAACACAGAACACTTAATATTATTTGTTTTATCACTGCAGCTAACCATCACTTATTGGCTACAGCACATGGCAAATCCAGGGTTTTGCTGTGGCTTCCCCCATGTCGCCACCATGTGGTAGGGGTTTAGGACCCTGCCACTGATTTTACCCAAAAGTCTCTTGGAACATGTCCATTAGGGAAGGAAAAAAGAAGCAATCTGTATGAGCCATTTGTCAAGTACAGGGGGAAAGAAGGAGGTAAGGGGACAGCTATGACCTTCCTAGGTCTCTTCCTTGCCCTGCAGTGTAATGACACTAAACAAATCCTGTTCCAGTTTCATAATATCATCAAGATGACTTTATCAGATTAGACTGCAACAGCTGCAAATGGCAAAGATCCGCATCACAGCACTGAATGAATCCTAGTGATTACGTATGGCACACCACAGTTATACAGAGGACTTAATCTTTTCAACAGCAAACTTAGGCATCTAGAATGTTCTGGAAGATGATTAAGTCTTCATTGTTGACAACACATGAATGAGTTATGTATTTTCTGGCTATACCTTAGCTAACTGCAGTGCAGATAAGCAGATGCTCAGGCCCCCTGGCACGCTGTAGACCAGACTGAATTTTGGAAATCTTTATCAATGCATAATTTGCATCAAAGAAAAATCAACAAATTCTTTATCCAGAATCTTCTTTCCCTTTCAATTGTGCCTTGTTACACTGATGAAATGAAGTCCTGCTACTGGCTATGTGTCAATGATGGGTATCTAGAAAGCCTTCAGTTTCTGAAATGAGTTAGATCAAAGCAGAATCTGGCTTAATGTTTCAGAAAAGAGAACAGACTCCGCACCAAAGACAAGGTGAACAAAAGTCTTCAAATCTACCAGGGTACAGGCTGACCATCTTGGGAAGAACCTCAGCCCAGTCACCCTCTATGACTGTGTCTAAGCATTGAAAGACTAAGAAATTTACTTTGGAACAAACTGTTGGTGAAACACAAATTTATTAACTCCATCTTAGCTCAAGGCAGAGGTAGGACTCTGAGCTGAGTAACAGTGTGAGTGCCACACAAACACCAACATATTCATTCTCACTTTTAAGGAGTTATCCCTGCTTCAGCTCACAGACAAGTGAGAGACAGGGAGAATAAATGTTTTGCTCAAGGTCACAGTCAAAATCTATGGCATGGATAGGAACTAAAACCTGATCTATTAAAATCAATTTCTGCATTTGAGCTGCAAGATGACCCTTTCTTCATTTTATGGGCAGGTAGTTAGAGGACTTACCAATGAGAAAATAATTTAGTAATCCCTGCAAAACTGCCACAAATCCATAGTTGTTGTATATCAATATCTCTCAGATATCACTGCGTATCCCAATCTGCCTTCCATTGCTTTTGCTGACTCAACAAAATGTCACATAAAATTGGACCGAGAAGTTGACACATTAAGCATTTATTGATCTCAATAAGTTACGGTCAAATATGAGCAGTGTCTTAATGAAGAAAAAGAAAAGGTCATCTAGAATGCTCACACAGTAACTGTGATGCAGTACAAAATATTAGTTATTTATTAAAACAGAATTCGAAAAGTATTAAAGTTTTTAACTCTTACAATACCAAATTACTAAGGTCAAGATCCCAGACTACCCCGACTTTGTCTGATCTACTTGTAAGACATCCCAAATAACTAGTACATGGTCTGTTATCACTATAAAAATCCTTGCCTGAAGTCACTTACTTCTAAAAAAAACGTTATTTCATTCTAAACCAGCAACATCAAACAGGCAGTAGTCACTGCTGTGCCCTTTTCTTCAGAGGGCATCAAACACCAGATTAAATTAGGTTTATAAAATGAAGCCTTTTTTTTTTAATGGAAAACCTTTCTTCACTTTGGTTCCCCAGGAAGCCTGTCGTTGCCCTCTCTGCACACATTAGAAGACAAGAGGAGACTCAAACTCTGCAGGTGAAATCTTTACTTTCCTCGAGGTGGTGGCAAAATATTGATCAATTTAAAGCTGTAGTTTCATTCCTGGCACTTAGTGAGAAACAAGAGAAAAGCAGCCCATAATGAAGATCTCTTCCTTACAAATCCCACTCAGACGTCTGCATTTGGATGCCCATCTACTGAAGCTACATGTTTTTGCCAGCTGCTTTGTGTGAGAGAGCAAGAAGTATCTCTTGTTAAAGACAAGTCCTTAGTCGTTAGATGTCCTTGCTTTGATCTAGCAGAACTTTGAAGCTAGGAGTGATGCAGTACTTAGTGACTTACAAACCCTTGAAGAAAGCCTGGGTGTAAGGCAGGACAATTCCTCTTCAGCCCCTGAGCCTTAACAGAAGGACAAATTAATTTCTCTTTCCTAAATGCTCAATTTAGTTCAGGGGAGACCTGGCATAAGGGGCATCCTGATGACACTCACTTTTGTATTTCTACGTCAGAAAGCTGGATGGATGTGTTTGAGGACCTCAGGAAACCTCTTGGTGAAGAACTGGATGTGAATGAGGTAACACTAGGATAACAAAGAATTTGGGAAGCACAAAAAGGATGTGAATAAAAGGATGTTGTTTTACACTATCACAGTTGCACTCAGTCTTTTACAAGTTCCTGGCACTGAGAATTCAGGTCTTGATCCTCAGAGCCATAGGTTTCAGTGAGAATTAGGGGCCTGCTTGCCTTTTGGAGGGCTCGTTTTCTTCTGGCAGGTCCAAAATGGATTCTTGCTTGGAGGCTCTCAACACATGCCACAAAGTTCCCTTAACAAAAGTACCTTGGGGACATCAGTAATGAAGATGTCTTGGTGTCCTTTAATCTTCCTTGCAGCAGCCTTGCCCGGCCTGTTCATTAACGTATGCCATAACACCATCAAACCCTGCGGCTCTTCTTGACTGGAAGCCCAGATAAGCCCTTCCAGGTTTCCATTTCCCTCAGCCCTAGAGAAAGCAGGTGAGTGATGAACACTTTGTCATTCCTGCTGACAGCAGAGATGTCAGAACTAATGAAAGATACCTTCGCAGTAACATTGTCGTTTAAACTTTAATAAACCTTTTGTCTCAGCCCTGCCCTTTGACTGATCGCATCCACAGACAGGGGGAGCTCAGCCAGTGTTGCTGCTGAATGCAAGTGAGCTTTGGCATCTAGTGGGGCTTTGTCATGCAGAGCTTCTACTCAGGTGAAGCTCCTGTTGCAGCACATCAGCAGGACTCTGAGTGCTGCAGTCATGATGAAATGATACACAAGGAATAAAACAAAGAAATTTAAAATAAGACATTAATAGATGAATAGGAAGTGACATTAAATACCTTCCTTTACACCAGTGCATCAATGCATTCCACTTCAGTAACACTGTTTTGGGCTCAGACCACCATCATTGAAAACAGAGAACAATTACTGAGAACAATAATGGGAATGGAAAAAGACATTATTCTGTCAGGGCAGCCTTCTGCCCTAAAGGCTGTGAAATGTCATTATTGCATCACTAGATATCAAATTAAGTCTAAACTGATAAGTCTATGGAAGCATTTATGTTAAACAAAACATCTTCCTCCATGAGATAATTTCCATGGACACAAGGAAACTTTTAGATTGCAAAATTCCTCAGCAAAAGACACCTGGCAGGAAAAACTTGCTGATAAAGGAGAATATTCTTCTTCCAACTGCCTTAAAAATCCCATAACCAATAGAAAAGTCTAAGACAGGCATTTGGAAACGCAGCCATCTGGGTAGTGGGAGGGAGCCATGGGGAAATGAGGACATGAATCTGAGAAAAGCCCTTTTTGCCCCCAGTCCTGCTTGCTTCGAAATTGCACTTTGTATTATTTATTTCTGCAAAGCCAATGTCAAATTCCTGCCACTTTTTAGTATAGCTGGTGCTGACAACTGCCTGTGTGTCATTGATTCTTGCAATGGTTTATGGTTTATCTCTGGAAATTTACCTCCGGAAATAAGTGACTCAGCACCAGTCTCAGCTCCCTTCGCTAAAGCTAAAAAAAAGGCAACCACAAGGTCTAACTCTAACAGTCACTGGGAAATTTGGAAATGGAACACAAAAACCTCCTTACCACCAGGCTCAGGAGTCAGCTACTAAATACAATACATCTAACCTTTCATTCAATCTTGAGAGTTTCAAGCCAGTCTCATATTATTTGAGGCTTCAGCATGACCTTTGAGTGCTTGGGGATGGGCAATACGGTAGTCTTCTTGTCTGCTTTGACAAAAGGTGGTGCCCTTTTGTCCTTTTGTCCTTTTGGTTCTTCTGAGGACAATTTTTCTTCCAAGCTGGCAGCTTATCCTTGGCCCAGGAGGCATTTAATGGAACAACTGTATTAAAAAAACATCAGGAAAGCCCCGGCAATTGCATGGGAGATACTCATTTTTCTTCTGATTTAATTTCTTCTCTCTTATTGTAGTTTTCTTACTCTGGTAGTCATGCAGCTCTGCTTATGCACAAAGCCAGACCAGGATAAGTGGCAGGTTCTGCTATGGTGGTGGGGGTTTGTTCTCATTCCATTATTTCCATACCTGTTCCCACCTTTTGCATCTGCATAGATGTGCTCCGCCCTGCTCCAGGGTGCTGTAATGCTTTCCTTTTGGACGTGTTTTGCATACCTCTGAAAAAGATGCAAACTATTTTGTCAACCTTCATCATAAAACAATGGATATTTAACCAAGATCAGTCACACCAGCTTAAAATTAGCATTGGGAGAGACTGACGTTTTTCTTTACAGAAAACTGACAGCTATGATTCTGGATATTCATGTTTAAACTTATTTCTGCTTGTATTTCTTGTCAATTTCATATGTTTGAATGACACATATTTACCAGAATGGGAATTTATCTGACCAAGTAATGGCAGAGTTACTCATAAGCTTTCCAAGAGGAACTGATGAATTCCTGACAAGTATGAACACCATGAGTACTGGCAGACCACTTTCTGGCAGTTCAGGAATAGATTGCCTTCAGGAATTGATTGCCTTCAGGAAATTATGCCTGCTCATTATTCCAGCAATGAAGTGCAGTTTTCCCTTTATTTTCTGGTGCAATTTCTCCTATGGAGATATGAAATGTAATTTTCTTTCCTGATAGTTGCTTCATATTGTAACCATTAGCACTTTGTATAATTAAGTGTCTTTCAACATTAGTTTTGAAGCCCTTATCCAAAATACTTTTTCTCCAGTTCTGGAGACATTTTCATCTTCATGCTGTGCCAAGTGCTGCCTTCAATATTGTATAGAAGCTCCTTATCAATTTCTTTAATACTCTCTGTTACTTGGAGGACTTTGCCTTCCCGTTTGCAGCTGTACCTGGAGAACTATCAACTGAGCAAGTATTTCTACTCCTAGTTTGATGTTGCCCATTAACTGTTGTAACTGGTGAAAGTGACTTCTGATTTCTTATTAAAAATACAATGATTTTTGACAATAGAAAGTAGAAAGCAAAGCCATATCCCAATATAACTTTTATTTTTATCATCTCTAAGCAGATGTTCTCCTGCTGAAGTGAACAACTTTGACTCAGGTGTGTTCTGCAGCAGAGGAGGGAAGAGAAGAGTTCCCTGAGGCAGGGGAACCCCTGCAGAGCGCTGAGACCTGCCAGGAGCTTGGGACTACCATGGGATGAAGCCCTGGAGGGAAGAGGGCTCAGGGAAGCTGGATAATATTAAAAGATTACCTCCTCCAAACCCAGGAACAATGCATCCCAGCAAAGAAGAAGTCAGGCAAAAACACCAGGACACCGTAATTGGTGAGCAAGGAGCTCCTGGACAAACTCCAACACACAAAGGAAGCATACAAAGGGTGAAAGCAAGGATGGGTAGCCTGGGAGGAATACAAATTGTCTAAGCAAACAGGGTTCTGGTTAGGAAACCTAAAGCCCTGATTGGCTGGTGAGACATTGGAGAGAAGCTGTGGATGCCCCATCCCTGGCAGTGTTCAAGGCCGGGTTGGAGGGGCCTGGAGCAACCTGCTCTAGCGGAAGGTGTCACTGCTCATGGCAGAGGGTTGGAACTGGATGATCGTTAAGGTCCATTCCAACTCAAACCATTTTATGATTCTAGGATGTTCAAGCTTCCTTGCTTTTTATGTGCATTAGCTGATTCCTCTACAGTAAAAATATGGCAAGTCTCCTCTTTATTGTGTATACATCATGCTGACTGCAATCAGGAAAACCTTCACTACAGTTGGAAATACACAAATCCTTTGTGGCAACATCATTCCCCAAAGATCAAAACAGGAACAATTTGTTGCCTTAGCAGTCTTGGACTACATCGATAAGAAATACAACAAATATGCAACAAGGGAAGATGCTCTTGAAACAGATCTTTTGCAAGATCCTATGCTCTGGGATGTTTTATTCCCATGCTGTGGTACTGACCAATTAGGCAATTTAATAGTGCGAGGCTCTGAGTACTGCTTAATGTGAGACTTTCAAGAGCAGAAGTGTGCATTGGGGAGAAGAAAAGGACACATTTTATACAAAAATACAACTAAATAATTCTCAGTGTTTGTTTGGAGAGTTTTCTTTCTCCATCAAAGAATGTAATGAAAGACTTAAGTGTACTAATTGACTATGACTGATAAAAATGGAAACCCTCTGAGCCTGCTGGCATGTCCCTTGCTGTATAGATGTGGTAGAAAGGTGGTGTTCACAGAATTCCTTCACTGAGGAATTCCCAGTGAAGACACACAGCCACTTCAAAAGCTAAACCATGCCATGGGATATAGTATGGTTACCCCTGTGTCAGGTCCGTTCGTGCCTTGAGTCTGATTTGATTTATCCCGCTTTATGTATATAACTTGATAGTTTTATACATACAGGTGGGTGGGGTATGTGAGGTTACACGTATGGGAAGATGAAAGCAAACATAGTTTCCCAATTTAAAACATACTGTTCAAAACTTCTTTTATGCCAACTGAAACAAACTCAGGAGAGCTAGCGTTCACAGCACCATTTTGCTGGTATTTACTGAGAAATCGGACCTAACACAAATGGCGCAGTGTACTCCTGCTGTGGTCAACTGGAGTAAATAAAATCTTGCTCAGTTCTTTCAAAAGGTATTCCTTGGTTAAAGATTGTGTCAAAGCAGCACGATGAGCATGGGAGAGAAATCAGAATGGTGAAAAAGACAAATTAAAATAGATGATACAAAAGACAAAGGTAAAACCAGGAAAGATAAAAGGGTTCTTCATCTGTATTCTCATCAGCTCCAGAGAACAGCGCGTCCCCTTCGGCACTTGAACTGCTGGAAATCCCTACTGCAGTGGAAGGCTATCCCACATACAGGATGTCAGGCTGACAGTGTGGTCTTGATGCAGGGGCTCTGGCAGTCATCAAAGCAACAGTGATGGATGGATTGTTGACTACAGATGACAGGAAGAAAATACGAAGATATGTCAGAAAGCAGCAATCAAGGTTTACAATGACAGAAGCTGTGGAAGCGAAGATGTCTCATTCCCATGTTTCATGAATCAACAGCAGTGAGGCTGGTAATTCTATGGGACATGCTAATATTGAGTGTTTATGTTGTATCTTAAGCCTATGTATGTGAACTTCGTGTAAATATATGCCAGCATAAATCAGATGAACTTTGGATTTCTGGATTAAAGTGTTTTGAGAATGGATTTCATTTCCTGACAAAAAACAGGCTTTGAGGGAAAGCAGATGTTTCCCACAAACATTTCTGTTGTAAGATATTTTTGTTAAAAAAGGAGAAATGTCTGAAAGAACTTTTTCAGCACTCTTATGAAAAAATAGGCCAAGGAAAAAGATTATCCCGCAGATACAGTTTTTGTAGTGTAAGAGGAAACAGCTTGATGAAAACATATATATTTGCATAGAAAAGAGATGCAACAGAAGCAAAGTAAGTCCACATCCATGTTCAATATTTTTTCTTTTCCCAAGATTTCCAATTATTTCACATGTATTACTACCTTGACACCAGAATAAGAACACCTCTGCAGGTGTTGTGTTTGATTATAGCCCTGGAGTTTTATTAGAACTGTTGGGCAGGTTTTCCAAAACTTTGAGTGAAAGGAAAAGTGAAGCCAGACAAATTTTACTTACACCAGCACATTATATTTTTTCCTCCCCTGCATTGCAGTATAACAACTGCTTTGGTTGGCAGTGTGACATTTCATTACCTAGACATATGGGAACTGAGGTAAAAAATAGCTAAAGAATGGAAGTACCCAATTAATAGTAATAGTTGAGCATTAATTCCCAGTGACTGAAATTTTTTACTAAGTCACGTAAGTATGAAATGCGTATAAATCCATAATGACTATCTGCCTACACTAATCACATGAAGGAGTTTCTAACCTACTCTTTTTGATTACTAACTCAGGATTCAGACTTTCTATTCTACTTCTAAATAGAAAATGTCATTTCTTGTCATGCTGCAGCATCCCTCTGGTAACTGCAGAAGCAGCACAGGTCTCTTGACAACCAGATTGCAGGAGTTTCCTCTGTTCTGGGTAAAATTTTGAGGAGGGCTCCATCTCAGCAAACTTGTTTAAAGGGAGCTGGGGGAACAGGACTTGAGGTGTTTTGAAGGATAGAGAAGAGGAAAGACCTAAAAGCAAATCCTCTCACTCTTTTCATATGTATCTAGGGGGCTGGGAAAGGAAAGGTAATATTTAAAAGGAAATAGGTGCTTTGCATAATGATTGTCTAGGAGGGCAGCAACTGGATGAAATTACCAACGACTGAAAAAGTTTTCTTCACTTCACGCCATGAATTTGCATAATGCTATCTTACTAGTGTTTAAATCAAAGCCAGTGCAAGTAAACAGAAGAGTCGCTGATTGAATTACAGACAAGTTTCAGAGACAAGAAAAGCTATGCAGCATTTACAGGTTTACTTTGCTAGCATATTGTAGCTTAAACCACAGTGTAGTGAAAAACGTTCTATTCATACACAGTTGTGTTATAATTGCCAAAATGGTTCAGTATCATTTTAGTTGTTAAGGCACTAATGAACCTTTAAAAGCATGCCAAGTCTCAGTGATGTTATGGATTTACTCACAGGATAAGGAGTGAAAACCTTTTGTATGTTTGCTTTTCCCGAAGTAGAAATGTTAATACTTTAAGAAAGAAGTTATGTAATTTGTCTTTATCTAAAATAAAGGCATCTAGCCCAAGCTAGTCACTTCAGTGTCTTATAAAATCAATTGGAACTGATAGAAATCGCAGAGGTCATTCATAAGTAAATGAAAATCTAAGAAGAGGAAGAGGAAAAAGACCACCTAGTCCTTCACTGTGTCTCCAGAAGTGGTCAGCATAGGTGCCAAGTGGAAAGTACCAGAACTGTTCTAGGAAGCAGTCAGACTACCCCACAATACTCCCCAAATACTGCAGCCATCAGGCTGTAGGGCTCCCGAGGCAGCATCTCATTCCTCCCCTTGGATGACAAGGATCCAAGAGACAGGGCACGGCACAGCCTCCTATAGTGCTTCTCTCTTGCCACTGGCTGTGGGAAGAACACAGCTGCCTAAAAAGTCAGTCAGTTGGGATTACACTTGCAGATGCCCAGCAGCTTCCTACCAGGCAGCATCCGGACAGCCAAGGAGCTGCTTTTACAAAGTCACAATGGTTATTAATTCACCTAATTCAAAATACAACCGCACCACAAACCCTTTCACTGCGCTGCCTGCAGGGTAGTCACCATACCCACCACTGATCCTGCAGCAAACCAACACAAAAAGCCATCTCAAAAGACCATTAGTCCCCGAGCTCAGCACAGCAGGGGTTCTTTAATGCACAAGAAGTTCCTGCAAGATCTTTACTGCAGCTGTGTATCTGCTCCCCAGCACATGATCACTGAATTGGCATGTTATTTATGAATCCTTGAGTAACAATATGTATCCTTCATTGTAGGATGATCAGAGTGGCTTGTTATTTTTCTCTTGCACCCCTTGCACAAATGAATGCCAGTCTGCAGAAACAATGATGTTGTGTATGCCATATGATGTTGTACAGCCATATGCATACAAAAAATCTTACCAGATGCAGGGGGATCAATAGGAAGGTGCTAGATTCCACTAGATTTATCCAGACACCTGGGTCTACTTGTGGGATGTCAGACTTTCACTCACAAATGGTTGTTGTGAACTGACGCTATATATAACTTCATAATTAATTCTGCTTTATCCTGACAGAAAGCTGAATGAAGCAAATCATTCAGGGTAAATAACAAGCAGACCAGGTTTTTTGTTATTAAAGTATAAATAAAAATAGCCTTCCTTCAAATTATAGTTATTTTTAAAGGTATTTCCTAATATGGCTGGCTGCTCTATGAATCATGACCTGATCCTTGTAACCTGGCAACTGCATTAGTTATTTTATATCTGGCAGCTCACACTGCTTGAAGAGATTGAACAGATTTTCTTTTCTAAAACCAATCTCATTTTCTAGTGTTGTTCTAATTGCCACACATGTGGAGACTATTTCTCCCATCATTGAAGGGAGCTTAGCAGTGGCAAGGACTTTATACAGTCCTTGTTGATGAAGTTGTGAATTTAGGAAAACTACCACGAAACAAGCATTTGTCCTGTTAAGAAGCACATCCATGAATTGCTCAAGGCACTGGGAGACAGAAGGATGAGTAAGGCCAGCAATGTCCCCAGTTTGTAATGTAGGTGGAAGTTTAAAAAGTGCAGTTTGACAAAAGGAAGAAAAAAGAAAGAAAATGAGTGTTCTTTCCTCAGTCCCAGGCAAAGCATTGCCTCTGTCTCCAAATCACTCTCAAAACACTTTTCAGGCTATCATTGGGAGAAAGAATTATTTGTCAAATAAAGATCAGACAAATTTCAGATCCACTCATTTCTCTGTTAAATGATGAAGGCGATGGAATGGAGATTAACTGCCTGTAGCTAAGAATGAGGCTGGAAGGAAAAGAAGCAGAAAAAAATAAATATAGGAAAAACTTAATGTTCTAGGAAACATGCAAGGTTAAATATCCTATTAACTGTCATGAGCGAATGGCAGTCCTGCAATTAGCATTTAATCAAATCTGAAGAAGGGCCCCAAATGTATTGACTTTATGATCCCCTCTACTAATTAGTTGGTTCTATCTATGAAGCAGAAATATTTTCTTGTTAAAATCAAAGTTATATCTGCTATCATTGGATCTGATCTAATATTAGAGGAAATCTAATTATTATCTAAATAACGTCTACGTAATCTCCTGGACGAAAGTTAGAAGAAAGATTAAACACTGTTATATCTACTCTGGAGATAATATAATTGAAGCAGAAATGGAGGAGAAAAAAAAGAGAAAACCCATCTCAACACAATATATCTGGACACAGTGCAGTGCATGTCTTTCCCCTTATCTGACTCCAACTGCTGAGATATGTTGTATTTTTCAAAGAATAAAGTCTGCATTGGCTGTGTCTATACTGCTAAATTAAGCCATTCCAAAGGTCCTGGGCATGAGAACTCATTCACTTGCAGTGGTACACTCTTAGAACAAACTCTGCCATGATTTTGCCTTAACCTAGTTAGTTCTCTCCTAAACATTTCCTGGGTAAGAGTCAAAACTTGGCATGGCCAAGCAGCCATTCCCATGGGCGAGCTGCACATGGTTAATCAGTTTTGGGGCTGATGAATGCAGGCTATAGCATATCAGTTGGGTTCAGTGCTGGAGAATAGTCCAAGTCATATTTAATTTACCTGTATGGTCATAAACTCCTCAGGGAACCTTGGGTTTCTTTAGAAATAATACTAACTGTAATTTCTGCTGATAGTGATAAGCAATTTTAGGATCTCCTTACTCGTTGCTGAAGCTACAAACAGACACATTAGGGTAACAGAAAGGACTGAATTGTACTGGATCCTAATTTTAGATTGTGTTGAAAGTGAATGTATGCTTTCCAAGTGCCTTTCTTTGTAATGCTGCTGTTTTACACAGCTAATTACATTTGCAGCACAGACACTACTAACAAAGAGCTAGTGACTTTTTTCCTCATCCAGAATCCTCGCTTTTTCTGCCCAATAGCCTTTGAATCTGACAGTAAAGACAGGCATTTTTCTGTTGCCAAATACAATCAATTCTAAGTCTAGACCTGAATTTATATTATGACATGGAGAAAATTTATTAATTTTCCTTTATCTCTGTTTCTGAAAATGTATCTCTTCTTAAAGTGTCTAAAATTTGCTAGTACCATTTGATTTATTCCTCTGGAAAGAGAGCGGGCACCCTGATGCGTTTTTAGATCTGACCACCACTGGAAGCGTTCAGTGCATAAAAAAACCTGTGTACAATGTGTAGAGAAGAGCAATAGGAATATTGCAACTGGTGTGAATGAGGAATGAATGGAAATGTTTGACCATGTTTTGAAGACACCTGGAGATTAGCAGCTCATCCCAATCCTGGCATGCAGTGAAGGGCAGCTTCTCAGAACAGCCCAGTCAGAGACAAAGGACTGTAAGTAAAGCCTGACAACTCACAGTGGTGGGATGAGTGGAGATAATAATTGTCATCAGGCTCAAAAGGTTACCAAAAGACACATGCAGAACTAGCACATGGATCCCAAACAAGGAGACAAGATGAGGACTCGATTGATGGTGTCCTGTCCTCTAGCAGGAACCGTAGACAGGCCACCTGAATTCAGGCATCTTTGATACTATACAGGCTGTTTGTGTGTATATATCCTGGTGCTTGTCTGTGGGAGTGTGAGACCACATGACTGAAATCACTATTATTTTGAAGTAAATCATCTTCCAGACCTGTTTTCTGGGAGCAGTAAGAGCAGGACAGTTCCATGAGGAAAGCTGAGCCAGGAACTGAAGGTGACCATGCACAGGCAGCAAAAGACCCTAGTAGCCATGCTGTGGACAGTGGAATATGTATATTGGTCTTAGCTGTGCATATCGAAATAAGAATGCTCTGTCTTGATGCAGATGCTACCTTGGCTATCAAAGATGCTACCTGTTATGTGAAATATTCTATGATTCTACAATTCTATGATTCTATATTAGGTAGCACTTAAGAGACAAATATCTGCATGCCTTTGTTTGAAATATTGAGCATGAATGCTGCCATTCAAGGAACACTTTATTGTGTGATAAATCCAGAAAACATACTCACTGTAAGCAAGACATCTCCTCTGGACACCTCATATTCTCTTGGAAAAAGTGTAAGAGCATCGAGTTCAGATGCCCAAAAGGATCCCCAGAATGTCTAGCAAGATAAGACTTGAATAAGCCACCAGTTCTAAGATGGAAACTTCTTATTAAAAATGTCAACAAAAAAAGGCCAGTATCCCATAAAATAAATAAGGTGCAGATTAAACAGCAAGCTGTTATTACAGAAAAAGTAGAAGTGAAATATTCCATTTTTTGTTCAATTTTGTTATTTATTTTAGGGCTTGTATTCCCAATTTAACACATGTAGAAAATAAATTCAGTAATATACAAGAAAATGAATGAAGAACATAAGTCTTAGTCAGAACTATAGCAAAAAGAATGGGAAAAGAACTGGAAACTTTACAAATACGTCAAGAGGAAATCATAGATTGAAGTGTGCGAATATATGCTTATATATATCAACAGTCTGAGTGTGGGTGGTGAGTATGCCTATTGTAAACATGCATGGATAAACAGAATGTAAGGCAAAATAGGTTAAATCAGCAGAAGACATCTTAGCAAACAGAACTGTCAGCTATTGTAAATGGCTTCAGTATAGCAATAAATCATTAAAAATCCTATCCAGAAAAATGGTGGGGGAAAGAGGAATAAAAAAGTATTCTTGGAAAGAAATACTAGTAGCAATATGCAAGATTTTATCAAATATTAATGCAGCATTTGACACATGAGGAGCTGTTAATATTAAAGCATAGCACTGAAATGGCTTTTTTGCTTCTGATTTATTTTAGGAAAACATTTTCTTCTCTTTTTTTCTTTTCCCTAGAATTAATTTACAAATCGGATATCACAACTGTCATTCCCTTGTCCAGTTTCTTGTACTTATTTAAAAGTGGTTATTTGGGTTAGGGTTATAACTAGAATTATTCCTTGCCTAAGGTTTCAATGAGGTGGCAAGATAATTCACCCCGAACGTGAGCTCTGCAGAGCTCATTTCAATTTATTACTCATTTTAAGTGAACTAATCTAAATTAAAATCTCCTTGAATCAATACCTCATTTTTATCATAGAGTACTCTGACTATATCATACAAATAATTGAACTGCTCCTGTGTCTGGAAAAGCTAAAATGGCTTTTTGGTGAAGGTGGGCTTTCTTCCTACCAGGCTTATACACGAATGCCACATAAGGTAATTGGCTTTAGAGCAGAACTCTCCCCAGGCTGTACCCTTCTCAGAACATTAGCTCTGTATGTTCATCAGCCAGCATACCCTAATCATTTATCTCCACATCATTACAGGATTATCCAAGTAAAACAGCAGTAAAATGCTAACAAGATGCAGGAATTTATATCTAACACTGAAAAGAATTAATTTTTTACCTTTTCGGCTTCCCATTTTAGTTATCAAAATGAACAGGCAGTTTGTGTTGCTTGTAACCAGCACCACTGTATTCAATTTGTGAGTGATTCTAATGCTTTTGTTGTGGGGATGGAGTGAAAGCATTCTCTGAAAAAGATATTTCTCTAATGTTTCATCTTTATGTAAGGGCAATGGCAGTTGAAAGAAAGCGATGGGCGGGTTGTTCTCCTGACAAAGTGCATAAAAAACTTTTAGAAGACTTATTCAGTTTTGTCTTGTTCTTTTTATTATTCTTTCATGTTCTGCTTGTATTACAGTCTTTCCACAAAATACAATGAAAAAAACGTATTTTATAGACACACAAATTGGTATGGCTGCATAAAATAGGTGCTGCAGACACTTTATGTCTAGAATCCCAAATATCCCTACATATTTCTTTCTCATTTTTTTCTCCTTTTTATTTCTTGATCTTCTCCACCATACTTACAATTTTTGATGTGCAAGAAATATGAAAATGTATTTCAAAATGCCCTCATTCAGCAAAACACTTCAGTATATACCTACCTTTAATCATATGAATGGGTCCCTTGGACTTATATACTAAAATATCTTCTTGTTTTCGCTCTCAGTACTAAGGAGAACTGAATGCCCTGTGCACCAACAGCACTCTTTCAGCACATCCTTAACCTAAGACAAGAGTAGCTCTACTTTAATTCCTAAAATTGATCACATACTTGGAGAGCCCAGAGGAACCAGTGACTGATGCTGCAGCTACGTTACTGCAATGAAGCTTTCTTCCCATGTCCGAGCATGCTCTAGTGAGGTCTGGATGCTCTGGGGAGAAGCCAGCCACATCCTTCCTCCCATCTCATGCATGCCAGGAGGTGTTTTCTTATTGATTGGTCCTGCTTATACCTTTAGATCTGAGAAGGCAATGAGCTGTAAATAGATGTGTGGTTGTGTGGTCACATTTTGAAAAATAAATCACTTAAAAATAAATCATCTAAAGATTTAAGAATGTGACATTTATGTCCATGAATGTGTCTTCACTGAGAAAAACTACTGCACTACTTAGCTCTTAAAGTACATGTACAAAGCCTGCTCTTTTAGATTGATTGGCTTGGTTTTGAGTTCTTTCCTTTAAGGAGGGGAATGGACCGCATAAAGCTAAACTATTCCATGGTGCTGGAGTGTATATAAGTCTTTATATTCTGTGGTTCTTAGATTTCCTCCTCAGAGCACATGGGCATCCTATAAAAGAGAGACACTACTCACACCTTTTTAGAGCTTGTTTTGAAAGTGAACATCAACCTCTTGAACTGGCAGGTTTTATAAGAACAAGTCTGGATCTTCCAACACCTTATTCAAGCTTTACAACTGGCCTTCCACACTGCCAACCCTTACCTCCTTTAGGGGAGAGAGTCTACTGGAGTCCAAAATAGAAGCATTTCCATCAGGTTTCTAAAATGCAGTTCCCCCATGTAGTTGCCGTTGCCCCTAACAACTCTCCAAAATGTGACAAGTGACAACACTTAGCTGCCAATCAAGCTATATTTAAAATCTGAGAGGACAAGACTCAAGAGATGTATGAGAAACACCCTGTGTTTTTCCACAGGTAAAGATCAGAGGCAAGAGCTGGTAGATCTATTCCACCTCCAAGTGCTGTTGTGTTTCAATTAGGGAGTTCAAATAAAATGAATTAGCACAGCCCCTTTTTGACAGACTAGAATGAACCACGCTGTGAACTCCACTCTGCTTGTCTCTGCCTTGGCATTAAACTCAAGAGATCAAAATGATTTTAGACATAACACCTTTAATATAGGAGTAGTAAATAAGCCTATATGAAGAGAGCACACAGTTCTGATAGTTACAGTTGCTCTCTCAACCTCTGCTTGAAATTCCTAATGCTGAAATTCCTAATTCCTAAATGTTTCAGTAAAAACACACAAAAAGAAAAATAAGATTCCTGAAGTTCTGGTGACATAAGGAAAGGTGAAGAGATACCACACTGTCCACTCTGCATCAGCCTTTCTTTAAAAAGATATTTATCTTCCTGGGTGTAAGCGGGGTGAATGTTGGACCTTTAGTAGATAAATCTACCTGAAATTGGTTGTGCTGAAGAATAGGGAATATCGCATATCATGCACATTGTCACCAAGACCAGAATTCGTGAGCATATAGGTATCAATTTTACATTGTAAGATAAAAATGCTTGCTTAGGCAGACATCAGATTCAGGCTCTTAAGGAGAATTTACTCTCTCAAGAAAGAAGCCTGACCTAGATTTCTTTGCACATAAGTAAAGTTGCATAAAATAGAATTGAACCCGTTGAGAAATGTGGCAAAAGTGTAAAGTTTCATAACACATAAACCTTTGTCTGCAGAATTACAACTAAATCCTTTGAACAGCAGATGATGAAATGGACTGCAGTTTCTTTCTGTTTCCATGACACACATATTACTTTTTTCATAAGCCCTTCTCAAAAATTCTTGTATGATCTGATACGGAAAAGCAACATATACCAAAGCAATGCTCTAAGGAGAGCTGTTCTGCATGGGGAATCTGCAAAATGGCTAGGAAGGACCTTGATTAAGTTCAGAAAGCAGCTCTCAAAGGAAAGGCGCTGTAGGTTTCTAGAAAGGCAAGTTTAAAAGTGTTTCTGGTCCTGTTTATTTGAATTAAGTATAGCTTTCCTCTTCGGGAACCGAAAAGTCTGAAGATCTCTCTATCTCTGTGGAAACCACCTTCATTCTCCTTCCCAAATACAGCGTCAAAGGCTGTCACACAGTGGGAGCAAAAGTGCTTTACAAAGAAAGAAACCACTTCTCCCTCATCTGGCCTGAGGTAAAGAGAAATGTCAATATACATGTAACTGCTAGCTGAACCTTGAAAGGCTGGGAGCTCTGGTTTGGCAGCAGAATTACTCTAGTTCAAAGAAACAAACATGTTGTGGCCTTATTGCTTCAGGCAGACCTATTTGTCAATGTTAGTGATAGGATCACACAAAGAAACTGGGCAGGCATTCAAGAATCAGAGGCATTAACCATATCACATTGTGTGAAACAGTGGCTTCTGGGGAGCAGTAGACAGGGATCGGTTGTCCTCTCCTAAATCTTCTGAGATCTTCCTCATTCCCAGTTGACTACTAATTATGCCTCTTTTCCTGCTCTGTTCATGGAAAGAGTACTAACCACTCATTTCAAATAATCAAAAAGAACAATAGGTGCTACTGTTGGAGTTTTGGCATTATTCTACTGATAGAGCAAAGTTCTGAAACAAAACACTTAACATTTCTGCTTGGTCTAGGAACAAAACCAGACAGCAAACCAAAACCTGTGATCCAAGCCAACCTTGGGTATGAAATTTCATCTACATGAAGGATAGAGCAAGGTCATCATATCCATGTGAGGACAGTGGTGAAGCTAAACCTCAAACTTAAACGTTGGATGCTAATGTTTAAAAGCATTCCCATAAGAGGTTTCAGCTCTCAAAAGAAAATAATTACTAAGGTTGAAAATGTTAAGAAACATCAGGCAAGCCTAAAACTGGTAATTCCATTGGAAGATCTGAAAATCGCACCTCCTACATCAGGGTGGCACCAGAAAACCACTCGCCAGCTGCTTCAGAGACCCCAGACACAGCCCGGGGTTCATACTTGCGCCCAGCCAGACCAGCAGATTTTTCCTGCACAGGACAAAGCCATACTGACAGTTCGGATGTATGGCTTGTGGTTGGGCTTCTTTCTACTCCAAATATACAAACCCCACATCAGTGGATTTCAGTCTCAGATAAGAATCAACAAACAGCTTGAAATGTTGCCTTATACCAAACCCTAAAGCAGAGAGTTTCAGTTTTCCTCTCACTGCTCCAGCTATGTCAGCATTGTTGATGCTTATTATGATGCTATTTTTATAAGGTTGTAGGCAGCACATGTATTTTAACTGGATGATTCATGTCAGTAGTCTGAAGTTTATACTCTCTTCCTTCACCCATCATTCACTACACACCACAAATCATCCTCCCCTGTAATTGCAGCCAGACTTGATTTCTTACACAAAGTGTCATGAGTAAAGAACAAAGTTGCCATTCATTTGATGATCACTCACTGCTTTGTTATTGACAATTTACCCTACCGATTACTTGGGACTGTAGCAAATGATACTGACATTCACTTCTACATTTATATAAGCGAAATTGCTCAGGGACTAAGATGAAGGTTTTCAATGGCTGAAATGCTTAAGGAATTGAAAATGAAAATAGAGAAGGTATGAAAACACATTGTCTGTCCTTGAGATACAGACAAGCTGTGCAAGTGACTGACTCAACACCCATCTTTCCTGTCTCTCATCTTCCTAAAGATGTAAGTAGGATTGATATGAATATAAATCTGACTCTAGTTCTCAGCTCTTACAGGATTTAGAAGATGTGTGTAGAGAATAAACACTGATATTCAGGTAATCCTGTCTCTGATTCTGCAGAGATGACCCTATTTTCATCCAAGAGATTGTATATCATAGAATCATAGAATAGTTAGGGTTGGAAAGTACCTTAAGATCATCTAGCTCCAGCCCCTCTGCCATGGGCAGGGACACCTCCCACTAAAACATATATGTGGTATATGTGGGACTCTTTGCCCCAGACAAAGATAGGAAAGGAACCAACATCTTTAGACCAAATGACCTGAGCAAGGGCTCACCAATGAATTGAAAGAATTACTGTTCTTCCTCCTGTCCTGTTTTATAGAAACAGCTGATATCCAGGTACTAACTGAGGATGCCCCAAGGCATTGGAGTGCTGCCCCATGGATGCTTAGTGGGCTTTTTCATGATCTGAGCCCCTCATCACATTGCACTGCTAGCTCCAAGTGTAGAAATGCCTTGAAGAAGACTTTGAGGTCCCCAGAAGAACTTCGTGATGACATCTCAGTACCCCCGTGGTCAGTGGTTGCTGAGTGGGGGCTCTGAAGGTATTGACATTTTCAGAATTTGGTGTCTAGCTGTTTTGCAGCTGAAACACCTATTGCAGTTTCCTCATAACACTTCTTCCACACCAACAGTATTCCCCCGTTTATGGGAAGGACTCAGGAAATGGCTGCACCCATAATTCTTCACCTTTTATTATTTCCCAGGTTGCCAACCAAACTAATGATGAAAAAGGCAGCTACAATTTACGGTATGCCGAAGGCCCAGCTGTCGGAAGCTAATAGTTTTTCCTCAGCCACTTCCATATTTATTTTCTTTTTCATCATCTCTGTAACTGCATTTGAACCAGAGGCCATGGCAATCATGGCAACCACCCACACTGACAGCACATGCTTTTATTTTTCTTGGCAACAATTATTTATCCAGCTTGTCAAGTTGTTGATGACATTGAAATAGCATCTGTTTCACACTGTCTGCATCACTTAATGCAGAAAGACACCTCTCTCTGGCCCGTTTTATTGATTCTTGTGACGTCTATTTAAGTTTTCTGTTCTTGGCATCTTTTCTTTTTCTTGGCCTTGGCTTGTTAACTGTATCCTTGTTCATTTTATTAGTTTATTTGCTGCTGCTAAGTAACAATTTCATTCTTGCAGTGAGCTCTTTCCAGAGACCAGTTTCCAAATCTTTCCTTTGTTCCTTGTGCTGCCTTAGAGCTCTGCAATCCACACATACTTCCTGGAGCAATGATTTACTTGATTTGCAATGAATCTGTGCAAAACACAGAATCACTCGGAAAACAGTATGAGACTGCTGTGCAATAGGTAAAATAGTTGGAAAAGGAGACAGCAAGCCAAGCCTGCCTGTCACCTTGTGTTACTCTGCTGAAAGGTGTGACTCTCAGGGCCATCACAGTAATGATGACCGAGTGCTCCAGACATCCCCAGGAGAATGAGATTATGGTTTTGACACCAAAGTCCTTGTGTCCCAGGGGCTGCTCAATTCAGATGATAATGCTGCATAACTTGACACCTACCTCACTTCTATACCCTTTGAAACTTACATGTTTAATCCTCTCTCTACCTCACCTGATGAGCTGTCTCAGAGAACTGTAAGCAGTTGTGCTCCATGGTGGGCCTCATTGGTGGTGGCTCCTGTTTGTTCTGGTTTTTTCCCAGTGAGTTTACCTTCTTGCAGAAGAGACACCTTCACCAGCCAAAGTGGTAAGAAAAATCTTTTGCTTTCCAGGAAAATACCCAAGCGCCGCCATTGCAGAAGGGCATTGTTCCTTCCTCTGGTGAAACTGTTTCCCTCTGGACAAAGTACATTTATACAGAAAATACAAGTCAGTGAGTCTAGCTATCAAGGTACTCACTGTGAAGATGGTAAGGAAGGATTCCAGGACATGGTATGTAATACCAGAGAGCAGAAAGCTGAGTGTAGTGCATTTGCTAGAGCATTTCACTCACAAAAGGACTGCTTACTGAATTTCACGTTTAATCCAGTTTCATCTGGACCATAAGTCTTGTACTTCAGTCATCTCCAGCACCCTTTGGGGTACTTACAATGCCTGCAGTGCCTGGATTTGGAACACTTACTTGTGATGTCCTAACACAACATCTAAAATTGAAAAACATTTCTTGAGTTCCTGCTGGATCCATTGCATGACTGGACAGTCCCAAAGGGTTAGCAAGTTTGCTGGTACTAGCACAAAGAGTTATTTGCACCTATACATATAGAATGATGAAATTCTGGCTTTAGATGCAGTCAGTCACCCCAGATATAGGTAGATGTCAAGTATGACTATGATACAGTGGTACTACCTCTACTTCTGTAATTGTGACCTTCTTGTTTAATTGCCCTATTGTGCACATTTGCCCCCTTACATTTCCCCACTGTGAATTTGTCTTTCAAACCATAATTTGAAACACTTGGTTTTAGCATTCTAAATTAATCCCTTTCCCTCCCAATGGGACCATATGCCTTAGACTGCCTTAAGACAAATGTGTCTTTATTCTTTGGAGGATTGCTAGCAAATTGATAAAGTTTTTTAGAGATATTAAAAAACAGATGATTGAATATAATAAATAAATAGCAGAATTCTTGGTGTGCTGCATTGTTCTTAGGGAGCTGTATTGTATATCTACTTGACATCAGTATGGTTTTATGTCAATCCCTTGCAAGGTTCAGTGCTGCATTCAGTATGTGACTAGAGCATTTGATATTCAAGCTTAATCTGCCACACTGTAAATCACATACATGTGTGATTCTTGGCAAATTAATGAACTTATTGCTTGATTGAAAATAATTGAAGTGTCCTTGGACTTGCTAAAAAAAGACTAACCCTATAAATTTCAGTCAGAAGTGAGCTGTACCACTTATTAGTCAACATAATTTGGTAGATTTCTGTGATTAAAACTTAACAGTCTCCTGAGCAAATTCCACCATGAGGAGCGACTCTATTCCAACCCCCTTAGGGCACGTCTACGCAGGAAAGAGCAAACTGAACCATACTCCCTCTGCTAACTCTCTGGAATGGCCAGATATAATCTAGCATGGGTCCAAAAGCAGCATTAGTGTGGCGCTGTGCCCAAGCTAATAAGTCCTGCTGACAAGACTAGGACCAGATACAGAAGGAGGCTGGTGTTGCGCCAGCACTTTTCCCCTCATGTCACCACTCATAGCTATCTCCTTTCACAGGGTATTTCCTCTTCATTCCCACATTTTGGTAATCATGGGTACCTCAGGCTGCACACGGCTTGAACACTTGAGCAAGGAGGGTGGTCTAATTTCCTGGACTCTTTGGTTCATACAGCATTCAGGCTGCTCTCCAGCCCTATCCGCAGGATCAGATTTCCTGCATGTTCACACTGTCACATCGCACTCTGGCAACCATGTGTGGTTGCTCTCTGTAGAGCTACATGGTCCATGCAGGGTGCTCAGTCATGTCTCGTATTGGCCTGATGGCACCATCACACAGGCAGCCCTCCCAGATGGTAGGTCCTTCACTCCCTGGAAGGATCCCCCACGAGGCTATCTGCACAGAAGGGCACTGTACACAGCTACTCCCCAGGACCAAACCTCCTAAAGTGCTAACCAAGGCCCTCTGCCATCAGACAGCAGAAGCTAGGTGGAGAAGGCACTACATTGCCTTTTTGGCACGGTATAGCACAAAGATAACACTCAGAATTCATGAATGCACATATTTCGAATAGGATATGTCGTTAGTAGGACAGACAACATTTTCCATTCAGAGCCCAGCACCCATGATGCCTGAAGCTCTCCATCTCCATTACTGCCAAAAGCTTGACCTTTCATTCCTGCATGCTACAGTGCCAGGCTAAAGGGAAAATAGCCAAGACCCACATCAAGCTGCCCTACTCCTGAGCCAGCTCATTGTCTGGTTGAGGCTATTTGCTCCACCCTCTTCGTGCTGCCTCCCCCTTGTGCCTGCCTTTCCCAGGCTGGAGCTCGCAGGGTTCCCTGCACCGAGACCTTTTCCTGAAAACAGCTTGCTAGTGAAGCACAGATTTTCCATTGGGTATCCTGGTGAGAGGTCTGGCATTGTCTTCTCCAGTGCCTGTACAGGAGAACTTCTCTACTGGGGGTTTTGTACACCCACAAGTACAGGTATTCTCAGGACAGTGTTCCCTGAGACTGAACATATGAGGCAAGCAAACCCCAGCTGTCTGAACCCTAACTCGATTTTCCCCTTCCAGTGCCCAACAGCACATACTGTCCATCACCCCCCCAAAATAAACACAGTCCTGTCTCTTCAATATTTTGAGTACTTTAATAGCCATGCAAGTGCTGTTCTTTTGGGACAGACTATAGGATCTGTTGCTTGCCTATGGCCTGTGTGATTGACTTCACATGCTAACATATTTAGGTTCTTGCCAGGAACAAAATGTGAGCTCTGGTTCTGGGCTGCCCACCCTTCTCAGAATCTTGAAGGTGAGGTTATTCTACCAGGGAGGCATGACATTACATCATGATGCCATAAAGTTTAAGATGGAAAATCAAGGTTTGGGACCAGGACTACTACAGGGGCTTCTGGGGTACAAGTTATCAGCCACAGAAGATGCCCCAAGCATCATGCTTGGAGCTGCCCTGAGTGGCTGATGTTTGAACTAAGCATGGTTGGTTCTCAGGACTGACCTGAGAGAGCAACTTAAACTGTGATTCTCACCATTTCTTGTAAGAAAAGGGTCAGTCTGAGACAATGCTTGCTTCAGTGAATTTAGGTTGAGAGATTTAGACTGCAATGAACTTTTCCAAGGATTCTCTTCTGAATGTTTGCAGAAAATCCATATAACTCTTTGAAAGACTTTTGTGGCCATAGACAATTTCATTTTCTTATTATGGTGGCAGAATTAATTAGTTAACAGTTGTCTGAGAACAACATGGAACCTCAGAGATTCAGCAAGATCACTCTCCACACTTTATGCAATGAAACCACAAACTAGAGGGTAGTACAAGGGATCAAAAATGCATTTTTGAGCAGTTGACTTGGTCGTTTTGCTAGGTGGCACAGACTTTTCCCTCAGAACATGAAGTTTCAAGGCTTTCTGCAGCCAGATAATTACTGGGCACTGTGAACCCATCATCAGGAGGCACATTTTATAATTGCATTGGGTTGACATGAAGTGAATCATGATGGTAAAGAAGATCTCTGGATGTACTTTACACAAAAACTGAGCAGACACACTGTGACCTCTAGCACTTCAAGTTACAATGCTCCTTTACTGGGTGGCAATAGTGGAATTAGCATTGCAAAAGCCACTGTAACTGTGCTGGAGTGATATTCCAGGAAAGGAACTCAAAAGTGGCAAGAAAACAGAGATGAAATGGAATGGATCTGAGTGTAGCAACTTGAAAGAGCCCCTGCAGCTGGAGAAGGAAATTGGATGGAAACGGTACATTATCTCTCAGAGCAGGATGGATATTCAAGCTGCCATAGACTTGAATGAACATGGGGCATGATGTTCCCTGAAGTTGATGAAAGTCCTACGGTTAATTTCAGTGGTACAAGATTGAGTCCTGGGGTCAGTTCTGTGTAGGGGAGGGTGAAGAGAAGGTTCTATGAAAAGAAAACAACACAAAATAAAAGCAGAAAGGAATTTTCTGACTGCCTTGATTCATGGACGTGAACATTAACTTTGCATTACTTCCCTGCACACAAGCCAGGGCTCTTTGGCCGTAGTCCTTTGCAAGCAAGTCTGGAAACCAAAAGTGGCCCTGAGAGGGACATTCACACATGTCACTCAGCCCCAATTAGGTCCCATAGTCTCCCTCTAGTTAGTGAAAAGCAAAAAGCATCTCCACAGGTTACTAAAAACACCCAAAGGAAGATCCTGCTCTGAGAGCTCACCTGCTATGGACAGCATCTAGACATTATTCAGGCATTCAAGATAGGTGCTTCAAAGACAGAATCCAAAGAGCTTTTTTTTTGAGATTTGGGCCTACAGTCTTTTGCAGAGATTGTTCCTACTTTGCCAAAAAAAGTCTGAAAATTCCTCTCATGTCGTATGGCATGTGCACTTGGTATGACTTTTGTGATACAACTGCTAAAGACACAAAAAAGGCAATGTTTGCTGGGATCAAAGGTCTTCCTAGCCCAACACCTTCTCTAACAGCAGCCATAAACAGATACTTGGGTAAATGTAGGAGCACAGCAAGCATATATGCTATCATTCTGCCAGTCTGCAGGCGTTGTCAGCACAGGACATCCTAATCCAAGCATGGGTTCCTATGTGGTCTGTTTCTCTTCCATTAGCATGTGCATTATCCCCAGAACCTTGAGTAATTAACGTTACACAGCCACAAAATCAGCACCAGCTCTGCAAAGTGAAGATGTATGTCATAAACTGTCTCGGCCAGGAAGCAAAGTTAAGTGGGGATGACTGTGAGCCTTCTTACTGCAGAGAGAAGAGAATTCATCCTCCTTTAGAGAGTTTTTTCTTTAACCCTATCTGCACTCAGCTTTTAAGATAGATTGTGGAAATCATGCGCTGCTCTTCCTCTATCTGTATTATGAATAACAGTGCTACAAGAGCAAAACATTAAAGTTGGTAGGCTGGGAAAGCTGTGCAGTTCCTGTAAAAACTGGTTATTTTCCATGCCTTTCCATCAGGGATGTGAAAGGGGGCCAGTTGGTTGAAATCAATGGATAAGGAAGTAGATAACGACCCCTTCACAGCTAGGAACTAAGAGGTCCACATTAGGATTAAAAAACTTATTTCAGGAGCCTGAACTACAGTGGTAGCTTGCCAGGGGTCTACAAATCAAAACCTCTTGGAGACTACTGAAACAGATAAAGAGAAAAACATCAGCTTCCAGATAATTACATATGGTCATACAAAGAGTACCACATTAATCACAGATACACAGTTATTCTAGTATTCATTACTTGACTGCACTAGCTTGATTAATGCATAGTTCCCTATGGTTTAAAATATGGGGGTGTGAGAAATCAGAACAAGTGACTCTAAGCAATACATGAGCTTGAAAAAGCATGTAGCCCCAGACTTTGTCATTCCTTGGAATAAACGCTGTAGTTTTCCAAAGAACTTAAATAATAATAATAGCCAGCATAAAATATTTACTTGCACAACTGTATAAAAAAGATAGCAGAGTTGTGCTGTGGTCACTATGAAAGCTAAATAACTTGCCAGAATTCCTTCACAAAGCTCTGAAATATGTATCTGGAAAACACAAAGTACCAAAAGCAAAACAGGTTTCTCATTAAGGCTTTTCTATCCTTTAAGTGCCAGAGGCTAAACTGCATAAAATACTCACTGAAAACTTCTTCATAGGTCTTTTCTTTGTCATAGTCACAAGAACACTGAACCGCAACTGTTGTACTTGGCAAATAATATTAGAACCTACAAGTGAATTCAAAATATCTATTGCTAAGAGTAAGAATTCAGATGATTTTAAATTGAAAGTGCATGAGCAGGCTGGAGAGAACACTTGTCTGCTGCTACAATAATTTTTGCATGAACGCTTTTCAGCAGGGTGTCAGTTCTATGGGTGTGACATCATTAGAGACCTCTCGCTGGTATAGCAGACCTTGAGAGCTTGCCACTGCTGCTGGTCTATGGAAATAGCAGATGTACATTATAAACACACTCTTAAATTAATAACAGACCATTTTGGAATTGTAGATAGACAGGGCTGAGAGAGACCTGGGGGGAAGGGGAGTTGCCTTGTCTCTTACTCTGAGACAGGAAAAATTATGCCAGGCATGCCTGACAGATATTTGTTTTAGCTGCTTTAAAAGACCTCCAGTGGATGGGATTTCACAATTCTTCCAGAGAGAAAGGCTGCTTCAGTATTTGACTTCCTATAATGGAACAGCTTTTTGCTTAATATACTCAAACTGGACTGTTCACTGATTTGAGATAGTCCATATGACTGTGCAAATTTCTCTGTCTGTATCCTGGGTTTAAGAATCTGTCTTGAAGAATCATATTTATGCAAGTTCCAAGTTAAGGTGTTTTTCTAATTGTCAGTTTGTGAAGCTTCCCCTTTATTTCTGAAAGTCAGGCTGGAATTTTATACTTACAGTAACATAACCACACTAATATGTACAATCTCATGCCACATCCAGAAACCAAACTGACTGGGTGGGTGTTATTGATGATGCTGCAAATCTGAACAAAAGCTCAGCTCAGTTTTAAGATTGGAGACTGGGGTTTTAGGCTGCAGGGGAAAATCCATATATATTACACAGAAGCAGGGAAAATTGGATGTTATTCAGTAACCTTTGGAGCAAACACTCCCACAGAGAAGAAAAATAGCTTTGTGATTTGAAGTTTTTTGAATCCTTCGTTTATCCAAATGATTTGCCAGTGTGAATGTCTGTAAATCTGACAGAAAAATGAAAGGCATCAAATCAGAAAAGGATTAAATTATTTTCAGCCTTTGTATTTACAGCTTAGGCTGCTTCATCTGCAAATTTCCACCAAGCAGTTTCTGAATACATACTTCTCATGCATGGACATGGATATGACCTGAGTGACGCTCCATGCTGTCACATTCACCAGAGCTAAAATAGAAAGCTGTTTTCCTAGCTGGAAAAGAATTCACTTCAATAAACAGTTTACACAACCATTTGACAAAGACTAATAATTCTGCTTCTCAAGCATTTGTACTTGAGGCAAGTGGCTGTTTAGCAGAAAATAAACGAACAATCTTATAGTAACAACCACCCCATTGCTAGATGTTAGGGAAGCATCAACCTGGACTTATGATTTTAACAACATGACAAGAGTGCTTCACTTTCAGTTGCTGCCTTGTTCTGGGACAAACAGGAAGTTAAAGAGAAGTCTTTTCACATCCATATGATGATAGAAAGTTTAATCATCTCTCTCCAGAAAGATTATCCATGTGACTGAAAGAACACTGTACATTGCTTTTATTCTCAGAGAGAGATGATAACTCATTAGAGGTGTAAAAATAAGCCTGAAGCCTACTGCATATTGATAACGTGAATACAGAGTTAAGAAAGTGGGAACCTGGAACAGAATTTTTAACATGTGAGACATGGTATAATGCATATTGCAATGAACAGCGTTCACAGAGCTCCAGGCAATTGGTATAACCAGCTCTTCTCCCAGTACAAGCTAAACACCATGCTCAGTTGGAGTAAAAATGTCCAATAAGTGCTAAATAGAAATACACATTTTCTTTTATTCATTGAAGACAGGGAATGTGAAAAGAGCCTACTAGATTTTTAGCTTTCCATGTGATATTTCCTTCAAATTATAATTTGCCAATTTATTTTCTTTCTTTAAACAAATGATTCAGGTATCTTGCATACTAAGGTTTCAGAGCTTTTTAGTTTATTTCTTGAACAAGTAAGCAACAGTTAGCTAATTCTTGATCAAACAGGATATCTGAAACTACATGCAATAGCTATGATTGCTAGGCTAGTAAGTATGATGGCTTCTACAATTTTTGGTCCTGGTACATTTTCTAGTGGTAAATGAGCAGTGTCTATGCATGAACAAGTGATCCAGTTAGAGTTTTACAATGGAAGCAATTTTGGGCTTCCATACAGTGCTAACTGCTCTTCATGAAAACCATGAGAGGATTTTTATTAAGAAACTACATTTTTTCTCACTCCCAATTTTACTTTAAAAGACTGAATTGATTGAGAAATTGAGGAGAAAATTCATTCTTTCCCCCCTGAAACTCTCGATGATGTACAGCCCAATTTTTAGTTAAGGACTAGAAGGACACCCCAGGGACTACTGCTCGATAGGGAGAAAAATCATAAAAGCAGCCTCAGAATATGCTACCAGAGTACAGTGGACTTCAAAAGCTCTCTTGGCAGAGACTGGGAAAAGTGACTGAAAATTAGGCTTCATGGTTTCATTTCTCTTTTATTCTCTTTCTCACCAGAAGAGTCCTGATATAGATATGTATTTATATTGCTAATGAGAAAGTCTACAGATATATTTAAAGGGATAATTATTTATGACAAGAGATGAGAGAGACTCTTTTTTTCTTTTGGGCTTAATCTAGCCACACTCTGATGGGACTTGTATTTCCTTATGTGTTGATTTACAGGACATGGTTGAATTCTTTTGACCTGGAGTTCTGCAGTGCAAGCCTGACTAAATTCTGCTATTTTGCTCTAATTTATGCAGTTACAGGGGAATTGCCCTCTGCTCATGCATTAGAATATGAAGGATTGAGCAGAAGTAAATGGAAATGGGATTGGTGGATATTGATCCCTTGCAGACATGTCTCACTTAAGTATCTATTCTGTTATTATGCAGTTATTTGTATTCTTTCCTACTATATGCCATATGGCAGCAGGTGGAAATCCATCTGTGACTTCACTCCTCTGGACCTCAAAAGGGGAGATCAACGACAATTTTTGGAAATATTTGTAAAAAGAAAATAGGTAATTTAAAGTAAAAATATTCCCTGCTTCCAATAACATAATCAACTATTTCAACTGCATAAAACATGTAAATAGGTGATAGACTAGTGAGACTTGGTTATCTCTAGGTAGGCTCTGTTCCAGTACTCACTGAATTTAAGGGCATCATTTCAGCTGGTTGACTGAATCAAGCGTTCAATACCTATCCCTTCACTGAGCCATCTCAGTGTGCACCTAACTTACAGCAGAAAGCTGTGGTTGTATTAAGCATTTTTGTAGAAAGTAGAGCATTGCTAGAGCAGTGAACAATATGATGACATTTTGGAATCAAATGGAACAGGACGGAACAGAATATTTCCATTGGAAGGGAAAGCAACAATCATCTAGCCCAACTGCCTGACTACTTCATAGAATCACAGAATCACAGAATCATAGAATAGTTAGGGTTGGAAAGGACCTCAAGATCATCGAGTTCCAACCCCCCTGCCATGGGCAGGGACACCTCCCACGGGCAGGGACACCTCCCACTAAAGCATGACACCCAAGGCTCTGTCCAACCTGGCCTTGAACACCGCCAGTGACGGAGCATTCACAACTTCCCTGGGCAACCCATACCACCTCACCACAGTAAAGAACTTCTTCCTCCTTATATCCAATCTAAACTTCCCCTGTTTAAGTTTGAACCCGTTACCCCTTGTCCTATCACTACAGTCCCTAATGAAGAGTCCCTTCCCAGCATCCCTGTAGGCCCCCTTCAGATACTGGAAGGCTGCTATGAGGTCTCCACGCAACCTTCTCTTCTCCAGGCTGAACAGCCCCAACTTTCTCAGCCTATCTTCATACCGGAGGTGCTCCAGTCCCCTGATCATCTTCATGGCCCTCCTCTGCACTTGTTCCAACAGTTCCATGTCCTTTTTATGTTGAGGACACCAGAACTGCACACAATACTCCAAGTGTGGTCTCACAAGAGCAGAGTAGAGGGGCAGGATCACCTCCCTCGACCTGCTGGTCACACTCCTTTTGATGCAGCCCAGGATACGGTTGGCTTTCTGGGCTGCAAGCACACACTGCCGGCTCATGTTCATTTTCTCATCGACCAGCACCCCCAAGTCCTTCTCCGCAGGGCTGCTCTGAATCTGTTCTCTGCCCAACCTGTAGCTGTGCCTGGGATTGCTCCAACCCAGGTTCAGGACCTTGCATTTAGCATGGTTAAACTTCATCAGGTTGGCATCAGCCCACCTCACAAGCGTGTCAAGGTCCCTCTGGATGGCATTCCTTCCCTCCAATGTATCAACCGAATCACACAGCTTGGTGTCATCGGCAAACTTGCTGAGGGCACACTCAATCCCACTGTCCATGTCACCCACAAAGATGTTGAACAAGACCGGTCCCAACACCGATCCCTGAGGGACACCACTCGTTACTGGTCTCCAGCTGGACACTGAGCCACTGAGCACTACTCATTGCGTGCGGCCATCCAGCCAGTTCTTTATCCACCGAGTGGTCCACTTATCAAATTGATGTCTCTCCAACTTAGAGAGAAGGATGTCATGTGAGACAGTGTCAAAGGCTTTACACAAGTCCAGGTAGATGACATCAACTGCTCTGCCCCTGTCCATCAGTTCCGTGGCCCCATCATAGAAGGTGGGGAGGGACTCTTCATTAGCGACTGTGGTGAGAGGACAAGGGGTAATGGGTTTAAACTTAAACAGGGGAGGTTTAGATTGGATATGAGGAAGAAATTCTTTACTGTGAGGGTGGTGGGGCCCTGGAATGGGTTGCCCAGGGAGGTTGTGAATGCTTCATCCCTGGCGGCATTCAAGGTGGGGTTGGACATAGCCTTGGATGGCATGGTTTAGTGGGAGGTGTCCCTGCCCATGACAGGGGGGCTGGAACTCGATGATCTTGAGGTCCTTTCCAACCCTTACTATTCTATGATAATATGATTCTATGATTACTGGTCTCCAGCTGGACATTGAGCCACTGAGCACTACTCTTTGCGTGCGACCATCCAGGCAGTTCTTTATCCACCGAGTGGTCCACCTATCAAATTGATGTCTCTCCAACTTAGAGACAAGGATGTCATGTGAGACAGTGTTGAATGCTTTGCACAAGTCCAGGTAGATGACATGAACTGCTTTACGCCTGTCCATCAGTTCCGTAGCCCCATCATAGAAGGCCACCAGATTGGTCAGGCGGGATTTCCCCTTTAGTGAAGCCATGCTGGCTGTCACCAACCACCTTGTTGGTTTTCATGTGCCTTAGCATGCCTTCCAGGAGAATCTGCTCCAAGATTTTGCCAGGCACAGAGGTGAGGCTGACTGGTCTGTAGTTCTCTGGGTCATTCATTTTTCCCTTCTTGAAAATGGGGGTTATATTTCCCTTTTTCCAGTCATCGGGAACTTCACCTGACTGCCATGATTTTTCAAATATGATGGACAGTGGCTTAGCAACTTCATTTGCCAGCTCCTTCAGGACCCGCGGATGGATTTCGTCAGGTCCCATGGACTTGTGTATGTTCAGGGTCTTCAGATGGTCTCAAACCAGCCTCCTACAATGGGCCCAAGCTCTTCATTCTCACTGTCCCTGTGTCTGCCTTCCAAGACTTGGGTGGTGTGGTCAGAGCATTTGCTAGTGAAGACCGAGGCAAAGAAGTCATTAAGAACCTCAGCCTTCTCCAAATCCAGGGTAGCCAGTTCTGATAGATTCCAGAGGGTACCCACGTTGTCCCTAGCCTGTGTTTTATTTGCTTCGTACCTATAGAATCCCAGCCTGTTATCTTTAACATCCTTAGCCAAATTTAACTCTAGCTGGGCCTTAGCATTCCTAACCTGCTCCCTAGCTTCCAGGACAACATCCCTGTATTCTTCCCAGGCTGCCTGTTCTTGCTTCCGCCTTTTATAAGCCTCTTTTTTCCTTCGAATTTTTCTCAGCATCTTCTTATCCATCCGAGGAGGTCTCCTGGCCCTCCTGCAGCACTTCCTTCTAGTTGGGATGCAACACTCCTGAGCTTGTAGTTGGTGATCCTTGAATATCAACCAACAGTCTTGGGCCCCTGCCCTCTAAGGCTATATCCCATGGAACCTTACTGAGCAGGTTCCTGAAGAGGCCAAAGTCTGCTCTCTTGAAGTCCAGGGCAGTGAGCTTGCTGCATGCTCTTCTCACTGTCCTGAGGATCTCGAATTCGACCATCTCATGATCACTGCAAACAAGGCTGCCCTGGAGAGTCACTTTTGCAACCAGCCCTTCCATGTTGGTGAGCACGAGGTCAAGCATGGCACCTCTCCTTTTCGGCTCTGCTATTATTTGCAGAAGGATGTTGTCTTACCCAAGTTGTCAGGGCTCACCAAAGTTAAAGCAATATTGTTAGGGATATTGCCCAAATGCCTGTTAAGCATTGACAGGCTTGGGGAATTGGATACCTGTCTAAGAAGCCTGTTCCAGAGTTTGACTACCCTCTTGCTAAAGAAAGCCTTCCTAAGGGCAGCATTATAGGGATAACTTTAAAATCTCCCATATTCTTTGCATATTGACTTTTCCCTGCTACAATTTTCTTTTCCTGTTTTCCCTAAAAGTTCTGTTGAGTACAGAAAAAACATTAACCAGTCCTGAAGCTTCTTGTTATTAGACTAGTTCAGAATACTGCAGCTAAGAATTTAAATTCTCTAGCCCAACTCTCGCAGGTGTGAAACATTCCTCATCACTCCTTTAAAATCCAGTATTGACACAGGCGTTCTGCCTGAGGAAAGAATCTCAGCCCAGCCATTGCTTATCTTGAATCCAGCTTTGAACAATTTTCCATTCCCCTGCTCTACATCCAAAAAATACACATGCAAACAAATTTCAAGACCTCCAAAAAGCCTTTAAGTTGCCTCAGCCCTTCTTTTCTTGCTCCCAACCCTCAGCTCCTTGATTTTTCAAGTCTTGTAAAAAACAAGAACTTTTGTGAGGCTAATGCAAAATGCAAGAGAGGTTGGCTCAGCTGCAGAGGCAGTCACAAGCTTTTCTTCATGCTGTCAATAAAGACATTTTCATTCCAGTCTTGCAAAGCGCATATATTCTTATATCTTCGATCCCCTCTGTTCAGGCCACCTACGGTTCACCCACTGCATTCCCATCCCCACCAATCTAGAGAGGCTTTTGGTGACACAAGAAATCTGTTTGCTCTCCCCACCAACAGCTAGACCTTTGGGGCATAAACCTTCAAGCCAGATCGTCAGATGAGGAGTTGTCTCCCAGCTAAGTACAGTCCCATAGGTGTGTGCATGGAGTAGTGGTGCATGAAATGACCAGTAGAAAGTTATATGTGTCCCACCTAGAACTGCCTGTGGCTGGAGCCCTCAGTTGAGATGCAGAAGACCAAGGCAGAAGTCCTTATTCTAGTCCCTACACCACAGGTTAATGTGACCTAGGGTTTCAACATAAGTCTTCCTTTCTCACCCAGTGCACATTTAATTAACTTGACAGAGTCCCAGATTTGCAAGAATGAAGATGGTGAGTAAGGGCACCTCCCTGATACACAGGATCAATCAACCAGAAGGGAGACTTTAACCTGAATTTCCTGTGTGATTTAAAAACTAGGAAGCTGATTGATCTCAGCAGCATCCTCCATTCTTTAACAAACCCCTCACAGACATGTCTCAGAATTGATTCTTCAGTGCCTAAATAGCCTGGGAATTAGCCATTACAGAACTGCAATTAGGTTTTGACAAGGCCATTTAAAACTAGCCTCCTCTGAGAGCAGAGAGCAGGTAGAAAGGGAAGAAAACAATGATGCCCCAGTGCTTCAAGCAGGTTTAGTTCCACCTCTGAAAGGTAAATGAATTTGGAGCACAAAGGTTTTTGCTTAGACTATTGTCCCTAAATTACTCCGGTGCTTGAACAATTCCTGTTTCCTATTTCTTTCTCTCTAAATTCTCTCCTGCATTTCAGCCCCTTGCATCTATTCCCATAGACTATTAGGTGAGAGTTTGTTATGTTTAAATGTAGTTCAAAACAGAACCCCATATCCAAATATTAAAAATGGGAACTTCTAAAAATTGTCACAGAAGGTTTTGTTGAGTATGAGTGAGTCTCGGGTTTATGTATTACATAAACAACTTCACTTCCCTCTCTTCCTGCTGTATTTTGGAATGACATGTCACTTAAACCACTTCCAATAAGTATACGAATCAAGATTCAAAATCTCTTCCCATGTTGGGAAATTTACAAGTAAATTCCATGCTAGCCTGAATAAATCATGTTCTGTTCCACTTCACTAAGGTTTCTCAAGTAGTTCAGTCTCTAGCAACTATATTGTATTAATATGCAATAGAATGTACCAGTTCAGTTTGCATTGTTTTCCTTTGTTCATTTTTAATTCTTCCAAGTCCTGATAAAAACACATTTTCCTTTTTCCTTTACACAAAATATTTCCCTTATTTTATAGCCCAAAACTGGTCAGATGAGACGGTTACTTGCCTGGATGAATCCTTTCCTGCAGACCCCTGCAGTTGGGTGCTACCCACTCATTCAACACTACAAATGTGGAGGTGTTCTGCAATCACAGTTATTAACAGTGCCCATTAGGCCTTTAAGGTGTTTGCAGTATGACTGCAGAGGACTAGTGCAATAGAGGGAAGTCTGAGATGCAGCACAAAGGCAAGGCACGTAGAGCTTAACAGCATGCAGCTATCAGAGGGTGCCAGGAGCTCTGGTGAGGGCAGTGTATGTGGGCTGAGTGGTGGTGGACCATTCCCGGCAGCCTCTGGAACATCGGTCCCTATAACACCAGGGTCTTGGCCCAGGTGAAGATCCCAATGGAGGACATTGTCCTGCAGCCTGGGGCTGAAGGGTGCCTGGGGCCTCTCTCTGGAGCTGGGGCTGTGGTGGGAGCTGGACTTGTTGCCTGCAGCATGTGCTGGTGGAGGGCATTTGTCTGACAAACAAAGGAGCTGAGGGAAGAGATCCGCAGACTGCACAGCAGCAGAGATGATGAGAACTCTCTCATTACTTTGTCCAGATCTTCTCCAAGAGCCTAAACATCCAGCTGTACTGAAGGAGACACAAGGAGAGTCTGAATTTGTCTGGCTGGGAAACGAAGACTCACACAATGACCAAGGCTGGAAGCTTCTGGCTTCTGGCACCACGAGGATGGGACATCAACAGACTGAAGAAATGGGCTGATAGCACATTGGAAGCCAGACATGAGAGGTGATCGCTACTCTCTGCTCAGCAATGGTGAAAAACTTCTGAGTGCTATGTCCAGCACCGGGCTCCCCAGTACAAAAGAGACATGATGTACTGGAAATAGTCTAGCACAGGGCCATGACTGTGGTTAAAGGAACCAAGCATCTGTCATATGATAAGAGGCTGGGAGGTGGGACTCTTCAGCCTGGAGAAGACCCAAGTCTTACCCAAATAGCTGATGGACGACTTTAGAAGACCAGGCCAAACTATTCTTGGTGGTGACCAGTGAGGGGAAAAGAGGCAAAGAGAGCAAATGGAAATACATGAAATTCCACTTAAAAGTGAGAAAAAACCATTCTCCTGTGAGAGTGACTGAGCATTGGAGCAGTTTTCCCAGGGAGGCTGTGGAGTGATGAAGTTCAACCATGTTAAATGCAAAGTCCTCCACCTGGGTCGGAGCAATGCCAGGCACAGCTACAGGTTGGGCGGGGAGGAGATTCAGAGCAGCCCTGCAGAGAAGGACTTGGGGGTGTGGGTTGATGAAAAAATGAACATGAGCCGGCAGTGTGCGCTTGCAGCCCAGAAAGCCAACCGTATCCTGGGCTGCATCAAAAGGAGCGTGACCAGCAGGTCGAGGGAGGTGATCCTGCCCCTCTACTCTGCTCTCGTGAGACCTCACTTGGAGTATTGTGTGCAGTTCTGATGTCCTCAACATAAAAAGGACATGGAACTGTTAGAACAAGTGCAGAGGAGGGCCACGAAAATGATCAGGGGACTGGAGCACCTCTCATATGAAGATAGGCTGAGAAAGTTGGGGCTGTTCAGCCTGGAGAAGAGAAGGTTGCGTGGAGACCTCATAGCAGCCTTCCAATACCTGAAGGGGGCCTATAGGGATGCTGGGGAGGGACTCTTCATTAGGGACTGTGGTGAGAGGACAAGGGGTAATGGGTTTGAACTTAAACAGGGGAGGTTTAGATTGGATATGAGGAAGAAATTCTTTACTGTGAGGGTGGTGGGGCCCTGGAATGGGTTGCCCAGGGAAGTTGTGAATGCTTCATCCCTGGCGGCGTTCAGGGTGGGGTTGGACATAGCCTTGGATGGCATGGTTTAGTGGGAGGTGTCCCTGCCCATGGCGGGGGGGTTGGAACTCGATGATCTTGAGGTCCTTTCCAGCCCTTACTATTCTGTGATTCTGTGATTCTGTGAGTGTCCATCCCTAGAGACCTGACTGGACCTGATCCCAAGAAACCACTGTAGCTGACCATGCTTTGAGTAGGGACATTAGACTTGATGATACTAGAGCTGCCAGCCAACCTCAGCTGTGTCTTAAGAAAAACTGCCTCTTGTCAAACTTTTCAGAGCTGCTGAGAATGCTGATATTAGATTACTTTCCTGCTGAACATTCAGGACTGGTCAAACCCCAGGAAAACAGAACAATTACAATTTAGCAGCATTGCAGAAAAGGGCTTCTAACTCTTGGCACTTATTTATGACTCACCTCAAGGCACTGTATGGTTGCAAGCTGGATGGAAACTGTATAGAACTTTTCTAGTTTTAAACTTTTTTCTTTTCATAAGCTCTGCTTATGTTGCAATATACTTACTAGCTTGGTTTCAGGAGGCTGTTTGCATGCTGTGAACAACTGCCGGCAAGATCCTTAAGTGGAGAACCTCTTAAATTCAGAGACATGCAAGTGACACTGATGATACAGTAGAATGTTTAAGAATGTGGGAAAAGCAGAATTCTACCCAGAGTAGGCAACTTAATTAATTTTGACATGAGAGACACATATTCTGTACTTATCAGGCAGAATAAGAAGTACCAGGATGGGGGACCAGCCCATCTTATAAGAATGAAAAATACTTACTGTTCTTTTTGACCTTCCAGGAGATAATAGGGAGATTAAAGTTGTTCAAGTCATTTAGGTGATGTCAGTCACTGGTCTTTCTTTTTTCATTTTTATCAGTATATTAAATGAAACATATAAAGAATTTTAAGATTCATTCATATATTTGACTATCAGAGTAATTTTAATTAGTTTTCAGGCCAGTGTTTTCCTGCATAAACTTTAGAAGCAACACCTTTGATGTGATCTTCAAGATCTTTATGCCATATCTAATTTGTATCTTGAGTCTTCGTAGCTTCCTGAGTTATGCTTAGACACATATATAAATATGAACTGAATTTTGGCTCATGCAAACAAGTTTTTTCAATCCATCACATTTCTACTGTGCATTAGAACTGTATCTTATTCTAATTGAACCAACTTACAAAAGAAATGTTTATTAAAGAAAATTCACAACAAGCAAAGGCATAAAATATTCTTTATCCTAAACAAAGTCCCTCACCATTACCTCCATAGTCACCTGGCTCCGTCCATAAGGGATACCAGAATGCTTACAGATGAGCAGAAATCTTCAGCAATATAACTTTTCATCAAAGATGCAGATTTATGGAGTGGGAAAGGCTCATTTGAAATATATCAGATTTCACAGACTGTCATCAAATTAATTCCTGATGGTCTGTCCTCAGATTAGGTAACTCAGAAGCTCCGCATTGCTGCTATCAGGGTACTTGGTAAAACTAACGCTTTTGACAGCCTCCAAGTGTTACTATCATCACACCAACCTCACTAAACACCTACAAGGTCTGTGAAAGCATCGTTCACAAAATCCTTGGAAATTTTATCTTTCTTTTCAAATCCATACTTTCAAAAAACGAAGTTTCTTACAATGCAAAGCCACCACTTTTTGGCATGTTCTAACACCATTTGACTTTGCAGAGCACTGAAAAATGGTCCTGTCCAGAAATCGTTACCAGGAAACTGCATTTAGACCCACTGATGCTGGGATTTTTGCCTGAGTATAGACTTCAGCATTAATCTAGGAAAGCATAGCATCACTAAATCCAAATTAACACATCTGTAGAAGAACTGCATTAAAATATATCTTGCATCCACAGACATTTTGGGGGAAAAGTGTTTGTGAGATACAGCTTATCAGGTAGCTTCCCACTTTGGAGTCAAAACACAAAGGCTTTAGTTCTGGTTGTAGGAATTGCTACTTTGTGCCTCTGTTTTCCCACCAGTAAGACAGGATAATGAGCTCTTACTCCTTTATAAAGCATGTTAAGATCTACTGGGGTTACACTGATTAAGAAATAGTGATGTTTGGTTTTGCTGTTATTTAAAATAATGAAAATTAGTAAGCCACAGAATTAATTTGAATTTTCCCAACCTCCCCACTTGGATTTCTTGCTTATTACATCAGACCTCTGCAGAATTACTTAATAATGTCATATATAAACAGTATGTTATTATGATGATTTTTTAATACGATCAATCCACAATAAATATAAGCCATGAACCCACACTGTTAAAAAAAAAACATTGATGGAAATCTGTGCTTAAACTGCACAAAGCACAGCGTGTTAAAAAAGAACCGAACAGCAAACAATGCTCCTGGAAATGCGGAATTGACTTCCACAAGATACAAATAAGCCAAAACCTCCTCTGGCCTACTCAGCAAGCACATCTTGAAGCACTTCTGCCTACAGACTCTTAGGAATCATATTGCCCATCTCTAAACTACAATTTGCTGAGGGGTCACTCTGCTTGAAGCTGCTCTAAATTCAGAATTGCCAGCATCCCCACTGGGAGCAAGCCCAGAGTCTGCTCCTTGGTTCTTCCCCCCATTTCCATGTACGCATCCCCCTCTTGACCCCTCAAATTGCAGCCTCAGGAAACTGGTAGGTGGGAAAGAACAGGAAAACGGGAAGTTGCAACTTTTGCGGGATTTTGAGCTTGACAGCTCCTGAAATCAAGAAGGAAGGACGAAAGGGAAAAAAAATTATCTCCCTCCCAGGATTACATTGTGGTGAGTGAGATGATATAGAAAGGAGATCACTGTGAACACGAATGGAGAAGCTGCTGTCTGAAAGGGCCTATTTAATGTGCATAGGTACCAGGCTTAGAGATCCTGGTAATTCTTCAGCAGACACTGGATTTTCACAGACACAGCTTCTCTTCACCTGTGTATGATTCTATGATTCCACGATGGGAAGGACGTGGGCCTGTCAGAGCAAGTCCAGAGGAGGCCAGAGGGATAGATGATCAGAGGCTGGAGCACCTCGCCTATGGAGACAGACTGGGACAGATGAGCTTGCTCATCCTGGAGGAAGGAAGGCTCCAGGGAGACCTTAGAGTAGCTTCCTAAAGGGGCTGACAAGAAAGGTGGGGACAAACTTTTTCACAGGGCCTGTTGCGATAGGGTGAGGGGCAATGGCTTTAAACTGGAAAAGGAGAGATTTAGACTACATATAAGGAAGACATTTTTTATGCTGGGTGTGGTGAAACACTGGCACAGGTTGCCAGAGAGGTGGTAGATGTCCCATTCTTGGCGACATTCAAGGTCAGGTTCGACAAGGCTCTGAGCACCCTGATCTAGTTGAAGATGTCCCTGCTCGTTGCAGGGTGCTTGGACTAGATGTCCTTCAAAGGTCCCTTCCGATTCAAAAGATTCTGTGAGTCCATGTGTAGGCCAATGTCCTCGTATAATTTTCTTTATCACAACTCCAGCCCCCTCTTTACTTTTCAACTATTGGTGCGCACCTCTGCTCAGAGCTCTGCATGATGACTTTCATGTCTCTCCCCTCAGAGAGACCTTGAAAAATCCAAACCCATCAGCCTATCAGAAGTTCAGCCTATTTTTACTAATATACATTACCTGACCGTTCTCGGTTATACTTTAATAGTCCCTTATGAGGGCTCTTATCAAAAGTCTTTTGAAAACCAAGTGTGCTGTTTCCATCAGGTCCCCTGTATTAACACAGAAAAGAGCTCTAACAAGATAAAGAAGCACACTTTTTTTCTTAGAGAAGCAGTGCTGCTTTGATCCTGAGAAGCTATACTTATCCGAGCATTGTGCTGTTCTATCCCTAATTGAACCCTCAGTCAGGTTCCCTGCTATCATAATAAAGTTCACTGATCTGTAAAGCCTCAGATGGCCCCGAGCTTCATTTTGAAGATAAGCATCATGTTAATGAGTTTTAAGTTTTCAGGCCTCCTTGCTGTAAAGATTGTAATATATCCTCGTCAGTGTTGCTCCTGTCTGATGCTTGCTTTGTTTTTGAATCCTTGGATGAGTATCAGTCAGTCTGTATGATTTACTGCTCCTGGTTTTCACAAGTTGTATCACAGATTCAGTCTATTAAAGGCCACAATGTGATTTCAAATAAAAAGTGCCCTTTAAATAGGATTTTCCCCATGTTCCACCACAAAGATTGACGCACAAGAGGACTTTAATTCCTCTGCTTATTCCTATTACAGCTTGTAGAAAAGAAAAAAAAAATCACAGGAGTGGAACCTTCTTAAAGGATACCTTTTCCAATGTACCTCTGTGCCAGGATAGTACAAAACTCACTGTGAGATCACAGAGGAGAGTTCTCCAAGCAGGACTGAAGCCAGCAACATAAAACCTCGAGGTAATTTTCCATACTTTAATCGAGGAAGGAAAAAGCCCTCACAGTTTGTCTGAGCCCCCTCTGTAGATGCCTCGTCTCCTTCGAGTGTAAAGAGACCCCAGGGCAACTCCTAATTCAGGTACATCAATCGAATTCCTTAAAGAAAGAGGAGTATGAGAAGTGAAGAAACCTCCAGAGCTTAATTTGGAGCTCCTCAGTCAGGCTTCTGCTCTGAAAAGCATCTTTGCCTTCTCCAGGAGACCTCTGTTTTCCCCTCACTGCGGACCATCTCAAGGCACCCAGTTACACCAGCTCCCCAAAGTACATGTTTCTGTATACACAGGAAAACAGTGCTATACCCCAGTCTGCTGGACAGTCTACCCACACTTCCCAAGGTTGATGGCTTTTTTGCTGCAAGACTCTTAGAATGTTGTCCAACTGACATTATTTTAAAGACCCCTTGGTTTGAATGTAGTTTTGTTCATAGTGAGGTTGTGCAGTTGAAAGAGGAAAATATGAGCTGAAACAGTAGCACCACTTTTGAACATTAAGTGGAACAAATACATGCTCTTTTGTCAGTAAATAAAAATTGCATTAATTTTCCCTTTGGGAACCTCTGGATATTCCTATCCAGGACAGAGGACCAGGGAAAACTAGGGAAAGGGAAAGAACTGACTGGATGTGGAAATCCAGGCTGGTGCTTTTTTCCTGTTTTAGGGAATTTCTACTCAAATTTGATCAAGAAACATAAGATTCTGAGAAATTGTAATTTTCACATGATCAGGAAGGAGGTTGCTTTAAATTTTAATACAATGGCCAAGAAGATTTGGATGCATTCAGCCTTCAACCTAAGGATAAAGACTGCTGAGCACAGTTACTGAGTACATAGGCTGGATGCATTCTGGGCATGAACGTGAAATGGCAGAAATTGTTACTTGCCATGTCAGTACCTCCCAACATCTGCAAATGAAGTGCACTGAGTACAAGAGGATGGACTTGTTGCTACATCAGCAGACTGCTGCCCTGAGAAAATGGATCAGCAGCTAACCCAGCCACAGTGCTCTTCAGTCACCCGCTAAGCAAACTGCAGAGATAAGGCCTTTCAGAGCCATGAACAGTATGTTCCTCATTTTCTGTCTGGCTGAGCTTGCAGCATGGGGGCACTGGTTTGTGTACGTGCTGTGTCAGCTGAAACCAGCAGTAATTCCAATCAGAGCACATAATTAGAGATTCTCAGAATGTTTTGGCACGATGACATTTTATCCAAGTCAAAATATTGCACAGGTGGCTTTGATGATCTTTATTTTGAGGGAAAATATAACCTGTTGGTAAGGGCACAAGCACAGCACAGGACTGCCAGGTCCCCACTCTGCCAGATCTGAGGTAACCATACAGGCATGAAAAGCTTTGCTTTGAATCAGGGAGTTGAGCAGGGACATCAGACTGAGGCTATGTTTACACTAGCAAGGGATGCAGCAGGATGGGGAGGAATTTGTAGAGCAGAGTAGCTAGTGCTTGAGGGGCCAAAGCCTAAATTATAAGTGTTTTCAGGGCTAGCGCTAGCCTGGTTTCCTGGACTGAATGCCTATCAGCAGGTTGGAAAGCATCAGGTGTCCTTCAAGGGACATCCTTTAGCTGACTTTGACCCAAAAGGAATTCATTCAGTGAGGATGACAGTTACTTCATCTTACCTCTGACCAAAACAGAAACATTAATGTGTATGTACATAAAGTCCAACATACCAGGCTCATGATCTGACCAAGAAATATTGTTACTGCTCCAGTTTCGCAGTAAAACTTTAAGAATTTTCAGCTCAGTGTAGATCAGAAATGAATTAAAAATGTCAAAAGGCTCTTTGCAACAGAGCTGTTGGCATGTGAGTAGCTCTACTCAGTAAAACGTGCTGTTGTGCACCTTGAAGAAAAAACATTGTTCTGTCTCTCAAGTTGTCATGGAGACTCATTGACGTATTTGATGTCAAACTCTCTGACTTGATTCCCCATTAGGAAATGAGAAATAGAGTAACTCCTAACCTCAGAGACGTGCGGTAAAAACTAACGGACTTTTATAAAGCATTCACTATAGAGCTGAGGGAAAAAAAGAAAATTTGACAAAAATGTTATTATAATATTCTGTAGTGAATAAAATCACTTACTGGATAATGAAGGAAAGCTAAAGTATTGTACATTTGTCTATTAAGTAAGCATCCCTTCTTCTGAATGGAGATAGAGACTAGGGCCTACAGAAAAACAGTGCATGACAACAGGCTTCAGAATGGTGTCATCTTTATATGCCACATCATTTTATAGGGAATAACATATAATAGGATACATGCACAAGAAGACCAAAGCTAAGATAACTTTATCATAAGTGAAATAGGTTTGCAACTTTAAAGAAGACAATGTAGCTCTTATAGTCTAACATATCTATCTTTTTGTCTAACCAGCTCTCTACTAACACACCAGCGGAGTGACATTGCTCCTGAGATATGTTTGAGTACCTATGAATTAATAAAGAGTCTAATTCTAAGAGAGCAGAAAATATTAATCCCTTCATGTGTAAATGCATCCATCTGGGGGGCTGAACTGGGGGCTGATAGAGGCGTGATATAGATGCCTCTATCTAAATCTGCATTCTTTTAGGGCTCAGTACCATAGCTTTGCTCTAACTCCAGGAAAGCTGTCATCCTTCTGCTGCTATGAGAGGCAGCAGCACTGCAGGTCTTGTTCACAGGAACAATCTGCTGATACTCAGAGCTAATTCCTCAGCAGGACCCAGGGAGAAAATAGGAAACTCAGGCTGGTCTCTGGACTCTGGAATGAAATTCTGGAAGCCTTATTCAGACTGACTTTTTTCTTGGGGTAGGTTTCTATAGAGGCTATCAAACCAGCAAACCTACTGTTCTGTGTGGCTCCACATGGGGCACAGGACACCCATCACAAAATGCAGAACCAGACTGCAGCTTCCGAAGACTTTTGTGGCTATCTCCAGCCTCAGACTCCCTCCCCCCAACCCCTGACATGCTGGGATGTGCTGATTCAGAAGAAAGGATGTGTCTGTGGAAATTACAATAACAGAGGTTTGTTCAAAGACAGAAAATGTATCTTGGAGATGCGAAGTTTGCCTGAGTACAGATGGACCCTGGCAGAACACCTTGGGAGGCTCAGCCGGGGAAGAGCTGCTTAAATTAGCAAACAAAGACAGTGTTAGAACAAGACAATGAACATATTTACGTGTGAAATTAGAAGGCTGTAATCCTAACAGGAGCTTCAGCAGTCACAGAGGCAAATACCCAGCAAGAACCCGTAGATGCCAACAACCTTTGAAAGGCATCAGGTGGCAGGGGTGCCCTCAGAGCAGAGGAGCAGATTGAAGGGGACACCCTGCCTGTGTTTCTAATCCCAGCTTTATTCTCACCATGAGCTCCATGGCTCACTTCCACAGCCTGTGAATGGGAGGTAACACTCCCTCCAGCCCCCAAGGGTTTTGCTCACTGAGGTTGTTGCAGGCTTTGACAGTCTCTCTGAAGAAAGAGCACTCTAAAACTATCAAGCACTGCCACAAACACAGTATGCATTTCCTTTCACAAACTTTCAGATTAATTTAAGCCTCAAGTAACAGCGATTCAAGTGTCCTCTAAATGTGAATGGGATTGAGGATTTCATTTTTATCACTGCAGAGCACTAGGCATTTTATTAAACACTGGCCAAGCTGTCTGAAACGCAAACCATTCCCTAGCAGAACTACGACACAAAGTACAAACTCCTGCCTCTACCTTCAGCTTTATGAGAGTCTGAGTAAAACATGGAGAATCTACTGAAGGAACTAAAATATTTGTACCCCACACAGCACGCTTGAAAAAACCCTCACTTTGCCCTGAAATACAGTCATGCCTGGAATGCAAAGCTGGAGAAAATATCACAGATATACAGCCCTGAAGAAAAGCCTATAGGAAGCTGGGTAGATTGTGATTACCCAAGTTCTAGCCAAATCACCCGAAAGTTTGGATCAGTTTAAAAATATGGAAGGGTCTTCCTTATTTTTAATTTTATTTTTTTTATAAAATACAGCAAAGACCTTGATTCCATTTCTGACTTGAAGAATTGTCTAGCAGCCCTCAGACCTCATGATGATGCATTGATTTAGTGCTCAGTGTGGATGAAAAAAGGTGAGATGCAATGATAACCACTTGTCTCCTGTCATTAGCATTGATCTCTTGAGAACAGGAAAAAATGTTACAAATGCTGCGGAAGCAGGCAGAAACAGAGACAGTAGCTTCTATCTAGACAGTAATGCTAGTAACAACAACGAAGCTGTGGTCTCTCAGACTGCTGTGTGCGCTAGACAGGCTCATGGGGGAGCTTAAGTAGCTACCTGAGGTGCTAGACTACCCTGAAAATTGTGTTGCCACATCTTCTCTGCTATCTAGCCACCTACATTGGGTATATCTGTCTTTACTGTAGTCACACACCTTGTTACAGTACTTTTGAGAGTCTCCAGCTACAGAGATCCTTCACTTAAAATATTATATCTGCTGCTTCAAGTACAAATGGCCAAGTTAACAATCAGTCAGCATGCCTGGAAAAATACAGACAAACCCATGGCAGTTTAACAGCATGGTTATGAAAATGGTGTACAGGAGGTCCCATTGCCTTCATCCTCGCTGACTGCATGAGTCTGCCCAAGAACCGCCTGTATTGGAGCTGGCGTGTCCCTTTGAAATTACTCACTTAGTCTTTCCTACAACAAAAAATACAACTCCAGAATTCCCTGGGACAACTCATGCTACTTTTTACACAGCTGAACGGCACTTGATAGTTCACTACAAGATTTCCACTGAGTCACCACCAGGGCTTTGATCTACAATCATTATTACTGTTGCCTGGTTTCTGGCCAATGAGAAGAAGGTCCGTGAAAAGAAGTAAGAACTGGCGGGCAAAACCTGTCACAAAAAGCCTATCATTTGTAAGTTTTGTCAAAAGCAAATGGTCTGAAAATAACAAAGATATTCCTGTTTTGGTTTTCCTACCAGCCTGTTGCAGATAAACTGAAACCCAGAAGGCTCATGGCTATCACGGTGATGTAACGTGATGACTGTCAGGCTCCTGCTGTCTAGGGCACTTGTTTCAGGGCCTGAGGCAGAATTATGTGTTAGTGTCAAATCAAAAGTGGCCAGACATTGGCTCCTGCTGTGGGCCAGGGACTAACACCGGGATCTCCCACATTCATGGGTGTCTCACACTCCCATACAACTATGGGCTGGGACTCTATCTGGCTTGTTGGACATGCATTGCACAGGCTCCCATTAGGTACTAGGTATGGGAGAAAAAGGTTCAAGCCCTCGGTTTATGTATTTAATAGTAAGTGAAATCTCTAGAAAGACTATGTTTTATCACTGAAGCTGCCTCCAGGTTAGGACAAGCCTGCCATATGGCCCACTGAAGACCCATCCAAGTATTTTGAGTAACATGTAATTGCTTTTAATCAACAACCAAAAGCCAACATCAAAAGGCCTTCCTTTGAAACAGAAAACTCTGAAATCTCAAATAATTTCCTGCCCAGACCAAGGTACAAAACTGCAGAGCTACAAACTGGACATTTCTCTAAATTCAGTTACTCTGGCACTACAAAAGGCTAAGCAGTTGAGAAGAGATCCCTGTGCAGAGGGATCCTGACCAAGCTGTAACAGTATTCACAGGCACAGAAGTTAGTGATGTGTCAGCCATTAATATTTTTAAACCTCAGATTTACAGAAGGATTTTCTTGTCTGTATTTCAGTGCCAAAACTCATCGGATTCTCTTGTGTAACTGATTAAAACAGGAGATGCTGACAGCTCTATCAGACAGATGACTCTTGAAACTTTCCTGCGCTATTTCTAAGGTCAAAAAGACCTTAAAATGTGAACTGCCCCCCTACATAGAGGATGAGGATTTTATTTTTGAAAGGACTGCAGGCTGCTGATCACATCCCAAGGGAGAGTCACAAAGACTCCCAGGTAATGCAGCTCCTTGTGGAGTTCCAGGGGTGGCATTAACTGCTAACAGATGACATCCCGAACTCCAGACACCGCCAGCTGCTAGAAGCCCTTCAGTTCACCTTTAAAAAACACAGCTGCAGTTTCATTTCGCAGAAAGGCAAAAACAACATCCATGGGCAAACTTGTTCAGACCCAGTTTGGCATCACGTCTGCGTGGCTGTAAAGCACAGATCATCTGCAGCAGCAATTAAAGTTGGAGGACGAGGAAGAGGTCAGTGGACCAGTCAATAATCAGCGCACCTTTTCCCCACAGCTGGCACACAACCTTTCTGCAGCTTGTTGCTTAATTAAGGTTTGGGGTTTTCTGTAGTGCACTTCTGCCATCTAGAGGCTTCCCTGCCCTGCTGAAAATCTTTATCAGGAGGACTTTTTTCCTTTCTATATCCCAAACATTCCTAATTAGGTATTAAACCCCTGATTAAAGGATAAGCAGGCTAAGACTGATATCACATATGACTAATCTAGAATTAAGAATAGGCTGGAAATAGTAAAGGATTTCTTGTGGATCACAGATTTGGTGGGCTGCAGACTTTATCATACAATTATATTTCATAATAAGCTCTTTAAAATAAAACATCTTTGGAGCAGGGGGATCATACAGGAGACCTGAATCCATGCTTAAAATAAATCATCCTAAAAACCCGTGTGATACACTGGTATTTTAAACATTCTCTCTGACTGCAAAAGAACAATCTTTATGTTTATCACCCACAAAACTATTTGACTTAAAATGAAGGTTGATCCTGTGATTATTACAAACCTTTTACTAACTGCATCACTAGAATGCTGCAGTTAAGCATCCTTAAGCACATAAAAGTAAGGGGATTTACATTACGAATCCCTCAACTCACCCTGTCACACAGCAACCCACCCCACATGGCTAGCTGACCCCCAAGACATACTTAGTACATCTTCCAACATCCTCAGCTCTTGATGTGAGTCTCAGCTATTTTACAAGAGGGAAGACAGTCCCATTAGCTCAGCTGCATGCTGCCCTGTATGCTTTAAGCACCCCTGCTATGCTCAGCCTTTGTATTTAAAAGCCAGAATCTCTTCTTCCTCTCTGGGTGAGGAACTACCGACTACTCCATCAGGAGACTGAGTATGCAGAAGAAAGCAGCCAGGGAGAGATGAGCATGGCAAGCTGAAAGCCCTAAGGCAGGATGCAAATCAGGATTTAGGATGAGTTTGCACTGCACTGTGAGGGCTGCCTCAAGATTGCCTTTGACACCACTCTCCACCGCTTTGATGCCAAATAGGAAAGCTGAGCTCCAGGGACTAAGCTAAGGGCTGTCCTGCATGGTGTTTGTGTGCCAAGCACATCTGGCAGGATGTTGTCAGGCATATTCAGAGAGCTCATGTTCAGGCTATAGCACAAGATAGCTGTGTGGTCTGAAAGGAAGTGGACCATGAGCCAGTATTCTCAGAGTTGCTCTTGTGCATCTATCAAACCCATCCACCCATCAAACACAGTGCAGTACGCTCACTCAAATGTCAACCACCTCAGCATAAAATACACCCCCAAAATTCTTGTTCAACAAATGCCACTCACCTGAAGCCTGAAAGTTCACCAGGAAGGTCTGCATCTATCTGAACCTCTGTGTCCGCAAGCCTCCTGCTCCCCCTAAAGCTCTGCTTGAACCTTGAAGTTGGCGTGGAGCAGGGTCCAAGTGCCCTCAGCAACCACAGCCAACAGCTATGTTTGGCAAATACCTAGAACACAACAATAGGAACAGCCTGTAAACAGCATATGGTTGCAGATTTGTTTCCTTACAAAGAAATGGGTGGAGGAAATGGTTTGAATTTTTCATGCAGTGTTGGTTCAATGTAAACTGCATGGTGTGAAGAGAAGGCTTGGGAAGACATGTCAGCCCGCTGCCCATCTTCCCAGGGACATGCTCTGAGCACTGAAGAACAAAACCCCTCAGCACGTGCTCAAAAGTGAGCTCTGCTCTGCATTTGAAAGAAGAGAAGACTATGTTTGCTGTTGGGAGTGAAACCTGGGACCTCCTCACATGGCTCCAAAGGGGCAGATTTCAGTAACATCCCGGTGTTACTGGCTCCTACTGGTCTGTACTGCGTTCCTCCCTGCTCTCTGTACATCTCTTTCAATACAGTTTCGGTAACTATACAGGATTTGTATACCTTAATACTGAATTTTGGCCTCAGCTCTGAAACCAACCTTATATCCCAAATAACCACTCACCATCCAGGACTTACTGATCCAGATGAAGCCTTTAATGGCCTGAAGAGCTCTGACATTTTATCCATTTCAGCTGCCCAGGAAAACAGGTATCAGGCACAAGCAGCACTGCCCTATCCTAGAAAACACTCAGAGGAAAACATGGGAGAGAGAAGAGCACAGCAATAGCGGAGCCCAAATTACCAGGGAGCTCCTTTGGTTCTGATATCATCGTACAACAGCCCCAAGCCAGCTCATGTTGGGGAAGAAGCACAAGTGCCAGAGAAAGGCCTTGCCAGTTTTTGTGTGATAGTGGAGGCCAGGGCAGGTTTACCAGCACAAAGCACATCCTTTCCAGCAGCTGCAAGGAACAGAGTCCCTGAGATTTGCCTCTTTCGAAGATACGAGGGACTACTCTGATGAGTGGTTATTCCCATCTACTTCACCAGCCTTTAAAGGATTTGCTGTGGTACAGGGCTACCTCCCTGTGCACAGGGCCTCACCCCACCAAGTGCTTTAAAGTTACAGGAAAATTCAACTTACATCTCAATCAGATAAACCCTTCATCTCCTCTGCCAAGCCTTAATCCACTACGGGTGTCCCAGGAATAAAGGCCATAAACAAGCAATAGAAACATCCTGCAGAGAAATCTTTTTGCTCAGTGCTCACCATGTGGCTTACACAGTGGGATAGCAGCAATACCAATCATCACTATTATCATCATGAAAGACAGAAGGAAAAATACCCAAAGAAACAAAATTGAACAGGGAAGCACACTTTCCAGATCAAAATTTAAAGTAAAGGCTGCACTCGAATATGTTGTGATTTAACTGAGGGAAGTTTTTATTCTTGCTGTGTTATAAAATACATGGCAAGATGTGACTGAGCAGATATAACCAAGTACAAACTTCTCCAGGGAAGCAGGAGAAAGGCACTGTATTAGAAACAGCAGCTGAAGACAATGAATTGGATTTCAAGACCTATATTCTGTTTTTTTTAAGTATTAATATATTGAATTACACTGTTGCTGCTAGTATTGTTTTGATCTGACTACTGCCATGGAAGCGATTGACTAGTGGTAATGACATAATTCAATATGGTAATATTAAAAATACCAAGTATTAAAAAACACTGAAATCTAAGTCTTTGGCTTTACTTGGTGACATACATAAAAATCTGAGCATGACATTGGTGCAAAATCACCAACAAAACCCTGCTGGAAGTTTCTTCCTTGTCTGACTTCAGTCTAGTTTTAATTGCATACCCAATCCTGTTAAAACATCCTAGTTGGTCACTTCGGATAGATTGTTCTTCCCTTTGTCTTCCTCCAACGTCCTCCATAACATGCTATTTTCAGTTGTGCAAACAAAAGCCCTATCATACATAGCCATTTCTCATTCACTATCAAAATGCTAGCTTAGGTCAGGTAGTGTGAGATGTCTAAATGTTCATCCTACAACCCTTCTGCTACTAAGCCTTGGCATGTAAAGGTGTCCTGTCTGAGGTCCCCAAGATAAATTAGATGTCTACTTTTGCTTCTCTGTGGTGGCCTGACCCTGGCTGGATACCATTTCCTCATGAAAGCTGCTCTGTCACTGCCCTCCTCAGCTGGACAAGGGAGAGAAAATATCACAAAAGGCTCGTGGGTTTAGACAAGGACAGGAAGAGATCATTCACCAGTTACTGTCATGTGCAAAACAGACTTGACTTGGGGAAATCAGTTTAATTTATTACCAATCAAATCGGAGCAGGGTAATGAGAAATAAAACCAAACCTGAAAACACCTTTTCCGCACCCCTCCCAGGCTGAGCTTCACTCCTCATTTCTCTACATCCTCCCCCACAGCAGCACAGGGGGAAGGGGAATGGGGGTTGTGGTCAGTTCATCACACATTGTCTCTGCTGCTCCTCCCTCCTTAGGAGAGGACTCCTCGCACTCCTCCCCTGCTCCAGCGTGGGGTCCCTCCCACAGCAAACAGTTCTCCATGGACTTCTCCAATGTGAGTCCTTCCCATAGGCTGCAGTTCTTCATGAAGTGCTCCAGCATGGGGTCCTCCCCAGGCTGCAGGTGGAGATCTGCTCCCCATGGACCTCCATGGGCTGCAGCAGCACAGCCTGGCTCACCATGGGCTGCACCATGGGCTGCAGGGGAATCTCTGCTCCAGTACCGGAAGCAACTCCTGCCCCTCCTTTTGCACTGACCTTGGTGTCTGCAAGCTCTTGCTCTCACATATTCTCATTCCTCCCTTCCAACTGATGTTGTGCAGGGGTTATTTTCCCCCTTCTTAACCATGTTACCCTAGAGGTGCTACCACCATCACCGAGGGGCTCAGTCTTGGCCAGCTGTGGGTCCGTCTTGGAGCTGGCTGGCACTGGCTTTATCTATTGCCTCTTCTAGCAGCTTGCCACAGAAGCCACCCCTGTAGCACCACTCTACCAAAACCTTGTCACAAAAATCCAATACAACCTCTTTTTATTTCCCGCCAGGCATTGCCTGGAACAGTGTTAGAGGTATAGAGAGGATCTGAAAATTCGAGGGAGGTTGGTCTCTGGGGTAAAGCATTGCCAGCACAGGAGTTAGAACAAAGCTTATGTCAAACACAGCAGCATAAAGAAAGGTGAGATGGTTTTGGTACTGTTGCTTGTTTTTCACATGCCTCATCTCAGACTCAGCTCCTCCTCCTGTGTTTGAAATTGGAGGTCCAGGGAAAAGGTCAAGAGCATCGTACTCCATGTGGCCAGTGTCATTGATTCATCCAAATTCAAAGCCAAAGCAGATACTACAATTTAAATGAACATTGTGCTTAAGAACAAATTGCACCAGAAAATATATTACAGGCCCTGCTCTTACATTTGATGAACTGTATGTCTATTGATTTTAAAATATATTTTTCTTTCTCATTGTCACTTAAATGTATGGGATAGTGACTGATTCATGAAGCAGTAGGTATTGTTTCTTCAAGTCTGATGATAATTACTTTTATTTAATGAATAAGTTCCAGGTTCAATAAAAGACCCATCTGGCTTCATATAATAAATTGATTTTATGGGGCTGCTGTGAAGTGGAAGACAGAGAGAGTTTTTATTGAATCTAGGCCCAAACATGATATATCAAAACTCTCATTTTCAACCTATTTCATCTGTTAATAAAACTCCATTTAATATCCTTGGATATTTTTCAAAAGGTTTGTCCTTTATCCTCTTTGTTGTAATTAGCATGGAGGGTAATTAGTTTTTACATAGGCGTTCTCCTTCATCTAGATACAAGTCATCTAAATTATTTTCATTTGCTTATGGAAATGAGAACACCACGTTTTTATTTCTCCTTCAATTGCTCCCTGGCGATTACCTTAATTGAAATTACTATTTCTACACTGCTCTTGTGGAGTTTAACTCTTCAGAAACTGTTGCAGTGGACAACGAGCCTGGAGCCTTCAGTGGATGGCAAACGGACTGTCACTGCATGGGGCTAAAGCCTCCAGTTGCTATGGCAAGTACCATGACAAGAAGGCCCCAGGAATCCTGTGATGCTGCCTGGACCCCTGTGAGCAGCCAGGGGTGGGGAGCACGGTTCTGCCCCCCTGCGTGCTGCCTTGGGAAGTGGCTAGGGTAACTTCCACCCGGTGATGCCGAACTGGCGTCCCACCACCGGCTCATCCTCCTCACTCCACAATGGGAAACCATGAGCCCTGAGCCACAGTGATGGCTCTGCCTGCCTCAAATCCATCACCATAGTAACTGAAATCTTCTGGATGCCCTAGCTTGCAGTGCTGCATCTGTAAACACAAGCAAGAGCAGGAGGTGAGGTGAAACGGTAATGAATGCTTCACTTGGCAAAGGCTCCTCTGTCACAGGGCTTACTTTTTCAGTCAAAGGGTTTTCCAAGGAGGTAATTTTGAGGGAGATGTTGTGTTGCTGTTAAAGCACCTCTATTTCTTTCTTTGCTCAGGAGGGCTGTTATAAAATGAAAACAGATATCCACATATTCTTGCAATTATTATATTTTTGACTGTTTAGCATGCAATGCAGTGTCACATACAAATCTCTATCTGCATCTAATAAATATGTATTTTCTAGAGTATCTTTTATTTGGGATAATATTTACATGCAAATAGAAATGAATATATATCAATATTAAATTAATATAAAATTATAAATTGCAATAAGAACATAATTATAAAAATATTTTTATTTACTTAGTAAAAAAAAAAGTAATTTCTGGATTAAACGGGATAAAGCCATTCAGACCCCAAATTTATTCCTCTCTCCTTTTGATGTGAAATGTAAATTTCTTCTTCATCACAAAGGATTTTTCAGATTTCATAAATACTTTTCTTTGATTAAGACTATTTTCAATTCATTACTAATATTTCAGAGACACCAACTTCTCGGACTGTTGTTACTATAGTTTTGCTGCTGCCTCGGCTGATCTTGATGACATTCTGAAACTGTGCTCTCAGACTCTAATGAGAGAGGAGAAGTGTGTGGAATACCGAGAGATGAAATAGAAACTATTAAATAACTTGGAAATTAGTTTTCACTTCCTAAAAGAATAACTCATTTTAAACAACATGGACACTCTGTGTGTGGGATACATGTAATCTGTCATTTCATAATAACTATTATTCGATCTTTAATGTGTCCAGGAATGCCTACTCTCACTCTTACTGGGGCGCACTTGGCCCAAGATTTACTTCAATAACATTTTCTTGCTTTTCTAGTTCTTGGGCTCCCATGTAATGTGTTAGGGCTTTTAAAAGATCCGAGAGCTCACTCGGAGTATTTTGATTGATTACAAAGGAGCAAGTAACTTTGTGCTCCAGCTGAATAACGCACACAATAAAATGTTGCTTAGTATGACTACATTTAATACCTGTTTGACATCTTTATGTCATAGTCTCAGCGGCATCTTTTGTTTAATATTAAGGTCATTACAAACATGCAGCTTGACTGTTCTCACATCAGGAAAAACATTTTCAAAGTTAATGTAGTAAAACTGGGAGTGCAAGAAAAAAAGACCCATAAAAATGAAGCACAAAATAAAAAACCTGGGCAAGCACATTTATTCAAGAATCATAGAATCATAGAATAGTTAGGGTTGGAAAGGACCTCAAGATCATTGAGTTCCAACCCCCCTGCCAGGCGCAGGGACACCTCCCACTAAACCATGCCATCCAAGGCTATGTCCAACCCCACCTTGAACGCCGCCAGGGATGAAGCATCCACAACCTCCCTGGGCAACCCATTCCAGGGCCTCACCACCCTCACAGTAAAGAATTTCTTCCTCCTTATATCCAATCTAAACTTCCCCTGCTTAAGTTTAAACCCATTACCCCTTGTCCTCTCACCACAGTCCCTAATGAAGAGTCCCTCCCCAGCATCCCTATAGGCCCCCTTCAGGTATTGGAAGGCTGCTATGAGGTCTCCACGCAGCCTTCTCTTCTCCAGGCTGAACAGACCCAATTTTCTCAGCCTATCTTCATACGGGAGGTGCTCCAGTCCCCTGATCGTCCTCGTGGCCCTCCTCTGCACTTGTTCCAACAGTTCCATGTCCTTTTTACGTTGAGGACACCAGAATTGCACACAATACTCCAAGTGAGGTCTCACAAGAGCAGAGTAGAGGGGCAGGAGCACCTCCCTCGACCTGCTGGTCACGCTCCTTTTAATGCAGCCCAGGATACGGTTGGCTTTCTGGGCTGCAAGCGCACACTGCCGGCTCATGTTCATTTTTTCATCAACCCACACCCCCAAGTCCTTCTCCGCAGGGCTGCTCTGAATCTCCTCCCCGCCCAATCAGCTCTGCATGTGTACCCAAGGACATACCTAAGAAAGGAAGAGACCTTTCAGCTGATGGCTGCTTTTACCTCTGCAGTATGGAACAAAACAAGCTGTGATGCATCTGCAACCCTACTTACATGTCCAACAAACGGGAAACAAGTTACAAATGACTGAATCCTGTAAGCTTTGTTGCTAAGGAAGAAGAAAACCCCCAAATTTCAAATGCTCAGATTTCAGATGTAACACTGATGGCAGAAGAGTACTTGCAAGCAGGTGCAAACCCGGTAAAGAAACACACAGAGATACGAAAATGTAGAATAGGGGATAACAGCTCAGAGTCACCCCTCAAGGCCAAACTTCACCTTGCAGAACTGTCTGATTATCTTTTAAAACAAAACCAAGCAATCCTCCAAAACCTACCCTGGGTATCAAATATTTAAGCTGTGTAATCACCAGAATATCCTCCCCTGGATTCCTGCACATTGCTTCAGGGATCAATTAAAAGCACAACATCTTCCTATCAGTCCTGCAGGTTTCATCCTCTCAGCCACTGGGACTCAGGGGTTGACAGCTGCCAAAAGCATAAAGCCAAATACCAAACGAGATACCAAGGGCAAGAAAAAGGCAAGAAGGGGAGGAAGGTGAAAGCAACCTGCTTGCTGTGACTATTCGTACAAGTAAAGTGCTTTAAATATTCATCTTCAGAACTAGAGTAACTAGTGCCATTGCCGACAATGGCGTGGCACAGTACAAACTGAGGAAGGAGGATACACAGGGCTGAGGGTGCTTCATTCCTGTACCCTGCAGGAATAGGTGCACTTGAAGTGATGCTGTGTAAGGAGAGTTCATCTGAAAACAGCCCCTGCCCTGTGATGAGATCGTTTGGTTTTTTCTAACCCATCTCTGATTTTGCCACAGCATTAAAAATGGAGAAGCAGAGATTGAGGCTACCATGGCAGAGAAGCCAGACGATAATTAAGCAAGTAGTATCCTTTGTACCACAGTCCTTGGGCAAGGCAGCTTTGCACAAGGCAAGGTTCTGGCAACGACATACCGCAGAAAATACTTTAAGAGATAACTAAGGGTCAGCAGCTAGGATGGGGTTTTTTACAACGGAAAGGAGGGATTCATTTTGGAGATATGCTGTAGTATTGGTATTGTAAGAGGAGGTTAACCAGGGGAAGTGGAACATCTTGGAGGCTGGAGAAAGAAGTGGGTCTCACATGGCATCACTAGTGTCAGGGGATTTCCAGAGATGAGGAATTCACATAGATAGGGGTCCTTGTTGAAGGGGGTTTGAATTAGTTGTCATCTGGAGGGCAGCTGGGCTGGATATCCCTGAGATTTCCTCTCTGAGATGTCCCAGCCACTTCCAGATAAAATTAAAAAATTGTTGTTTAATGGTTTCTGTCATAGAAATAGAAATGATGCCATAAAAGCACAGGTAAGAGTTTTCACTGCCTAACTGCAAGTGCCATTGGCACTAGAGGACTAGTTTTCACTGCTCTTGTGCAGCTAATGGAGATGGGCTTCTGAGGGATTCGGCAGAAGCCCACTGCAGATGCTCTGATTTGCCTCTTCTAGATACAGAGGGAAGCTGGATGAATATAATGGAGCTCCTGTGTTTCAGATAGCTAATGTAGATAAGACAAAGCATGCTTAAGCCAATAACTCACAATGAATTGAGTGTTAAAGACTTCCCACATGATATTAATGCCTTCTTCACTTCCGTTTTCAAAACCAATGATGGGCCTTGGGACCCCCAGAGCCTTCTGTTGGAAGACTGTGACTGGGGGATGGCAAACACCCAGCCGCCTCTGAACTTGTTCAAGACTTGCTGTTCCATCTGGATGTGCATAAATCTAAGAGGCCCAATTAGATTCATCCCAAGGTTGGCTGGCTGGTGACATCATGGGACCTCTCTCCATTGTTTTTCAAGTCATGGGAGTCTGGAAAGGTCTCAGTTGACTGAAAGATGGCAAATGTTTTCCCAGTTTTCAAGAAGGGTAAGAAGGAAGACCCTGATAATCCCAGGCCTGTCAGTCTCACTTCAGTGCCTGGTTAAACTATGAAGATGGATATTTGGGGGGTTGTTGAAAAACAAGTCAGAGAATACATAGTCACTGGTAAAAATTCGAAGGAAAAAAGAGGCTTATAAAAGGCGGAAGCAAGGTCAGGCGGCCTGGGAAGAATACAGGGATGTTGTCCGGGAAGCTAGGGACCAGGTTAGGAAAGCTAAGGCCCACTTAGAATTAAACTTGGCTAGGGATGTTAAGGATAACAGGAAGGGATTTTATAGGTACATTGCCAATAAAAGACAGGTTAGGGACACCGTGGGCCCTCTCCAGAAGCTATCAGGAGAACTGGCTACCCTGGATTTGGGGAAGGCTGAGGTTCTTAATGACTTCTTTGCCTCAGTCTTTACCAGCAAATGCTCTGACCACACCATCCAAGTCCTGGAAGGCAGACGCGGGGACGGTGAGGGTGGGGACCCTGGGCCCACTGTGGGGGAGGATCTTGTTCGGGACCACCTTAGGAACCTGAATGTATACAAGTCCATGGGACCGGATGAAATCCATCCGCGGGTCCTGAAGGAGCTGGCAAATGAAGTTGCTAAGCCACTGTCCATCATATTTGAAAAATCATGGCAGTAAGGTGAAGTTCCCGATGACTGGAAAAAGGGAAATATAACGCCCATTTTTAAGAAGGGAAAAATGGATGAGCCAGGGAATTACAGACCAGTCAGTCTCACCTCTGTGCCTGGCAAAATCTTGGAGCGGATTCTCCTGGAAGGCATGCTGAGGCACATGAAAACCAACAAGGTGCTTGGGGACAGCCAGCATGGCTTCACTAAGGGGAAATCCTGCCTGACCAATCTGGTGAACTTCTATGAAGGGGCTACGGAACTGATGGACAGGGGCAGAGTAGTTGATGTCATCTACCTGGACTTGTGTAAAGCATTTGACACTGTCTCACATGACATCCTTCTCTCTAAGTTGGAGAGACATCAATTTGATAGGTGGACCACTCGGTGGATAAAGAACTGGCTGGATGGCCGCACACAAAGAGTAGTGCTCAGTGGCTCAGTGTCCAGCTGGAGACCAGTAACGAGTGGTGTCCCCCAGGGATCGGTGTTGGGACCGGTCTTGTTCAACATCTTTGTGGGTGACATGGACAGTGGGATTGAGTGCGCCCTCAGCAAGTTTGCCGATGACACCAAGCTGTGTGGTTCGGTTGATACGTTGAAGGGAAGGAATGCCATCCAGAGGGACCTTGACACGCTTGTGAGGTGGGCTGATGTCAACCTAATGAAGTTTAACCATGCTAAATGCAAAGTCCTCCACCTGGGTCGGAGCAATGCCAGGCACAGCTACAGGTTGGGCGGGGAGGAGATTCAGGGCAGCCATGTGGAGAAGGACTTGGGGGTGTGGGTTGATGAAAAAATGAACATGAGCCAGCAGTGTGTGCTTGCAGCCCAGAAAGCCAACCGTATCCTGGGCTGCATCAAAAGGAGTGTGACCAGCAGGTCAAGGGAGGTGCTCCTGCCCCTTTACTCTGCTCTTGTGAGACCTCACTTGGAGTATTGTGTGCAGTTCTGGTGTCCTCAACGTAAAAAGGACATGGAACTGTTGGAACAAGTGCAGAGGAGGGCCACGAGGATGATCAGGGGACTGGAGCACCTCCCGTATGAAGATAGGCTGAGAAAATTGGGGCTGTTCAGCCTGGAGAAGAGAAGACTGCGTGGAGACCTCATAGCAGCCTTCCAATACCTGAAGGGGGCCTATAGGGATGCTGGGGAGGGACTCTTCATTAGGGACTGTGGTGAGAGGACAAGGGGTAATGGGTTTAAACTTAAGCAGGGGAGGTTTAGATTGGATATAAGGAGGAAGAAATTCTTTACTGTGAGGGTGGTGAGGCCCTGGAATGGGTTGCCCAGGGAGGTTGTGGATGCTTCATCCCTGGCGGCGTTCAAGGTGGGGTTGGACATAGCCTTGGATGGCATGGTTTAGTGGGAGGTGTCCCTGCGCCTGGCAGGGGGGTTGGAACTCAATGATCTTGAGGTCCTTTCCAACCCTAACTATTCTATGATTCTATGATTCTATAGCTAGCATGAGATCACGAGGGGAAAGCCCTGCTTGACTAGTTTTATTTACTTTTATGACAAGGTCACCCATCTAGTTGACCAAGGGAAGACAGATGTGACGGGTTTGGATTTTAGCAAAGCTTTTAATACTGTCTCTCACAGTGTCCTTCTGGATAAACTGTCTACCACACAGCTACACACGTCCATAATGTGGTGGGTGAGCAATTGGCTGATGGGTCAGGCACAAAGGGTTATAGTAAATGGGGTTATATCAGTCTGGTGGCCAGTCACCAGAGGGGTTCCCCAGGGCTCAGTTTTAGGGCCAGTGCTCTTTAGCATTTTTATAAATGATCTGGACGCAGGAATTGAATGTACATTGGTTGCCAATAACACTGAACTAGGAGGAGCTGTGGACTCTGTTGAGCATAGAGAGGCCTTACAGAAAGATCTGGATAAGTTGGAGAGCTGGGCAATAGCCAACCATATGAAATTTAACAAGAGCAAATGCCAGATTCTCCACCTGGGATGGTGCAATCCTGGGTAAACATACAAACTGGGGGATAAGATGCTGCAGAGAGACCAGCTTGCTACCTACTGCACCTGCCTCAAGTCAGGCAATCTGAATAATTGGTACTGTTCCAGATGGCAAAAATGGATCATCCTTTGTCAAACGTGTCATGTCTTAAACTCATGGAATTACTTCATAACTTTATCTTCAGCCAATTTCAATACGTGACAACATCTATCTTACCCCAAACCAACCAAACATCCACTAGTTCCATTTATCTTCATGGAAGCCCCTTCACACAGGTGCATCTCTGTACACTTCATAACAAGAATCACTTTCTGTGGTGGTATCAACTAATGAATCTTCTTTAATTGCTGACAGCAGGATGAGCAACGTCAAGTTTCTCCAACAAAGCCATGTCCATCTGTTGCTCATTCTTCATAGCTGCTACAGTAAATGGCAAGCCACAATGATCTGGCACATCAAGTTTAAGCTGATGTTCCAGGTAATTTCCCTGTTGCAGCTAATTTGATATTTTCTTTTCATGACTCAAAGCAGTTGTTCCCTAGATTTTTGCACACTAACCACACTGCACCGGGGATGCTGTAGATCGTCAGTTACTGCCAAGGCCAGGGGTACCGTGCAGTTTCCAGGGGATATGTGACACACAAGAACAGCTGGGTATGAAACCTTTAAGTCCCACTCCCCTCCCAGCCTGTTGCTCCATATTTCTAACAAAAAGACATTATATAGATATAGATACAGATACAGATATATAGATACAGACATATAGATATATAGATGATATAGATGATACAGATAGAGATATAGGTATAGATATAGATACAGATATAGATATAGAAAGACATGCATATATACATATATGTACACATCGACATCTATATGTAACTATACATATACATAGCAAAAATGTAATAGATTGCTGCTGTGCAGGATGAGTCTCAAAAAAAAAAAAAAAGAAAAAAGACAAAAGAAAAAAGAGTCATATTTGGGTAAATCTAATGTAAAATTCATGTACTGCAATGCATGAACAGATCTGAGTTACTACATAATACAATAGTAATGTCCATGGCTTTTTAAAAACAATCTTGTTCCTTCTTCTCTCCTTTGCTAGTTCAATTACTTATCTCTCTGACCCAGCATTTTAATTTCTCATGGTCTTCCCTTCTGTCTTTCTCCTTTATGCAATTCTATTCCCAGTTCTTCATGTTAACGTCGGTAATTACCATTTTCTTTCCCAGTGTTAAGCTATATAGAATCTGCATTTTCCGTAGACAGATTAAAATATTAAGAAAGTTGGAATACATTTCTTGGTCTCACTGCAAGGAAATGCAAGTAGAGCCATGCAAGTTTTAGAAATATAGAAGAAACTTGCTAAAAAGGTTTTTCAGTCAATATTCAACTTTTCAACTTCAATATTGCTGAAGCAGTCTTCTCTCTTTTATCTTTTCTAATGTGCAGCCATATATAAACCAAGCATTTTGATAAGCTTGATATATTGTGCCTTTGCCAGAACATGATGTTTCAATATTTTCTCATTACAGACTTGAGCAACCAATACATCTAATTAGCATCTTTATTTCATCAAATCAGCATTTTCTGATAGAAATTATTGCCCAGTTCTAGTTATGTTTATTATTCCCCTGTTGGAGTGCTGTCAATAGAAACAGTAATTTATCCTCTTTTAGAAACTGTAACTGGAAGACAAATACTGGGTGTTCAGCCTGGTTTACCCACCAGGTAAAGCTGGAAAACATGGATACTCTGTAATTTTTCAGGCCACATGAAACCTCCCAGAAATTTTCTGCTCTACTCGAGGCAGATTACAAAGTTCAGAACAACTCTTATTTTCCTTGGCTGTTTGCTTGTTTAATTGGTGTCAAGCCAACTTTGTTTAAAATATGATCTTGACACCAGAGAGCGGGAGGCAGAGCTTACACCTGGAGGTTCTCTTCGTTTCAAGGTGCGCGTGTCTGTATCTTAAACTGATTCCAAAGTGTTTGTGAAACTTTTTAGCTCTGAAAAGCCTTTCATAGCCCGGGTCATGCAGAATAGGTAGCTGCTGCCACTGGGAAAGAATAAATTGAACTCAGCGGGTTTGGATTTCTTGACAGTAATGCTCTTTCTCCCGTACGCTGCTGCAGTGATTTTATATCCGTCAGGCTGCCGCGGCGGCGTGCAGCGGTCCATCCCCGCGGCTCCTCGCCTGCAGGCTGGGCACCAGGTGGCACTCCCGGCCCGTCTTCTGCCCGGAGAGCCCAGAGCTCGGGGTCTGGGGACATCCCCGAGGGCCGGGGGCTGTGAGCGCGCTACTAACACCACCGGTGTGCTGGAAAGGCGGCCCTTGAGCAGCCTGTGCTTTAATTTACATCGCTGCCCTGTATTTACTTCATGGTAGAGGGCACAGGATGCACAAAGGAGGTAACTCAGAAAGATGTTACCAGTGAATAGGACTTGATAGATATTATTACTGTTATTATTTCTGGTTGTGTTGCTGTTAAAAGTTCATCTTCTCTAGAGAAGAGAGAAAAAAGACACACTAACATTTTTCAGATATGTAAGAAATTCTGACAAAGAACAGCAGGGATACACTGCCCTTTGCCTTCATTGTGAATAGGACAAACCTAAGGGATATTTAGTTTCAATAAATACGATGCTGCAACAAAGAGAGTAAAGCACTGGAAATAATTGCACAGGTGGCTCTGAAGACCTTGTCACGCCAGTTTACAGGAACAAGTGAGACTGATTTAGGATGAAGAGCAGCAGAGGAAAAGACTACAAGGCTTGCCAGTGCCTTTACTAGTGCTGTTTCCTCATGTTTCCTAGTGTAGGTGATAAAGACTACTCAGGTACAGACTAGAGGTAAAGACTCTACAGACCAGAGGTACAGACTAGAGGTACAGACTACAGGTAAAGACTGTACTCTGGTACTCAAACAGCATCTTGCCCAGTGATAAATGCTGCATAAAGTCAGGTAAAATTCTTGATAAACACTTTATAGCTCTTCAGAGCCAAACAAGCTGATTGAAAACCTACTCAGGTATATTGACATTAACAGCAATCACCCCTTTGGACTGCATCCCATTCACACCCTCAGATTTGACATTCAAAAGAGAGAGAAAGGATAAAGAATAATCTCCTTCCTCTTGTAAAGAATTTCTGTCTTTCCTTTGGAGACATTTCTTTTTAATACTTGAAAACATGTGTTTGCCTGGTTGGCTTGGTTTGTTTCTTCAAGCCCTTCAAGCTTGGAAACAGAGTTCACTGAATATATGTGTAACAGTTTCCCACACTGTGGACCATAAGGATAAAACTAGAACTAAGAATGAAGAGAATCCTATTTCATGAACAATGTATTCCAACATTCCTACATACCACATATGTGAACATATTTCATATAATAACAAACATGGAACTGGTAAGATAATTTTCTGAAGTAAAAGTATATTCATTTTACTAGACAAACATGGTGTTTCTGGATAGGAGAGAAATTCTGGATTAACTGAGAGAACAGTAAGGCCCTTATTTTTGGCATTATTTAAAAGGGAAGAGGGCTTACATCCTCTCGAAACTTGGTGGAACCTTTTAAATCGAGACCCTCGCTAGCTTTTTCACACTGTTGGTGGCTTTTGTTAAATAAAACCCTAAATTTGTTTACAGTGTAGAGTCTTCTCTTTCAGCACGATGACCTTCCAATGTTTGGGTCATCCTCATACAGAATCTCCCAGTTTCTGTGATGTCCCTTCTCTGTGTCAGCTGCTCTGTGGAACATGCAATTGCTGCCGCAAACCCCCAGGAATGAACCTGCTGATGAGTGTTTCTGTTTGAGACTGTCTGTTCTTTACAACTGATTTACTAGAAATGAGACAAAATGATATAATATGAAGCTGCAAATAGAAAAAATATGCCTAATTTAAGACATTGGAATGCTGGTACTTCAAAATGCCTTCAAGATACTAACTAATCCACAGCATGACACAGGTAGAGACTCTGATTTACAAGCTGTAAGCCCAAGGCCACCTTGATTACAACAGGCATTTCAGGCTCTAAGTGCTCTGGTTACACTATGTAGAGCTACAATGAGTACTAGAAATCATACCTGCATCCGGTCACCTTTCATCTTTGCTGTCATTTTGGGAATATATCAAACTCTATGGTGAAATGGAAAAATCTCTGTTCCTCTTCATGGTTTCTTTGCCTACCAACATATGTACACAAGGAAGTGCAAGGTAAAACTGTTTCCTATTGAAGATGTCAATTTTCATACTATCTTTCAGTTTGACGCATTGATTTTCTCCTGTGTCTCTAATTTCACCTGCATAAACTGATCACTATTATAGCTTACTGGACAAGGAATCAGCTCCAGCTTGTTGACTGGAAAGCCATAACCACAACAATGACTACAACAATGACAACAATATCAATAATAATATTAACAATAATTATAATATCAACAATTTATTGTGAATAATAATAACTTTTATTATGAATAACAAATCTTTCACTAAAATTGCTCCCATCTCTCTCAGTTCTCCTCTGGATGGATCAACCACGTCACCCATGTAGATTCCTGGTGTGTTGTCTCTGATATCTGAAATGGAACTGAGCAGTCCCAGGGAAGCGCTTGACTACAGCAAAGTGGCAGATTACAGCCACCATGAGATTTTTCCCATCAGATGCTGTAACAGTCATCTAGAAAATGGTTAATAAAAGGATTTGACAAGAAATCCGCATTAATATTTAGATTTCAGAGAAGCAAACACATTTGCATGTGTGCCCACAGCCATTTTAGTCTTAATTCTGAAGTTCCCACATTCTGGTACAGCCTCCCTCACTAACACTCCCAGATCTTTTAAGTATTCCATCTCTCTTTCTCACCTTTCTCAGCTCAAGTCATTCTGATCATCACACAGATGAAACTACAACAATTTCATAAGCACCATACCAGATAGGATTTTTAAATATGTAAAAGTTACCCATATCCAGCCCTGAATCAGTTTGCAAAGAGATGTAACATATTTCATTAGACCAGATGGTGCAATTAAGAAAAGAGAGAAGTCTGGATACAATGTAAAAATTGAACTTTTCCCATTTGGAGTAATAAATGCATTAGTTTGACTTTTCTAATTGTGTTGATCTTTAAATGCATTTTATTTTCAAATTCTGGAGAAATAAGATTGTCAAAACTGACATGAAATTTCTGATTTTAGTGAAAAGAAGTGTGTCAGCTGACCCAAAAGAAACAGTTTTATTAATGAAATTTTTTCTTAATTTGCCAATTTTATTCTGATTTTAAAAGAAAAGTTATAACTCACAGAAATTCAGTTCCTGTACAGCTTTACCTATGCCAATTCAACAACAGCCGACAATTTATAAACAAACCCCAGGAAAAGTGCAAGGAAGCTGATTTTGCTTACAAGTCTTAAACAGCGAGTTCTATTTCAATTTAACTTGAGACAGAGTTAAAGCAATGGGTTGCTGTTGCTTTTTAATTAAAACAGTGAAAATTAAAGCAAAGAATCAGTAAGAGAATTAGAGCTTGGCAAACAGATTTGGGAACCTGTTTCTTGCACAAAGGCAGGGGAAGTTGCAGAGAAGTAGACAATAACAGCACTAATAAAGTGATAAGCTGTGTTCTGAAATGTAAAAGGTGAATCACTTTGGGGGCAGCAAAGAGATAAGGACAAACAAGATATTCAATAGCACCAAACTTCTCTGAGAAGTTTGAAAGATCTGAAAATTGATGGTGCTCTAAGATTCAGGCAATGTGAAATTAAGAATATTAAAATAAACAAAAGTAGAAGGTGGAGGAGTTTCAGTTGACATTTTCAGAAATGCATTTAGTACAGGAAAGAATCCCTTTGGACTAAAAAGTAACTAACGTAACCTTTCAGAAACAGAATCAAGGGACCCAACAGGAAAATACAGAGCACTCACATTCACAATCTACTTTCAGAGATCAAAAAGAACAGTTAAAACAGCCAGACTTCTCTTGCCTTCAAATGCATCCTTTGTTAAGACTTCTTTGAAGATCTCACTCACATGCTGCTCAAGAGAGCTGCATCCCTTAAGTAAGATGTCCTAAAGCACTTGATAACACAGCCACCAGCAAGAAATGTCTAAAGTGAAGAAAGAAGCATCAACAGATAAGCAGAAAGTGGAACAATGGGATAAGAATAACAGGTTGTCATAAACAAATCTGCCTGCATACCTTAGGGATCAGCGTTGGAGCTATACCATTGCTTGTCAACAAGCCAAGAGAAAAAAAAAAAAAAAGAATTTAAATTGTGTGACTTGTACAATAGCAGAAGAAAAGGCACATTAAAGCTGAAAAAAATAGAGTGTGTTAACATTGATTTACTCTCCAACATACCTCTCCTGGAACCGGTATGCGAGACATATCCCATCATCTACTGCCAGATAAATTACAAATAAACCCCAGCGATATCAGACAAAACAGCACAAATGTGTGCAGACATCTCTTCAGAACTCAGCTCAGGTAGGTACTTCGTGGTTTTCTATTTTTAGGGACAGATCCTCAGCTGATGTAGGCTGGCACTAAAGTCAAGATGCCAAAAGTTAAACCAAAGCACATAGTTAAGACAGTATTTTGAAGCAGAACAGCAGTTCACACTACATGCTGTTAAGGCTTGAACAGGACATCTGTTGAAGACTCAGCTGTTAAATCCTGCTCTCTGGAGCTGCAGTCCAAAGGCTTTACCCACAGCCACCATGAAGGATGTCTTTAAAGCCATGAGCATTAAATCTGCACTGCTTTCACAGAGCCTTACATGACTCAGTTCTTCTTCAGTCTTATTATTTGCCCCTGCTCCCACATGTGCCCACTAATCTTTTATACATCACAGCAATCTAAACTAGACTAAGTGGCTCAGGGTAGGGACTTGATCTCCTCATTTGCTAGTAAAGTGCCATGCATACCTTTAGTATGATATAAATAAGTAATAAGGCTAACAAGGCTAACGCTATATATAAGGACTTAAAAGTCAGACAATCTTAACATCAATCTGCCACACTATTAGCAGCCAGTGAAGCTTGCAGATTCCTGGCCTAATGTGCATACGCCAGCCAGTTTCAGTTGGCAGCTTAGCTGCAGGTGACAAAACATCTTTTCTGACTTGCATAAAAATATGTATGGAAGCAAAGAAAAACCCAAGACAATAATATCTACTACAAAGAAAAATGACCCAGGCTGACAAAGAGATTTAGAAACTGGGTGAGGGTGGGGGGTGTATAAAGCCCATGATGATTCAAAAGTGCAGAAAGATGCTGGGCTCAGTGATGCTGATGGCGATAGATTGGGCATTTGGCAATATGCATCTTTTGTCGTTCCAAGCTGCTTGCCTGAATTCCTGCTGCCTTAATTTTGTCCCTTTCATCTGAAATAATCTGTCAATACATGGGATTGGAAGCTAAATCCATTACCTGACCAGGACTGAGAGCACACCACCGGGAGCGGAAAGGGGCAGGAGATGGAAGGGGTATGCGGGCTGTTGCCCAGTATGTCTGTTAAACAACTCTCAGAGGCGGCTCAGCTTTTACAATTACTGGATTTGAGGATCTCTGACCACTAGCATACAAAAAAGCTGGTACATTTAGAGAAGAGCACTTGGCATCACTCCTGAGAGAGGTTTGAGGCTGGGTATAACAAATGACTCAAACCAGGTATCATCAGCCCCTTGAAAAATCCGTGAGACAGAATAAGCATTTTATGGGATGAGATGGGGCAAGTGTAACAAGGCTGGAGAAGGTACAGGTGATGACACTGATAAAACCAAAATCATCATGTCCCCATTCTGAGTGAGGTAATTCAGGTCATTAGTCTCTAAATCTCACCTACGCTAGACGGTTGCATTGAGGCAGCTTTGTTGGCATATTGCTTTCTCTTTGTATGCACATGGACTCTGTGTTGTGAATTACACTGTCTCCTTGATCGCCTCTCTGAAAATACCACCTTTCATGTCAGAGTAATGTACAGTTATCTACACATTCTCCTCTTCTTATAGTGCAAGAAAAGTGAAGTATCTACAATGGCTGTGAAGACCGCAGTGGGCAGCCCAAAGTGAAGTCCTCATTCTAGCAAAGAGCAGCAGCTCAAAAGACCTGCCAATGACACACTGTAAAGGGAATATTGCATTTCAGGACCCTCAGTGGACTGAATTAAATTACGCACATATCCATACTGCTTATAGGGACTGTCAGCTGTTTTGTGAAGGGAAACATCTACAGTATAAGTACTGAAAAAAACTGCTACAGAAAATAAAATTAAATGTAAGTACATGGCAGGGCAGACAGCGCCAGGAAACAAATAAAATGATACCAAAGAAACTGCTCCCGTATAAAAATCAAATCTTACTCAGATATGAATCCTGTTAACTTCAGCTGATGCAGGAGTATAAGGCTTTTCAGATGAAAAAAGGTTGCTGTAGACATTTCTGTAAATAGGTTCTATTTTATCACAAATGAACTTAAAATGGTTTTACAATTCTTTTCCTCTTTTTTTTTTACACTTTTACTGATGTTTTTTTCATCTTCACTCTCCTTCTCCTCTCCTGCAGTTCACCCTGAGAACAGAGACTAAGTAGGAGAGTAACCATTTTTCCTTTGGTATGACGGCCTTTCACTTTAGTGATCCTTTGGAGGACGACAAGTCTTGTGTTTAAATCACTAATCCCCTTTGGAGGAGGTCTTACTTCCTGGGTGGTTTCATCAGTCAGACTCACAGTGACTGCTTCTCAATTTACATTATTTTAAATGACAGACCCTTATCTGTCATTGTCACATGGCACAGTAGGCCTTCTTTGAGAGATGAGAAGGATGGTCTGTTTTGTCACATTAGTTCTCTACTGCAATTAGAATCTGATTTTCTGCTAACTAATCACACTTTGTCTGCCTCACAGCCACATTTTCACTTCTTTACTTTCCATACAGCCTTCAAATTAATTTCAAATCTCTGAAGTGTACATGATTTCTTAGGAATAAGCTCCAAATCTACACTGATGACCCTCAGTTTTGCCTCAGCAGGAAGTTTTCCTTTCTTCCATCCTTCTTCGTCACCAAACATTCATCTTTAAAAGTAAAGAATGGCATTATATTCAAGACACTGGATTCTGACCATCTGCTTCCAATTTTTAAGTATGCCACAGGCTTCTCCAGGAGGTGGGCCACTCTCGCTGCGGTGGGGCTTGTCTTCCCTGACTCAGCTGGCAAGTCTAAGCTGTTCCCTGCAGCCAAGAGAGAAGCATCACCAGCGGTCCTGTGGACATCATTCTCAGCATTGTCTTTCAGTCTCCTTTGACTAATGGGAAAGTCTGGACAACAGGGTTAGTCTCCACACCACAGCTTTCAGATGACTAACACTTACAAAGAAATCCTACCACTACCTACTCTCCATCCCAATCTCTAACATGGTAATAACAACCATGACCTCCTTCCATCTGTCACCAGCCCTCTCTACTCAGGGTATAGAATGTTTTAACTCATGCTCTGTGTTTGAAGAGCACCCAGTTAAATATAAGAGGGGCTATGGGTGTCTCCACTGCAGGAAAGGTTGCAGCATCCCTCTAGCTCCTGCTAAACAACCAGCCAAACTGGGGAGGACACAGCAATCTACCAGGGCAGGTGGAAAGCTCTGCCAGCAGTTGACCACATCCAGTCAGCCTTCCTCTGTCAGCTAATAGGAAGATTACTTGAGAGATTTTCAATATCGTTTCAATGTGGCTATATTCAATTTATATTCCACAAATATTTTAGGTTTGCTGAAGTTGTCAGTATCCCAGTATAAATCCAGCATTCAAATACATGCAGCTGTTTGACCTGCCATGTTCAGCTCTCACTCTGATCGCTTTGCCTTTCAACTGCATATTTCCTCATCTTGAAATGCTAAGATTTTGACCAGAAGAAAGCCATAAAGCTCTGAATGTTCAGCAGCATCTGGAATTGAGCTTTTTTTATTCCAATGATTATGAAAATCGAAGTTAAATATGAAATTCACATTCACACCCAGTATCTGGTTGTGACTGTCTGAAATTCATAAATACCCATTTAACACATTATTAAGTTAGTCAAGCGTTAGTTCCTATGAATAGATACAAAATTGTTTTGATTTATCCACCACAGCTTAGAATTTCCCACTAGATTTTGGTTCCTCCTTTAAAGCAGATGATAAGGAAGAAGGTTGCTCTAGTTCAGATCTTCCTTCTTGTTAATGCCACAAGGATAAGAAGCCCCAGGTAGTTTGGTCTGAGCTGATCTCTATTCTTGATCCAATATTGACAAGATTCATGAATGCAGAAGCAGCAATTATCCCTATAACAAAGTTTACGGCATCAGGAACAACATAATGAGGAGAGGCTGCTAAAGAAATTCACTCACTTTTCGCCAGGAAGCCAATCTGTTCCTGGCTCTCACACTCATAGGAAGGCTGTGTTCAAATTTAGGTCTTGCCTTACATGGTCAAATAAGAATTCTATCTCTGCCTAAGGAACATTTCATCTGAAGTTATTTCCTACTCTTCCCTTCTCCTTTAGCTAAGGAACACTTTGCATAAGTTCATTCTGTAAATGTTCTCCTCATTATAAACACACCAGAATGCACTGACATCTTCTCATGGTACACATACCAGTGCACAGAACATTACCAGCAGTAGCACAATTCCTATAGACCAATTATACTGCTGACCTTTCCTAAACAACCACCAGACAAGACAAGACACGAGCTGCTATCGTTCCCCAAGTGTGAAGACAGATGGGCAAGCAGTCTTGTTCAGACAATTCTCAGAATTTTAGTCAAGCAGTTAAAATACATGAGGGTCACAAAGAATTATTTTCTTCATCTACATTTTTAATATGATGGTTTCCAACACAAAAAATGACTGGGGAGATGTATATATTTCACATGGATACACAGTTACATACATATATACACACATACAACCTGAAATACAGAGTATGTAATATCAGCTTATATGGTTCAGATCTTTTCATAAATGCCCTCTCCTAAAAGTAGATTTGTGTATTGGATGCATTATTAAGATGTGAAATTCAGCTTATTTTAAATTCATTTGTGTTGTCGGTTTCTTTGGTTTCTCAGAATTCACTTACATGCTGAATGACTTTCTAACATCCCTTATTTAGAGGGGTCAATACTAATCCGATTTTTGTGTCAACCTTACAGCACAAATCACAGCAATTTCAAAAATAAAATTAGTTATTATTTTGACAGCTCTCCAAAGTGTGGTGTTGGTCTGAGTTTGGAATGTCAATAAACTCAAAGCTAAGCACATGCTTAAGTAATTCCCTGTATCAGAGCCAACAAAACCAGCTGAGAAGAGGGATTCATTAAAGGTAGACTTAAGAACTGCTAGCATGGGAATGGTCATTGGACCTTTTTAAGTAGATTACATAGAGAGGTTGGATACTAACAAAGAGAAGAGACACCAATAACCATCTCTGTCGGACATAACGAGTGGTGTCCCCAGGGATCGGTGTTGGGACCGGTCTTGTTCAACATCTTTGTGGGTGACATGGACAGTGGGATTGAGTGCGCCCTCAGCAAGTTTGCCGATGACACCAAGCTGTGTGGTTCGGTTGATAAGTTGGAGGGAAGGAATGCCATCCAGAGGGACCTTGACACGCTTGTGAGGTGGGCTGATGCCAACCTAATGAAGTTTAACCATGCTAAATGCAAAGTCCTCCACCTGGGTCGGAGCAATGCCAGGCACAGCTACAGATTGGGCGGGGAGGAGACTCAGAGCAGCCCTGCGGAGAAGGACTTGGGGGTGTGGGTTGATGAAAAAATGAACATGAGCCGGCAGTGTGCGCTTGCAGCCCAGAAAGCCAACTGTATCCTGGGCTGCATCAAAAGGAGTGTGACCAGCAGGTCGAGGGAGGTGCTCCTGCCCCTTTACTCTGCTCTCGTGAGACCTCATTTGGAGTATTGTGTGCAGTTCTGGTGTCCTCAACATAAAAAGGACATGGAACTGTTAGAACAAGTGCAGAGGAGGGCCACGAGGTTGATGAGGGGACTGGAGCACCTCCCATATGAAGATAGGCTGAGAAAATTGGGGCTGCTCAGCCTGGAGAAGAGAAGGCTGTGTGGAGACCTCATAGCAGCCTTCCAATACCTGAAGGGGGCCTATAGGGATGCTGGAGAGGGACTCTTCATTAGGGACTGTGGTGAGAGGACAAGGGGTAATGGGTTTAAACTTAAACAGGGGAGGTTTAGATTGGATCTGAGGAAGAAATTCTTTACTGTGAGGGTGGTGGGGCCCTGGAATGGGTTGCCCAGGGAGGTTGTGAATGCTTCATCCCTGGTGGCGTTCAAGGTGGGGTTGGACATAGCCTTGGATGGCATGGTTTAGTGGGAGGTGTCCCTGCCCATGGCAGGGGGGTTGGAACTCGATGATCTTGAGGTCCTTTCCAACCCTTACTATTCTATGATTCTATGATTCTATGACAGAAGGTCAGGAGAAGGATCTGCAAAAAGCAACCCAGTAAGAACCTGACCCAGTTCCCTCAGACCATGTGTAAAAGTAAGACTGCGACTGCTTTCCACTGACTGTAATGAGGCCCAGACAGTGGGGAAAGGTGCCAAGCTGGGAGATTCAGGTGCAGTCCTGAGTACTGGGGACTGAAAATGTGTTTGCATCCATCATTTATGTCCATATTAAAGGACTGCAAAAACATTTGCCTGTTGACAGAAACAGAGGTTGGAGTTCCTCCAAATAATAAAAAACATGCTGCAGATGCGCAGCTGGAGGGATGCAACAGCATCACCTATTAGTCAATACAAACAATATTGTATACGCACGATACAAAAGCACCACCATGCTCTCTAAAGCAGTTTAAAAAATTAATTAACCTCTGTTTGTATGCAGCATTATTTCAGCATTCAGTACAATAGCTGCCAGCACTAGCCTTAGCCTGGATTCCTGCTTTGTGCTTAGAGTTCCCATGTCCTTCCTCTTGTAAATCTACTGCATGATTGAAAAATCAAAAGTGGGGTGAAGGATATGTAGATAAAAATTGGAGAAAATGATGGCAAATTGGATTAATTAAACCATGCTCTTCCCATAAGATCTGTCCTGCACACAAGAAACACAAGATATTGGTGCTTAAATTCTAATGCTAAAGACTAAGGCATAGCAAACTGCTATTGACTCCTAGTATATTTCCTGTAGAAGGATGGGTTGACACGCTTGTGAGGTGGGCTGATGCCAACCTGATGAAGTTTAACCATGCCAAGTGCAAGGTCCTACACCTGGGTCAGAGTAATCCCAGGCACAGCTACAGGTTGGGTAGAGAAGAGATCCAGAGCAGCCCTGCGCAGAACGACTTAGGGGTGTTGGTTGATGAAAAAATGAACATGAGCTGGCTTCAGTGCTCACTTGCAGCCCAGAAAGCCAACTGTGTCCTGGGCTGCATCAAAAGGAGTGTGACCAGCAGGTCGAGGGAGGTGATCCTGCCCCTCTACTCGGCTCTCATGAGACTTTTTTTTGCTGGTAAATTATAATCTTCCTTGGAGTATTGTGCAGTTCTGGTGTCCTCAACATAAAAAGGATATGGAACTGTTGGAACAAGTGCAGAGGAGGGTCACGAGGATGATCAGGGGACTGAAGCACCTCCCGTATGAAGATAGGCTGAGGAAGTTGGGGCTGTTCAGCCTGGAGGAGAGACGGCTGCGTGGAGACCTCATAGCAGCCTTCCAGTATCTGAAGGGGGCCTATAAGGATGCCGGAGAGGGACTTTTCATGAGGGACTGTAGTGACAGGACAAGGGGTAATGGGTTCAAACTTAAACAGGGCAAGTTTAGATTGGATATGAGGAAGAAATTCTTTACTGTGCGGGTGGTGAGGCACTGGAATGGGTTGCCCAGGGAGGTTGTGAATGCTCCATTGCTGGTGGCGCTCAAGGTGGGGTTGGACATAGCCTTGGATGGCATGGTTTAGTGGGAGATGTCCCTGCCCATGGCAGGGGGGTTGGAACTAGATGATCTTAAGGTCCTTTCCAACCCCAACTATTCTATGATTCTATGAAAGATTGTTGGCCCCTTTGGGATTATAAGTCTGAGCAGCTCTGTTGTTTCAGACCTGATATTTAGGCCATTAACAATTCAGTGCAGCCTTTTCCTTTACTTCAGTAGCTGTAGTCCTGTCCATAGCATCATTTTTTTTCCCATTTAGTCCACAGATTTGATGTGATTAACATCTGGAATATATTCCTTGAGCTGGTGTTAATTAATTTAGCTGATATATTACAAGTTTTAAACTCTACTGGTCATAGAAGGCTGAACTTTGGGGGTAATTATTTCTGAATTATTTTAACTATAAATAAAAAATACTTAAAAGATAAAAGAAATTAAAATTAGAGAAAGATGTTTCTCTATTATAATTTATTAGGCTCCCACCAGCGGTTAGGTGTCCTGTAAAGAAGACACAGTTCTCCCACTAAACTTGTGCTACCTAAATAATACAGGCAGAATGTGCTCTCAGTGTGGGTTTCATATAGTTATCCCAGCAAAGATATGCATCTTAGAAATGGCCCTTTATTTACTGTGAGCTGGACCAAGTTCATCAGTCCCACATTCTGACGTATCCCAAACCAAGACTTGAATTCTGAAGTTCACATTTTGAGTTTGTGTGAATCAATTTATTTTAAGTTTTGCCCTCATTAGTTTTCAGTCAGGATTGTCAGTTAATAAAATACAGGATGGCACAGATGCTCAACTCATGTAAATTTCCCCTGCCACTTGATAGCTGGCTCTTTGACGTCAGTGGAACCGTGACAATTTCCATCAACCCCAATAGATGGTTCTTTTCCTCCTGTTATCCTCTTCCCTGAAGACATGAATCACTAGATTCTGCCACTGCTGTCATATATTGCCATATAGACAAAAGATAAGTCACTCAGAAAACTTCACATTTCATGCTATCAGAGGATGAGGATTTGAAAACCCAGCTCAACTGAAATGTCAAATGATGAAACAGTGACTTGACCTTTGCACTGTACTTTTCTTCTTTTCATGCTTGAGGATAAGCTTCTAATTCTTCCCATGCCTGCAGTTATTACTCAGCAGATATCAGCTGCTGAAGGACCTCTTCCCACGCCCTGTTAATACTGTATGTTTGCTCTGTCATTTCTGGCACTAATGCAAGCAGCATGCCTAAATACATTTCTATCATTAGATAGTGATTGAGAAGAAAGATAAGATTGCAGTGTTCCATCTCTGGTGGGAAGATGTGCACAGGCTGCAGAATAAAAAAAGGAATATTTGAAAGATTTGCAATTATTGGTCCAAGGAAGGACCTTCCTATAGTGTGTGGAACATGTGCTGGTAATTTATAATCTTCCTAAATGAAACTAAAATCTCAGCTGCAGAAATAGCAACAGGGCACAGATTTCATATGAAAACACCCTTTCTAGACCCAGATTTTAATTCTGTAAAGGCTGCAAAAAGGATTCCACACATTTTTCTGAATTGAAAAAATATAATAATTTTCTGTATTATTTTTATATGCCTTTTTTTCTATACAGTACCTGCATGTGAGAAATAAAGACGTATGGGCCTGAAGGTCCTCAACTCAAGCAATGAGAGCTAAGGATAATACCTCTGGCTATTAAAAACAGAAAAAGAAGTCTACAATAAAGAACTGCTCCTTGCAGAATACCTTCTAGTCTTCTAGGTGTACAGTTCTTCCATCTTTTCTGTTTTACAGCGATGCAAATTGGTATTGCCAAACAGTGATTGGTATGATGCTGGTATTATTGTTACCAGCATCATACCAAGACAGCACACACACTTTCATACCTGAGTCTTTTGTTGATAACCACACAGATGGTATTTGCTAATGCTTTTTACAAAAGGGCCTTTTAAAGGGTTAGTATTGCCTAAAATAACTTTTTTTAAAAGTCCCACTTCTTATCCCCAAAGCTACAATACTTTGTCACGTGTGCCAGCAATGCCCTTATCGCGTTCAGTTGAAAAGAGTTTTCAGATGGCTAGCTGAACAATTAGTGGTAAAGTTGAAGGGGTCTGTTTATAATGCTTTGGTGTGGGTTTTTAGCTTGAGCAATTAAACTAATTAGTCAGCTTCTCCTGTTCACACGGCCACTTTGTGGTCTGTTTCACTTCAGGTTTTTTCTCTTATTATTATCACAAAGCTATGTGGTATGTCATTCACATAGTGCTGGCCAGAAATTTGGCATCAAAAGCTTTCATTTAATGCAAAGCTTCTATTCAGTTAAATGAATACATCTGTAGCTACTCCTCACATCATGTATCAAAAGACAAGCACTTTAAAAAGAAACCTCCCTCCCATGCACATTACAGATGTAAAAATCAATGAAAAAAACAGACAAAGCCTAATTCTCATCACTTTTTGGGAGTCACTGGAGATGAAGTGGAAGAAGGTGGGAATGAGGAGAGTATACGTTTTAAACAATTCTGTTGGTATCACATGCAGTTCTCTCTGATGAAAAAGCATGATGGAAACACCTTGACTTTTAGCATAAAGTTGGGGGGGGTTAAGACTGACCTTTATATATACATATATATATATATTTAATGGGGTGTTGTGGTTTAACCCGTAACTTCTGATAAACTTCTGATAAGCCCCCCATCTGATAAACACTAAGACAGCAAATAGAGGCAGTAAGTAAGGTACAACAGGCTGAAACTGTGAACTCTAGAGAATCAAGAGCAACAACTTTGACAGCCAGTAAATCAGCATTGTGATGAGTGACTATTAATCCTGTCATTATCTCAACCCTTTGTGCCCCACGTTGGGCGCCAAAAAGAACTGTCTTGGTTTAAGCCGTAAATCACATAGTTCGCTCTCTCATTCACTCCCCGCTCTTTCTTCCCCCCCACTCTGGGTGGTGGGCGGGGATGGGGAGAAGAATCGAAAGAATGTAACTCCCACAGGATAAGAACAGTTTAGTAACTAAGGTATAACACAAACCACTGTTGCTACCACCAATAATAATAATGACAAGGGAAATACAAGGGAAGAGGATACAACTGCTCACTGCCCGATGACTGAGCCATGAACTGAACTCTTCCAGGTTCCTGCCCCCAGTTTTTACATCCTGGGTGTGACGTGCTGTGGTATGGAATACCTCTTTGGTCAATTTGGGTCAGGTGTCCTGTCTCTGCTTCCTCCCGGCTTCCCCTCCTCCCTGGCAGAACATGAGGCTTAGAAAGTCCTTGGTCAGACCAAATATTCTAAGCAGTAACTGAAAACATCAGTGTTATCTGCATTGTTCCCAGGACAAAAGTCAAAAACACAGTGCTGCACCAGCTACTAAGAAGGAGAAAAATGACTGCTACTACTGAACCGAGGACACTGGGTCTTTTAAAATCCAGATCAAACCTTTCTGCATTATAGGAAGCATGCAGTTGCAGCTGAAGGGCCCCACAATAGCTGCTTTGAGCTCCAGGATAGAGGTACACCAGAGTAATTAACATCCTGCTGCAACAGTCACAGCATTCAGTGTTGAAGCTAAGGTGATTTTTCAGCACCACCACTGCCATCCACTAATACAGCAAGATTTCAGCTCATTCTGCAGAGCAGCTGAAGACACACTTGGAGGTAGTAAGACTTTACATGAATGGCAACTTGTGCTTTTCTGTTTTAACTTTTGAGAATTCATTGCATTGGTGCACTGCCAGCTTGGACAAGGCCTTGAGCAACCTGGTCTAGTGGGAGGCGTCCCTGCCCATGGCAGGAGTGTTGGAATTAGATGATCTTAAAGTCCTTTCCAACCCTAACTATTCTATGATTGCATGATTGTATGAAAACAGTTGGACTATCTCAAAATCCTGTGCTACACAATACCATGTAATTTTAAAAGTATTCTCTCTACCCTTACAATCTGTGTGCCTGCATCCTTGCTCTTCACATATCTGTAAAAACAGAAGCAGCCATGAGAGTTTTCTTAGGGTTGAGACAGCTTGTCTGCTGTCCCTGTTAAAGCAGCAGCAAGTCTACGGCAGCCACTTACAAAGAAACATCACTGTACTTCTCACATGGAACAGCCTGAAAAGCAGCCGAGGCTGGTATTTGAGCTCTGTGTGGCTGACACTCCTTTCTTCCTTTTTTATTGTCATTATTTTCAGTATAAGCATTGCTACTAGCTGTGGTTGAGTGTCTACTCACAGCTGACTGGAAGTGTGCAGGGATTCTCTGAATTCTCTAAGCATCACCACATTTGGAAACCCTCATGCTGTCACACTGCATCTGACAGTACGCTCACTCTGCTTTTTGAGTTCTAACCTCAGAACAAGCTTACATCTCAGATCACTAATTACCATCTTCATTCCAGGAAAAGCCTTGTTCCAGATACTGACAAACTTGCGAAACTGAAATAACACCAGACTTCTCACTCCACACAGCTCATGGAGACAGCACTTGCTTATGACACATTTCATATTAAAAAAGCCCCTGTAACAATTAAAAAATAAATAACTTCACCAAATTCCATTATCCTCTTGAAAATTACAAACATGACAACACTATGAGTTTTTTTCTTTAGTAGTTCTCTTTTCTTCATCCCATTTTGCATTTCAAAAATACTAATCATAACAGAGAAAAAAAACGCAGTTATGGATTTGAGTTACTGAACTGTGCAAGGCATTTGACACTGTCCAGCATGACAATGCCCCAACTGGAGAGGCATGGATTTGACAGATGGACCACTCAGTGGATAGGGTATTGGCTGGATGCTCACACTCCAAGAGTTATGGTCAATGGGTCGATGTCCAAGTGGAGACCAGCGACAAGTGGTGTTAGCGGTCAGTACTGGGACGATTTAACAGCTGTTTAACATCCTTGTTCGTGACATAGACAGTGGGAATGAGTGCGCCCTCAGCAGGTTTGCCAATGACATGTTGTGTGGAGAGAAGGGATGCCATCAAGAGGGACCTCAATAGGCTTGAGATACAGTCCAGCACAAACCTCATGAAGTTCAACATGGCCAAGTCCTACAGGTGGGTTGAGGAAATCCCAAGCACAAATACAGGCTGAACAGAGTCCAGATTGAGAGCAGCCGTGAGGAGAAAGACTTGGGGGTGTTGTGTTGGTTGACAAGAAACATGACCCGGCATTGTGCACTTGCAGCCCAGAAACCAACTGCATGCTGAGCTACATCAAAGGAAGCATGGCCTGCAGGTGGAGAGAGGTGATGCTTCCCCTCTACTCAGCTCTGGTGAGACTCCTCCTGCAGTCCTGCATTCAGCTCTGAGGTCCCCAACATAAGAAGGTGTCCTGGGTTCAGCAGTAGCAGTCATTTTTTCTTTTTTCCCTTCTTGGCAGCTGCTGCAGCGCTGTGTTTTTGATTTTGGGCCTGGGAACAGTGCTGATAACACCAGTGTTTTCAGTTACTGCTTGGTGATGTTTAAGCTGGCCAAGGACTTGCTGAGTCTCATGCTCTGCCAGGGAAGGGTGGAAGCCGGGGGGAAGCAGAAACAGGACACCTGATCCAAACTGACCAAAGAGGTTATTCCATACCACAGCACGTCATGTCCAGGATGAAAAAGAACTGGGGGGCCGGAACCCGGAAGAGGGGTGGGTTTAGTTCACAGCTCGGTCGTCGAGTGGTGAGCAGTTCTGTTCTCTTCCCTTGTATTTCTCTCGTTATTATTATTATTGGTGGTGGTAGCAGTGGTTTGTGTTGTACCTTGATTGCTGGGCTGTTCTTATCCCAACCCGTGGGAGTTGCATTCTTTCGATTCTCCTTCCCATCCCTCCAGGAGCGGAGGGAAGAAAGAGGGGGAAGTGAGTGAGTGAGCAAAACTGTTTGTGGCTGAGAAGCTTAAACCACGACAGTTCTTTTTGGCGCCCAACGTGGGGCTCGAAGGGTTGAGATAACGACAGGATTAATAGCCACTCGTCACAATGCTGATTTATTGGCGCTCAAGGTTGTTGCTCTGGTTCTCACAGGTTCAGCGTGTGTTACTTCACTTAGAGACGGTAATTTTTATCTTAACATTTCTCAGGGAAGGGTTTTGGGTTAAGGCTCTTATTGCATTGTACTTTATTGCACTGTTTTTTGATACAATAGACTCAGTGATCCTGAAACTGACCCGGTTTTTATTCCCAATGTGGTCACCAACTCTATACTTTGGAAGGTATATAATAGAAGTGTTTAGGAATTATACATCTTTTTTCACCTCCTCGGGTGGTCGACCTGTGAAGGAGACATTCTTTTATGCTCCCAGCCCCCCCACCAGACCGTTTACAGCATCTTTCGTGAATTCTGAAGGTTTTGAATGGCCCTTAGACACCCTTGAGACCTGCCTGCTGGTTGTGATGGGGATCGCCATGTTGGCGCGCATATCGAGTGTGCTTTATTCACGACCATTTCGTCTAGTCCCGAGAGTTATGCAGAGTCGGGTTTGGGCCTTGTCTAGGATTAAACAACGATATAGGAGGTCCAAGAGATTTTCCCCGAGGCTGGATAATCATGAGTGGCAGGGTGTGTGGGATAGCATGGGCAAGTATCTAGGCCAGTGGGCCCCTCCAGTGCTTTGGAACTTCACCAATGAACATGTGCAAAATCCAGAAAAATTAGTAGAACACTTAAAGGAGGTGTGTTGTCATTCTGGTCACACCAGAGATGGACAAATCATGGCATCATGCTGGTGCTTGGCCTGTGCTTACAGAGCCCTGTTCAACACTATCCAGCACCTTCAAAAGGAAAAAAATGCCCCTGGATCTGAGGGTGGAGTAATGGACAGCGCAGCTACTCCAGCTCCAAGTACAGCAGCTACACCACCCCCAGGGACAAGTACAGCAGCTACCCAAACTTCAGCCGTAATGGACAGCACAGCTGCTCCAGCTACAAGCACAGCAGCTACACCACCACCAGCGACAAGTACAGCAGCTACTCAAACCACAGTGATAATCACCGCAGCTAAACCAGAGGACCACCTCGTACCAATACCTGTTGCCCCTGTACACAGGAGGAAAACCAAAAAAGAGGAAAGGAAGATGAAGCAAGATGAAGAAACAACGTACTCACCACCTGGGACAGCATCTGACCAGGAGTCATCATCACATGACGAAGAAGAAGAAGAAGAAGAAGAGGTAACTTCCCGATTGTGGACCTCGACCGAGCTACGAAATATGCGAAAGGACTTTACCCGTCAGCCAGGGGAGCACATCATCACCTGGCTGCTCCGATGCTGGGACAACGGGGCCGATGGTCACGAACTAGAAGGTAGTGAAGCCAAACAGCTGGGATCACTTGCTAGGGAAGGGGGAATTGACAAAGCAATTGCAAGAGAGAAACGGTCCCACAGCCTTTGGAAGCGGCTCTTGGCAGCTATGAAAGATAGATTTCCATACAAGGATGATGTTATGAGTCGTTCGGCTAAGTGGACTACTATAGAAAAGGGCATCCAGTCTTTGAGGGAATCAGCCATTGTAGAGATGATCTACAATATCAAGCCGAATAATGGGGATATACCCATAGATCCAGATGAAGTCGAATGTACACAACCCATATGGCAGAAGTTTACACGGAATGCACCCCCATCATATGCCCACTCATTGGCAACAGTAACCTGGAATGACATAATACTGCCAACAGTGGATGAAATGATTCATAAACTCTGAGAGTTTGAAGACAATCTCACCCCTTCCATCATCTCAGCTGTGGAAAAACTGTCCCAGGACAGAAGGACAGGAACTTTTTGGAGCTAGTCCTGAGAAGGCCACGAAGATGATCAGAAGCCTGGAGCCCCTCCTACGAAGGCAGGCTGAGAGAGATGAGGTTGTTCAGCCCAGAGAAGATAAGGCTCTGAGGAGACCTTATAACAGCTTCCATCGCCTGAAGGGGGCCTACAAAGAAGCTGGAGAGGGGCATTTTATGAGGGCAAGGGGGAATGGCTTTAAGATGAAAGAGGGGAGATTTAGATTATAGATTAGAAAGAAATTTTTATCATGAGGGTGGTGAGGCACTGGCACAGGTTGCCCAGAGAAGCTGTAGCTGCCCCCATCCCTAGCAGTGTTCAAGGTCAGGTTGGATGGGGCTTTGAGAACCTGATCTAGTGGACAGCATTCCTGCCCATGACGGGGGGGTTGGCAACTAGATGATCTTGAATGTCCCTTCCAACCCAAATCATTCTATGGTTCTATCATTATATGATTATGGATGTACTCACTGGTAGGACTGCACTGCAAAAACGAGAGTAGACTACTCTCGTCAGCTAGCACTCTACCACCAACAGTCAGCAAGTTAACATGAGGCAGCAATCATTTCCAGTAGGCAGAATGTGTGTTGGGATCCTTTTTCAAAGTTTAAGAGTCCAACAGTATGCATATGGGCTGGCCTTGCACTCAGAGAACTGCCTGATGAACATTTATTAGTACAGTTGCAGCCATTCGGAGCCTACCGAACATGTTTCACATGCAGCATACCCTACAAGTTACAAACCAATTTCCAACACTCCATAACAAAATTAGGATACACAATGTTTAAGAAGGAAAAAAAAAAAGCAACCTAAAATGTAACGTGCAATTAGTAGAGCTCAGGCAAGATGATTAGTTTTGCAATCACTGAAGTCTGCACTAGCTGGGAATGTGGTCAGTAAAAACAGCCAGATGTTGTACATAGATTCCAGCTTATAATATGAAATACACCGCTTCTAGTAATTGTGACATACATCTACAAGGTTATACAGCAACAGGAGAGAAAACTCGGGGGAAAATACAGGACATCCTCTATTCTGTAATGTACTCCTTGTAATATTGCTCAGTGGGAATGTGGCCAGAAGTTTTGCTTAAATAATGTCAGCGTGTCAGTCCAGGAACCCCACAATCGTGCATCAGCCTAGAGAGGTGATTTGTGTTCAAATACGTGCCTTCAGCTATGCTTTTTCCCTTATCTATTATTCCATTCCCTAGTTCACATAGTCTTATATCACTAGGAAGACACAAGTGGCATTTGACTTGCGTCAAGAGATGATGGCTTTTGTGGACAGGATCTACATTATATCTCTTTCATGCCCTTATAACTCTTCATGCATCAACATCTATACGCTGACAACTTTCATGGTAAATTAGGACACTCCAATCTCCTTATCCAGAAACTATTAAGTCCCTTTTTAATCTATCTTCTTCTTTGCTGTGAAATATACAATCTCTGAATTGTAAACCATCCAGGGCAAGGACTGTTTTTCTCTGTACTCAAACTGCAGAGTGAGGTTATACTCTTGCCTGGAGTCTTGTGCTGCTATTATAATTTCTCTGACACTACTAATTAACGTATGTCTGCTTTTCTTTAAATCATTCTAAAACTACCAACAAGAAAACAAAGATGAGCTAAATGCATCTTAGGATGAATAGATTATGTGAATGAATGTCCAAATAAGGGAGTGAAGGAGACAGAATGAGTCAATGAGCGGTTACATGCATAGGGAAGCTACTGACCAGAATGCAAAAAAACTCTGAGGCCCTGTTCTGTAGGACCAGAAGGGTTGATCTTACCACCTTCTTAACACCCATTTTAAATGCCATCCATGTTTGCATGCAATATCTGATTCACGGGCAAGAAGAGTTGTGGAACGTGTAAATAAGAAGGGAGACTAGAGAATCTAAATTGATTGACACTGAATAAATCACAATCAATTTTGCTAGCAAGAATGAAGTTAAAGAAAATATCTCCTGCCAAAGATACAAGAAACAATGAAGAGGCTTACAACACTTCAAGAATACAGATATTCTTTGCAGTCAGCTGATGGGTGGCAAGTACCCTCAAATGCCAGTGGGTTGGGCTTACTCCTGTAAAGTCAAAGAAGTTTTCACCTGCTACTAGAAGTTTTATGATCAGAAATAAAACATTAATAGAGGCAGGTGATGAGAGACATACCAGGCTGCTGTGCCCTTCAGGGCCCAGGACAAAACCCCACATACTATAGAGCACAGCATGGATCCTCTCACACAACTAGGACATGTTCTGAGAAAGAAAAGAGCACAGGATCTCTCTCTCTCCCCTACTATGGAGTAAGTCACAGGAATATCATCTATCAACACTTTAATGAGAATTGTGCCTCCAATTGGAGTGACAGTGGGAAACTGCATACCAGTAATGGCCCCTGAAGAGAAAACTCACCCTTGCACTCCTGCTTATAATGCTAATAGCATATAAGCAGTCAAACTCCAGGGCAGACTAGCTTTTCTCCAGTATTAACTACTGTTTTGTCCACCACAAAGTCATTTGTCACCAACATAGTTCTAGCACTGGTGTAACAGCTGCAAAAATATAATTAGTCCCTCCGCCTCTGTCCCACTGGGTACCAGTTGCTGCTTCGGTGGTCTCTTTGGATATGTTTCTGTCCTCTACTGGCCAGAGGTCAAGTTTTCCAGAAGCTAGTTGCCTGTACAAATTACAGTGCACATATTTTACATCTCATTGTAATGCTTTCCTTAGCCAACATCCGCTTCTCTGCAAATGTTCCATTTCCAAGCCATTTTTGGGCAAGCCCCAGGAGAAGCCATCAGACAAGCATGCTGAAAATTTATCCCCAGGCATCATTAATGCACATCTGGCTGATGAAGACATACAGTTTATATAAGCTGCAATTTGGAATGTGTCCTTTTCCAAACAGCTGGTCCCACAAGATACCATTTTCTCTGGAAAAAATAGGACTAGGGGAAATATCTGAATGTCCAGCTCAAGAAGTCACAGACTACCCACAGCAATTATGGGGCAAGAAGGAAAACTTGGTACTGGTGTGTTTGAATAATTTTCAATGTCTGCATTAGGATACCCTGAACTCTGAGGATTTCTTATTTCTTCCTTTTTCTTCTGTCCCAGTTACAGTGACAGTATCAACTGCTGGGCATAAAAGCCCATCATGTAAAATATGGGGAAGGATGTTTTAACAATCTTCATGCCAGAAAGCAGCAAACACAAAACTAGTGCTTTGGTGTTTAAAGGAATGTGAAATGGGCAAAGGGCAACATTTTTGAGCTGAAGATCAAGGAGCAAACTTTAAAGAAATAGAAAGCTTATGATATAACATACCTGTCAAAGATCAAGAAATGGGTGTGTAGCAGCCACTCAAAATGAGAACGCTACATCATGCTTTAAGCCCTCCAAATATACACTGAACTGCCACACTTTGTCTGACTCCCCTATCATCTGTTAATGCTTGGTTTTATATTATGGAGATGTGACTCTAAGTTAAGGAGGCAAGGCAGGTCCTGGCTGTACCTATACTGTAGAAGGACACCTGTACCATCGCCATTTGGATCAGTTTATGGCAGGAGTGTGCTTCCATAAGCAGCCTTGGCTTGCTTTCATTAAACTGCCTTTACCTCAATTCATGAGTTTTTCATCTTATTTTCTTCCCTCCTCTCCTGCTGAGGCAGAGTGAGGGAGGGCTTGGTGGAGCAGCTTGGTGGGCAACTGGCAGGCACCCCACCACAAAAGGACATTGTGAAATTAGAGGTTGAGAGATCATTTTTTCTGACTGCTCTGTGAACATTCAGAGGCTGGGCTATGGTAAATCACTGAAGTTGGTTACTACCTGTATAAAACACAGCAGGTATGACACTTATCCTGCTTCTCTGAGCCCCAGCAGAAAGTGCCAGTAACACATAGCAAGCACAGGCCAGTCATAGACAAATTTGCTTATGGATATACAGAAGAAGCAGCATGAAGCTGAGAGCCTTAAATCCTTCCATCTTGCTCTCTTGCTCTCTTCTACCACCTGCAGCACTGAAGGGCTGTGCAATAGAATCATGTCATGGCACAGAAATTATAATTGCTCAGCTTCAGCTCCCCTTTTTTTGATCCAGAAAACAGCTGTATCCATTCTCTACTGAGTTAATCCATGGAATACTCCCCTTTGGGCTCCAATCATATCTAAGTTATCCCATTTTATCTTGCACTATCACCATTTTTCTCTAAATGGCTGCCTTCATAGTTCATGAAAATACCTGTCTGGATAGTGAAAGCACTGTCAGAAAAAAACCCACACCACACACAAAAACCCAAGCCCACAACCTGCCTCAGCTAATCACAGCCATTAACTGTTCCCTCTGGCCTATAAATGTAGTCTCCAATGAATTAAACTCCACCCAGCTTAACTGTCTGTGTTGGCCACATACTAAAAAAGTTATGTGCTGCGCTGTTATCTATCTCAGCTTGGTAACAGCAAAATGTCTGTTTATGGTTGGCAAAGGTTCCACAGCGTCCCATTATTTTTCCCTGAATCCACACATAAACACTGAATGGGACAGGACTGAGAATGAAAAGTCCTTTCCTGGTCAACACATTTCCCCCAAGCCCATCTGTCACCCTCAAGGCAGTATCAAAGCACTGCTGCTAAAGAACAGCGTGAGGAGACCTGGAAGGGAGTATGTTCTTCTTTATTAAAAGAAAACAGAAGATGCTTCAGCAGTTTCACCAGTTCTGTTTATTTTTAAGCAAAATGATTCATATTGTCTTGAGAGCATATCCACCAACTTACAGCAAACTGTTTAAACAAAACAATTATCCTCTTGCCTCCCTTCTGAGGTTTGCTTTCCTGACAGAGCACAGCCATATGGCCCCTGGAGTTTCTCAGAGTATGAGTGACAACCTCTTATAACATAAAAAAAATTGCAAGCCACTATTATTGCAAAAATGTCAATCACTGACATAGTTACTCTTTAAAGAGTCTTTGGGTTAAAGTTTACTGAGCATTACATGTAGGCATATGCTCTTTGTTAGGTATTTGGTAGCTTCTGTACAACCCAGCAACAAAGCCTGCCGCATCCTAAGACGCTGGTTAAACTCATGCCACAGAAGTTGGCATCACAGAAGTGAAAGATGAACTCTGACTTGAACATCTTCCAGATGAAGTACTTGGCCCAAAACTGAAGTCAGACAGTTGCTGCTTAACAGATTGCTTTTCAGACGCAAAATACATATTTATCTTTTCCAACCAAGAAAACACTCTTTATCTAAAAGGAGGGGATTCCTTTGTCTAGGAGCAAAAAATCAGATTTAGATGGTTCCACAGATTGGCAATGAAGAACATTAGGCCTCCTAGCAACATTCTTCAGCACCCTTTGAAAGCAGACTTGGCTTTATATTTCTGCTTGCTGTAAGTGGCAGTCATATACTTCAGAATATGACTGTACATGGAGTCTGTGTCTGGCAGCCCTGAACAGTAGGTGGTCTGAATCACTCATTACTTTTGTGCCATCAGATGTGGCGCAGCAAGTTACGCAGCGTGAACAGAGCTCTTGGGCATACAGTCAGAAGGGGAAAATATCATCCTTTGTGCTCAACTCTTGAACAGTTTCTTGCATCATTTCCTTAATGTACAATGAACTGAGCTGCAAGCCTTCAAACAAGCCCTTAGAAATTCTCCAGGCACTGCTCTTCCCAAGTGTTGTCTAGCCAGAGACTGTGGGATGTTCTTTTGCTGCCTGAAAATACCCCCCTCTCATTTTTATGAACTATTTTTTCTACCTGCTTAAGAAACCACTTTCGTATCTTTTCTGCTAAGATCTTTGATAAAATGAAATTACTTATATTGTGTCTCAGCTAAAGCAGTGTGGTAGAGAGAATTTAGTGAGGCAGCAAAAAACTCCAATTTAAGGAAAGGGGGTGGTGATGTTTCCCCTCATTAATCTGCTTCTGAGGTACAAAACGTTTTATGCAGAAAAATGCCTCTCACAGCAAGTTTGTATGGTTCTGTCCCTGAATGTTCCTTGACTGCTTTCTGCTTTCTTTAATAATGGCTGTATACCATGTGTCAAATGTCGGATTTATTTTTACAGCATTACAAATGCAATGCATTTCATACAAAAGCTCTTTCATAACATCAGTTTTAATACAGCACAGCTACTTTAATATGGTATTTTCTAAGGATTCGTAAGAAGTCACAGGTGTATAAATGGCCTCCTCTGCATTTTCAGGTACTTATTGTCAATATCACTCAAATACAGAATCCTAGGCATGACATCAACAGGACAAAAGAGAAACTTTGGTACTCATTTTTGCATATGAGAGATTTTTTCATTATACAGACAGAAACCAATAACCACCGTGTAGACAATTCACCTATCAGCTCTCACAGATGCTGCCTGGTTCCTTTTGAAGGTGTTTATTCTTCACAAACACAGAAGGCCTTGTCTGTACTTCAAAACTGCACCAGGACAACTATATTACTGTAGTACAAGCACTCAGGGTGGACAACGTAGAATCATTTTATATCCATGCAAATATCGTGATACAGGAAGGCCAAAGCTTATGTCTTTTCTATACAAGCAAAAATCAGATTCGCTTGGGTTGGAAGGGACCTTCAAGATCATCCAGTTCCAAACCCCTATCGTGGGCAGGGACACCTTTCACTAGACCAGGCTGCTCAAAACCCTGTCCAACCTGGCCTTGAACACTGACAGGCACAGGGCAGCCAGAGCTTCTCTGGGCAGCCTGTGCCACTGCCTTGCCTCACTCATAATGAAGAACTTTCTAATCTCTAATCTAATTCTCTCTTTCAGCTTAACGCCATTCCCCCTTGTCTTGTCACTACATGCCCTTCTAACCAGCCCTTCTGATTTTTTGTAGCCCCTTTAGGCCCTGGAAGCTGCCCTAAGGTCTTCCCAGAACCTCCTCTTCTTCAACTGAACCAGCACAGCTTTCTCAGCCTGTCTTCAGAGCAGAAATGCTCCAGCCCTAGGAGCATCTTTGTGGCCTTCTGCAGACTGTACAAATGTACAAGTACTAGTACACCTATAAAGCTATAAAAGAGAGTCACGTGTGCATGCGCACACCCACATATCCACCTCCCCTGAAAAACTGCTGTTCAGCAATTTATCTCTGTCATCTGCCAAAACCAGCAAGTCCAAATCCCTACCTTCACTATAGCCGCGGTGCGACTTGTGTGAACTTTCTAGGGCTCTGACCTAACTGCTCAATCCCAAGAAACCATGTGCAGGTTTCACCCAGGCTGACCTGCCCAGAAATCTTCACTAAGCAAGCCAGAAGAACTACCAGGCTCCCGAATAAAGCCCTCAATGTGGAGACCGTGACCGGCAGACACAGGCGCCCCCCGGCACAACAACCACCGCCCAACCGCAGCCTCCGACCCCCTCAGCCCCACTACCGAACCCGCCCTCGGGCCAGCCCCGGCGGCTGCCGTTACGTCACTTCCTCTCAGAGTGCTTCCGCCTGCGCGTTTCCAGGGCAACGCGGCGTCCGGCCTTGTGAGTTCTGGTGCCTGGGGAAGGGGAAAGTTCGAGCGGGTTCAGTGGGGCCGGGACGGCCGGGCTGCCTCCCGTGCCGGCAGCGAGGTGTCGGGAGCTCTCGCTACCAACCGGGCGCCCGCGGGCAGGGCTGCGGGGCCCTGGGAGGCCCTTCCTCGCTCCCCACTTCCCGGGGGCCGCCCCGCGGCGCGCTGGGGGCAGGAGGAGGGGAGCACATGTCGCGGCCCGTCCTGGTGACTCCGCGCGGGTCCTCGGGCCGGGCAGGTATCAGTGGGCCCGGTTGTTCGGAAGAAGCCTGCAGCCCGGGACCCAGGCGAGAGGACAGGGTCTCGGGCTGCGGTATGGGCGAGAGGTGGGAGGAGCGGCCGGGCAGAAGACCCTTTGGTGTCCCCTTGCGACGCGTCCGGGCTGGGGCCAAACGGTGACCGCTCTGGGGGGCGGGTAGGGAGGAATGCCAGGAGCAGCCCCAGTCCTATTGCCCGGCAGAGCGGCACTTGTTAAGGGAGTGGTGTCCCAGCCAAAGGGCGCTGCACTGATCCGGCTTTGACCAGTTCAACAGTTAAATCTTGGATGGGACACGCATGTGGAGAAGGAATGGCATAGCCGCCGTACAGAAGTTTGTTATGATAGACTCAAACTTAAGTGCTTAATCACAGCATCTTACCTGCTTGGTGCAGCTTGGCTCCGTGGGAGATGTCAACCCCTCCCCTCGCCGGGGCCGGCATACCACCAGGTGCCTTCTCAGGGACGCAGGCTCAGGCAGCTCGGGAGGTAAATACAGCTTCTCTTTGTCGAATTGGCCAAGAGACTGTGCAGGACATTGTATTCCGGACCATGGAAATCTTTCAGTTACTGAGGAACATGCAGGTGAGAAATAACTTTCTTTTTGTGCACCTCAACTGCCCATGTGTTTACCAGGCACAGGAGACAGCTTAGGACATTTAAATGTATGACTCAGTCAAATTTCTTTGAAAAGTTGATTGGAGAAGTAAATACTAGTCTTAACATATTTGCACACTTCTATACAGTAAGTAAGGATGGAGAAAGTTCAGAAATGCTGAATTGTTATTGCTCTAAACACGCTGAGTATTTGTATTTTCCTTTATGAATAGTTTAGTCTGTTTATATGCTAGTTATGTTTCTCTGATTCTGTTAAAATCTGGGGAATATTTTTAGAGGATTTCTCATTGATCTTTGTAATATTTTTCACCTAGAACTTTTGGATAATTTTTTGTTACTGAAGTGGGCATAGTACTTACTTGTGGCTACTTACTGAGAAAGCATACAAACTTCGGTTGTTCTCTGTTGAGAGCAGAAGAGAAATAATCATTCCCATTCCCTCTCTGTTTTCACAACTCTGGCAGTTTCCTGCTATAATTGTCTTAGGTACAGGTATATATACTTAGAGTTTGCTAACTATGAATTCACTTTGTGTCTCTGAATTGTGACCTGGGGTTGAGACACAAAATCTCAAAGTGTAATAACAACAGTGTCATGCTTAAGCTTTCTGAAGACGTTTGCTGAAAAGAGTTAGAGGTGACAATGACCAAAGTGTAGAATACATGAAGCTGTTTGACAGCAGTGATTTGCGCAGCAGATGAGCAGATAAAATACAGAATTTTGCAGATAAAGAGAATAGACATTTCAGTGATTTCTGTGGGGGTACTGTGATTGTATTACTTTAAAATGTACAAAACCCCTCTGAATTATTTTAGCTTATTTATTTCATGTGACAGAAACTTTAATATACTGTTTTTTAACATTTTTGGGGTTTGATTCTCAAAGTTACCGAATGGTGTTACATATCATACTGGAACATATCAAGACAGACTGGGAAAGCTGCAGGAACATCTCCGTCAGCTGTCGATACTCTTCAGAAAACTGAGATTAGTCTATGACAAATGCAATGAAAACTGTGCTGGGCTTGATCCTGTTCCCGTAGAAGTGAGTATCTTTATTCATATATAAATTAGAGATCAGAATAACCACTCTCTGCTTAGTGTATCATCCATTCTCTTGAGTTGCAGGAGACTCATAACAAGTTTTAAATGACACTGGAATTATTCTGTGGATGGAATTCTGTTTATTATTTGGAGTTGGTTGAAACATTGTGAAACTTTACCATTAACATTAATGATTTCTACCAGTTGGAAGGGATGCAATTCTGAAATCACTTTTCATTTAAAATGTTAGTCTTTTTCCTCAGGTTTTTAGTACATTCACCAATTCATTTCCCCTAGGAAAAAAAAAAAAAAAAAAGGTCAGGGCAAGTTTGTGGGATTTTTTTTTTTTTTTTTAAGTAAGTTGTTATTGCAGGAAAAAGTCTGCTTTAATCTCTCACCTGCCAGCCTAGCTCTCTGAGTAAGAACCATTTTTCTCCTTTCTTTGGCCATCAGTCTGTACCTCCATAGTTCTCTCACTCAACAACTCTTAACCTGTTCAGCCACTATCAACCTAATCTAAATGTGCAGTGGTGATGAAAAAGTTAACAGCATAAGACTTCAAGGAAGCAGGATTGCCCAAAGTTTTTCCTAATAAAAATGCTATTCCTATTAAAATCACAACTTTATTTTTCTTCCTCATATGCTAAGTTGCTTCTAATTCCTAGTAATACCCTTAAAACCTATTTTGATTTGAGTTATAAGTGCTCTATATTAACCAGAACTGTGAAGTTTTTTAATTAATGAGCTCTGAATTCTGAGACAACTCTATTAGCAGACTTCTGGTTGCCCACAGATTTTTAATCATTTAAGTATTATATTTTATATATGAGTCTCTTCACTGAATAGGAATTAAAGAAATGAAGGAGTCCATTCTGTACAGTCCATTCTAGACTACTTATTGCCTTGTGGAAAAACTCCTGTTAGGTGGTCCTGTGGGCATGGTCTTAAGAATAGCCAAACAGAGGCCCACTAAAATAGCAAGGCATAATTAGGGTATTAGCCAAGTAGCTATGCAAAGCCAGTCATAATTATGTTCAGTGTATCACTGAAATACTTTATAGTAATGACAAGTTCATGTTTGTGGTATAGTTTGGAATAGTGAATTTTAAAATCACAGTCTGCAGAGTTTGAAAATACAGGAATTATCTGTGATAAACATCTTAATGTAAAGACTGGGTTCTGCCTGCAGTTATGAAATAGCTTAGGTCTAGGCATGGTGGTATGTGAGATTATATCTTCTTGAAGCACATGAGTTTTCCTGGACAACAAACTGAGGTTATTGCAAAGCCTTTGGATTTGAGGTGATGAAGTAAGCTTGTCTCCACTTCCTCTTGGGAAGTTTGAACCTTTGGAGAAAATAGTATTACCTTCTGTATCTCCTGGCTTTGTTTTTGGGTTTTGTTTTTGTTTTTGTTTTGGGTGGGGGGGTGGTTGGGTTTTTTTCCTTCTTTTTTCCTTTTTCTTCCATATTTGCCTTTTTTTTTTTTTCCTAAAGCTGGTGTTTCTTGTCTTCACAGCAACTTATTCCATATGTCGAGGAAGATGGCTCCAAGCATGATGATCGTAGTGCTGCAAGTCAGCTTCGTTTTGCTAGTGAAGAGAGAAGGGAAATTATGGAAGTAAATAAGGTAAGAAAGTTGAAATTAATTTGCATAAAACTGAAAATGTCAGTGTGTCATTACAAAACTTAGATTTCTTGATTGCTGTACTAAATGCAGCATGTGTGGTAAGTACTGTCAAACTTGCTATTAGATACTTCTTGCAGAACTAATTCAAAATTATGTTTTAGTGAGCAGTTTTGGTTTTTTTTTACCTGTACCTCTGCATGTAAAGTTTAGGATTCCTGACAATTTTAACTTGTGTCTCTTTTTCATAGAATCATAGAATGGTTTGGGTTGGAAGGGACCTTCAAGAGCATCCAGTTGCAGCCCCCTGCCATAGGCGGGGACACCTTCCACTAGATCACATTGTTCAAAGCCCCATCCAGCTTGGCCTTGTGCACTGCCAGGGATATAGCAGCCACAGCTTCTCTGGGCAACCTGGACCAGTATCTCACCACCCTCATAGTAAAGAACTTCTTCCTAATCTAATCTCTATCTTCCATTTTTCAGTTTAAAGCCATTCACCCTTGTCCTATCACTACTTGCTCTTGTAAAAAGCCCCTCTCCAGATTTCTTGTCAGCCCCCTTTAGACGCTTGAGGCTATACGATCTCCCCAGAGCCTTCTCTTCTCCAGGGTGAACAACCCCAACTCTCTCAGCCTGTTTTCACAGGAGAGGTGCTTCAGCCCCCTGATCATCTTTGTGGCCTCCTCTGGACTTGCTGCAATAGGTCCACATCCTTCTTATGTTTGGGGCCCGAGAGCTGGGGTCTTGCCAGAGCTGAGTAGAGGGGAAGGATCACCTCCCTCCAGCTGCTGTCACCTCTCCTTTTGATGCAGCCCAGTGTACGGTTGGCTTTCTGGGCTGTGAGCGCAAGCTGCTGGCTCATGTTCATTTTCTCATCAACCAATACAACATCCCAAGTCCTTCTCAGGGCTGCTCTCAATCCATTCTCTGTCCAGCCTGAATTTGTGCTTGGGATTGCCCTGACCCAGGTGCAGGACTTGGCCTTGTTGAACTTCATGAGGTTGGCACTGGCCCACCTCTCAAGCGTGTCACAGCCCTCTAGATGGCATCCCTTTCCTCCAGTATGTTGACTGCACCGCACAGCTCAGGGTCATCAGCAAACTTGCTGAGGGTGACTCAATCTCACTGTCCATGTTGCCAGCAAGGATGTTGACATTTATTGTTTGGAATACAGTGTATTATGTATATGCTTAACCCACTAGATATCAGCACTTCAGATTGAAGTAAGGTGCCTGTTGTACTTACTTCTTTTCAAAACTTATCTTAGATGTTGAAAAAGCAGGTATTGAGCATCAGATGTGTAAATGCTATTCCAATGATGTGAGTTGGTAAAGAAGTTTCAGGGCAACCTTCTGTATTTTGACAGTTTGAAGAAGACCATTCCTTTTGTTGAGTGCTGAATTTATTGAGTCTTGACACATTCAGAGAAAAAATGTACTATGTATGATAAAGATGCTGCTAAATTTTCAGTGTGAGTGGCAGTATGCAACTGAGTGCAAAGATGGACTCAAATCTAAAAATAAATATGCTGTAGGAAATGCTAATATGATATTGAGATTAAAAATATGTAGTTTTAGCAGACCAAAATTTCTAACATGTTTCTTCAATCTGTAAAGTACAAAGATAGGATTAAATAAATATTTCTGTTGTTGTGAATCAGTAAATGCTCAGTAAAATGCATAAGCTACAAAAATAACTGAACAAAGGAAATAAATGAGTAAACTACTTTTTTATGAAGAGAATAATTGTTGGATTTTCAGCTTTTAAACTATTTCTGCTACTTTAATTTGTCTTCAGCAGTCAGAGATAAATTGGTTATGAAAAACTCAATACATTTAGAAAACATATGCATATTGTATAGGAGAAAATGAGGACTACAAGAAGTTAGAGAAAAGCATTTGTCAGCTTTCTTGTTGTATTCTTTCTATTCAGTGCTGATGTAGCAGGTTTATGTATATTGTATATGTAATGTACTGTGAATTTATGCACATTTATTTGCAATCTTTAAGTGTTAATAAGTTTAACTGTCCATATTTGCTGTAGTTTTAATAGTTCTCTGACATGGTTTTGCCCTCGTTGTTTTATTTGCATGCTACTATGTTTTTAAACCTCTTTGGTGTGATCCTGTGAAAAGAATTTCATAAATGTTAATGATGAATTCTGAACCTTAAAAGGTTGATGGTGTTACTGTACCATTGGTAGCAAATTGGCAATAAGGATGTGTTAAAGCCTTCACTTAAATCTGGTCTCAAATCCTGTATTTACACATAAATGCGTTGACCCAATTTCCAGATTTTCTGTAGTGCATTGGGGTTTTTATTTTTGCCTTCCTCCAACTGTCTGAGCACATCCACCACCACTTTCAAAGTTCCAATTGCAATACAGACAGAATAGGAAATGACGAGAAATAAAGAAATTCTTATTTTTGCCAGGAAAAATCACTAGTATCAGGTTAATTTGTCTAATTTCTGACCCTGGCTGCTGGGCTGAAATAGCTCTCTGGTTCTCTGTAGTACGGAATGTCCATCTCTGACTCAGTTTTGCTTCATCTATTTTAGCAAAATCCCAGTAATACAAAATGTTGATGAAAATGCTGTGACAGGGAAACCAATGTGATAGATGGTGAAGCTTTTTACGTTCTTGACCCACTGTCTTTATTTCCTTTAGCTGGTCATCCTGCTCTCACCTAATACTTTTTGCTGTGACATGCAGTACCAAAAGAAGCATTATTGCAGTAACCCAGTACTTTGACACTGTTGACACATTTGAATTCCTAGACCTTTCACGTGTCTCTTAATTTTGCCCTTCTTGGTGTGATATCACAGCCAGTCTCATCTCTTTAGTGGCTCTGGATGTGTGTGAAGGACACGAACTGCCCTGCAGTGTGGAGCACAGCCAAAACTTATAGGCCCTATAAACCTTATGGATCATGTGTTCTCAGTCTAAAACATCCGTCCTTCCAGGAATCACCAACTTCAAACATAGCAGCTCTGCTTTGCTACTACAGTTGTCTGGGAGGGGAGCATCCCCAGTGGAGGAGTCGAGGAGCACCATGTAGTTCCTTTATTCACCATCTCATTCATGAGGCAGGAGAACCTGTTGATGTAGCAGAGTTCCTAAATACTGCAGTGCCTTTTGATGTCAGTTTACTGAATAACAGTGGCATTTTTTGGTCTTATTTATTTATTTATTCTGATATGTTAGACTTGTCCTTTAGGTTAGAAAGTTTAATGTGCTCACCTTGGCTGAGAAGTACTTGTTCATTAATTTAAAATATAGATTAGCTTACAAGGTAATGAATATCTGTCCTAGCAATTCAGTTATAATTAGCAACTGTAGGTTTAAATTCAAACTATTAAGCTTAAAAAGGAACTTTTTTGCCTGCACTGGGAATACCCTATTATTATAAAACAACCAAACAAACCGTTTATGGAGCACCAAGTACCTCTACTTTTGTACTTAACATTTTTGTACCAAAAATGTACAGATAACAAGGAATAAGCAACGTGCTTTCTGGGACTTTAAGTTGTTGAGGTGGTTGACTCTTTGCTGGAGTAAAGAATTTACTCTTCCAGAACCAGTTTAGCATTTGCATTCATCGACTAGTACAAGTTCTGATCCAGTTTTCACTGGACATAATTACTATTTGCCACAATTGGAGGCTGTTACCAAAATTTCCTCACTTGTTTGCATATTTTTTTGAGTCCTTAATGTTCTCTCTACATGGTTTTTACATTCTAAGTATTGTATCACCTGTAATGTTTTTAACATATCAGGCTCACCTTGAGTCTGTGGTTTTGTAGTACATTTGACAGGACTTGCAACAGAAAATAGCAAATCACAACTAAGAGTGCTTTAATTTGTGTTGCTGCCTTATCAAAAGTTTACCCCTTTTTTTTAAGAAATGGAGCAAGTACAGCATTGGTTTTTTAGGTGTTGTAGTTCTGCTTTCAAATGAAGCACTTGGGAAAGCCGTAACATAATTAGTAGTCTTGATGCATTTGGGTGAAAATGAAATGATGTGAAATAGCATTAGGACTTTCCAGGTGGCCCTTTAGAAAAGTCATGTTTAATTCTTAGTTAATCTTTGCTCACTGGTTAACAGTGATTTTGCTAAGAGAGGAAAAGACATTCTACATGACCGGCTTTTAAGTTAAGCTGTTACAAGCTTAGCTCTGGGCTTTTTTGATAACCACCATTGCACAGCTGATGTTTAGGGAAGGAGTCCTCAAAATGACAGCAATTTGCAATTAGCCTTTCTCTCTGGAGAATTGTACCTCAAAACTACTTTTGGCCATGCTGAAAACCTGCATTCCTTTTAAACTACCTTGCATGCTATTTCCACATATTTTTAATTTGTTTTGTAGTTGTAGAGTGCTTTTGCACCCAAAATATGAATGTGCAACAAGGAACACTGTAACAGGAGGTAAAGAATTGTTTATTTGGACACCTTCTCAGCAGATGAATCTGCACTAGGGGCATTTCCATCCTGTTTTGGATACCCAAACTGTCTCTCTGCAATAGGAGAACTGTAGAGCAATTTAGGTTCAGTGGGAGGTCTGACTCAACCCCTACCTCAAAGCACAGCTAGCCAGCAAAGTTAGATCCAATTGCTCAGGTTCATATCCAGTAGCATTTTGAATATTCTGTACGGATGGACATTCTGCCCTTTCTAGGCCCTTCTTTAATGTTGATTTTCACTGAAAAACTTTTCCTAGTCTTACATTATTGTAACTCCTGTCCACTGCCCCTTATCCCTGTGCTGTGTACATTCAAGAAGAGTCTAGCTTTGTCTTCTGTGATCTTTGTTTGGTAGCTGAAGCCAGCATTGTGGTCCTGCCTTAGCCTTCTTTGCTTGAGGCTGAGCAAATATAGCTTTAATCATCCTGGTGGCCTTCCACTAAATGATCTCCAGTATGTTAGTGTTTTGTATTGAGGCCCAAATTGGACAATCATTCTACAGACCCAAATAGAGGAAATAGCAATTTCACTTGAGCTGATTGCTGCTTTCTTCCTAATACAGCACAGCATGCAGTTGATCTTCATTGTTGAGAAGAGATCTACTGCTGACTCTGTGCCACTTGTCAGAAAGTTTCAAAAAAGACCTCAGGTCTTTTACTTTAGCATCAATCCTGAGAAACATCAAGAGTGACCAGCTACTAATTGGTCTTAATACTGATGATCACAGCATTTGGAATGCAGTAGCCTCTCAGTTTTCCATCAACCCTGAAATCCACCTTCCAAACCACATCACTCCAGTTTGGCTACAAGGATACTGGGAGACTGTGTCAAAAGCCTGACTAACATGAAAATAAACAAAGTCCCCCGCTCTCCCCTTGGCCCCACAGGCAGTCATTTCTCAGTAGAAGGCAATTGTGTTGGTCAGGCACAACACATTTGGTAAATCCAAGATGACTGTTCATGGTCAGCTTACCATTCATGTGTCTGGACATGACTTCTGGAAGGCTTCGCAGCATAGTCTTACTGGGTTCAGGGGTTAGGCTGACCAGCCTGTAGCTTCCATAGTTTTCTGGATCCCCCTCCTCGCCTTTCTTGAAGATGAATTGAGATATTTCCTCTTTTATCAGGAGCCTCTCTCCATCTCCAATAGAAAATTATGTAGAGTGATCTTGTAATGTCATCAGCCAGCTCTCGCAGCACTCAGGTGCATTTTATTCCATATAATGAAATACTTCATTTTCTGTTTCATATGAAATGTTGCATTCAAAGCTTTTCATGGAGTTTTCTATATCAAAACAATATCATGTTTACAAAGTTGAGAAAAGTTAGGAAACACCAAACTTAAAGCTGTCCATACAATCCCAATTATCCCATTGTCCCTTTTTGTCCTCATATAAATGCATATGGTACAATTGTTATTACCTTATCACTTCTTCCCCTCCTCCCCCTTCTTTTCTGTAAGAGTCCTTGAGGTTATTCTGCTTTTGTTGCAGACTAGGTACTGTTTAGATTGAATCAGTATTGTGATAAATAAGATTATAAGAGTCCTGGTTTATGTGTCGTTTAACTTGCTGGAGTGTATTAAATAAGCAGGGAATTTGGGAATGAAAAGGAACGGTTTAATGTGAGTAGTAAGTAATTGAAGGCTGCTCTTGAAAACTGGATTTTTATCTTTAGCTCTGCCACAAAGTGTCTGTGGTAGTTGTTCATTCTGCCCTTTATGGTTATTGATAGCTGTCCTTAGAATATGTGGGAAGCTGTTAAAATACCATGTTTAGTGATGCACTTGGATCTTAGATGCCTCTGGACAAAGTTGATAGGCGCTCCGGTTTTATCCATAGTGTTCCTGTGACTTAGTTTGCCATCTGTAACTGAGAATCATACAACTCTGTGATTTTCATGTTAAGAATGGGGATGTAACACCAAGGAGTGCGGTGGAGGAGCACCTTGGGGAGTGGATAATTCCATTACAAGCTGCATAGCTTAGAGGGTACTCAGTAAATAACGCCTCAGACTTCGTTGCTGGATGATAAATAATTGCTATGAAGCAAACATCCATCCATTTTAATGAACACACTCCTCTTGGAACAACAGAGCAGGGGATACATGCAATTGCTGTTTGGTTCAATATGTGAAAAGTATTGAGCATGCAGTGGAGCAGAGGCTGTCACTGGTGCCTCTGCTTATTTCAGGAAGAGTTATGTGTGCAGAAGGAACAGTTTCCTTTCAGCTATCAGATGTAGCGGGAGGCAAAAAATCTAGTCTCTCATTTCCAATAAGGGTAGCAGGTAGAATAGTTATGCCTGTGAATGACATCAGGAAAAGCTGTAGTTATTGAACAATGAGTGAGTTAATGTTTAGTTGCACAGTAGGTAGTGTATTAGTGATGAATGCTTTTTAACCATTTTAAGAAATATTATAAATAGATGAATATATAAATTTATTATGATGGCAAGTGGGCCTTGCTATCAGTTGGGTAGCCATAAGTTCAAGCATCACCTGGCAGCTTTAAAAGAGTTTTTGCAAAGTGTTGAGACATTTTTTCTGTCTTTTTTTTCCTGCTGTGTGTGTATAACGTTGTGAGTCTTTTGACTATAAGACTGAAGGCTGGAGGGGAAGAGGTGTATCCACCTCCTTACTTCAGAGATTTCATTATGAAGGACTCACTTAAAAAAAACAACAGTACAAATTGCCAGGGCAAGCTTTATTTTTTTCACTCATCACAAACATTGTGTTTCTGTAGAGGGTTTGACTTACATGGAAAAGCAGAGGCCGTTGTTTGTGTAAGGCTTTCAGCAGTCACTTCCTATAGCAGTTTAACAGTCAGAAGGAGTAACATGCTCATGAAAAAGAACATGATGCAAATTCTCTGTAGTAGAGTCAGAATCAACAAAATAAACATAATTGGTTTAATTCTGCAGGTAAAGGCACTACTATTAATAATATTTAATGCTTTACTATGCATAAATGAACTTGTTGCGTGTGCTGTTGCAGGTCTGGAATAGCCCAGGTAAAAACTATTTACTTTTCATTTTCTTAAGCAGCAGAACTGCCTGTACAACATAGACAAGTACTTTTGATGTTTTTACAAACATCAATTGGAATATAGCATAGTGTTTATGCTATTATCATTGCCTGAAGAAGAGACTTTTAACAAATGGATTGAGTGCAGAATACTGACTCATAGTGATGTTTAGGTTTTAAAATGATGGATGAGCTTAAGATAAGAAGAGAGATGGCAACAGTGTGCAAAGGAAAGTTCTGATACGTCCCTGATAGAAAGTTGTAGATTGGTCTAGACAGCCCTGATAAATAGAATCATAGAATAGTTAGGGTTAGAAAGGACCTTAAGATCATCTGGTTTCAACCTGCCTGTCATGGACACTTCACACTAGACCATGTCACCCAAGACTCTGTCCAGCCTGGCCTTGAATACTGCCAGCAATGGAGCATTCACAACTTCCATGGGCAACCCATTCCAGTGCCTCACCACCTGCACAGTAGAATCATAGAATCATTGAATAGTAAGGGTTGGAAAGGACCTCAAGATCATCGAGTTCCAACCCCCCTGCCATGGGCAGGGACACCTCCCACTAAACCATGCCATCCAAGGTTATGTCCAACCCCACCTTGAACGCCGCCAGGGATGAAGCATCCACAGCCTCCCTGGGCAACCCATTCCAGGGCCCCACCACCCTCACAGTAAAGAATTTCTTCCTCAGATCCAATCTAAACCTCCCCTGTTTAAGTTTGAACCCATTACCCCTTGTCCTCTCACCACAGTCACTAATGAAGAGTCCCTCCCCAGCATCCCTATAGGCCCCCTTCAGGTATTGGAAGGCTGCTGTGAGGTCTCCACGCAACCTTCTCTTCTCCAGGCTGAACAGCCCCAATTTTCTCAGCCTATCTTCATACGAGAGGTGCTCCAGTCCCCTGATCATCATCGTGGCCCTCCTCTGCACTTGTTCTAACAGTTCCATGTCCTTTTTATGTTGAGGACACCAGAACTGCACACAGTACTCCAAGTGAGGTCTCACGAGAGCAGAGTAAAGGGGCAGGAGCACCTCCCTCGACCTGCTGGTCACACTCCTTTTGATGCAGCCCAGGATATGGTTGGCCTTCTGGGCTGCAAGCGCACACTGCTGGCTCATGTTCATTTTTTCATCAACCCACACCCCCAAGTCCTTCTCCGCAGGGCTGCTCTCAATCTCCTCCCCGCCCAACCTGTAGCTGTGCCTGGCATTGCTCCGACCCAGGTGTAGGACTTTGCACTTAGCATGGTTAAACTTCATCAGGTTGGCATCAGCCCACCTCACAAGCGTGTCAAGGTCCCTCTGGATGGCATTCCTTCCCTCCAACCTATCAACCGAACGACACAGCTTGGTGTCATCGGCAAACTTGCTGAGGGCGCACTCAATCCCACTGTCCATGTCACCCACAAAGATGTTGAACAAGACCGGTCCCAACACCGATCCCTGAGGGACACCACTCGTTACTGGTCTCCAGCTGGACACTGAGCCACTGAGCACTACTCTTTGCATGCGGCCATCCAGCCAGTTCTTTATCCACCGAGTGGTCCACCTATCAAATTGATGTCTCTCCAACTTAGAGAGAAGGCTGTCATGTGAGACAGTGTCAAAGGCTTTTCACAAGTCCAGGTAGATGACATCAACTGCTCTGCCCCTGTCCATCAGTTCCGTAGCCCCTTCATAGAAGGTCACCAGATTGGTCAGGCAGGATTTCCCCTTAGTGAAGCCATGCTGGCTGTCACCAACCACCTTGTTGGTTTTCATGTGCCTCAGCATGCCTTCCAGGAGAATCCGCTCCAAGATTTTGCCAGGCACAGAGGTGAGACTGACTGGTCTGTAATTCCCTGGCTCATCCATTTTCCCCTTCTTGAAAATGGGGGTTATATTTCCCTTTTTCCAGTCATCGGGAACTTCACCTGACTGCCATGATTTCTCAAATATGATGGACAGTGGCTTAGCAACTTCATTTGCCAGCTCCTTCAGGACCCGTGGATGGATTTCATCCGGTCCCATGGACTTGTATACATTCAGGTTCCTAAGGTGGTCCCAAACAAGATCCTCCCCCACAGTGGGCCCAGGGTCCCCCCCCTCACCGTCCCCGCGTCTGCCTTCCAAGGCTTGGGTGGTGTGGTCAGAGCATTTGCCGGTAAAGACTGAGGCAAAGAAGTCATTAAGAACCTCAGCCTTCTCCAAATCCAGGGTAGCCAGTTCTCCCGATAGCTTCTGGAGAGGGCCCACGGTGTCCCTAACCTGTCTTTTATTGGCAATGTACCTATAAAATCCCTTCCTGTTATCCTTAACATCCCTAGCCAAGTTTAATTCTAAGTGGGCCTTAGCTTTCCTAACCTGGTCCCTAGCTTCTCGGACAACATCCCTGTATTCTTCCCAGGCCGCCTGACCTTGCTTCCATCTTTTATAAGCCTCTTTTTTCCTTCGAATTTTGCTCAGCAGCTCCTTATCCATCCAAGGAGGTCTCCTGGCCCTCCTGCTGAACTTCCTTCCAGTTGGGATGCATCTCTCCTGAGCTTGCAGCAGGTGATCCTTGAATATCAACCAACAGTCTTGGGCCCCCCTGCCCTCTAGGGCTGTATCCCATGGAACCTTACTGAGCAGGTTCCTGAAGAGGCCAAAGTCTGCTCTCTTGAAGTCCAGGACAGTGAGCTTGCGGCATGCTCTTCTCACTGTCCTGAGGATCTCAAACTCGACCATCTCATGATCGCTGCAATCAAGGCTGCCCTGGAGCATCACATTCCCAACCAGCCCTTCCCTGTTGGTGAGGACGAGGTCAAGCATGGCACCTCTCCTTGTCGGCTCCTCTATTACTTGCAGAAGGAAGTTGTCTTCCACGCAATCGAGGAACCTTCTGGCTTGCTTGTGCCGGGCCGTACCATCCCTCCAACAGATATCAGGGTGGTTGAAGTCTCCCATGAGAACAAGGGCCTGCAAGCGTGAGGCTGCTCCTATCTGCCTATGGAGCGCTTCGTCCAGCAAGTCCCAGTAAAGAATTTCTTCCTTATATCCAATCTAAACTTCCCCTGTTTCAGTTTGAGCCCGTTACCCCTTGTGCTATCACTACGTCCCTAATGAAGAGTCCATCCCCAGCACCCTTATAGGCCCTCTTCAGATACTGGAAGGCTGCTATGAGGTCTTCACGCAGCCTTCTCTTCTCCAGGCTGAACAGCCCCAACTTTCTCAGCCTATCTTCATACAGGAGGTGCTTCAGTCCCCTCATCATCCTTGTGACCCTCTTCTGGACTTGCTCCAACAGTTCCATGTCCTTTTTATGTTGAGGACACCAGAACTGCACACAGTACTCCAAGTGAGGTCTCACGAGAGCAGAGCAGAGGGGCAGGATCACCTCCCTTGACCTGCTGGTCATGCTCCTTTTGATGCAGCCCAGGATACGGTTGGCTTTCTGGGCTGCAAGCGCACACTGCTGGCTCATGCTAAGTTTCTCATCGACCAACGCTTCCAACACCCATTTTCATTTCAAATGAAACGAAAGTGAACCAATGATGAGTTTAAGTAAAAAAATATTTTCAGTCAAATTTGAAATTCTTGTGTCCTACTGAACCCAAGTCTGTATGAAACATGTCAAGTCCTTTATTGCATGCTGCAGCTATTTTCTGGATGTATGTTATAGTTCTGCCACTTTGTTTCATTTATGTGGCTTTTGTGTTTCTCTGTGTGTTTTCATAAACGTCCTACCTAAGCCCAGTACAGGTTACTGGAAGGTGCAGTCCTTGCCAACTCCATCATGCTGACCACAGTACTTGCAGCATCAGTCAAAATGAATAGTTACTCACATTGAAAATTATATCACCAAAGAAGACTTGGTAGGATTGGGTTTCAGTCAGACCAGTTTTCTGACAGAGAGGAACCAGCAGAAACTTGCCTGGTGAGGTGAATTAGATCTCCTAAATTCACTATGAACTGTCTCATATAGGATAATTTTCCTGTGCTATCTGTCCTGGTTTCATCTGTAACAGTTATTTTTCTTTCTGGTAGCTGGTAAAGTGCTGTCTTTTGGCTTTGGTCTGAGAACAATGCTGATAACACACTGGTGGTTTTAGTTGTAGCTAGATAGCACTTACCCTAATCAAGGACTTTTCAGTCTCTCATGCTTTGCCAGTGAGGAGGAGCATGAGAAGCCAGGAAGGAGCAGAGACAGGACACCTGACCCAAACTAGCCAAAGGGGTATTCCATACCTGTCGTGGTTTAAGCCTCTATAACTCACGCAGTTGCTCTCTCACTCACTTCCCCCCTCTTTCTTCACCCGGCCCCGGGGGGGTAGGAGAGAGAATAGAAAGAATGCAACTCCCACAGGCTGAGATAAGAACAGTTTAGTAACTAAGGTATAACACAAACCACTGCTGCTACCACCAATGATAATAATGACAAGGGAAATACAAGGAAAGAGAATACAACTGATCACCACCCGTTACCAAGCCTGACCCAGCAGTGAACCCCCACAGTGCAGCCCCCCACACCCTTCCGGGTCTCTGCTCTCCGTTTTTAGATCCTGGGCGTGGTGTGCTGTGGTGTGGAATACCTCTCTTTGGTCAGTTTGGGTCAGGTGTCCTGTCTCTCCTTCCTCCTGGCTTCCCCTCCTCCCTGGCAGAGCATGAGACTCAGAAAGTCCTTGATCAGACCAAAACATTACCAAGCAGTAACTGAAAACACTGGGGTTATCAGCGCAGTTCCCAGGCCCAAAATCAAAAACACAGTGCCGCATCAGCTACCAAGAAGGAGAAAAATGACTGCTGCTGCTGAACCCATGACAGTACCACAGCACGTCATGCCCAGTATATAAACTGGGGAGAGTCACCCAGAAGGCATCAATTGCTGCTTGGTTTGGGCTGGGTATCTGTCAGTGGGTAGTGAGCAATTGTATTGTGCATCACTTGTGCTTTCTGAATTCTTATTTCTCTTCTTTTGTTGTTTCCTATTGTTATTGTTGATATTCTCTATATCATCACAAAATAACTATATTTTGCTTTAGTTATTAAATTGTTCTTGTCTCAACCTGTGGGGTTTCAGTTCTCCTCCCCATCCCGCCTGGGAAGGGGGAAAAGGTAGCGGGTGAGCAAACGGCTGCGTGGTGCTGAGTTACCAGCTGGGTCTAAACCACGACACTATCTTAAAAGAGATAAAGTCAGAAGCTGTAGCATGTATGTAGGATGAAGTACCTTTTCTTGTTTGATCAACTGTTAATCCTGAGAAGCAGTCCAGAGTTCAGCTAAGTCTTTTCAGTAGAAGGAGGAAAGAGTGGGAGACAACTTGCAAGCAATCTGTTCACATGAAATTTGTCATTACTGCAGAAGCTGCTTACACAACTTGCCTGTTTTCCAAGAAGGCCATTTCGCCTATCTTTCCGAGGTTAGACCTGAGCTGAGAAGCTCTTATGGGTTCAGCAAAGTCTTAAAAGCGGAGGCCAGCACCGCCAGTGGTGCAGAACATAGTAATTATGTAGTACTTTGTAGTGTGGGCCACTGCTTGTCAAAGATTGGTAACAAAGATCACTACATGCATTTCAAATAGGAGACTATGCTCTCTGAAGTGGTGTTTTTTCACCTCTCTTTATTCTTTTTTCAGCCTAGCAATCCAGAAATGGTGCTTCATCTTAGATTTTTTTTTCTATAGAACTGCTAAGAAAATAGTTCATCACTGAAGACAAGGATCTAAAATTATTTTCAGATAAAGTAACAATCATATACTTCTTGTCTCTACAGGTGCTTTGAAAACAAATGAAAGCCAATTTGAAGGTTCCCTTGTCTAGCATCAAGTAAAGATCAGGCAATTTACAGGTTCATAGCACTTGCCCAAGAAATGAAAATGGTGTAACAGAATGAGTCTCTTGGGTGACTTACATAAAGTTCATGTGAGCATACCTACATAACAGGATTTAACAGTACAATTAAACCTGGATGGAGAGAGAACAGAATCTGCATATCAGAGGTTAATGGTTCTTCTTTCTCTCTGTGACCTGAGTAACCATCACTGACCATCAGCCTTCATTTCTATTAATGAAGGCTTTGAAAAACTGTGGACTTGCATGCCCTCAGTATCAGTGAATGACATTTTGTGTTAAACTAGTATTTTTGTGTAACATTCATTGATTTCTCTAAGAATGAATGTTAAGGATAGCAAACAGAGATATGTTTTAAAATGCCGTAGGTATGAACATGCTTGTTTATCTCATCCTTCTTGTGCTTTCTCAGGCATCAAAATCTTACATTATGCGCTTTTGTAGGGAGGCACTTGCAATTCTGTCATTTGAACTACATGCTTCTCAGTTTTCTCTGTTTAGGAGCTGGATCTCTGCTGTATATTGTGAAGTCTAGCAAATGGAAAAGAAAGAAGTATAAGATAAATGCACATACTTCTCTTTAAAATATTTTTTAGTCTGTCAGATGCTTGTTTAGAAACTCAAAGTTAGTGCACATGAATTGTTCTACATCTGGTTTTGCGTCCTTCTCGGGAGTCTGGAGTTGGGTGTTGTCTCTGCTTCCAGGAAATGTATCCACCAAAGTCTGGGTTCAGGAATATTTCCCTTACTCAAAGTCATATGTTCCCTGTATAATCTAAGCCTAATGACTATGTTACTTCAGGCCATTTTTACAGGTCTGAAGTGAATAGACTTTCTTTTTGTCTCTGGACTTCTCTCCCAGCTGATGAGCTGGGCAACTTAAACCTATCAGTGTGTTGTCCGCATCAAAATTCAGAAGACTGATTTTCAGGATATTGCTTCTTTTGTTGCTTCCTTTATCACTGTTCCAGTTACTTTGGTTGTATTACTGATCTGAGTCACCCTTTTAATGTATTGCCGTTTGTGTAGTACAAATAGCAAAGTTATGACAAACCTGAAACTTTTGAAATAATTTGTTGTCTTTTGATGGTAACAAATCTTTCCTGTGCTTTCACTTTCCTTGGAACTGTGGACTTCCCTAATGAATAAGTAGTTTGATCTCTAATGTGAGAGGGCTGACATATTATTAAATTGGAATGAAATGATGGAAATAGGTTGTTGTTAACAATTCCAGTAACTTAGTTCTTGACAGCTTTGAGCAGGAAAATGAATGAATCAGACAATATGTGTATTATTGTGAAGCTTGAAAGGTTAGGGAGATTGTGTGATGTCTTAATGCACTGATCTCTCTTCTGTAAAGACATAACTTTCAAGTTCTGGTTATGCACCCAAATAAAAGCGAGTTTGCTGTTGTTCTGTTCCTTCAAATGCTTCTGCAGTTTGCAAAACCAGTACATAATTCTGGACAATTCAGACTGCTTGGGAATATCTGTTTTAAGACAGGACCCCTTATCTACATAGGCAGAAGGTTTGGAAAAGCTTGCTTGGCTTCACCTGTACCTTGTGCGTCGTTGAAGCTTCTAACATTAGTCCCTCACTTTTCTGTGCACCCAAGTTATACAAAATATATTCATATAAATGTACCTGTTTCCTGAATTTTTTCTTACTACTTGAAGTACTGGTTTTTGGACTTTGGAAAGAAAAGACCAATCCCCTCAAGCCTCCAGTTTTTGAAGGGGGGAAGTATTTTGATTAAAAGAGGTGTTGCGAGAAGAAACAGCATTTCCCCTGTAACAATGATCCTTAACATTTGAGGTTTTCTTGCATTTTTAGAGTGTGCTTTAAAGAGGATGTACTATCCCACTAACACTGCTTGCTGACAACTCAGAAAAAGATCCATGTAGCATTTCATAACGCTGTAATTTTGGTTGAATTTCTGAATGTGCTATTTGAACTGATCACAGCAAAACTAACCATAAAGTCTTCCCACAGAAACTGAAACAGAAGAATCAGCAGCTGAAACAGATCATGGATCAGTTACGGAATCTTATTTGGGATATAAATGCCATGTTGGCAATGCGGAACTGAGCATGGAGAGACAAGCTTTGTGGTTGGAAAAGATACCAGTTTGTCTGGATATACTTAATTTCTTCTGAAAAAGTAACATTTTTTCCACAACCATTTTGTAGTAATGTTTGAAAAGTCTTCAAGATTAAAATGTTGGGATTTTGTAATAACTTACATGGTGTTGGCTTTGTTTTTCATCAAAGATTCATCTTCCAGGTGTTAACCTGAGCAATTCAGCGAGGCTGAATATAATACAGCCTAAGTAAGTTACCGTAGTAATTTGGATTTCTATGCAAATGAGGGGTTTTATAAATTAATTGTTTCTGGATTTTTCTTTTTTTTTCTACAGTACAGTTGACACTGCTTTAAAAATGTGTTTTCATGCCCTTCTGCAGTGCAAGCCACCTCTACAGGGAGGAAAAACTGCAATACAGAAAAGCTCTAGTAAGCTACAGGACTGCCATAGGCGATCAGATACTACAATTCAATGTGTTTCCCCATTGTAGGAGCATACACTACAGGTTACTATGCCACATAAGCTTGTCTTATTCCGTATCCTATCAGTGGATATATATTAGATAAATTGGAGCAAAAATCAAAAGCTACATAAAATTAGCCCTATATTATGGATATAATTAAGTCTTTTTAAGTCAAAACTACATATGTGTAGCCTCAACATTAACTTCTTCTGTAACTATCTGTTATAATTTCTTGAGTACTGCTCCAGCTATTGTGTGGTGAAGTATTCCTGTGGTATTATGTATGGTTGGAATACTTTGGATCTGTTTACCAGAATGTACTGAGTAAATGCCTCATTAATCTTTTCTCTGTGACTGCCAGTCCTAGAAAACTTCGGAGTATCTGAGCAGTACATTATTTTGAGTTAATCATCAACCTTCATCTTTCTTTGTTCTGCCTCTGGTATTCCTCACAGTTTTTGTTAACCCTAAGTATAGTTTTAATAATTTTTGTTGTCCAAGGATGCTGCCAATGGACTAGGTGTCTCTTTTATCCAGGTAAAAGAATATGTAAAATAACACCATTTCAGCACACATCTGTAGGGCGCTCTACTGTTAATATTTGTCCAGTTGAAAACTGATCATCCTTATGATTTGCTTCTTGTGTATTACTTTTAACTCTCAGTCCATGCCCCATCAGATTACTAAACCGTTTTGTGTGAAAGATTTGCTCAGAGCCTTCTCGAGAGTCCAGTTAAATGGTATCCTTTTAAAAGATATGGGGTTTCGATACTGAATGCTTATTAATTTGAGGTATATGGGGTTTAAAATTTTATGCTGCTTTTGTTGTTCCATCAGTCTTTATTTTGTTTTTTGATCATTTCAACCCATTTGCCTACTACTTAAGGTAAAATTTTACCTTGAGGTAAAATAAAGACATGCAGTAGGTCTGATCACACCTGCTTAACAATATATGACTTTTCCCTGAAATTGGGTGCAATATAGTTTTCTCTTATTTCTCCTTTTGAAGGCTTTATATCTTAACAGAAGAATGGATGGCCAGTCTTATAATTGCAAATAAACAGTTAGAAAATGCTCATTTTGATTAGTTTACCCATTGTTGAACATGATGTGTAACTACGACCATATCTAGATGTGAGTAGATGCCACAACATATTACAAATAAGGACTCTTTCTTTTCTCCCACATTAGAAAAGAAGGAGTAGACAGCTTACTCAGTGGCAGAACTATCAGCAGAGCTGTTCATTTCCCCTCTGCATTGACCACTGTGGCAGACTTGTTGGTCAGAAATAGTGTTTGATTTCAGCAGTTGTGAGAGACAGAACTATTTTCTATACAAAGCTTTTGAAAAGGAGAAGACTGCAAGTAGAGATTTCGTTTCTTTAATATGCGAGTGTATTTTTGTATTTGCAAGCTGTAGTGGCAGCTTTCTGTTTAGTGTGTGTAGAAGCATTCATCCAGCTCAGAAGTATTTGAAAGATCCAAGAAGAAGAATTTTGGAATGGCATCAGCACCTTAATTGTGAGTGTAAAATTCACAGTACGTAGTATTTTGTTCTATTTTTGGAACAACTCTGGAAAATGGAGATTAGTGTAGACTTTGCTCTACTGCCTGTGTACTATCTATGTATTCTTACTAAGCATCTTTAAAGTTTGTTGACTTTTTTATTGCATATAAACAGAACAGAAGTAACCTAAGATATAAATAAGACTGTAAATATTGCAAGTAGATGTTTGGCCGGTACAATATTCAGCTTCCTCTGTGCAGCTGCTAGCAGTAGCCAAGGTTTATACTACAATTTTTCATCTGGGAGAGAGGAGAAAACACTTTAAAGCACTACCAGAATAGATGGCACAGTAGCTAAATTGAAAGTGCAGAATTGACAGAGTTGTAAATTATCACAGTAAATACTGTCAGAACAGGAACTTTGCAAGGTGTTGGACCAAAACTGTACACTTTGACTTACACAGATGAAAGTAAGGTGGTGAACATAATTCATATGCTATCAGATCCATGAATAAGTATGGCCAAGGAGTTGGCCAAGAAGATTATAGTTTTAAGAAAAGTGGCAATTCTTCAGCTGTGAAACACTTTAGGAGGAATTACTGGGCATCAACATGGGCTGAAATTTAGTATTTTAGTAAGTGCTAACTGAACTCTAACTGCTGGTTAATGAAATGGCATAAAATGAAGTGTTTACAAATACCAGCGAAGCAATGCCAACACAGATGTGCCGGTGTTTTGTTTATACATCATTGACTATTTCTGTGTTTCTGCCCAGGCAGAAGCTGGATAAACGTACAGACAGTCCCAGGAGCAGATAACAGAACTTAGGATGGTTCCATATTTGGAATATAAACGTATTTGAGGAGATCGGCATTCTTAGGGGCCTGCTTTGCACAGAGGGGACTTGGGGCCATGGAGCTAGGATGCTGGGTACTTTGTAGCATGTTTGTGAGAGCACCTGTCCTGGTTTAGGACTAGCCGGTAACTCAGAACCATGCAGCCACTCTCTCACTCCCCCCCCCCCCCTGCTTCCTGGAGGGATGAGGAAGAGAATTGAAAGAATATAACTCCCTCGGGTTGAGATAAGAACAGCCCAGTAACTAAGGTATAACACAAACCACTGCTGCTACCACCAATAATAATAATGATAAGGGAAGTAAGAAAGGAAGAGAATACAACTGCTCACCACCCACTGACTGATACCCAGCCCGACCAAGCAGTGATCCCGCCCTTCCTGGTAACTGCCCCCAGTTTATATAGTGGGCATGATATGCTGTGGTATGGAATACCTCTTTGGTTAGTTTGGGTCAGGTGTCCTGTCTCTGCTTCCTCCCGGCTTCCCCTCCTCCTTGGCATAGCATAAGACTCAGAAAATCCTTGGTCAGAGTAAACGTTACTGAGCAGCAACTAAAAACAGTGTTATCAGTGCTGTTCCAAGGCCAAAAGTCAAAAACACAGCACTGCACCAGCTACTAAGAAGGAGAAAAATGACTGCTGCTGCTGAACCCAGGACAGCACCCCAAGTTAACTCACACTCTCAAAGTGAAAGCATTAATCCAACACTTTTGTAGACAATATAACAGATATTCAGTGTTCAGTGACACAATACAGAAGATGCCTTGTAGGCAATGTGCAAAGATCCAAGGGTTTTCTGAAGTAAAAAGACAAGAGTGTAGAGCAGATTTGTGCTTCATTCAGGAAAGGTGCAAGGAGTTTGCCTTTCCTCTTTTCTTGCATAGAAGCAGCAAAGCCACATCGAAAGTGCTCTTAATAAGCCATGACCGTTATTCTCCTGTAGAAAAAAAACATGCTCTGATTATAGTATTTCTTACTGATGGAGAAATTGGAGCTTGTGCACAAGTGCTACTTAAATCAATCACTGTAAAGAATGGATTTAGTTGGAGTAGGACAAGGATTCCGGTCTCATAGGAAACAAGATTTCATCCTTGTGCAAGATGGCTGTACAAGCCAAAAAAGGCTCCAGCTGAAGGATGACTGACATCTGCTCTGGAAAACACTGAGCCCCGGATGTAGATTTGGAAATCTGAAGTTAAGAAAAAATGTCAAAAAAGATACAATGACACCCAAGGACACTGTCAGTCGCTGGGGTTTACACAGGATTTATTAGTTCAATTACTCTGTGCTAACAAAGAAAATGGGGAAATATAAAGGCATTTACAGATATATCAGTGCAGAAAAAATATTTGGGGAAAAAGGGAGTAGTTTGCTCACTCTCCTCATTGAATAGTAATGAAGACTGATACGGTAGAGCATCAGGGGTTTAACAGAGAGGGTTTTTGCTAAGTTGGAAGGTTACTCTATGCATAAAAATAACAAGCTGGCTGATCCGTATCACAGGATATTAATGAAAGAGACAAAATTATGTACTAATACCAGGTTCTACTTAAGAAAATGTATTAGATAACTGGAATGTAAGAGGTGAATAAATGCAGTAGAGTTTTGTTGGTTGTTTTTTTTTTTTTTTTGTCTTGTTATATGTAATTTCTGTGAAAAGTTAAAGGATTTTTCTTATATAAGGTATGAATTCTGGCATCTGTTGCAACACTACACAACAAATAACACTGCTAAAAGCCGTGAACAGTATTAGTATTCATGTGAATGTCGTAGGAAGTAGAATCCATGTTTGACAGCACATCATAGAATCATAGAATAGTTAGGGTTAGAAAGGACCTTAAGATCATCTAGTTCCAGCCCTCCTGCTATGGGCAGGGACACCTCCCACTAAACCATGTCACCCAAGGCTCTGTCCAACCTGGCCTTGAACACCAGCAGGGATGGAGCATTCACAACTTCCCTGGGCAACCCATTCCAGTGCCTCACCACCCTTACAGTAAAGAATTTCTTCCTTATATCCAATCTGAACTTCCCCTGTTTAAGTTTGAACTCATTACCCCTTGTCCTCTCACCACAGTCCCTAATGAAGAGTCCCTCCCCAGCATCCCTATAGGCCCCCTTCAGGTATTGGAAGGCTGCTATGAGGTCTCCCCACAGCCTTCTCTTCTCCAGGCTGAACAGCCCCAACTTTCTCAGCCTATCTTCATACGGGAGGTGCTTCAGTCCCCTCATCATCCTTGTGGCCCTCTTCTGGACTTGCTCCAACAGTTCCATGTCCTTTTTATGTTGAGGACACCAGAACTGCACACAATACTCCAAGTGAGGTCTCACGAGAGCAGAGTAGAGGGGCAGGATCACCTCCCTCGACCTGCTGGTCACACTCCTTTTGATGCAGCCCAGGATACGGTTGGCTTTCTGGGCTGCAAGCGCACACTGCCGGCTCATGTTCATTTTTTCATCAACCAACACCCCCAAGTCCTTCTGCGCGGGGCTGCTCAGAATCTCCTCCCTGCCCAACCTGTAGCTGTGCCTGGGATTGCTCTGACCCAGGTGGAGGACCTTGCACTTGGCATGGTTAAACTTCATCAGGTTGGCATCAGCCCACCTCACAAGCATGTCAAAGTCCCTCTGGATGGCATTCCTTCCCTCCAGCATATCAACCGAAGCACACAGCTTGGTGTCATCGGAAACTTGCTGAGGGCGCACTCAATCCACTGTCCATGTCACCCACAAAGATGTTGAACAAGACCGGTCCCAACACTGATCCCTGGGGGACACCACTCGTTACTGGTCTCCAGCTGGACATTGAGCCACTGAGCACAACTCTTTGTGTGCGGCCATCCAGCCAGTTCTTTATCCACCGAGTGGTCCACCTATCAAATTGATGTCTCTCCAATTTAGAGACAAGGATGTCATGTTGGACAGTGTCAAATGCTTTGCACAAGTCCAGGTAGATGACATCAACTGCTCTACCCCTGTCCATCAGTTCCGTAGCCCCATCATAGAAGGCCATCAAATTGGTCAGGCAGGATTTCCCTTAGTGAAGCCATGCTGGCTGTCCCCAAGCACGTTGTTGGTTTTCATGTGCCTCAGCATGCCTTCCAGGAGAATCTGCTCCAAGATTTTGCCAGGCACAGAGGTGAGACTAACTGGGCTGTAGTTCCCCGGCTCATCCATTTTCCCCTTCTTGAAAATGGGGGTTATATTTCCCTTTTTCCAGTCATGGGGAACTTCACCTGACTGCCATGGTTTTTCAAATATGATGGACAGTGGCTTAGCAACTTCATTTGCCAGCTCCTTCAGGACCCGCAGATGGATTTCATCAGGTCCCATGGACTTGTGTACGTTCAGGTTCTTAAGACGGTCCCGAACCAGATCCTCTCCTACCGTGGGCCTAGGGTCTTTGTTCTCACAGTCCCTGTGCCTGCCTTGTTACTGGACTAGGCTCAGTAAAGACCATAGGCATATTTGAGGCACGTTTTTGTGTCCACTTCCTTCTAGGAACATTTAGCATGTGGTATGCCTCAATGTTTATTTGAAAGTTACCTAATTGCTTAGAGTTCTGCTTCTGCCTCTGTTCCCAGCAGCTGATGATGTCTCATAGTCACTGCTAAGGTTGTATAAACTCAGATTTTCTGCCCAAATCCTGTAAGAGGCCAGATGTGTGAGGCCCGTTTTTTGGCCCCTCATGTTCTCTCTTCTCAGCTGACTGCCTTTACTACAAAGCTATAGAGCAATGTTCTGGAATAGAGTTGAAAATGAGTGGCTGAAAGGATTGAATTACACACACACCTCTGATAAAATCCTTTCTGCATGGGCTTTTTCATGAAATCTCACTTGAAAAATACATTCAGATTTGCCTAAGTAGGAAGAAAGATACGTGATTTCAAAATTGTCTGAGTAGCAGTGGATAGTGATGCAGTTGTGTTTATAGCAATGTAGAGGTTTTAGAAGTATTTACAGTCCTGGCAAGGGGGAAAGGGGGTTATGGAGAGAGTCCATTACTGAAATACATTGTTGAAGTGGAAAGACGTTCGAACAATAAGTAGAAAATACAAAGAAATACAGTGGCAATAATCAAAACTTAGGTGCACATGAACTGTCTATAAAATAGAGGCAAGGAAAGAGGATTTGGGAGAACACATTTTAAACCTGGGTTAAAGAAGTAATTGGGATGCAGAGAGATAAAAAAAGCCACTGCAGTTTTGGGGAGCATAAGCAAGTATTTTATAGTAGTGAATGTAAGTGCTCTGAGACCAGTAATTCTGCGTGATATACTGCATTAGTTTTGGGATCAGCGCATTAACAACACAGTGAAAGACAAGAATACTGATGTGCTACCATATGGATCATCATTGAATAACTTGTGAAAGCAAAGATAAGGCTTAAACGTAGAAAATTTTGGTTAAATGCAAAGGAGAGGTCATTGAAGTCATTTGGAGTGGCTGCAGTGCGGAACAATGAAAGCAGGTAAGCAAGAACTTAGTTCACCAAACAGCAATGAAGAGGAGTGGGTAGAGGAACCTCTTAATGCCAAGACAGGAAATTACACTAGGAGGTTAGAAGATGTCTTTTGAGTTACTTGGAAAGCTAAAAACTAAACAGCGCAAAAAGACTAGACAAATGCATTAGGAAAAGGCAAAAAAAAACCAACTCCTATCTTGCCCTGGCAAAGAAAGAGGCAGACTGAACTGATCCAGCTGGTTTTACACCTTTGGACTTCATAGTTGTAAAGCATCTTTTATTGGATGAGTATCTGTCAGATGACAAGCTCCTGAAAGCACCTGGACTAGGCACCACCTGCAAGTATTAAGCAGGCTTTCATGGCTGCTTTGTGGTGATTTGCTGTTAAAATTCCTCTTCATGTTTAACATGCCTTCATGGAATTTGTTAGAGAAATTAGAGCAAAAAAGGAAATGCAGCAGCACCTTCCCCCCCCCCCCCCCCCCCCCCAACCTCCTAATCCTTAGTTTTGGCTCCTTTCCCAGTGAAGGGCTGCTCTGTGACCTTGTTTCAAAGCTGAAGTAGTAGTTGATGCCTGTTGACTATGTAGAACTTCGGAAGCCTTCTGCTAATGGGAAACACAGTGCTACTTATCCACCCTTCCCCAACTGACACTAAACCCAACTGTAATGCTAGCATGCCCTGCAGCATGAGCGTGCACTGAGGGAGCATGTTTGTTCCAGCACAGGCATGGAGAGGTGATCTAAGTATGTGAAACCTGTGATGGTGTTTTGCCTTGGACCTAAAGTAGCATTAGAAATTGTTATGTAAACCACACGCTGCTTTTATGGCATTTACATATGTTACATGTATTTTTCTTCAATGTGGGAGTTTTTAATTACTTTCTAGGAAGCGAGAACTTCTTTTAAAGGTCTTGAGTAGTCTGAGCAACCACATCTAAAATGCCCTTCAGCAATCACAGAAGACAGAAGTAAAGGATGGAAACAGAATGTAGGCGTTGCACTTTCTCACAGAGAGGAAAATGGGTTTTTACGTGTGTTTAATTACTATTGCCACAGTCCCAATTTCTCATCATAATCATTTGGTAGCTTAGATTTTATAAAGCTACGAGCCCCACTCTAGCAATTTGAAAGCAATAAGCAGATTCAGGGTAGTTAAGCTAAATACAATTAGATCTATTTATTTTACAGCTCCATGAAGTTGCAGAGACCACTGTAATTTAAATTAGCTTTACAAAGTCAGAATGGACTTGGAATTAATTTATGCTGTACAGCTTTCAGATCTGAGCTTTTCAGCTCGACTTGAACAATTCAGCTAGTTTTCCCGCTGAACAAAAAGGAAAGCAGAGAAACAGTAAATCCTTCAGTTGTGCAAACTCGTGTCACAGACAGGAGTGACAAAAACTGGTGGAAATTTCAGCCTGCTGACACTCTGAAATGCAGTTATTGAGCAGATCAGGGGATGTACTACTACCATTTGCTTCACTTAGAATGATACCTACCACAAGAAGTTTCTTACAAGGACAGAGCCCAGGCGGGTAGCAGAAACCAGCAACATTCACCCTTACACATGTGCACTGACTGCGTTCAGGTTTGAGGCACAAGTGTTTATTCCTGAAGTTGACTGCCTCCATGTGCCATGCATATGAATTTTCAGAAGCCCCTTGTATTGTTTTTAGCACTTTTTTAAAGGCCTTTCACTGGCACATAGCAAAGTCAGGTCTCTTCAGAACAATGCTATACTGGTATGCCAACAAAGATCTCTACCTGTATGGGTGAAAATGTGCAAAACTGATGGGTATCTCTGTCTCTGGAGAGTAAACAGAAGGGACTAATGGCAGAAACAGAGAGCAAAGAATTGCTTCCCCCAGGACTGAAGGGTTTGGTTTCCCTTTGTTTCACATTTTTATTTTGTCAGCTTTTTACTTGAATATGTGGAAAACTCCACTCAGTTCATGCAGGTTCCCATTCCCAGCTCCAAGACCATTTGCATTTGAAATTCGGGTTCAGGCTGTCGAAAGGCCGGAATTAACTGCAGTGTGCCAATGTGAACGTGGAGCACAACTGCCCAGGAGACTGGTGATACATCATCTCCAGGGTTTTTGTCAAGGTCTTATATTTTAACAGTGTCAGCCTCCCCAGTCTGTTCCAAGCACGATTTACACCCCTTCTGTCTCCTAAGAGGAGAGGAAATTGAGGCGACAGAGATGTTCCCAGTGGAGTGACTAATCGTTACCCTTCAGGAGTGTTCAAGGATAGCACCCCTACTAATCATTACACAGTTGTTTTTAAAACAAGAGAGAGAAAAGCAAAAAGCAAAGCAGTTAATCCCATTTCCCAAATGCTCTGCAGTGCACGTCATTATCTATTCAGCTTCTCGTAGTCATTACCAGAGAGAAATTAGGTCTAGTAATGGTCAGTACGATGCTGTCAGTGACACACACTTCAATTTTAAATAGTCTGTTTTCTGCCTGTATCAGCTATTAACTTTACTGTCATTGTCACTAAGCCATCAATCTCAGTCTGTCCCAAACCCATTTTCTGTGTGGAGTCAGCCCATCTTCCTTTTTTCCTACACATGCAGATTTTAAATCATCTTGTAAACCTTGCACCACAGCAAAGGTTTAAGGCTGCAAGGGGCTGTTCCCCTCCACAACATGCACTCAGTATTTGCTACCAGATGACAGATTGCAGCTACTCTCTGGACTGGATCATGCCAGAAACAGGAAAACAGAAGAGGAACCCTAAAGCCGATATGAATGGGTGAAATCCTGGTTCCTCTGTAGCCAGTGACAAATGCAGTAGAACTCAATTTCCAAGTAATTGCTATAAAAATTGCTTCAGAGATACAGTGAAAAAGTGGCCTTTGTGGATCTTGCACATTTTAGAGATGATCTCTGCCTTCATCAAAGCTTCTGAAAGCATCAGAAATGCGCCAGTTAGTTGCCTTCTAGTTTAATGTGGGAGAGTTTGTTACCAGAACATTTTAAGCCCTTAATTGAAAGAGTCTTCTGTTCTGGATTTTCCCTCTCTTCTGGTCTAACAGTGTCTAAGAACATTAACTTTCAAGGCCCATAAATTTCCTCAAAATCTCTAGAAGGGCACAGCTTAGGGAGCATCTGTATGATTTATAAAGGCTAGCTGTGATAGGAAGAGTTCCTTGAATAGAGAGCATGTTCTGATCTTCATTTTATTCTTTAAACATGAATCCTTCAAGCAAGAGTCTTTTTTAATAGCGACAGGGAAGTTTCTGCCTCTTGGGTCCATGACAGAAGGTTGCTTCATTAACCTACATCTCACTGGAAAAAAAGGTATGAAGAGACCAATTTGTTAAATACAGTAACTGTGATGTTGTGTTTCATTGGTACATAACACGGTGAGTAATGAAACCTGTGTAATTCTGGCCAGGTAACTGTGCAATTAATTTGTTGTTAAAGTGATGAAAGTGGTGGGCACTTGGAACCCGAATACTGCAGGAGCTCTATTGCTACTTTGAGTGCTGTGTCCAACTAGGTGACACTAATATTTGTTGCAAATCTTGTGTTCAAATCCCATCTCAACCTGGAGATGTCTGTATTACTGCAATGAAGCCTAGGTTTTGCTTACAGGAATTCTCAAGCTTGCTAACCTTGATGTAATGGAGCTGCTGTGACCCTTAGATAGCACCTAGGTGTTGGCAAAACTCCTGTCCTGACCCTTCCATCACCTCTTGCTTGGGAGCTGGAGAGAGTAGGCAGCTTGTAAATGAGGCACGAGAGACTGCACAAGGAGATGCAACACCCGTCCCATAGGCGATTAAAGCACTTCCTCGAAAGACCCAAATTCAGGTCTTAGACCTTTGGTAGCACATCAGGCTCAGCTTGAGGCAAAGAGGGATGCGGCAGCATGAATCAGGCCTGAAAAGTGCCGACTTTATGCCTGGAAGGTGCACTCTCATACACAAGTCTTTTTTTGCATACGTAGAAGCCTCACTGCAGACAGAGAAAGCAAACGTGTTTCAGAAAGCTGGGAGATGCCATGGAGTACGTGCATGATTTACATTTGTTGGAAGGTACCGCTCCTGACAGTAAATCAAATAGTTGCATCCAGAAAAAGGAAGAGGAAAAAATACTACTGTGCTGGGTTTGCAGGCCAAGGTGTTGGTAGCAGGGGGGCTACAGGGGTGGCTTCTGTGAGAAGCTGCCAGAAGCTTCCCTCATGTCTGATAGAGCCAATGCCAACTGGCTCCAAGACAGACCCACTGGTGGCCAAGGCTGAGACCATCAGCAGGAGCAGGTTTACTGACAATAGCTGTGACCTCGTGGAGGACCCACACTGGAGCTGTCTGTTCCTGAAGGATGCACCCCATGGAAGGGACCCACACTGTTTCCTGTGGGGGGGGCCTCACACTGGATCAGGGAAAGAGCATAAGGTGTCATCCTATGAGGAGGAAGGAACAGCAGAGATGTGTGATAAACTGACCGCAACCCCTGTTCCACATCCCCCTGCACCATTGTAGGGGAAGACGTATAGAAAATCAGGAGTGAAGCTGAGCCCAGGAAGAAGCAGGGGGCTGGGGAAGGTGTTTTAAGATTTGATTTTATTTCTCATTTCCCTGCTTTGATTTGCTTGATAATAAATTAAACTGGTTCCCCCAAGTCAAGTCAAGTTTTGCCCATGACAGTAACTGGTGAATGATCTTTCCTTGGCCTCATCTTGACCTATGAGCCTTTTGTGATATTTTCTCTCCCCTCTCCAGCTGAGGAGGGCAGTGATAGAGTGGTTTTGGTGGGCACATGGCATCCAGCCAGGGTAAAACCATCCCCAGGTACACAGAGAGCCAAGCAAGTACTCCCTTTAGCTACAGCATCAGAGGATAAAGACAGAGGTGGTATCATGTAGGAAGCCCACTGCAGCAAGGTGCACCAGCTATTTTCACCATCAGGCTGCGCCAGCTGCAGTGAACTGCTTCCCTGGTCAAGGAATGGCGTAGATGTGTTGGTCTTTAAACCAATGTTACAGCTCAAGCATCAGCAGGGCCTTTCCTGCAGTCTCTGGAATATCCTTTAGCACTGCATTTGATCCTCTAAAGCTGCTTCTGCAATGACAGTGAATTTGCAGCTGTGGGCTTGAGCATGAGACATGGTCTTAATAGCTTCTCACCAGATCTTTGCAAAATTGCCTGATGGTACTCTATTAGAGAAAATATGCAACACATCCTTTTCCTTATGCACTCTTCACACACTTGTAAATGGTTCATTAGAAACAGAGTCCTATAACCCTTCTCACAACAGACACACCTCTATAGCACCAGCTGCACACATAAAATCACACAACTAAGCTCCAATTACTCACATTTCCTATGGCTGGAAAAAGCATCCTTTTCTGATAGCAATCAGCATCCTTGGCTAAGCCACTGTATCTGTAAAGTCTCTTGCCTGATGGGGCTCCAGTAGCCAGGTGAGATCCTCCACAACTCCTTTGAAGGATGAGACTGCAGTGGCTCTTGCCTTTTAGGACTTCTCTACAGAAGAAAGATAACAGCTAAGACCAAACATGAGAAGACACTTCATGGCAGGAGAACAACAATGTCCTGAGCTTAACCTCTGCCAGTTAAGGAATAGAGGAGTTCTCAGGAAACCCTGGTTTTCACTCTGACTTTTTTTGGACCTGGGAAAGGTCTCTGATTCAAAAACTGTAACAGCACTCCATCTGTAAAATAAGGATAAGAAAACTTAGTTGCAGTCCTCTTAGTTTTATTAGTTATTGATGTCTAGAAGTAAGTTGGCATTTTGCAAGACATGAAGAATGCTGCTGCCTCCAGGGGCTTTTAACCAATCAATTGCAAATACAAGCCTGGAGCTTATCAGTGGCCAGAATGTGATATAGTTTTGGCAGTGTTTGGTCTCGTCTGAATGGCAATGTCATACTGGAGCAGGGAGATCTGTAAAAGCACAGATTGACAGAGGAAGATGTGCTTTGAAAAAGGATGTATGAAAACAGAGGTGCATTCCTTCCAAAATTGCATAAAAGAAGCATTCAGTTGTTGAGGATGGTCTGGAGCATGGAGGAGTGGATAAAGACATCACCGAGATGTGATGTACTGGCTGAGTGGAAATGAGAGCAGGAAATATTGCGGTTGATGCTATAGGTCAGAGCAGTGTTCTGGGGAGCCTTGAAGGGAAGCACAAGTAGCTGAAATTTAATGCAGGAGGCCAAAGGAAAATGATGGAAGAATTCAGAGGTGCCGCTGGTGAGGCAGATGATTTACTGAGGTGTTTGAAACAGGTTGCAAAGGAAAAGGATGAAAATGAAGAGAAGGCTCTGGTAGTCCTGAGGAGAAACGATCAGGGCACAACCACAATTTTTGTCGCAGGGCTGATGAGTGAGCCGTAGGGAAGTTGCACATTGTGAAATGAGGCAATTTGGCAAACGTCTGGCTCTTGTCTCAGACTGGGAGAGATGAGTCTCAGGAGATTTAATTAACATGTAGGACTCCTTGTAGGAAATTGCTAAGTGTTGCTGTGCCCAGAAGTTTCTCAAGAAAGAGAAAGCAACTTGAAAGATGGTCACGATTCCCTGATTTCAGAAAGAAACTGCCAGAGTCACAATCTGTGCTTGCTGTCCAGGTGATGAATATTCAGATCTATTGTCTCCCGATGGATAGAAAGCTCTAGAAGGACCAATTCCTTGTTTCTTGAGCCTCCAGAGGGTTCACTTTGAATGATGTTTGAAATGTAGCTCAATAAGCCTTTAAGAAGAGGTAAAGTATAAATTCTATCTTGATTTCATGTTGACCTGTTATAGACAAGCAACTGTTCCAAAACTGTTTTTGCATATTCATTCATCTCCTTTTAGAGAATGCAGTGTGCCAGTTTCTGAGAGGGAACAAAATTATCATCTATTATTTTTAGCTGCAAGCAATTTGTGGTTGATGTTACTCTGCCGAAACAGGGAACCAAACTCCCCATTTCAAAACCAGTTTATTGGACAGCGTAAAACTCAGTGTGAAGGAAAGAAGAGGAATTTTCACCTAATTCAAACAACCTGACATGTACCATCAGCCTACAAATAAGATTGAAGCCGGAGCTGCTCAGCAAGGGAAGATGAAGAATATTAATGTACTGAGATGTCTATATATGGCTGCTAGGAGCATGGAAAATAAGCAGCAGGTACCTGAAGACATACTAAACAAAGAAGTTTATGAACTAGTGGGCACAGCTGAGGAGAGGTGGGTTGATTCCTGTCCGTGCTTTGAATCCCTATAAAGAGGAAGCCAATCTGCACAAACAGGCAGGGGCTCGGTGGCAGGATGCAGCTGTGTTTTGTCACTTGTGCATGCAGTGGGCTCAAATGATGTTCTGTTTTCCTTGAGAAACTTTAAACTGGTGGATCAGAAGAAGCAATGAACATGGTGGATCCAGCTTTTTTGTTCTTGAGCTCCTGGAAGTCCACAAAGTCCTGAACAAACTGGTGTTTGTGATTAAAGACAGTTCAAGCACTTTTAGTTAAATTAACACTTGCAAGCTACAAAACACTGGAAACTCTGTTTGAATGTTGGGTGTGTCCTTATGAAGCTTCCTAATTGCAGTAATCAGTACCAGCCTTGGGACAGGCCACCCACTTCTCTTTCCCACTTTGATGTCAGCTACTGAAGGGAAGAATGTAAATAGAAGCTGGACTGTAAACACAAACACCGACTGAGGTCTTTGGCCCACTACTGTAATCACTGCTTTAGGTTAAACAGCTCAAGCATATGAGAAAGAAGTGTCCCATGAAATGTGAAACCATAAAAAAGGATATTTTAGCCAGCGCCAGGCATAGGTAGTTTGACCATTAATTGTTTGCACTTCTCTTTTGCACACAGAGTGTTGATCACTGAAATCCTACATCCATTAACTGAACTCCAGTGCTCGGATCCCAGTTTTACAGTGGAGGTGGGAGGCACAGCTGATCTGAACCGGCCAAAGGGATTTTCCATACCATGTAATGAATTCCATGCTCAGGAATAAAAACTGGGGAAGAGGAAGAAGACTGTGGAGTTTTGGCTTCCAAGGTGGTCATTGCTCAGCAGCTCTGCCTATGGGAGAGGGTGAGTGTTCTCCTTTGTGTCACTTGGGTTTTTCTCCTCTTTCCTTCACCTGTTAAACTCCCTCAACTCATGAGTTTTCCCACTTTTGTTCTACTTGTCCTCTCCCAGTGGAGCTGGAGAGCTCATGAGAAAGGTACTCTTGTGAGCGCATCAATGTGGATACAGCATTATGAGACATTGTGCTAGCTAATGCCAGAGCTATTTCTGTAGCATATCAATGAAGAGTGATACCTTCACCCTGTTTTGGCACCTGCTTCCCAATCCTGGAAGAATGAGATATCTCAAGAGTCCATGTGAATTATGGAGTAAGATGTTAGGTACCCAGGATGCCACCTTCTGCTAGGAAGGTCCCTTTCCAGTTAGCTTCCCACAGACGTGTGTGCAGTACTAAATAACTATCTAAGGATAGTTCATTCAGAGACACTTTTCCACAGACAGTATGGATAAGATTCCACCAAGTTTGGCTCTGTCCACCCTCCATTAGTTAACACTATCCCAGAAAGCCTTGAAGCTTACCTTCTCCTCAAGCCATAAGCCACACCATAACCAAAACACCTCTGTGGAAAAGAGTCTCACATCAGTTCAAACACTCTGGGAGGAAAAACACCAAAATTGATTATGTATGAGGTCCTCCACAGGGATCCTTGTTGAGATGGAGACTGTTTGCCAGATGTATAGATTGCCAGTTGCCTCCAGAACAAGCCCTAAAATGTTGGGCTGTAATCTACACTATGCCACTGGCCAGGTTGTGTGTTCCCTGTTGCAAATGCCTGTAGGCAGGTAGGCACAGCCTAAGCCTTGTTTAAAACATGATGGGGAAACACAGGCATCTACCGCAGTATACCTGCAATAGGAGGGCACATGCCTCCAACAGGGCAGTTGCTGGGGTACAAGGTCCTGGTCTGAATAAGGGACTTGAAACATCCTCTGGTGCCTACTCTGACCAGCAGCATGACTGCTTAGTCTCCTTTCCTCCTTGAGATTCTGTTTTCATGGCTGGTTGCTGTGGGATGAAAAGAGGATATGAAACCATCGCATCTCATAGTGGCTGGACAGTGTGATAAAACACATGGAGGAAGAGTTCTGGTCTGGTAGGGACAAGCAGAAAGAGCCTCACAGGCTACTTACCCAAGAGTGAGCTTTACCAAAGGCATTTGTGGCACAGCCTCCTGGTCTCAAGAGGCAGCAATGCTGTTTGCTGGTGGTGGGGCTCTTCATATGCAGGATGTTACTGTGGTACCTGCCCAGCATTTTCTGTGGCACCCACATGTAACCCAGAGCTGATGGGATGAAGCCACATGTGTACCGGTGCTTTAGACTCTTCAGACACACATTCCGGATTCTGCTTTTGTGGTGCTGTTGTGGTTTAACCCCAGCAATAACTCACCCAGTTTGCTCACTTACTCCCCCCTCTTTCTTTCCCTCCTCTCCCAGGGGGCTGGGGAGGAGAATCGAAAGAATGCAACTCCCACAGGTTGAGATAAGAACAGTCCAGTAACTAAGGTATAACACAAATCACTACTGCTACCACCAATAATAATAATGACAATAATAACAATGACAAAGAATACAACCGCTCACCACTGATACCCAGCCTGGCCCAGCTGTGAACCCAACCCTTCCAGGTACCTTGCCCCCGTTTTTACATCCTGGCCATGACATGCTGTGTTATGGAATACCTCTTTGGCTAGTTTGGGTCAGGTGTCCTGTCTCTGCTTCCTCCCAGCTTCCCCTCCTCCCTGGCAGAGCATGAGACTCAGAAAGTCCTTGGTCAGACCATAACAATACCAAGCAGTAACTGAAAACACTGCGGTTATCAGCACTGTTCCCAGGCCAAAAGTCAAAAACACAGCACTGCACCAGCTACCAAGAAGGAGAAAAATGGCTGCTACTGCTGAACCCAGGACAGACACTTGCTGCTGCCCGCATGCAGCTGCTTCCTACTGCCTCCCCATCACCTCCAAAGCTGATGTCTCTGCTCCTCTCCCTACATCTGCAGAGCTCTCTCTCAGACTCCTTTAGTTTAGCTTAAATGCTTTTGAGCAATAGAAGCTTCCTTGCTTGGATCAGTCAGAAGACAGGGAATACTTGTTTGACTGAACTACCCCTCAATCCTTTAACAGGAAGCTTTTATCTAGCAGAACCAGGGAGGAAAGCACACAGGACAAAGGCTTGTTAGCAGAAAATATTGCACCTTCGTGTTTCCTTTGGCACCTTGGCAGCAGACTGCAACACTTCATAGACATGCGTGTGTCAAAGCAAGGCACACCGCAGGGCTGGATGCAGCCTGCTGGGAGCAGCGGAGGGAGGGGAAGTGGAGATGGGTCTGGGATGAGACACTGCAGTCGGCAACTGCCCCACATGTATTATTAAATCTGCACTTTTAGATGTGAAAACAGTGTGGGACTGTCAACACTAAATATGTCAGTCACAGGTAGAAATTGCCAAGCGTCCTGCAATCCTTATTTGCATTAAATCAGGAATAGTAGGAGGAAATCTGCCCGCAGCAGACTTTCAATTTACGTCAGTCTGCCAAACTCTTCAGTGAAAGCAAGCGCTGTGTGAACACTTAGTCATCGCCTTCATTTAACATCCAGTGGGTGTAATGTTTGGCAGCCTAGCCCTCTGAAGAGACAGCCCTGGCATCTCATTTTAGCACATTATCCCATTATATTGTGCACTGTAGTATCCTGGTGTAAGAAAAGCAAGGAAAACACATACCTGTATGTGCACAAGGGGCACACAGGCAAAGCTGGGTTGCCTGGAGCAAGCAGAGTGCCTGTGATTAAAAAGCTGGAGGGTGGGAGATAGAGCAGGTTAGGTGAGGGGAGAGCTGGGCCTGCCTGATGGGACTGGGGGATGGACACCAGCACCCCTCCAGCTGAGGAGCTTGTTTCCAAACCTGCTCCTGGAAGGAAGAAGAAAAGACTGTCAGAGACAGAAACAGGAGCAGCATTGCTCTGCTGCACTCAGCACAGCTCGGAAAGTTGTTCTTAGTTCTTGCTTGTTCTGGTGCTCTGTGTCTTCTCTCCTCAGTGGTGCTCCAGCCACAGGGAGCATGATTCCTTGGGCTTTGCCAGGCCTTTCCAGGGACATTGGCTGAGCCACACCATGCCTCACAAATGGTCTGAGTGGTGGAGACTGGAGGTTGGCCAGTGCCTGAGCTGGGGGGTCTTAGGAATGTTCTCAGCGTGGACTTAGATATCCTTTTAGACACTGAACTCATTCCAAATCTGTCCCTACTGGAAATCAAAGACAGGTTTTCAAGGATACCCAGACAGATGCATGATGCCAAGTGCAAATTTAGAAAGCACCAAAGTGCACAGAATTGATGTTTGCTTAATCTTCATCATCTCTTTTCCAACAACTGTTATGAAGATGTATTTATATCTGCAAGCATTAAATATTTGTTTTGGTCTTCAGGTGCTTAATATCTGCCTAATCTAAAATCTAATGCTCAGGTGGACCCTCAAGGGCTCTGTGCTTTCAGAGATTTTTACGTAGTTGACAATTAAGAGGAGACTCATGCAGCTACAAGTGAGACACTGCAACATGTAGCTTTTAGACCTCCCTGGTGCAGAACCCAAAATAAGAGTGAGTAAATAGAGATTACAGCTGTCCTAGTAAATTAAACATACCCAGAAGCATGCTGTCACAAAGACCAGCCAGCATTGAAGCTTGCAGAGGTAGGAAGCCACAGGCAGACTGCATCCTCAGAGAGGCTCTGGACCATTCCCACTTCCAGATTGTGGACAGATGCTCTTTGGCAGACCAAGATTTGGCACAAGCCAGAAGAGTTTCCAGGAACCATTCGGATGGTTTAAAAGCACACATGACTGAGGTACAGCTTCCTTAGAGGCTGCCTGGTGCTCCATAGCTGACCAGCACAGGGACTTATGGGCTGTCTATGCAGCCCTTGTTAGGCACCAGCAGCTGTGGAAGAAGAGATCTTTCATCTACCTTCCATAGGTGCCCTATCTGCTAGGCTGAAGCACGGTGTTGCTTGTGCCCCCTCTTCCTGACTCCAGAAACATTGGCAGTTCTGTACATGCTTTCTCAATATTTCTTTCAACCTCAGGCTTTGCTGGCCAGGCACTGTCCCTCTTAGACATTTATCTGCCCCTGGGCAGTTTATGCGGAACTTGAACATCATGGAGCTTGAGGCAGAAACTCCTGCAAGGGCTTTGCTATTGTGCGCTCAGATAAGTGACAGCAAAATCCCTCAATTGCATTTCGTGCCCTTTAAAATGTTATCCCTAGAAAAACTGGTCGGAGCTAATGTGGCGCCTTTGAAACCCTTTAACAGGCTCTGATGACAGGAGCATCCCTGAAATTCCATCAATGTTAAGGGCGAGGAGCAGGGTATTTTTATTTACAGCTAGCCTGTGACCTGATCCCGTGAAAGTCCTTGTTAATAGGTCTGAGACGAGTGGGATTACTCTCATTACTCTGTAAAGAGTGAGCCCACCAGCAGAACAAACACTGGCAGAACCAAGTAGCGGATGAGTCATCTTTTCCAAACACAAAAAAGCCAGTGAGCCAGTAAATGAGCATGTTAGTTAAATTAACTGTCACACAAACTCCGTATATATATTTACAACAACCTTGGGATAGCCACCGCCACTTACTAACATACAGTTTGGACTCTGTCCTAACACAAGCGTCTCCAGCTAATGCTGCTCCGATGCACAGCAATGCCCCTGCCATGGCTGTTCCCAGCCAGGGTAATGCTCCAACCATGTGCCAGAGCACATCTGAGCACCAACAGATAAACTATTAGAATCCAACCAGAGAAATGTCTGCGGGGTTAACTTCTGCTCTCCTTGGCTTCCTCTATGACCCACTTGAAGACCAGGGGTTGTACAAAGTAAATTAGGTGGGAACTGTATTCACTCTGTCTCTGGTGTAAACATAACACTACCATGTTCCCTATGGGCGTTTCGAATAACTTTCAAGAATCAGTATGAAAACATTACTATTAAATTAATAAAATAATATTTGAGCTGGGAACTCTTTCCTGAGGGTTGGAAGCCTTTTTTTCTAAACTAAAATTATGCAGGTGAACATCTCCTGAGCAAACTGATCCTAATAGCGCAAGGATGAAGCAAAGCAGGGTAGGAGTCCTCTCCAATGCAGATTTCTTCCTTGTAACAGACTCCTGGTGTTCTTTTCAGATGTCCTCCAGAGGACGAAACAAGAAACGTCTGATAGGATCATGCTGTGGTCAATTAGATCTCACCTGTGGGAAAGTTTTACCGATGTTCAGTCCACATTTTTCTCTTTAGATTTTATCCTACTGCTCCTTGCTGACTCCATCACTGGCACCCTCTACAGTAAGGAACTGGTCACATTAACGGTGTCTTTAAAGGACTGGATTCAGGGCTGGAGCAGTGGGAGCACTCCCAGCTATCACAATGTGGTTACTGGTCTGGGCAACCTGGGGCTGTCCTTTAGTCAAAGCAGAAATCTCTGTTCTAATAGAGAGATAGAAGGTCCTGTCCTCCAGCAGGAAGCTGGAGCACTTATTTCCAAGAGCTTCTGACTTAGAGTCATTCTGGGCAGCAGCTGGGGACTGTTTTTCAGTGAGGCTGAGGAACCAATATGTATAATGTGCTTACTGTCTGTGAAAGTCAGCCACATGTGTAAGGATATAGACTGATGTGTTCTGCACTGGGGAAAACAGAGCTGTTTGGGAGTTTTGATGAATATGCCGTCTCTGCATATGGATATTGTGCCTTTCAAAAGAGAGGGTTGTGTGGCTTGTATGGACTTTTGTAGCCTGAGGTGTTGACTTCTAAATCTTAATGAAGCCATCTTTGGGGAGTCTTTTTTCCTCTCAACATTGAATTATCCACAAAGACACATTTTCCCATCGTATTTCATTCTTAGAAGAAAGATGCAGCTGACAGTGATGCTTTTTGAGACTCCTTCAGCTCTAGTCTTATTTCAACAGCACTGCAAATATATTACAGGACAAATTCTGGCTATAGTGTTAGCCATTGGTCCCATTTTGATGATGATTTTGACATTATCTCTAGTATCTTCTTCAAAGCTCTGTATGGGCTGGGTGCCATGCGGTTTGATGGTGAGCTTTCCCCATTGAAATCCATACAAGTCTAGCACATGGGCAATTTCACAAAATGGAATTTACGTTTCCAAAAATGCACAGTGTCGATATCTTTTCCTTGGGCATGGGGCCCACTCTGCCTTCTGAGCTGAAAAACACTCCAGTTATAGCAGTGGCTTTGTGCAACTTATTTAAGGAGCAGAGTCTCAGCTGCTGCAGGCTTAATAGCTCCACTGATTTCTGCTTCCACCTGATAAAATTACAGCTTGTTTGTTTGCTTATTGGTTTCATTTAAGGTCTGAATTGTGCTGATGATCCTCACAATATCCATTTCCTTCTGCATCTTCTGTTGAGACACTGGTGCTGAATTGGGTTGAGCTGCGATTTCAGTAACTCTTTGTCTTAAAACAACTGCTGGGTGAAGCTGTGATGCAGGCTGTGGCAATGGGAATAGGGTGATGGCCTTTGGTGTTGCTGCAACAACCTGGTCATCTGTCCCTCGATCCTCTTATGTGTGCCACAGAACCAGCAAGATAATGAACACTTTGACCTGGGACTAAAACCTCAGTATTGGACCCCAGCACAGTCTCAGCTGTGAATTCTTCCTGATCATTTAGCAGGACAAAACACACCAGAGCAAAACAAATGTAAAATGTTCCTGTTCTTATTCTGTAGAGCCAGTTCATACCTATATAGAATTCTTCTCCACATGGTTTGATTTCAGCAGTCTGAGGACACAGCATGCACAGCAGTGGAGAATCAGACTGTGTCATTTTAATATGGAGTTTTAGCTGTGTTTCGTTTCAATAATATTTCACAGGAGGCTTCTGTGACTGACAGGCACCATATAAATAAAATATATGATCATTTCAAAAGCATAACCTGTGGGTTGCTCTCTTGTGCTGACTACATTTGCTACTAATGTTCTTCCTCAGCCATAAATACAATGAATCAATGAAGCTGCTGGACATGGTGGTTTAACACCAGTCTATAAACCAAGTATGTAAAAGATGTATATAAAACATAAGGTGGAAAACGTATACATATACACATATACATGCCAGTTACTGTCACATATCCACATAGTACCAAAATGCCAGTTTCTTCCTTCTCAATCATATAGTTTTAACAAATGTAAAAATAAATCCCCAGTAAAAATGAGTCGTGACTCAGTTGCCCACATAATGTGAACTGTGATGTGCCCCGCTTGTCAGTAGGTGTCATGCAACACCACAGTTTTTAAACACCCGGCTTGCATGAAGATGTCCATTAAATAGGCTATTCACCTCCAAATGGGTTTTATTGGTTTCTTAAGGTCACAAATATTGTCATCTGGGTGATGAACACGTCTAATGGGAGCATCCGCTAATGAGAAACTACAACTAATTCCCATCTCTTTGGTTACGCAGTTGGTTGTGTTTGGAAAGGCAGCAGTAGACAACATAGCAGTGAGCTGTGTAGACAGGGTAGCAGAGAAGAAAGACTAAGCACAAAGGCATCAAGCCTAATACCTGCTCACCTCTATATTACCTTTTCTTTCCCCTTTTCTCCCCATGCCCAAATAATCCAATAAAAAACTCTTTTGTTTCTGTCATAGCTGCAAACACAACTCAATAATATCATCATACAGATCAGCCAGCTCAATTTTTCTCTAATCCAATCAATAAAATGACCATGCTGTGCTCCCTGCTCCAATTTAAAATCGAGGATGATAGCCTGAAAGAAGTAAATCCCAGTCTGCTGCTGATCAGACCTTAGGGTATCATTTAATTCGGTTGCTGTTTTCACAGCTCTGTCATACACACGCTGATCCTGCAAATGCAGCAGTGAAGCTAAACAAACTGGGGAGCAAAACAAAAGTTGAATTTTACAGGTTTAGGCTGACTGGAGCCCTCAAAGAGCTCAGCAGATGCCCCCGCCATGAGTTAAATGAGTGCCTGGGTGCCTTCCTATAGGAGGAGGGTTCAGTCTCATGCTTGGCATCACATGTGCGGGTGACATGGCAGACCACATGGGTTTATGCTTCTGTGCCCCAAACCCTTTATCGATCCACCCCCCTCTGAGAGGTTCAGACTGTCCTGAGACAGGGCATTAGATGTAGTGGTTAAGATCAGCCAGGTATTTCCATTCCAGCTCCCCCTGGCTAATTCCTGGTAACACTTTGAATGTCTATTGATCGGGTAGAATTTTTTCTATTTGCTCCTGCAGTTGAGATCTCATTTGATTTGTTGGCATGAAGGATCATTGTTGGCTTTTTTTATATGAAGAGAATGATTTTTTTTTTCCAACATCCATAAAGGAGAAAATTGTTACAACTCCTTTTTTTTCTTCAAAAAATATCTTCAATGCCAAAGCAGTTGGGGAAGCAAGTCTGAATTTGTCAGACAGATAGATAGCCCTCATTGTAGAGAAGTATCTTGGAGTGTTCCAGTTAAAATGGGGTTTGATTTGCCAGAGTTAAGAGCTGTTGAGAACTGCACATGCAGTAAATGTTTTAACACTGGCAATGCTGAGCTGGGAAGAGGCAAGAGCTCACTGCTGCAGCTGCTCTCTGGCCAAGTTTCCTGAGGCATGGGATGTTGGAGGCCCCCGGGGGTTGTAAACCAAAGAGACCAGGTGGAGGGATCCTCAACACTAAATGAAGTGAACTGGGGCCAGAACAGTGCTAAAGTCTCCATGGGCATCTGACCTTTCAGACCACTATTAAATCCAGCCCTAAGAGAGGGTGAATAGTTTTTTTCCCCTTGCCAAAGTCACACTCGAGAGGGGAGGTGCCATGCTGGTGTTGTCAGTAAGGTAGCAAAGTGCTCTGACAGCATATTGATTTTGCACAATGTAAGATACTTCATGGAGAGAGATTTACTGTGTGACTGATAGAAAGGCAGGTAGCTGTGTAATCAGAGAAAATGGAGTCTACTAACAGCATCTTATTTATGGTTGTTTATTGTAAAAACACAGAGCACCCAAGAATGACTGTTATTTTCCCTTTGAAAACTCTTGGAACAGTTTCCCTGTACCCCATGCAGTACTGCAGTTAGCGAACTATTGAAATAAGTAACTTGGACCAATGTTTTGTTAACAGGTATGTATTACTAATAGCATATTTATTGATCTATCAACTTGAATGTTGCCAAATCTTTATTCTAGTCAGAACCTCTGGAGTAGCTATAAATTGTTCAATGCCATGGCTGTACGACCCCAACACAATATCACCCCCTTCCCCAGAGAGTATATTACCTCCTATTTATGTCACTGTTTCTGCATCCATACAGGATGCAGAACCTATGTGCAGAGCATATCTGTCTGTAAATCCAACACCTGGTGGTGAAGACAGAAAAGATCTGGAAGGGTGCTAAGTAGCTGTCTGTTAGGTTGTTGATAAAATCTATAGATTGAGAAAAGTATGTAAATATGGCGTATTCATACAGCTGGAATATAGAGAGATGCAGAGATGCAAAGAGATGTGTGTGTATGTCTGTGTGTGAGTGAAAGACAGAACTTCATTCATGAGATATATCCAAATATGTGTCTGCAGATACACAATTTCCAGACATACTACAAAGCAGTAGAAAAAGAAGGGTGGATACGCATTTACGGAGATACCCAGTGCTCTAAGCAAGGGAAAATACATAGATATAGCAAATAGCTTAGAGCAGCAGAACTAATGCAGGCTGGTTTCCTATGGATTTGTGTCCTGGCTTGACTACACAGTACATAATAACATGTGAGCTCCAAAAGACTGTGTCCTGTGTCTGGGAACCTGTCAGGGTTTTCTAGCATCCAAGGAAGACTTAGACAAAGCCTGTGCTGCAACCTTTCCTCCAGTGGAGATCACAGTACATTTGACCATCCTTTGGCTGCCAATTTTCATTAAATCTGTAGAGATACAGTACCTCTGAGATTGTCAAAAATGGTTGAAAATATATTAGTAACACATATACATGCACTCACACATGTGCAGGGCATGCTTACAAAAGCATGGAAGCCAAGATAAGAAGAATATATGAAAAGCTCTCTGATCTCTAAGCTGCGCATTCCCAGCGTGAAGCAAAATAGCAGAATGTATTAAAATATTTGTCAGTGTGCTCTTAATTTCAAATCTGGTTCTTTCTATAGAAGAAAAAAAAGAGGTGCCCCTCCCAGGAACTGAACAAGAGGCCCATGTGTAACCGTTAATAGATTTGAAAGCTGCAGGACAATTTCACTCATGTGGTCCCATGTCCTGTATCACACATGCACAAAGCACAATTAGTGCCACAAGTTGAGTGACTCTTTGGTGACTATACCTGGAGTCCCATACCAGTTCTTTTGTCATGTGATAATGAAGAATTCAGTCTGGAGTAGGAGACAGTAGGCCTTTTAGGGTGTTCAGGGATTACAGCATTTGTTTTTTGAGAGGGACTACAAAAGATTGACTTGTTTAGCTTAGCAAAACAGAGGCTGAGAGAAAGTATGGTCACTGTCTGTAAAAATATCAGAAGTACTGGTTAAATGTGGAGATTATTGCCAACATAACAGCTCAAGGTTGTAAAATAATCTAAAATTACACCAAAATTCAAAAGAAACCATCTAGAGAGCAGAGGAACAAATTTCTGGACCTGCGTTTTAACATAAGGCAAATAACGAACTCATGTTATGATGTAGCTTAATAAAAGATTGCCAGGAGGGTGTTTGACACAGTGGTATGTGACTAGAAGAAATTGGTCTCTGCAACCCAAGATGTCCTCTATCCTCAGGAGGTTCTAAAGGACTTCATTCAGCAGCTCAGAGGCTTGAAATTTGGAGTTGAACTCTATTCTATGTTGGGAAAAAAGGTGTCATAGGGTAGGTCTGCAGTGAAAAGCCACATTCAGCATTGAAGTAGGATTGGGATTTACCCAGGAATAAAGGGGAACTTAGGTCCCTTCCCCTATGCACCACACCAAGTGGCATATCGTGCAAGCCTCCAAGTGATGTGGTTGCAACCCCTTCACTGTGCCCACTTAGCCTGGCACCATGTCAGCTCCTGTTAAAGGCTATCCCATTAGCAAGAAGCACAGTGCTCTATCCTGTTTCATGACTTGATCGTTTTCTTTGCTCATGCCCTATTTCCTGAGCTTGTAAAATGTGTAGAGCCTACAAGTGGCAGAAAGAGTCTCACTAAAAATATAATGAAGGGAATCCTGTACGACACAGACATGGAAACTGTGGAAGGCGTCAGCCATAACGACAATGCTGCTGAACACACATAATTGAATGTCACTAAGCCACCCAACAGCATTCCATGTTACGTGGGTTTGTTTTCTTTTTCCTGGATACTGCTGAACAGATTGGTGGGAGTCTGAGGGTAAGAAGCCAGAAAGAATTCCATTCTGACTTGCACCCTGGACGCTGAGCCTCACCTTCCACCACCCTCCAGCCTGAGATCATTTCTTCCAGTGTGTAGGTGTAGGAGAAATCTCATCCCTAAAGTGGCATACAGTCTGTATTTCATTCTCTATGTTTATCAGTATCATAGATCTCTTTTCTTACAGTACAGAGCATCTCTTGGAGGCAGGAACTCATTGACCACATGCTGCAGCAGTTGGAGAGGCATGCCTACTAATTACTGGCACTCTGCAGCACTTACATCAACATTTGCTATTGAAAGTAATAATAATGAGCCACAGCACGGGTTGGATCACGCAACCAATGGCTTCCTTCCTACTTCTCTGGTTTTACCCTAGTTTTCTCTTTTCACTTTCCACCCTTGCACCCTGATCACCTCACTCATCCCCAGACCATGAACAGGCTTCAGGTCTGACAAAACTTCCCGGTTGGAATGAAGGAAAATGAAGGCATTTGCCCTGTCTGGAAATTTGTCTGAGACAGAGATTTCCCCTGAGACACCCTCATCCATTTTAAAATGTATTTTTAGGTTCATGTTGCCCCAGGTATGGCAGGCCTGGCTGTGACTGCATGGGCTGGTGTTACAGAACAATTTTCCCATATTGAGTGAAGAAGGAAACCTCTGTAGATCATAGGCATAGAAAACTGGTTATATGTCCATCCAGTTCTGAGTTGTTAGCCACCTTCATTCAGACTAAAAAGGTATCATGGGAACTGATGGTGCATTGAGTTACCAAAGTGAGGTCCACTTGTATGAATTGAGATCCAATGCTTTAAAGAACATGGTAACGTTAGAACTGAGGTTTTATGTGGTTAGCTCTTTGTATGGTTGTCCTCCTTTTCATCTCTTGCATCTCTGCAAGTTCCTCATAAGGAGGTAGCACCAGCTGGACAACTTACAGACAGCTGTGGTGGATGCTTCAGAATGCTGTAGCAGGCCTGACCGCCCTTGTAACAAACATTTCCCTTCAAATGCTTCATAGCTTATTTCACAATGACTGATGTCTGTGGTCTGAGAGCAATTGCTGATGTGCTGGACTCATTTGCTCTGGTTTGTGACAATGCCACCATGCCTGAAGCAGGGCACTGCACCAGCACAAAGAGCAGGGCATGGTGCATGCCTTCCTCCTCTTGTGCAAATTGTTGTGTCCCCAGTCCTCTTTCCATGCAACTTGTCTCAAAGAAGTAGCTTTCTCTGTATGCCAGCAAGAGACAATTGCCAATCCCTCCAAGGCAAACCCCAGCCAGCATCAGCTCAAGAACTCCCTGCCTCTTCCTGCAGTATATCAAGAAATTAGATGTAATATCAGGAGGTTCAGCTCACATTATCTTCTTGGTTGGGCTATACAAAGGATGACTCCCAAATGGTGCCTAAGCCCATACCCCAGATCCTTCCTCACCTGAAACTTACTTCCTTGTTACTTCTCTACCTGTAGAGCAAATCAACTTCTTTCCACGCATAGGTCACCTTAGACTCTCTTAACTGAATTAAGGTGTACCAGCAGCCTGGAGACTCACAGATATGCTTTTGGCAACACATGCTTCGCTCCTACAACAAGTCCAAGGAGAGCACTCAGGTGCCACTGAACAAAATGAAGCAAAGTACATCCCATGCAGCATGTGAAGCCTGAAGTTTAACTGTTTTATTTTCTCCTTTTATCTTTCTTTCTTATTTTGATTAATACTTAAGAAAAACGCTACCAGTAATTGTCAATATTTTGACTGGTAACTTGTGCTTTTGAACTCAAGAAGCTAATGTTGTCATAACACATCAGCCTAAGGGTCGTGTTGTCCAATATCCTATTTCTGAGGAAAAGCAAGGGAAGAGCACAGCCACATATATTGGTACTGCCATGAAATATTCTTCTTGCCTCCAGCAGCTTGGGGACTACACAGGCTGTGCAGGCAGTTTTGTATAAATGATAATGTGATATATAGTCTTTATTTTTAGTCAGCCAGCACATATAAGAAGCTTCTAGGATTTTAGTCTACTCAAGTAGAAGGCAAAAAGGTTTTTTGATATTATTTCTATATATGAAAAGGAAAGTACTGTTTCTTTCCCTCAAGGTATTCCTATTTTATTCTTATTCTCAAGGTTCTCCATGCTGGAAAACCAAGTACACCTGTGAGTTGAACGCATTTTTTTAGTTGAAACTGATGTGAGGACTTAATGGGAAAAAAAAACAAAATGAAACAAAAAAACTTAAAATGCTGTCTTAGTTGAGTCCAATTTTTTCCATATAAAAATCCACATTGATGAGTAGTTGTTTAATCAGAAGAGGGATGGTCAACTGGTAAACCAACCAGGGGAAGTGTCAGTTTGCTGGCTGTTTTCCCAAACCAGAGCCTGGATTTTTAATAATACCAAAGCATGTTAGAAAACATTAGGATATTAGGAAAAATTTCTTCACCAAAAGGGTTGTCGGGCATTGGAACAGCCTGTCCAGAGAAATGCTGGAGTCACCGTCCCTGGAAGTGTTCAAACATCGTGTAGATGAGGCCCCCAGTGACATGGTTTAGTGGTGGTCTTGGCAATCCTGGGGTAATGGTTGGACTTGATGATCTTAAAGGTCTTTTCCAACCTAAATGATTCTATGATTAAAGATGGATGCCATAAGTGCCAAAGGTAGTCTGTACAATGCACAACAGGAAGTTTTAGTGGTTCTACCAAGTCTCAAATTACACTATGTGCTCTGAGTGTCCCGGCACTTACCTGTTGATCTGCTACATATGTATATGCTATAGCATAGGTAATTTGAAATACTATTCAGTCTCCAACTCCCACTGATCTCAGTGTTTAGTTTCTGGGGGAAAAAGACCAAAATACACAAAACAAAAGAAGAAAAAGAGTTGGCTGTCTTTGCAGGAGCCTAGATGTGGAGACAGAAAAACAGATACTCAAATCTTGGCACCAGATGTCTGATGGCATGTTAGGAGAATTAGTAAGACTGGATAGACAAAAATGGAAAGTAAAGTTCACCCAACATAATAAGAATGTATGTGAAAGCAATTATTACATCATTATAATTTCACAAACAATATGTATTAACTAGTACACAAATCTCCACAAGTGCTAAATGAAATGTTCACCATTATATTCCAAATGCTTTATCACAAAAGACATTTTGTGACATCAGAAACTAGTTTTCCTTCCACTCAATTATCTCCATTAGCTGGTAATGGAGACTGAATTCCTGTCATGTGTTTTGTAACGCTGATCCTCATTAACTGAGTAAACAGAAATACGGCCTCATTGGCAACGTGACTCAAGTGACCAGAAAATAGAGATCACTCTAGCCAAAGATCATCCATCAGCAGTCCCTATGCCAGGGCATGAAGTTAGCATGTAATTAATAGGCACTCAGGGTGAGCAGGACCACAGATGGAGTTTGGAGCAAGCACCACACTCCCACAAAAGCCCACAGCTACATCAGGGTGCCAGGTTGCTTCATAGTAAACATTTTACAGCACCAGGTAGATTTCAATCCCCCCAAAACCTAGAGCAACTTATGAAGTAAAATGGCATAAACCCCAAAAGCACAGCGCACACGAACACATAACCTGCTTTTGTTTTCTCCCATGCAGCAGTGCAAAATTGGACAATTATCCTTCCCTTGAAAGACTTGAATTATAAATGACATTTCTAGATCTTTATAAATGGGTAATTCTCACACTGTCATGTAGTGGGGCTGATGCTTATTACCTCTGACCTCGTGTATAAAATGCTATCAAACCAAGGACCTGCTTCAGAAAAACATTTAAGCATGTGCTTAAGTGCTGCAATGAGGTTGGTGGGAGTAAAGCTCATAGTTCAGTGCTTTGCAAAGCAGAGGTGTCATTGTGAGTTGAAAAGCAGCTCTGGATCGAAACTGCTCTGACTCCAAAGAGACAGGATCTGCTTTGTGTCACTCACTTGAAGGGCCAAGCAGGGAACACAGCTGTGCAGACACAGCCCCAACCTCAAAACCCACTTCAGCCCTGCTGGCCTCTCTGCCCCATTCAGCATAATTACATGAGCACAGCTTGAATCTCTTCTCACTTCTGCAAGTGTAAATCACAAGTAAATCCTCTGAGGAGGGGTCTGAACAGTGGAAACGGGGAGGGAGTGAGGCCAGCTCTTCTCTCTGCCGGTACTCCATAAAACCGTACCAGCGCTGGAAGAGCAATCCCTCGGAAAGAGAGAAAAATAAAAGGAAAAATGTTTGTGTAAAACTGTCATGCACAAGAGCATAGGATTCTGTGCTTCTGTCATCACCTTCTGATTGCCCTTTAGCTCTGTCACTTACCTAATTCTTCCCGAGTTTGCTGAGCCCAGTTCTTCTCCCTGACAGCGTCTTAGTGTAAATCCATTCATTGCAGTTACACACTGTTTGTACCAGCAGGAATGGGGCAGTGGCCCTTACCTTCCCACCACTGAGCATCTTCAACTCACAGACACAAAGGATCACACCCGGCATTTCATCCCTTGTGGGATGGGATGTACAGGCATGCAGTTATGGGATTTATTAAAGGAGGAGGTGTTCTTTCTGCAATTTGCATAAAATCTGTGCAGAAAGAGGGAGAAAAATTGTTAACATCTGGCTATACCCGTAGCTGGTACAGAATTCCATTACCATGTTGGCATGAGTCCGTGAGCATGGCACTGCTAAATAATTCATTAATTAGCAGAAGTTGCACGTGGAAGATGTACACTAATCTAACACAAAGGAACATTGTTCTCCATGGTAGAACAAGCTTTACAAAAATGAGGTATTTGCCATCTGATGTCAAACCAAAGCCTAGAAAGATGTTGTTCGTCGTCTAATGAATTTAGTATGTGATAAAAGCTCAGAGGAGACCCATTGCCCATGGATGCTCATTCTGCATCAGGGGGACAAGGACAGCTGCTTTCTCTCCCCATGGCAGTTGTGTCACTGGGCTGCAAAAAACACTGTCAAGACAGAAAGTGCGGCATAATCGGGATTAACACCAAGTGTGTCACTCACTTGGCACAGCAGCCCAGGCAGCATCCCTCTCTAGACAAGGCTGATAAAGAGCTTTCGGCCAGGCAAGACGTGGCTTCTGTTCCCTTTGAACTCTTCTGTTGAACAGTATGTGGTCCCAGCCACTGGATGAGAGCCATGAGGACAGCATGGTGAAACTTGAGCATGAGGCTCCGTAGGGCACACTGAGCTCCACAGGGCCACATCCAGACCACCAAGAGCCTAGCCTGAGGTTCTTAACTGTCCCAGAGGAGATAGGAGGAAGTCCCAGTGCTGGGACTCCTGCTGTGGCTCAGTGCATCTCCACACTCAAGAGAGGCACTTCTTCACTCTGCGTCATGAGGCATCTTGATGTCCTCGGTGTCTGCAAGCAGTTCAGATTCTCACAGGATTAAGCCTTAGAAGAATGTGCTTTAACTGCAATGAGAGCATAACCAGAAATCAACATCAGCTGGAGAACACAGACAGAAGCAGCATAATGTTGGTCACTTATTCATGATTAATTCAACCATCTCTTATTTGCCTAAAATACAGAATTTGCTTTCACTATGAATTTGCTATATTAGCTTCCACACAGCATGACATTGGCTCCCTGCAAAACCCATTTCTCATTTCTTTGTAAGCTAAATATTTCCATCCTTTTTCCTTTATTTTTTTTTTCCTCATTCTTTCTTTAAAGCAATGAAATCAAGTACAGTTCCAGTCTATTGTTCTTGCAAAGAATTGCTGAATAAAAGAGCAAAACTGTGTCAGGTCTCCATATCACCTGAATAAATGCCATTCCCAGAAAGGACAGTGCTTTCATCTTAATTGCTAGCTAGCAACAAAAGTGCTGGAGTTCAGCACTTCAATATAAATCAATGATGGAAAAAATATCATAGCAATTTACCAGAAAAGAGAGTATCTTTTATTGTGGGTATTTCATAATTCTGCGAAGGTAGGAGAATTATCTAACCTGCTTGCTCTGCTAACACGATATTTATAAATCCCTATTATGCCAGTTTCCATCATTTGAAACTTTTTTATTCCTGAGCAATTTGCAAACAGCGCTCTGTGTCCTGATAAACATTGAAATACAGATACCTCGCAGTACCCAGTACTTGTGAGTTTATAAATGAGCTGTACAAAGCACTTGTGATTTAAAACTTAGTTTTAAAAAAACCTACACACCTCTGAGACTGCAGAGCTATAAAATATCACCCTGAATAGGTGTGTGATTCATTGCAATGCATTTTATGTCAGGGCTTTCATTATTTAGCACGAAACCTGGCCGGAGTGGCTGGCCCCACTCCAGCGGGTACTACAGTTCCCAAAATCACCCCCTCATGATCATGCAGCCTGATCTAGTGGTTGCTCAGCCCAGTGCAATGATTACAATGCTAAAAAGGGGACTAGTGACTTGAAATATCCATCCATTCTGCCTTATCTCTGAGTCTAATCTCAGAGATAAGATTAGAAACTCCAGGTGTATTGAGTATGCAAAAGCGGAGGGGCCTAGGACCATGGACGCTGGTGGGTATCACCTTTCCCAGGAGAGAACGTTTTGTCACAGAGCATTAAATTGAGAACTGCTTGAAAAAATAAAGAAGTCTCTAATTAAATAGGATTTGAGTATCTTGTAATGAAAGATGTTTTTTTTTCTTCCTAAAATGCCAAATCTTTATTATAGCCCAAACCAGCCTTTTCTGTAATTCCATATGAGGGTGGTAAGACACTGGCACAGGTTACCCAGAGAAGCTGTGGCTGCCCCATCCCTGGCAGTGTTAAAGGCCAGGTTGGATGGGGCTTAGAGCAACCTGCTCTAGTGGAAGGTGTCCCTGCCTGTGCCAGGGGGCCAGAACTACAGGAGCTTTAAGGTTCCTTCCAACCCAAACCATTCTGTGATTCTGCGATTCTATGAGTGTTTTAAATGTATACCCATAAGCCAGTGTGATCCACTCACATTACTATTTGAAGTTGACATCCAAACTTCTTCAGCAGCTGGTGCCTGTATCCAATTAATATTCTTGACAGGGTCTGAATATTAAGTTGCTGTGGGTTTTAATTAAATATTGAAGAATTATGGTGGCAAGGCATGACAGCCTGCTGCAAAATAATTTACAGTATCCTGTTACATTGTTATTTTAAAACAATTTTCCTAGCATGTTTAATCTTCTTAAAACCTGCTGCTAAATGAAATTACTGTATTTTGCTATATATCAAATAATGATAAATGGCATCTTGCATTTACGTGTGCCTTCCACATCCAAGGAGCAGAGTGCTCACTCCTCCTTACCTGCTTCCCTGCTCCCCTTAAAGAGAAAAACATTGCTTTCCATCACTGAGAAGCCTGAGGTCTTTGCAACAAATCCTCAAGGGGGTCACTTATATTTTAAAAACTGGGCTCACGCTGAACAGTGCTATTAACCATCAAAAGCAGAGAGGTCAAATGGATATTGCAAATCTGTACAGATCTGCTTTGTTTAACAGCTCGGGTCAGAAAGTGCCAATTCATGTGTCTGATATTTTGATGCAGTTTGTGCATTGGCTTATAAACGAATCACAAAATCCACTGTTCAACAGTGATTAGGTGTGTAATAAATTGGGCTGGATCCTGCCTTCCTGTTCAGCTGCAAAACCCCACAGAGCATGGTGAATTCCTTCATTAAGTTCAACCCAGACCAGGATTTACCTGGCAAGTGCCAGTATCGGCAGGTATTGTGTCAACCTAGTCTGGAAACATATGTAGAACTGGGCTGCCGCTTCTTTCCAGGTTTTTGTGCAGTGCTCATTCCCTCATTAGCCAAGCAGTGATCCACTGTGCTCATCCTTCCACACACCCTGAGACTGTCTGTTTAAAATAGACCTTCATGATACCAATATTCGAATATCAATGGCTATCTGAAGGATGTTAGAACTGAATTTTTTGGTCAGCTTTGTTTGAACTAAACCAGATGAGGAACAGGAGATCGCTGAGCACACAGTGTATTTTTCAAAGGTTAGAAAGATCTTTTTTCCAGCATGAGCAGGAAAAAATGCAGTTAATTCTGACAGCACAAACACTGCTGCCATTGTGCAGGCAGAAACTTGAACTTCCCAGGTGTCTTGCTGGCTCAGTACTCCATTAGAGGTTTGAAAGGGAAGAATACATGCTAGAAATGTTTTTTGGAGGAATAGCTCAAGATAGACTGCTTTCACAGTCAGCATTCTGGAAGCCACATTATTACTATTACTATTTATTATTATTAATTGTTAATTATTTCTGTCCTCCCCTTTATAGTCTCCAGCTTCCAGGGACATGATAACACACTGCTGTTTCTCAAAGCCATCAGCATGGCAAATAAAACTTAGGCCAGCGTCCTCAACAGTAGCAGCTAAAATCACACAGCACTTGTGCCACTTTTGAGCTTTATGAGGGCTATAGCATACGGGGACTATAGTATATGGATGGCTCAGCCCGGTCTCTCCTCCCCAAACCATGAAGAGCAGGGGATGTCCAGGCAATGTCAGCCTGCTCCACCACTGGGGGGAAAGCATTTCAGCAACAGACAGTGGTGGGGGAAGATACCTATGGGCAGTGAGATCTTCTCCACTTGCAGAACCCTATTCAATTTCTACAGTGATATTTAGTTCCTGCCTCAATAGTGCATCCCCACATCATATGTGCTGCCTGCAGAATGGGGGACATACAGGCCTGGCTGAAACCCACCTCCCAGCCGATGTCATCTCAGGCATGGACTTGAGCAGAGCCCTGGTACTTGTTAAGGAGATCCCCATAGACTGACGTACCTTTGTGCAGCCCTAGACTGTTTGGCCAGACTGTTTGGCCAGGCTGCCCATGGACAAGACCAAAACTTTGTTCTCTAGAAGGTATCCCAAGTTTATCATCTAGTGGTGATGTGGATAATGCGAGGGCAAGCTATCTGCAGGTTATAACAGCCTTGCTAAGCACACAGGTCATGACGAGTGGCAGAATTCATTTTACTGTATAATTCTCGATTGACAAGACAGGCACTGAATATTGCAGCAAACAATACCAAACTGAGCAATGCCATGCTAACCTGCAGCACAAAAACAGGCAAGGCAGAGGTGCCTGTGGGCCAGCCTGAATGTCACTGCAGAAATCCTGCTCAGCGTCAGTCTTGCCTGGTATGACATAAGAGATGTCTGTCTTCTAAAGCAAAAATCAACAAACACAATAATTTCGATGCAGCTGCAAACACAGCAGTGAAAAGCTGCATTAGGATGTGGGAAATAACAACAGCATAGATTAAAAAAAGGAATCCATAGTTTTCCTTTCATAGTTTTTCTATTGAGCCTACCAGCCCTCCTCAGACACACAGTGCATTTTCTTTTTATGATGCTTTGAAACATCTTCCTACCGCAGGACTGCTCCTCCATGGCATCCTGCAGAGAGGCCATCCATGCTAGTGGCAGTCCTGCACATGGCATAGGTGACAATTTCATGCTGGAACAGAGGAAAGAAGTCTTCCTCTCCCTATGTTTCCCTTAATGTATATTCATCTTTCAAACTAAGTGACTAGGATTGCTGCCATGGAAGGGCTTTGGGGAGCCCATGTGACAAAAGCTTTAAAAGCATAAAGCGAACTATTAGTTTTTATGAATCCCAAAAGGCTCTTCTGAGAGTTGCCCAAAGGGAACACATGAGCAATACTTGAGAAGAAGAAATATTGTTTTTCAATAAGGTATAAAATATTTACTCTCTGCCAGTGATGGGCGCTGAATGATTTGTGGATATTACTTTGACAGCACAGTGTTTAAGGATGCATTTCACCCTACATAGGCAATCATCAGAGTAGTATATCAAAACTTAAAAATCTCCTGCCAGTATGGATATTGACTGCATCTGAAAACAAATGCATATATAAACTCACCATGTACAACTTACCTTAAAGTCATGTGATTTTTAAATGTGTGCATACATATTGTATGCATTTCCTAATGGGCAAAACTCACAGCTTTGTTGCTCAAGAAAAATCAAGCTTGTTTTTTGCATCACATGCAGAAAATGTAGATGCCTTTCCCATTATTTACTTAGGCGGTGTGGCTGTACTCTATCCTGCCAAATGATAAATAAGAGCTTCCTTCATAGTCAGAGCACAGCAAAAGGTAGCCCTAGGAATAATTCATCTTCTTTATCAATATCCTGTCTTCAGATGGAAGAAGGTTCTCTCTGGAGGTGCCTACTTCTCACTGATGGGTTGCTTAGCCCAGAGTCCACAGAAAGGAGAAAAATGAGTATTGGTGACACAGACATCAGTATCTTGCATTTGTTTAAAAATATTTCCTCAAAGTTTCTGATCAGCATCCTCACAGCTTGTGGATCTGTGCAAACCTCCCAGGAACAGTGAAGCCTTTGCTCCGCTGGTTTTAATCCATTTACACTTAAGCCAGTGGCTGCATTTTTAATTCTGGCTTCCACTGAACTCAAACTGACCTGAAAGGCTGTGGATATCACTGTTCAGGATACAAGTATTCAAAGTCCCAAGCTTTTAATGATTTCAGAGCAAGGGCAAGGTAAATCCCTTCAGTTTCTCACTTTTCCCCTCAATGTTATGTTTATTCTCAAATTCTTTTGAAACAGCAAATTTAAACTAAAACTTCACGTTTGCACCAAGGATGTAGTGTAGATGTGCATATAAAACCCTAGGCCACTCATGCGATGTTACCTTCTGAGTGCATCAGCCAGTAGCAGCACTGGACCTCTGGAAGCCTAACTACGTGCTTCTGGGTTATTCACAGGAGTGAAGCCTGGAAGACCAGGCTCCTGTAATGAGAGATCACTTCATCCAATCCTGACATGGAGCCACCTCTGGTATGGATTGTGGTAGTGTATAACAGTGCATAGCAAGACAACCTGACTGAATTAGGACAAGAAGTGGAAAAAGAATAATGCTGTCAACAGGAACTCCAGGGAGACTGTGAGCAAGCAGATTGCAGTACCTGAGCTGTAACTGGGCCAAAGAGCCAGGGGGACTGCTCTCAGTAGCACAATAGTAGCGGCACTGTCCCAGTGATCTGAAGGAACTAAACCCTGATTTATCTCTCACACCTCGTATTAAACTGCACAGCCCCCTTGTAACTGGCTTGGGTAGGAGTAAAGAGCAATACCTTGGAGTCAGCTCTGTAGCGTGCAAAAGGGCCTGATGTAGCTGCTACCTGGTGCATCCTACGCAGCGGATGACCAAGCTAATCCTGCCTGGTTGTGTGCTCTGAAGGGACGGCTTAAAGCTCTAGGAAGTAATCTGCTTATAGTTGCTATTACTTTCCCTGTGCCAGCTTGCTTTATGGAGCTGTCTGGGGTCATTAGGAAGTTTCTGGATTTTATGAGACTTTCAAATTCTTCAGGTACTTATGAACAAACTGAACCACATGAAAACATAGCCTAAAGGAAATGAAGCTTCTGAGTCTAAAACTGGATGCATGCCTGAAAAAATCTATGAATGCACCAGCAAGCTTAGATACCTTCCCTTCATACCAAATTCCTAGTGAGTCCTTTGTTGCTTTTTATTGTTTTCTGTTGCTCCGCTTCAGCTTGACAGCAGTTAAAATGACCACAGCAGAGGCACCTGAGCTAGCAGGGCTAGAAAGCATCAGTCTCAAGCTCTTAAATATGAAGAGACTTCAAACCATTCTGAAACAACCCTTTTGCTTACTGATTTTCTGTGATTCTCATCACAGAAAGCACTGGGAGGAGCATGAAGTTGGTTCCTTAACACTGGGAATGCAATTGTTCAGGCGTCCCACGACACGCCAGAATACAGATTAATATTGATGAGAAAGCTGCCCCGGCTGATCTTATCTCCAGCATTAATTTCTCAGCCAATCCATGTTCTGTGAGCCTGAAACCACAAGGGGAGTCCACATGAAGAGAAAGTCTGGTGTGTCACCAGGCTGGGAAGCTTGGAGCCCAAACCCAGCCCCTGAAAGTATCCACTTGGTCTTTACTGGTTGAGCAGCCATTCCCTGCCTATCAGTGCTAGCCTGTTGCATAAGGACTTGCACGTGGCTTCTGCAGTTGGTTGGGATGTGTTGCACGCCAGGTAGCGACCCACTTCATTTATTTACTACTACAGCACTAATGTGATATTCCGGGTTCAAAGCATTCAGGCTTTACCCCAGAGCTTCACACAGTGCTTCAAATAACAGAGCTGACCTGAGGAATCAGATTTTTGCCCCAGATCTGGTGTTTGCTTCCCAAAGACTACCAAATGGAGTTTGCAATGTGATGGATCTTTCAAATGACGAATATCTGTGGTCCAAAACATCTTAAAGACTGCTTAAAGCCCTCACTAAAATATGCACTCAGTAATTTTGTTCGGCTGGGACTGGACGTCCCCAAAACTAGGGCAAAGCTTATCTGTGGAGGAGACAGAACTGGTCAGCCTGTGACTGTGGAATGAGTTCCCTTAAGACTTAAGGTCCCTGTTTCTCTAACCTTTCCTTTTCTAAAATAAATACAGAGCAACATGAGCATTTTTCAAAGAAAACAGATCCGAACAAAACCGCAAGAGATAAAGCTGTACCAAAATAATACATTGCAGGGTGCACGTTTCCCTCCAGAGGAGGGGAGAAGAGGAAATATCACAGTAGATAGTAATCACATTATTTAATGCATCACTGAAAAGAATTCAGATACTGTCAAGAGGAACCTATGCAGATTGAAGATCTGAATACTCAGCTCTTCAGCCAATATGTTGCATGGCCAGCTGTGATACTTTAAATTCTCTCTCAAAAGTACTTTAGAACTGGAAAGCTACAAATTTCTTCCTGCCTGTAGGGGAGATTAAGATTGACGTTCAAGACGGACATCGCTACTGGACAAATTAGTAGGAACTTTGGTAAAAATAGAAATAGGGAATGTCTGAATACATGTGATGCATTTTGGGAAGAGAGCACAACTTTCATAAAGGTAAGTCTGGCCTTAGAATTCTATGATAAGCCTCTGAAGGAGCTGACAAGCAAGTGGGCAAAGGGGATCCAGTCAATAACGGGTTCTGTGCTGAAATTTTTTTCCCTAGTTTCACTGAACACCCGACAGGTCAATGGGAAAGGAAGTAACAATCATCCCTTGGGCAGAAAACCTCGGAGCTGAAAGTGGTTGAAAGCTGCTCCCAGTATCATGTATGTCTTGTTCTTACAGTCTTCATTATACAAACATCTTCACTCTTCCCTACCCACAAAGGTAGGAAACTACATAAGCTTTGATCTGAATGCTTGCCATTTTATCCAGCTGTTGATCATTTCAGCACCTTTCATTTATTAATCAACAATAAAGGATTATCATCAGAGTAAGAAACAAAGTTGGGAATTTGAGTGGGAATGAGTTTGAATGCCTCTTCATTCATTTCTTCCCACTGGATTTAAATCCCTCCTCGCTAAATGGCAGTGTCTCTACTTCCCTACCTCAATGACATGATGTGAAAGACAGAGGTTCCTTGACTTCACAGTAATGAGGGACAGTAGACGCCGTATTTACAGAAGGGGCAGGAAAAAATGTGTTGTAGGAATACAGGCATGGTCTGTACTTGGTTTTATGAAAGATAAATAACGGGATTCACTTCAGCGGAATGCTTTAATGACTCCCAGGTTGAGGGCAGGTTAAAGAAAAGCTACCTGGAGGCATAGTGGTACACAGTAGCATGGTGACAATGAACCCCTTTCCTTTAATATGACTATTTGCGGTTCTGCTGACAAAGCCCTGTAAGCCATGTCGCTCTGAAGTAATGAAAGAAAGCCCTGGATTACAATTTTCAGGTTCTCAGAGAAACCTGCTCATGACTTGGTGTGACTTCTATCATGCCACCAGCAGCATTAGCAACCTGGAAGGAAAAAACTAGAGCCCTTCAAAAAGTAATTTAAGAGAGATCTGCAGGGAAACTGAACTCGTGTGAGCTTTGGTTTGGTTTAAGGACTATCTCTGTTAGCAGGGGTGAAACAATTTTCTTCAGTGGTATAAGGTAGACAAAACCTGCTCCAATTCATTTTGCTGCAAATCGGCATCTACAATCTTTTGAGATGCTTTTGGGTACTCAGGGCAGCCATGTGAGGCTGCCCAATGTGGCTCTGATTTTCCAGGGGACCCATTACTTTCAGAAGGTTAGCCACAGAGAAAGAGGTAAGGAGGGCATCTGCAGTGGCACAACGAGCTGCACTCAGTGTTTCAGAGACATGGAATGGTTGAGTTAGATTGAGCTGCTTTGGGTTTTGACCCCTGAGGACCAGAATGAGAGCGGAGACCTGCCCTACCGGTCAGCATGGGTGGGACCTTTGTCCTTTGCAGTGATAGAAGGGAGCTGTTCTTATAGCTGTGAATCACGGCCTACTGACAAGGTCCTTCAGCTTCACAGGGATGATGATCTTTTCAAAGCGGTGAGCTACTTTTCTACACTGTAAACCAGATGCCTTTTATCTCAAGCCCAGCACCTACGTGAAAAAATAGCAATATACACAGCTCTACTTTGAGGTACAGCAACCAGGAGATGCAGCCGCATTGCAAGAAACAGGCTCCAGAAAACAAGGGATAACCAATGTCAAGCTGCAAACAGTGCGAGAGCTTTTTCTGTTGGATTGTCTTCAGCATCGATTAGATATTCTTCTATTTTTACCTCATTTATTGTGTTTTTATGTAAAAGGCACAGAAAATCACTAGTAGATAAGTGCCCTGGAAATATAAATATAAAAATATACTTATGTCCCTATTTTTTAAATCACTTCTTACAAGGCAGATCTTAAGGCCACAAGAAAGGTGCACTGCACACGTAACTAGGCGCATGTAGGAGCAATCGAAGTGAAGATTGGGTCCACTGAAAAAAAAAGACATGATAGAAAAAGAAAGGCTGAAAACCTCCTGGAAAGCTGTAAATATAATTAAAACATGGAAAGGAGAATGTCAAATGGATTCAGGTTAATGGTTCATGCACTGCCACAGCTTGCTTATGAAGAGCATTAATGGTTTTATAGGAAAAAGAGTAGAAAATGAGCAATCTGCCTCACTTCTAAAGCAATCTGCGGAGTTACTGACTTCAGGCATTTCTCCATCAGGTCAAAAATGTCCACCTCAAGACTATGGGATATTAAGGTGAGCAGAGAAAAAACATGGTTTTGCATCCTGAAATCTGATTGAACCTCACCTGCTTTGCAGTCTGATACAGAAGAAAATGCAGCAGGAAGCTTGGTCTGACTCGAAAAACTATCTCAGAGCACCTCTTTCAGCTCCCTCCTGCATTATTTGGCAGTGTCTTTTGGTACCGCTGTTCTTCTCTCAGTGATTTCAGACACTGGTGGCTTTCCTCCAGGCAAATGCTGGCTGGGGAGATGGGGGGGGGGGGAGCTGCTGAGGAGGAAAAGCCTCTGTTAGATATGCTGTGAGTAGAGAGGAAATCTTAATGGTGTCCACATCATGTGGAGGGAGGTGGGAAAGTGCACATAGGGGCTGTACACTGAGAAGCCAGATAAGAAATGGAAATCCCAAATCCAGCACAGAATGTGAAATAAGACACCAAAAATGGTAATACTTGGAGAAAGGATTCAGAAGCGTGAGGTTCTGGTTTCTTGGGGGAATTAGTAACACAAAAGTCAGTCTGATTTTGCTCAATGAAAGAGAAACAATGCCTTCCTGACAAGATAGCTCCAAGTATAGGAGATGACTAGTTAGATTACTCTTAACAAAGGCAGCTTTGGTGACAGCAAAGTTTCCTTTCTTGTGTCTCATGCTCTTAACAGATGTTTACTGAGAGCACTTTTTTCCACTGTCTTTTCAAAAAGCTAGTTCAAAGGACTTAAGAATTCATGACCATCAACATAACAAAAGAAGCAATAAATTTATGCACATCAAGACTGATGTGTCAAAAGCTCCAAAGCCCAGACCCAAGCATGCAATATAGTGATGTGCTATGATACAAATAAGATGCTATGATCTATCTCAATAAATTAGTTTTATTATATATTCAGAATGTCTCAAAAAAACCCCATACCTTCTCAAGAGAAGTGTTTCGTATTAGAGAAAAGTTTCCCTTATGAAGAGGTATCTGTTTTACAGGTATTCCAAGTGTTCTTTGTTAATTGGACTTTTTTTGCTCCAGCAGCAACATTTCTATCCTAGTTTTGCTTGCTGTGGTGTTGTTTCTATCAAACTAAGTAGGTAGCACCAGCCCTGTGAATATAGGCAGACACTTTCATCTTGACTTTTCAGTTGTGGAAACAGAGACGCCTTCACCTTCAAGGGAGTAGGACTAATATTTCAGCAGTGATAGCTGCTAGTCCACATCTCTCTCTGATATGAGTACATTCATCTTGTTTATTTCCATGTCCACATTTTAACCTAACTTAGCTGCTTTACCATTACACACTAGCCTCACATTAAATATGGCAGAAAAAAGTGTGCTTCCTGATATATTGCCCTCCAAAAATGCTTTCTATTTTTAAGGAAGGAGTGAGATTAAGCAAAGACAAGGAGTTATAATAAGGAAAAGGTAAACATATTTGAAGCTACCACTGTACCACTGTACATCTTAAAACCTGGACAGCAATTAGTAAGAATGGCATCCATGTGCAACAGCCACAGAGGCTAGTGAGGGTCACAGATTTACTCAGGTTTGGCATAAGAAATCAGATTTTTTTTATAGACTAACTGTTGTGCTGGGAGGTGCTTATGGCACTCAATGGGCAAAAGAGAAGAGCGCATATTTTTGGTTAAGTATTAGCAAATATGACAACTGTGTTTCAAGAAAAAGAGTCATCACTGGTACTGTCATCCGAGATTTCAAATTCAATCTACAAGCTCATGGGCAAGTAATGCAACTTCTGCCCATGCTGCAAGTGTAACAGTCGCCATAGCAAGTGGTGTTTTGCATCATGAACTTGCTTCAACTTCTGAACATCTCGAGGGTAACGCTAAGGAACCACCTGGGAGGTGCAGTTGTGAGGCAGCCAGAACATCATTAAAGCAAGGTCCACATTCATAAAAACATGTTTCTTTTACCATATTTCATGGAAAAATGTATTTGTTGGACAGCAGTCACATGTATCCACTAAGTGCCATTTGCCTCATTGCCCAATATCACATCCCAGCTGCTGTGCATTCTGGCAAAAAAAAAAGCACAAAAATCAGCCCCCCCGACACTATGTTTAAGACATGGTAATGTCCACTGGCATGGCCTCGTCCTAAGAGGTGAGGATGATTTGACTCAGTTTTCTTACATGGACTTTAGAGACAAAGCATTGAAATTAATCTCAAGCAGTGCTCTTCCATCCACCCAGACACTGATGTACTTAACTGACTCTAGCTGCCATGATTAGTTTAGCTGTGAACACTAAGGCATGCAGACAGAAATGTGATACTACCAAGACTTTGGATTTAGGCCAGTCAGACATAAAGGCAGGGAAGTTGGAAAGTATTTTCCAAGCGAGGAGGCACACATACATCTGGGTAAGTTAGTGCACGCAGGAAAGGATGGGCAGCTAGCCACAACTTCTGAGACACACATGTATTATTTTAAAGCAGTTTTCCTTCAATATGTCTGTTACACACAAATTTATTATCGTCGCAGAAAACTCATTCCTTTCACAGAACTGGCTTCTAGTTGTATCTCTCTAAATTATATGGGTTTCTCTAGCACAGGTTTGCTATTTGGGAAAGGCACTATAATCATCTGGAGTAACAAGGCCGATTCACACAGAAATACTTCTTGCAGAAGCTCAGCATTAAGATGGTAATACGCCTGAGGCTCTGTATTCCTCTGTTTGAGAGATTCTGAATTTCACCGAACAGATTTACTCTCAAGAGCTAAATAAATGCTTATCTGTACAGTAGGTTCAACTGCCATATAAACTCAGCAGGTTACTGCCCTTCTGTGCCACCAGGCTTATGCCATGCCTACATGAGCAAACACTATTTCTCTACCTTTGCACCTGCTTTGAGATCTCAAAATACAAATTGGTGATCAGAGATGGAAGAAAACCAAACTGGCAAGTCCACATCATGGTAATTCCATACCAGGGCTGCTAGATTCCTCTCCTGGCACAGTCTAAGCTCTTGCACATTGTTTGGATATGGTCTCTGTCTGCTTTGGTCCAAATGCCTGAAAAATTACATGAGAAGAAGAAATAGGGGATAAAAGATACAAGAAAAAGCTCATAAGAGTATGGGCTGTCTTTTAGTATTGCAGCTATTTAGCTAGTGACCCTCCTCAGCAGGCATCCAAGGTGCCACCAGGCGTGTCCTGTGGATCCAGAGTCATTGTGACTCGACCTGCCAGAAGAGGTGCAGCTCAGGCTCAGCTCCTGAAGGTGCTTGTCTTAGAGAAGAAAACAACAGTTTAATCAGATAGACTGACTCTGGAGATCCATGTTTCCCCTCTCTGCCTGTATGCCTACCTATTTTCTTCCAGCTCTCTTGAATTGAACCTGTCCAGTACTGCCAACTTGCTTTTGCACTTACTTTTTGGGTTGTCCTTGGCTGAATCAGACACAAATGTAGAAAAATGTCAGGTTTGATATTGCTGAACACTTTTCAGTGTGATACGGAGACCTGCTGAACCAACTACAGGCCAGATTGTCCCGTTACATATGGCCCTGTTCTGCTTCAGGCCGGTGAGTAATCACTTTGGGCATGTTTCTGTCACTTGGAAAAAGCAGCATGCCAAGCAGGTGGGAGCTCACTGGGCTTGGCCACCATCTCCCGCTCCAGTCCTCCCATTCCCACTGTGGTCATCTGGAGGAAGATGTCTCTCCAAGAGCCCCTGGAGTGGCCACATCCCGTTCCTGCTGACACACAGACTGCATGACAAGTGGGGCTGGCCGCGTTGGCCATGCCGAGCTGCCGTTAGCACACAGAGCAGACAGCTCTGCTAGCCAGCAAGCCCGCTGGCTCCTCAGCTCTGACTGCTTTGAGCAATGCATCTGGAAAGCAACGACTAGCAGAACAACTGCCAAGAGTTTCTAACTTGTCTCGAGCTTGATGTGTTCTCCTCTGGTCTGGAAATCATGTTGAATCAAGCTATCTTTCGGGAAGCTCCTACCTGTGCCAAAACAGTGTACCTACATATGCTCTATGAAGCAAGTAGGTCCCCATATGGTGTTCAAAGATATGGAGCGAGATAAATGGGAAGGAAAAGCTCCTGCTCCGATCTTTCCCAACAAGCCCAGAAGATAAAGCAACAAAATCAAAACTTCCCTCTGGTGCCCTTGACAACAGAGAAAACCACCTATTGTACTGAAACACTAGAGAAGAGCAGCAAGGAGGAGGAAGAGGAGAGCTGTGCTGCAACAGGCAGCAGAGTCCCAAAGCCCCACAGCAGCTCCTGCCACCACCCTGGGGCTGTTCTGTGCTCACCACCCCTGCTCAGAGCTTACATCCCCAGCACAGCTATGCCAGAGTGTTGAGCTTTATACTTGCTCCTGGGCAAATAGGTTGAGGAAGCATTTAGTCTCTGTATTGTCAATTCATTGTATTCAGTCTTGTCATGGGGCAAGCAAAAGGGTTAACCCATCACTGCCACATGGTATCACCAGCTTTCTGACGTTGCCTGATTCCAAAGCAAGACTTAAAGCACTTCTGACCATCAGTTATTACCATGCTCTGCTCAATGGCCTTCCTCAAACATTTCTGCAGCACATGCAGATGGTTTCAATATACTGCAGACATTATTCAGCCACAGGTTAACCCAGAAGTTCTCCTTCCTTCTTTGCAGTCAGGGCACTCGCTTCCAGCTGGTATCACAGAAATTACATTTTTTTCCCCTTTGACTTATCAGCCCCTGTCCTTTCCCGCCTAATAGACCTGTGTGCCTGTTGGAAGGTTTCGATAATAGGATGTGGGAATCCTAACCAGCCCAAAACATCATCTCAAGCCATGCAATTTGTAGAGCTCTTAGTTGCTTCACTGGGAAGCTTTCATGGCCAATTAAAGTAAGGATTGTCAAGACATCTACTTTCCAAGTCCACAGAATTGCTTGGTTTGCACTTTTTAAATAATACAATTTTTAAAAAAGCTGTAACTGTTGTACAACAGAAAAAGTTGACTCTTTTCTTCACAGATTTACTCATAATGACAGGGAGCTTTGTTTTCTATCGCATTGTTTCCTATTCAGACAATGTGTGGATATTTATGAAACCCCCAGAAGTTTCATACTTTGTGGGAGGGATGGCTATCTGTCTGAGAACACCCACTGAGTATATACTCTCTGCACTTATTGTTTGAATTGTCCAAGCTCCATACAACTCCCAGAGGAGGCTTCTTCTGATATTGTAGATGGCTATCTCTGCAATCTGGCAAACTACCGAAACCCAGAGAACTGCAGCAATTTCCCAAGATCATTTATAGTACGTGTAGTAAAAGCTCTTTCTGACACCTAGGCCGATACCCAAATTGCAGAAACCAAAGCATATCTTGGTTTGGGTGTTGGGGAAGTGTTGATTGCTGATGTTCAGTGTTCATCTTTTCAGTCAGCAGAAATAACATCCCGAGATAGAGATGACCAACTATTTTCAAAGTAATAGAAAAGCGTAGATCTCATCAATAGATGAGGTTAGAGAGATGTGGTCTGTATTGCATTTATGACTGGCCTGTATTACAATGAACGTGCAGTTTAATGCAGTTAAAGATCATCTGTATCGCTTGCTAAACACATTCCATCAGTTTTACATTTATGCAGCTAAAGGCAAGTGTTTAAACATTTGGTTAATGCCCCATATGTCTAAAATATTTTAGTTCCATCTGACATTTTAAAAATATTTTTATTTCAGTGGTAGCTCATTGAGTACATTCATTTCTTCTAGAGCCGAGTACCCCATCCTCCCTTCTGCCACAGCATTCCTAGACTTGTCTGCCATGATGTCTTAATTTTTGGCTCACTAATCTAATTTAATCTAATGTAATTGGTTTGGCAGCTCTATTAACTGTTTTCTTTTTTTTCTCTCTGCATGTAGGTGCTAAATGAGGCAGAATGTGTGCATGGGATGTGAGGCTGCCTTCTTCTACCCGCCCATTTTAAAGCATGATTGCAATTTTCTAGACAGAGGCAAGAAAAGTGGGACAACACAGCCCCTCTGTGCAACCCACCTGGCAGCAAATGAAGCATCCTTCATGGTAGATTAGCAGTGAAGCCTGCTGGCAAGCAATGGCCCAATGCAGATCAGGATCAGCTTTGTGCCCACTGATACGACTGATGCGCATAAAAACTGTATCTTGGTAAGAATGCCTTTCACAGACAAATATAGAGATGCAAGAGACAATACAGAAGCAAGGGTCTGTCTTGCTTCATACAGGTAAAGTTTGATAATATCTGGGAGCGCTCGCTACTGAAGGCTGTGCTTTGAGCTTCTCATAACAAGATTAGGCAAAAAACCCAAGCAGATACAATTACTTCAGTGTTTTCATTTGATAACTGCTTCTTCACACATATCTAGCACCCAACTTTCCAAAAAAGTTGTAGTTCTCTGGGAATTCTGTACTGAGGGCAACAGTGCAACAGGTTTTTTCAGCAAGACACTAAAGCCATTATAATAAATATCAAAACAGCAAGTCAGCCTTAATGTTTAATGTAGTGAGATTCAAACACAGCTAAATAGATCTTCAAAACTTCGCAGAAACAGCCTTCTTGGATCTGAAGGAAAATCTTCCACTTCTCTGTCTGTATCAATTTGTAAACTAAAATTGTACGGAAACCCAAGCAAGTTTTTATTTCTGAATCTTCATCGTGCAACACTGTGAGGAAGATTTATCAGTGTGGTACTGAAATCAGAGCCACTGCTCTGACTGCAGTGAGAGCAAAACAAATTCTCTGCTGATGTAACTTAGTTTAGGTCCTGGGTGCCATGCCCAAAGGATACTTTGCCTGATGCCACAATCAGATTGCTCCAAGAGGTAGATTAATTTAGATTCAATGGATTTATGTCAAGGGAGAATTTAGCCTAATATTCCTCACTCGGGCTTCTATCTAGGGAAATATTCTAAGAGGAAATTTAAGTGGGTTTGGACTGATTTTATTTATCGAATTCCAATAGAAGTCCTTACTGGAGAAATGAGAAAGTCAGCTTTTCCTCAGCATAATCCTATTTAGATGTCAGAACAACAGCAGGTGCTTTTGAAAAACCAGTGATAAATATTTTTCAGAACTTGGGAACAATTTCCTTGTCATGGATGGTGGGGCACTGCTCAGTCACGACAGTGTGCAATTCCAAAAGTACAGCTTTGCCTTTGCTTGCATCAGCACTGGTTTCCCCAAAGTCAGTGGAAAGAGGCATGAGAGAAAGGTTTCATGACTGCAAACAGAGGATGAACAGAACATTAAGAACAATTCACACAAATATCTAACACGGAAAGCACATGGTAGGCTTAGTCAGGTCTGCCCTGGACATACAGAGGGACTGGACAGCTTCTTGGTCTGCACTCATTGGCTACTTTGATGTCATCTCCTCTCATACGGATTCTACCCCCTTGTCAAAGGAGTAAAGTTGTATACTTCTTCCCTCTGCAAGACGCTGCTTTATACAAGTGCTGGCAAATGAATCCTGATACAGTAATCAATCAGTTTAACAGAATGAAAGCCGTGTGTACTAAAAGGTGACATGAAATTATTGCCTAACCTATTAAAGGAATAAGCCTGCTGTAGCCCAATTACGCCTTCACTATATACAATGAAATAGCTCTCAAGCAATTCCTCAACAAAGGGATAAACCTGTCATGAAAGAAAAACTTATTGTTCATCAAGGCTATGTATTCAGGAAGTAATACTTCTTTCAGGGTCATGCTGGTAGTAACTCAGCATGAGATTAAAGGAAATTAGAGGGCGTCTTCACTGCATTTTATGTTTTCCCTTTGTTGGGCTACCAACTGTCTATCTGAATCCCCAAGTTCCACCAGCAGCGGAGCATTCAACATGAAACAAAAGTGTAAATACAAAGAATAGCAATTTATGTGTCTACCATATTTTACTTTCTAAGGACTTTCTTGAGGTCCTTTCCAACCCTAACTATTCTATGATTCTATGATTCTATGACTTTCTTCCTGAAAATAATCTAAAGAGTTACATCAGGTAAAAACTAAAGCAACTACACTGATTTTTTCTTCCTTTTTTTTAATTCTCCTTATTTACACTGGTGTAGCTGAGATTACAGTCAGGCCTATTGTCAATATGAAGTATTCAGACTCCAGATTCCTGTATACATCTACATTCTGTTCATAGCCTAAGAAAGAATTGTGAGGTGAAATAGTTCTAATGACTTTCTGTGTTAAGAAGAATTCCCTATCATTCTTTGCAAAAAAAGGACATACTAAAATAGAAAGGATCATATCACAGGATCTTGGATAGCTGAGTAGCAAGTAAAAATCACAGGGAGAAAAGGTCGTGAAATAGGCTTAACTATTGATTGGATGCCCAGTCTCATTCTGAAAAGTTTAAGCTGTATATTCCTGTGAGCTTCAGTTGCTAAAACCTCTTTTAACAGCTCTTCCAGGATATGCAGGCAACTGTATCTCTCACTAACTACTTATCTAATCAAGGTGTAACTAGCATGGTTTCCTTCAGAGAAAAATAAAAAATGACCCAATGCTATAGTATAGAAAACGCACATTTTGTGAAAGGAAGAAATTCAAGAGATGTAAGAACTGACATTTATAAAATGAGTGATGCTTTTCCCATCATAGGTTTTTGTGAAGATCAGTGGAACAATTGCTCCAGTTAAATATGATTCCTGAATCATTTAACAATCATTTAAAGGAAAGCCAGTTTTGCTTCTGAGCAATTAGAGGTATGATCAGAAATCACAGAGCTTCTGAGCAGGGAAAGCAGAGCTAGTTATAATTCTGCTTCTCCACAGTGAGGTGAAGAATTGCCATATAATTAAGCTTCCTCAAGCTTTTATGGAAATATTTATGAAATGAGAACACCTTTTAAATAAATTACTGGTCTATTTATTATTCTAAAAAGTCGCATTGACAGTATATTCACCCTGGCTTCATTGCTAAAGTTGTTCAGGAGTCAGGCTTAGCGAACAGTCGGTACCCAAAATGCTGAACGTTAACAACCACAGGACATTTTCAGTCCATGCCAACTACATGACCCCGTCAACTCAGGCAGAAGAGACAAAACATACTGGGATCACAGCAAGTGGAATGGGGAAAACGTGCCTCCCTGGCATTGTCTTCCCTTATGCTGACTACACAAAGGCTGTCAAATAAACACTGTGTGAATTACTGGTCCCTTTATTTCAGAGAGAAAATTGCAGAGCCTCAGGGCTACAGGAAAGCAAGGCAGGTCAATAGACACAATAATAGTCTTGGAAACATTCTCCTAGGAGAAGAAATTGCAATGATTGGAGTTATTTACCTGAAAGTTCCATTTCATGAATAGGAACCATCTAGCTTAGGATGGCTGAAGTGGTTTCTGACCTAGAGATGTTGGCTCTACCCTCTTAGGAAATTCCATTTGTGCAGTAGTGCTATCAAAAATGTTTGTAGAGCTCCTGCTGAGCCCCATGGTTGAGGTCAGCTGGAGAGGAGACCACTTCTGGGCTGTGAAGACCATAAAGAAGGCAGAAGGGACATTTGTGCTCTTCCTGTCTCAAGCCATAAACTGGAGGCAGGAATGGAGATGGTAGGAAGGGAATAGCAGTGAAATTAAACACTGAACCAACTCAAATAAATACAAAAGAAAATTTGCTCCTGACAAGTGGACCTAAGCCATGGACCTTGATTCACCATTGACAGTGAGAAGGTGAAAGAGCTGGGTGTGAATATTGCTTTTCTAAAGGTGGCGTAAGTGAAATTGTTACAGTTTTGACTCTTACCAAAATGAGTAATAATCTGTTTCATGCTTACTTTGAAGTCTTGCTTCACTGCTGAGCCAATTTGTAATGAGTAGCTGAAAAGGATCCCTAAAGCAGTAGCTCTCATCAATGGAGGGCTTCTAGCACCTTCCTTTAAAGAGAGAAGGATGGGACACTTCCAGATGTACCATCAGAGCTGGCCCACTGGACTGCATCATGTGCTCATGGCCAGCCCCGTCGGGCTGCAGACCCAGGACTGTCCCCAGAGTTCCTCTGCTCAGGGTCACAGTGAAGGGATGAAGCAATGGTCACAGGTCACACATCAAGGGACACTCCAGCCCAGAACAAGGAGAGAAGATTTCACGGAAGGATTAGGGGCCCAGAGAGGCAACTGCCACCTCTGTCTGTGGAGGGATTCAAAACCAGCCTGGACAAGGCTCTGAGCACCCTAGAGTAAGCGAGCTCTTCTTTGAGCAGGAGGCAAGAGTAGCTGGTCCCTCCTGTCACATTTATCTGACGGCCTGATGTACTTCACCATAGAACATTAATACCTCAGTATTAGTGAGACTTGTCCTGTGAGATGCTGCAAGGAAAGATGGAAAATTGACTCCACATAGAAATGACCAGAAAGATAGAAAATTGACTCCTGGGCTCTACAAGGCTTTACATGCAGAAGAGCCAGTGCTGGATGCCGCCAACCCTCGACAGACCATGGATGGAGTGGAAGGAGAACATCAATGTGTGACAGCATTGAGGATGTCTATCACAATAACTTGATTCTTGACTTCCTAGAGGATCTACTTTAGAGAGAAGCAAGTTAAAGAAAGATTAATCTTTGTATTCTTAGGGAAATGAGAAAGAAATGTAGAATGACCTTTTACCAATTGACTGATACACTTTCCTCACCATGTCTGGTAAAAGGCAATAATAATCACCCTACAGAGACTCCAGGAAAGTCATCAGCGTACATTGTTCCCATTTGATTTTTCATCATTTCTGTCTATCTCCTGCCACAAATCATCTGAAATTGTCTCCATTCATTATAAAAGAATATAATTAGGAATCATATGAAAACATTTCTTTTTTTAAAGAGCACTAACTCTGCAAATGTCTGGTAGATCAAGAATATTTTCCAGATCTCCAGGCTGCACTGGAAGGAAATTGAAGCTGTATTATTTTTCTGAGATCCACAAACCTCCATTTTCACTTTATTTCAATATTTTTTTTGTTGTCCCTACGGACCTCAGAGACTTGTGCCCCCAAGGCATGGAACAATCAACTTTTCTGTTATTATTTGAAGAGAGATGTTTGTTCCATGTTTTTAAATAGCAATGCAATAATAAGGCAGAGGTTTATTTGACTCACAGACATCAGCAGCTGCAGTTCCTCTCAGCAGAATAACCACAGTTTCCCAGGCTGCAAGGTTTACGTGACATCTTTGCACATCCTATGCCCAGATTTATGACCAAGTCCATCTGCAAGGCCATCTTAGCAGAATGATTGAGTTATTCTCGAAATTGGGTCTCTGAAAAGCAATGTAGTATATACCAGCAAAAAGAAATGCATTTCAAAGCACAGGAACTCTTTCAAAAGATTAAAATTCATTCCATCACAATGAGCTGTGTAAGTGTTTGTATGAGCACTCACATAACTTGCGCGGTACACAAGACCATTCAATGGCTTCATGCACTCGTGCTAAATGCAGACAGACTTTACTGATTATCTCTCCACTGCTTTTTGCCTTTCATTCAGGTCTCCAGACATGCAGCATTTCTTTATATCTTTTTGGCCACTTATCAGGTCTTCTTTAAAAACACCACATTCTCAGTAGATGCAGTTCTTTCTTTACTCTTCCCTGTAATTTCATGATATACTATCGAAGCGCAAGCCCTTGTCTTTTGAGGATATCAAAACTCCTGTGGGCATCAAATCAGGACGCCTACATGTTATGCAAGCATAAATACTAAGTGCAGCACAGTTATTTTCTGACTTAAGTACTGTGACGTAGCCACTGACTGTTTTTCTTCCTCCAACTCCTTAATTTTTGCTAGCAGCATATGAAGGCACTGATTCTGTATGTGCTCCAGTGAAGAACACAGGGTGTCTTTTCCTCCACTGACATCAGTAAGGATGGGATATCTTTCATAAAACCTATTTGATCTTGAAAAATAATATTAGTTTTAAAGATAGCTGAATAAGTCTGATCGATAGCAATTTTCAGATCAATTGACTTAAAAGTGTCACATCTGTGATTGCCTTTATACTCCAGAGCTGCTCAGGCAGAGTGAATTTGTTTACCTATCTTGATGTCAGCAGAACTTGCCATTTTACACCAGTTAAGGATCTGCCCCAAATTACAAAGCAGAATAATATTAAACTTATTTTCTTTTATTCTGTGACCCAGACTTACAAAATTGAAGTCACCAAGTGTGAGTAATTTCCATTGAATACATTTTCCCCATTACGATCAATAATGGAAGCAGAGAGGAGATGAGAAGATACTGTAGCTATGTTGGCAAATTTTCCCAACGGATTTGAATGACTGCTTTATTACTCACAAATACTACATTTTTAAAGCAGTCTTACATGTTTTAACTGCGATGGGTAACACAGCTCGCTAGACCATCACTGCAAAGCACTGCCTGAAGCTCTAAACATTGAAACTAATGATCTAAAATTTCACAGAGAGAACCACAGGCTGCATTGTGGGTATGTGTTTCTGCAACAATAAAGTATTTTTATGTAAACCAAAATGACACATATAATTTCAGGGACAGAGCATAGACCAAGGGAAAAGAAGTGGTATGTACATACATATATATATATATATATATATATAACATATCCTGCAAGACACAAACAGTGTGACTGGTAGAATCTATCTTTCCGTGTCATGTCAGCCTAAATGCATGCATGATATTGAATGGGCTAAATTAAGTTTTCTTCTTTTCTCATGCCAACAAAGTCATCCAGATGATGAAAAAATGTCATTTCAGTTTTTATACGGATTCTCATAACATTTGATTTTGTTTTGTTTTCAAATGTCTTCACTAACATTTGACAGGCTAGAAAGGTCACCAAACAATTTGGAAGACTTGTCTGATGATTTTCCTATTGTGTTGGTGAGCAACATCTTTATTTTGAGTCCATGAACAACAGAACATGCTTTATTTTCGTTTCCCAATAAGCAGCCTCAACACCATGAGCACTTGGAATTTCTGCTTCACATTGGAAACTTAAGCAAATCATTGCAAGTTCACTATTCAAGCTTTTTTTCCTGCTTCAGAAATTAGAACAATGTTTACTGAGTTGGTAGTCAGAATGGTCTTTCATGTAAAAAGATAAGGATTATAAGGTAAAGAAGTACAGGATGGAACAACAGCTATGTCAGATGCAATGCAGCAATGGAGTACAGCTTGTCATTCAAAGCTTTCAGCCAGAGGGCCACTAAGGCAGCATTTTGAGTGGTAGGACAAAGGTAACTTTTGAGTTTTTTTCCATATCTTGTAACATGTATGCTAGGTATGTGCAAAGGGATGTCCCTGCCCAGTGTAGGCTGGGGGACAGGGTCACCCCCTGAAACCCACCCGTTTGCATTGCTCAATGCAAAAGTGGATATTCCATCCAAGCACAAATCAGTACACCTGGTTAGAGACAGGACACGAACTACAGTTCTGTACCAGCACGAGTCTGGAAGCAAAAATGCTTGCAGCCAGGTTGAGGAAGGGGACATCCATCCCTGCATGCTGCTGGGGAGGCTGCCCACCTTGTGTGGCCCATGCACTAGCTGCTCTGCTGCAGGGATCACCAGCATGTGCCATACTTCAGCCTCTGGATGGACACTGATGCCTACAAGTTTGCGGTACCACCTTGTTGTGCCACCTCGGATGGCCACCCAGATTACACTGCAAGTGATGCACAGTGAGGCAGCCAGAGTCACAGCATGGGCATGCATGAGAAGTGCCATGCTTGGGCATCTTCTTACAGCCACACATTGACTGCTGTAGGGCCACAGGCAAAAACCTCCGCTGTTTGAGCGTCAGACAATGTCCTTCACTGGAGTCTTTTATTCTGTGATCTTCATGGGTGGTAAAGAGCTGAAGGGGGAAATACTTGTTCCCTGCCAGGGATTATTAATGCTTTCCTTTATGAAATGAGAAAGGCATGTATGAGCAATCCCTAAACACAAGTTAGATGGCTACCTCAGGGGGTTGCCGGTCTGGCGAGGTGCCATCTCCTATTTTGCTGTGCACTTTCAAGGGGGGCCTCCAGCATTTCCTTAATATTCTTCCCAAGTTGGGATGGGCCATGTGGGTAAGGGCAGCAACTGTGCTGCTTTCAAGCAATGAGCTCTTCCAAGTAGTGAAGAAGGAGCTGCTGACACTTGACATGTCCAAAAAACATGTCAAGTAACTGTCTGCAGGGGTATGGAGCTGAGGCTAACGTCATAGGCCTGCTTTTAGAAAAATGGATCTCTGTAAATGTTGTATGTACACATCCTACATATTACATGCATCTATTTGCAGAAAGTATGAAGATGCATAATAGAGTAACAGTTGGGAGTGCTTAAAGCTGTTGAGCCTTATTTTTTAATAACTCCCTAGTGAAAACCAAACTGAAAACCAAACCAAAACAAAAAAGCCCTTGCAAAAGAACAAGAAGGAGAACAGATATCCAGGAGCAGAATGGGTTTCTGATTAGGCTAGTAGAGGTAGTAGGTTACAGGTTGTCTCTAATATATGACTTTGCCGAATTATCCTTACTTTTTATAAAAAAGACCAGCAAATCCACAGGTATTCGGTAAAATATTTTGCTAATTAATTACAGGGGGATTTGTCAAATGTTTTAAAATACTCAGATAGGGAAAAACTTGTGCTGAAGCAAAGGAGCAGCCTTCTACCCTGTAACCAGAACTTCTAAGGATGAAAGTCCTGACTGAAATAAACATCACCTAGAGCTGACACCCTAAATAACCTAACTGCAAGCACTAAGGAAGTGAAAAGCAGAGATTTCTTTAAACACACCAAATAACAAACAAAGCCAAGAGCAAATTTTTCTGTGATTCTTTTCTAGGAAGGGCATTGTACTTTATACTTGCAGAGCCCATGTAAAACTCAATAAATCAAGACTACTCCCACGTTTTTGAAATGCATACCAGCCCTTCTGGGCATCTCTAATTCAGGGGTGATGCCTGGACTTTGCTTTGCCCATTGCTCAATTCTGGCAAGTACATTTAGCTATATTTTGTAGTATATTGGCTAAGATTCTATTATGGGAAGACACCAGTGGATTTAGGGACACTGTGCAACCCTCAAAGAAGCCCGCCAGTACAGTTCTATGATTCTGTGTCTCCCATGGATTAGGTATGTTATTTAGCCTTCTCTTTCTAGAACCTTGCTTATGAAGCAGATGAAATGGTGCCCTTTGTGCAAGAAAGACTTTAAACAGGTTACGCCACACCCATGCCTTTTGGTAACTGAGATATCATATGCATGTAAATTAGATAACAGTGCACGCAGCCAGGGAGTTGTCAATGCAGCTCACATGGCAGAAGGACTCCTGGGTTGCTCCACTGCTCCTATATTGTCTCACAGGAGAGAGGAGGAAAAGGACTAAAAAGAAAATGGAGTCTTGTGGATTTGCAGCTTTCCTAATATGGGTATCAGGCTCCCAGCAGTCAGCATTTTAGAGAACAGCAATATTAGAAAATAACTTAGAAAAGGGTGGAAAAAAGAGTGATACTAAAAATAATGAAAAAGCCAAATGTTCCTGTGCTCCTGCTAGATGAAGTGCAGCAATTCACATTTAACAAAAAGTAATCAAAGATAAGAATATAAGTCATAAAACACAGCAGGTACGCAGAGAAATCTGCAGCATGGGGTGATGGCTGCAACAAAAAATCCCACACCAAACAAACAGGAAAAGCAAAAGAAAAGGTGGAGACTGACCAAGAACTTCGAGTAAATAATAGAACTTCTTGTCAAATATATAGAGAAGAAGAGGTCACCAAAGGACTCATTTGGGTCTCCCAGAGACAGAAGTGCAAGCCCAGATGCCAGAAGAGGTAAGCATTACAGAACAACTAAATGAACCTTTTGCTGCACTGTTCATGAGGGAGGAGGATGAAATGTTGCCAAAGAGAGAAATGCACTTCCTCAAGTGAGAAAATGAAGCACAAAAAAGAGCTCAAGGTCAAAGAATAAAAAAGCGATAAAGCAATTAGATTCTGGAAATGTTTCTGAGACTCTGGAGCTGAACAAGTCCCATCCCACTCATTGGGAAGAGTACAGCAAGGAGCCCCTTAAACTGCGTCAGCTGGGATTTACTGAAGTTTGATCATCCCTGATCAAACTTATCATTTTCTGTGATAAAATAACCGAATTTGTGGGAGATCAGTGGGTTCCCAAGTGATTTTGATTTCAGTTGAGATCAGCGGACACCAATTATGACAACTTTAGCAAGGCTTCTGTCAGCGTCTCCAACAACATTCTTATATCTGAGCAAGAGAGTTAAAAAGGAGCATACATGAGCAAGGGTAGAGTCCACATTTCAAGACAGAAAAGTTGCTACCACCAGCAGTGTCTTGGCTTGCTGCACAGATTTGGAGCAGTCTCAGGCAAAGTTCTCCCCAGTGGTTAAAGCCTTGCTGTTTCCTGCCTGACTGATGCAAAAACATGGTCAACCAGCAACCCAGCCATGGGACTACCTACCATAGCAGAGACAGCTTTCCTGGAGCTAAGAGCATGATAATGGCTGTGTTGAAGATACACAGGTATGTCCACAGGCATGTTCTCTGCAGCAGAGACCTGTGGTACAGGTCTCTGTACCTGTCCACAGGTTCAGAGAGGTTCTTTCCCAACTCTGGAGAAACCATGCACAGAACTTCATGAGCAGGAGCAGCCTCTGGAGCAGGAACCACTCAGAAAAATTCCACCTTTTTTACCAGAGTTTTCTTTATCCTGGGTTAAATGCCTGTTTGCCACAGAGCACTTGCAAATACAAACATACTGACTGTAGAAATCCCTAAGAAACACTAGTTACTAAAGACTGGAAAAGTATCCTGAAAGTATGACTGCTTTTCTGTCCCATTCCTGTGAGGGACTGGGCTGAGCAGACTGTTTTTCCTGCTGTCTCTTGTAATATTTTTTTCCCAAGTGATTTTGATTTCTATTCATAAAATGGGGAGAAAACCTTTATTCCAGCAACTCAGGGACTTTGTCAGACTATACCCACAGTAATAAGCGGCTGTTAGATCTTCAGGTAAATGCAGATCACGAAAAAACGTGTTCTTATGCTTGTAAACAATTATGATTTAAAATGCCATAAAAAGAAGTCAATAACCCGTTCCCAGGAGATCAGCAAGTAGCATTCTCCAAAGATTATAACTTATATTCTCAATAGATAGCTGTCTCATTTCCCTTTCAAAGAAACAGCTATATATCACACTGCAACTCATCACAAAAGTGTAATAAAAGGGAAGGAATAAAACATGCTGATGAAACAAAAATAAGCTAGCCTAGCCAAGACAGGAGATTGTAAGGAACTCCAAATGGACTAAACCAAGCTAAGCAATTGGACAGTAGCAAACCAGATGAAACTCAGCCTAGACATGTGCTTTGCAGGGAACAGTTTAAAACTACTTGTGAACATCTGTGGGCTCTGAATCAGTTGTAACCTCTAAGGAAAAGATCAAGACATTAAGGCATTATTGTGGACAGCTCAATGAAGATATGTATACAATGTGCAGCTGCAATCATAATATAATAGTAATAAAAAGAATAAAGATAATGAATAAAAAGCTAGGGGTTATTGAGCATGGAACAGAGAATAATACAGAGAACTCTGGAATCAATGAGATATCTTCAGCCTTGCAAGTCAATAGGCATTTGTTTTGTACGCCATGTCTCCTGCAATCCACAGCCCAAAGCACCTTGCAAACTAAGGCAACCTAATTGCAGAATTAAATAATTAGAAGGGCAGACAAATTTGATTCTCCCTCAAATTTCACAAACTGAGTAAAGAGCAAAGGGTTGAAATGAAGACTGGATGAGGGCTGCAGTCCTTCACAACTGAAGGAGAGCTTCTGCCTAGACAAGACCAGACAGAGAAGCAGAAAAAAAGAAAGCAAAGAAAAAAGACATGCTCTGAATGCTGAATAGGAAGGTTTGCTAGGTTTGCTTGTGAGTAGACATTCCCATACATAGCAAAAAAATCTATATATAATGGATTATCAGAGGCTCGCCTCAGGGGAATCACGGTCAGTGATTCAGTGACTGCAGGGGTGGACCTCAAGTGAGGCAGCCAGCGTTCAGAGTCAGCTGTTTCAACTTTCTGTGCCCATTTTTCATGTCCCCTTCTTTGCTTGTTTTTTCCCCTTTGGCTACATACTTTATAGGTTACAAACTTTTTATTTATGTTTTCTGTATGTTTGTGCAGAATGGGAAAAACACAGGGTATTAACTGTGAAACAAATGTGCAAAACAATGGTGACAGGCTCAGAGCAGGATAGTCGAACATCTGATCTGTCAAGGCCATGTCATGTGTATGCAGTTTTTTTCAGCAATAGCAGTAGGGTAGATTTGCAGACTCAGAAGGAGGAGAAGAATGCAAGGACACTACTGAGAGAAACTAATGGAAAGCCTGAGTTAAGGAGGCATTAAGAAATGTAGGTAAAAGTAGCTAAACCTCAGATGAATGAGATCAAAGGCAAAGTAATGTTGCTGAATCCTACTGGAGGGGTTCACATTCAAACTTTTAAAGGTGAAAAGGAGTCACTATGCCCATCATACAGATAGAGAAGATAAGAAGAGAAGAGTTAAAGATCATCCACAAAGTCATAGAGACTGGGGAATCAAACTCCGCTTTGCAGTGACCTACCAAGAGTGCAGAAAAGTCAATGCAATGTTCTACTATGAGAAACACTATTAATGTGCCCTGAAAAATTCCAGTTAGAGGTGAGTTACAAAGAGTAAAAAGGTGAATAAGGAAAAAAAAGAAATTGCTTCCTGAAAATGGCATTAACTTGGGTCACCTTATTTCACAAAAGGTGTAACAGAAACAGAACTGATAGAGAAAGAATAAGTAGGTTGAATTGGCACTGCTCAGCTTTTGGGTTGTAACCTCAAGAACGGGTACAAAAATCAGTGCAAGAGGGAAAGATGAAGGAGAACTGGCACTGTAATATGCTGAGAGCTTAACTTCAGTCTAAGGCAATCTCACTCACACTTTGCCTACACATCCTTCCTTCGAGGTCAAGTATTCAATGCAATCTCTCAAAGCACACACTCGGATCCACTATATAAGCTTGGCATTAGTATCACGGATATATATTTTATTCTTACATGCAGAGGAAATTTAAATGTGTCAGGAGCATTATTTAGGTTTTATTTTAAGTAATGAATTTCAGTCTGAAAAGGTTGCATGGAATTAAATTTGAGAAAAGATCAGCATGGGCAGACTTCCGAAAAATAAATCACAGAACCATAGAACCTTAGAATACCAGGCTGGAAGAGACCTCAAGGATCATCTGATCCAAACTTTCTTGGCAAAAGCATGGTCTAGACAAGATGTACCAACACCCTGTCCAGCTGAATCTTACAAGTGTCCAACACTGGGGAATCCATCATTTCCCTGGGGAGATTATTCCAATGGCTAACAGTTCTCTTCTTGAAAAAGTTTCCTCCTATGTCCAATCGGAATCTCTCCAGGAGTAACTTAAACCCATCTTTTCCATGTCTTTTCTGTGTGACCTCTTGTAAGAACGGAATCTCCATCTTCTCTGTAGCCAGCCTTTAAGTACTGGAACGTGGGGATAAGGTCTTCCCTGGGCCTTCTTTTCTCTAGATTGAACAAACCTAGGTATCTCAACCTTTCCTCATACAACAGGCTTCCTAGTCCTTGGATCATCCTTGTGGCCCTTCTCTGGACACATCATTTTGTACAGTGGGCACCAAAACTGAACACATATTCCAGGTGTGGCCTGACAAGTGCAGAGTGATACAATGACAAGCGCTGAGTGAGACAATGACATCTTTATCTCTGCTGGCGACGCTCTTGCTGAGGTAACCCAGCATCCTGTTGGCTTTCTTTGCACAGCTGCACACACTGTTCACTCATACTGAGCTTGCTGTCCAGCAGGACCCCAGGTCCCTTTCCACAGAACTTCTCCCCAGCTGGGTAGATCCCAGCCTGAGCTGTGCTCTTGGATTGTGTTTTTCCAGATGTAAGACCTTACACTTGTCCTTGTTGAGCTTCATGAGGTTCTTGTTATCTCACTCTTCCAGCCTAACCAGGTCATTCTGCAGGGCAGGTCTCCTTTCCAAAGAAATCAGGTACTGAATATGGATCAATTTTGTAACTTTTAATGACTGGAAAAAAAGACTGAAAAAAAAAATTACTGAATGAAAAACTATTTTAATGAAGAACTGGATGCAAAAATAAACCACAGATTTTATTTAGTAAATTCTCTCTTCTGAAAGAGTGAAATAAAGGGGTAGTAAGGGGATGATGGAGGGGGGAAAGATGCTGAGCATTATTTTTTAAAGAAAGAAGCTTCAGTCTAAACTTGACTTTGTGTAACACAGAACTGACCTTCTCTCTTTTAAAGAAGTGAACAAGTAAACAAAAAGATCCGAAGTGATACTTTTAAGTAAACACTCAATATTTTTACTTACATCTGCTTTCGTGTCAAGAGGGAGAAAAGGGAGAGGGGAGAAACTGCAACAAGATGGTTTGAGGTTCGGGGTTTTTTCTTCTTGTTTACGTAAAGTAAAAAAAAAAAAAAGGCAATTTTAAAATCTATTTTGAAAATTAAAAATGGCACAAAATAATCAGAGGAGATGTTGTTTGATCAAAGGCAAGGCGTCACCTTGGTCACAGCCATGCAGGTCACTGTTTGGGACAAGAGCTGAGGAAGACACACATGACCCTTTTCCCACTTTCATAAAAAAGTGGAAAAATATTATATGATAGAAATGCAGAAATCTCAGAAAACTGAACCGGAAAATATGTCTTCCCTACAGGGACCTGTGCTTCCATGTTTAAATCCTATTCCCTGCTTTCAGCTCTGTCATAGCTTCCATCTCAGTGCTCCCTCCTTTTATCACTTCTCAAAGTAATGCAGCTGACTAGATTAATTAACCTGAAACCATCATCCAACTATAAAATCCATATTATTCCCAAGGTAGTAACTTCTTTTTGTTCACTGATGGTCCTGATGGTACTCTGGGGACAAGAGTGAATCTGGACTGTAATAAACATAACATATTTCTGAACCTTTTTCTTCCATATACAACTATGCCAAGTAGACACCACAGCCAGGTGATACAGAATAGAGAAGTGCTTGAACAGCCATGGTCTCTAATCACCTGCAAGTCATTTTGACTTGCTCAGCTGCTAAAGGTCCTTTGCTTGTGTTGCTGATGTCAAATGGCTGTACTATATTAAAGCCAAGAAGCTTCCTTGTGCAGAACTCCATTATCTGCTGTCTGAAGGCACTATTCTCACTGCTGCTGGTACCACTTAAATACAAGTGGTTTGGCTTTTTGTCCACTTTTCTTTTACATCACTGTCTGTGATCTCCCATTAAATGAAATTACTGGGACAAACTTGTTCATTGACTCCTCTTTGAAGGTCTTACTTTTTCATCTGAAAGACCTTTCTTAGATGTGTTTCTCTAAAATATTGGGAGATTGAGGAAATACCTTTCTGCCTCAGCCAAGTAAGTGAAAAACCCATGGCTATGCCAATGAAAGGAAGACACAGCAGCTCTCCTCAAATTCTCATTCACCTCCCACAACAATGTAATCCTGCGAGAAGGTCCATCCATCTGGGCAAAGCAGTGTGCTCTGAGCCACTGTGAAGTGCTCTTCACTTTACAGCGTGACAAAGAAGGTGTGTGTTGCCTGCCTTGCAGCACAGCACAAAAATGCCTGGCATGTTTAGGGGTGAAGACTCCATTATCCAACTTAACTATATGTCATTAACTATTGTCACGGCTGACTTGCCATATTCCCCATTTGGAGAGGTGAATCAATCCCAGAAAGAGTACCAGAGTCCCGCCACCTATTTTTCAAATGAAGTATCAGGTAACTAAACTCCTTTAGATGCGATGGACTGACAGTATCTTATCTTCATTCTGAAAATTGCACCTGTGGTCCCAAGCCTTCCCTGAACCACTGCCTCATATTGGATGCAATACGCATCTTGGTTGAAAAGAAGGTAAGAAATAAATGAATAAATTATTAGCCTAGTTAGTCAATTGAGGAAGGGATCTGGAGTCTGTAATGCAACATGGTCCAGGACTCTCTCCAGAAACTAGAAATACAAAATCTAAGCGTAAACCCAACGTTTATAACCACATATCCTAAGGTTTCCTGGCGGTGTTTTTTCATAATGTCTGTGTATTGTAGTCAAGACAAACTGTGTCATTTCAGTTTCTTTTACTCTCTCTGCCTTGTTGTTTTTCAGTGGAAAATGTCCTGTTCTACATTTACACTGCTCCAGTTATTGTTCAGTTATGACTTGCTGCAGGAAACATCCTCGCATGAGGACATCAGAAGGGGATGTTACTTCTCCAAAGCATCTAGAAATTAATCTGCTCCTCTGAGTATCCTGTGCAGGCAGGACAGGCAAGTCAAGTCACTTTTGCTCATGTCTGGGCCCATATTAATATATTTTATCCATCAGGTATTCACGTAAGGAATAAATGGCCGAGTTACCAAGCAGATTCCAGACCAGATGGACCAAATGAAACAATACACGGCTGCACCCAGTCAAGAAGACTTCTTCCCAGGAGAGGAATGCACACTCAGTATGGCAGGTTATGGTTGCCATTCCTTGTATTATATGCTCCTCCTCTCTCATATTATCAGTTACCGTGATACTTTCCTTCTTTTACAGTCCACACCCATTTCAGAAACAAAATAGCACTCCAAAGAATTTATTGCTCACGACCACTGTAGAAGTAAGAAACATTTTGGAAGTCAGTTTCCCCAAATATACAAGATTTTTATGCATAAATGTGGGTTTGGAACAGCCTTTCTGCTTCTCAATTATGCAGGAAAACTGCGCCAAACACAAAGAGGTCGAAAGATTGCCCAAGGTCACAATGGGAATCAGTGTCTTGGGTTGAGTGAAGCGTACAAACATGTGAGCTCTGATTTTCATCATCTAGCTATTGGACAACACTTTTAATTTCCAGCGACTATTGATTTACACCCTTCTACCCTCGGAAACCAGCTGGCATTTTGTTAATTCAATATCCAATAGCTCATAATGATCCTGCTAAAGATAGACTGCTGCAGGGCAGTCAAACTCCATGAAACGATTGTGTAAAAGTGTGATCAGGAAGTAATTTTTCTTACATACTCTGGTATGTAATTGCTCAGTCTGAAGAAACTTTTTGCACAGCTAAGTTTTATGTAGAGTTGGTAAAAAGCTTTCCCATGGAAACTGACAAATTCAGTCAAACTCAGGGTTGTTGGGGTTTGTTTTAATTTTGAGGGACTCTATTGAGATTTTCCATTTTGAGAACACTGAAATTTCTAGAAAGGAAGAAATGAACAAACAAACAAACTGCTCAAGAGGTGTGACTATTGGGAAGATCTCCTTAAAAGAGAGGCTAATAAAAATCAGAAAGAATTTTATCATGTTGTACATTTTCCAGATTCCATGACAGAACATGTCAACCAGCATCATTCACATTATTTGCCATGCTAGTGAATCACAGTCACTGAGGCATGTGACTGGCAGCTATTGGTATAGTGGGGCTGGTAAATGACTGGCTGTCACTTATACCTACCTACTGCACATATGCAGAAGCTGCGGTTGCACATGTAGCTAGCTGCTCATGGTTTGTTTGCAGATTCAGATAGCAATAGCAAAGCACAGAGAGCCCTTTTCAGCACTGCTATTTCTTTCTAATTCTCTGTGTAAAATGACTAGAGATTTCCATTAAAACATCAAAATCTCTTTCTAGGTGTAAGACCAACTATGCATAGGATAAAGAAATAAAAACTATACAAACAATCTTAGCATTCAAAAGCCTTTCCAAGCCAATTGCAGTATAATGAATTCAGTGTAAATTTGTGCTGACCTTGGATACAAAATGATCTCTTTCTGCCAATAATTTGCATAGTGGATATTGCTTTTGAGTCAGGAATACAGTAAATTGCAGTGTGAAGGTTTTAAAGGGTGAAAAGGAAGTAGAGACTGAGTGTCAGCTCAGAGAGATGTACACAAGCCAGGAGGGACACCAACAGAGTCAGCAGAATTTCCTTCCTCAAGTGAGGAGAGAATCCCATTGTCTTTAAGGAGTAAATGCCTTTGTGTTTATTCGGGTATGTTAATCAACCCGGAAGCTCATAAAGTAAATTGCACATAGCACAGAGAAGACAGAAAACGGCAGTTCAAACTACATCTGCTGCCCTGACAGCCTTCCCATCAACCTGGGCACACCTTTGTGCTTAGGGCAGGGGATGGTGTGGACCTGGGCATCTAACTCCATGCACTTGTGAACAAGCAGCTGATCCAGATGCAGACTGCATGAAAGCAGAACAGAAAGAAGAAGCAAGATGTTTTGTGGCCTCTACACTAGTTTTTGCTCAGACTCATCTCTAAAGACTTCACAGGCACTAGCTGGTGGGACTTCTGCAATCCACCCAGCCACAAGGAGAGTGGCACAGAACAGACAGAGCAGGGCTTCGTGCCTCTGCCAGTGCGGCCTCTTCCTTAGAGGATCCTCCTCCAGCCATGGGCAAGGTACTGAATAGTTCTGATTCTCCTTCCTCTTGTCCATGCTTTCCATTTTCTTCCTCACGCTCATGTTACATCAGTTCCTCAGGCTGTATCTAACATCTCCCTACCCGTTCAAACCCCCACATTTAGTGGGTCCACAGTCCTACCAATAGGAAAAACACTGCTTGGGTCCTTTCAGAATACTGACAATTAGTGCACCTTGCATATGCTAAAGCACCTCTAATCTGTGAACAAAGGATTCTCTGAAATGGTGGAAGGACCCAATGCATCTGAAAGTTGCAGTCCTGCACCTTCAAAGCAACATTCTTGATCATGGTTTGTCATATGCACCATGCCTGTTTATTCTCAGTGTAACATCAAGCCAGCACGAGTATTTCCACTTACTGATTGATATTGTAGATCATGAATTGTGGCTGCTATTTCTGTGTCTCCTTTTAACACATACAACTATTTAGTGAGCTATTCACACTACATGATCTTAATCTAGTTCAGTCGTAATAAACATCATCTCGTGTTTGTAGAACTCCTTTGTCCCATAGGATCTGAAAGTACTTAGCAGAATTGCACTGTTTTCCTGGATAGACTCATTTTTATTCAATAGGATCATAATGTGCCTTGTACCGGCAGAGATTTTTTAAGTGAATCTTAAGATGTGTCAGCCCTTGCCCAAGAGGATTTCAGTAAATATGCTTAGATCATTGATTCATGCAATTCTGGACCTCTTCCACTTTATTCTGAAAAGTCAATATTTTTGAAGGATTCGGTATAGAAATGTTAGCACAGTACACTGGTAAAGACAGCTCTTCTTCTGAGGGGATATGAATGCTAGCACCAGAAAAACACTGTAAATATTAAAAGAATATTGCTCATGACAGAGTAGTAGATGAAGTAAAATGAGGCCCTAACTAAGTACATCTGTTGTTTATTGGCAGGCACTTCCAACACTGAGGAAGACTTTTATGCTACATGGCATGACACAGAAGGTGTCAACAAACACAGTGTGGTTTACTAACCATACTTGACTTGCTGCCTGAAGGCATATTCTACCACCTTCTCCAAATCCTGAGCACCACAGGGGAAAGGATTGGATGGCATTTCAGAGCATCACAATGGAGTCCTACCTCTGTCCATGGCACATTGCACTGTGTATGTCTCAGAGGCCAACTGGACCACTTGCACTCGATGATGCTTTTGTCTTCCCAGAAGCTCAGAAAAGAGCCATAGAATCATAGAATCATAGAAAAGTTAGGGTTGGAAAGGACCTTAAGATCATCAAGTTCCAACCCCCCTGCCATGGGCAGGGACACCTCACACTAAACCATGAAACCCAAGGCTCTGTCCAACCCGGCCTGGAACACTGCGAGCAACGGAGCATTCACAACTTCCCTGGGCAACCCATTCCAGTGCCTCACCACCCTCACAGTAAAGAATTTCTTCCTCCTTATATCCAATCTAAACTTCCCTTGTTTAAGTTTGAACCCATTACCCCTTGTCCTGTCACTACAGTCCCTAATGAAGAGTCCCTCCCCAGCACCCCTATAGGCCCCCTTCAGATACTGGAAGGCTGCTAGGAGGTCTCCACGCAGCCTTCTCTTCTCTGGGCTGAACAGATCCAACTTTCTCAGCCTATCTTCATACGGGAGGTGCTCCAGTTCCCTCATCATCCTCATGGCCCTCCTCTGCACTTGTTCCAACAGTTCCATGTCCTTTTTATGTTGAAGACATCAGAACTGCACACAATACTCCACGTGAGGTCTCACGAGAGCAGAGTAAAAGGGCAGGATCACCTCCCTCGACCTGCTGGTCACGCTCCTTTTGATGCAGCCCAGGATACGGTTGGCCTTCTGGGCTGCAAGCGCACACTGCCGGCTCATGTTCATTTTCTCATTGACCAACACCCCCAAGTCCTTCTCCGCAGGGCTGCTCTGAATCTCTTCTCTGCCCAACCTGTAGCTGTGCCTGGGATTGCTCCGACCCAGGTGGAGGACCTTTCACTTGTCATGGTTAAACTTCATCAGGTTGGCATCAGCCCACCTCACAAGTGTGTCAAGGTCCCTCTGGATGGCATTCCTTCCCTCCGGCGTATCAACTGAACCACACAGCTTGGTGTCATCGGCAAACTTGCTGAGGGCGCACTCAATCCCACTGTCCATGTCACCCACAAAGATGTTGAACAAGACCAGTCCCAACACCGATCCCTGAGGGACACCACTCGTTACTGGTCTCCAGCTGGACACTGAGCCACTGAGCACTACTCTTTGCGTGCGGCCATCCAGCCAGTTCTTAATCCACCGAGTGGTCCACCTATCAAATTGATGTCTCTCCAACTTAGAGAGAAGGATGTCATGTGGGACAGTGTCAAACGCTTTGCACAAGTCCAGCTATGTGCCCCCACCACTGCCCCTTGCTGTCCCTGTCATCCCTCTTCTCATCTGCATAGTGGAGGAAAAAACCTGCCTACTGTGGTGACATGAAGGGCTTTGAGATGATGCAGTGTAAGCACTGGGTAAATGTATAAGACAGCTGGGTCACCAAAAGTAAAGAGCATTTGACCTTCCTCTGTTTACACAAAGGATGGAAGGGGAGGGGGTGTCTTAGAAATAGACATGAGCTACTTCTGTTGATATTATTGGTGCTGAAGATTCTTCCACATGAGCTGAGAACAAAGGACTCAAACATACACATCTGCTTACAGTATCGTAATGGGCCACTTTGCAATGTCTTAGTAGCCACAGGACAATATCCAAGTGACACCCTGCCTCCTGACACCCTGCTCATTGATATTGGCAGAGTAGGCAGGTGAGTGACACTCTGCCTGTGACCAGTATTGGCAGTATAGACAGCCTGCCAACACTCTGACCCTGCCTGACATCAGTAGCATAGGCAGGATACTCACATTATTCACGTAAGTTATCTTCTCTCAAGTCTTCCTAATGTTGGTTAAGACAAGGGATGGCACAGCTCTTACCACATTCAGAAGGTATTTGCATCATTGGCTGCTGCTGCCAGATGACAGGACACCAAGTGTGCCAGGCAGTGCACAGGAACCGTGGCATCATTTATGAGCCTGTGTTTGCTATTGGTTGAGTCTCTGTATATGGGTACGTTGCTGCTCATCATTCCTACTGCCTCAGTACGGTTCTGTTTCACAAAATGTTGTCAGACTCCATCACTGTTTGGACCACACCAAGTCAGGTGGAAACAGCTGGCAGTCTTAGGGTGAGAAGGGTGGGAAGGTTTATGTGCCTCAGGAGGCGATTGAGAACTTCCAAGCACCCAATCAGTATTTCGAAATTATCTCAGCAACAGTGTTCAGCTCCTGGGGGGTCAGAATGGTTCCGCTTCCTCCCATAGCTTAAAAACAATCAAACAAACAAAATCCCTTTCCGTGGTATCCTGCAGTCTTGTTCTTCAAAATAACCCTGGAAAACGAGGGCCCTAGAGCTGTCCCCAGACAGAAGAAATCCTGCAACAGGAGACATTTGTTTGGGGGTCCTCTGATCTGAACTTCCTAACGCTGCTGCATACAATCCTCATCATCTGTTGGGCCTGACAAAATGGTCTCCAAGTCAGATGGATTCTCCGAGACAGTGAAAGCAGATTCGACAGTGTTACGGCTGAAAGTACTGCTGCTCTCACCCAGTTGTTGCAGCCACAAATCCCATTTTGTGGGTGAGCATTGCTGGGCTGAACTTAGCAGTGCCTGGTGATTCGGCACCCCATGTCCACACTGCTGGCCAGACCCCTGTGCAGCACAAGTGAGACAGTGAGGGTGGAAAGACTTGGGAGCCGCTTGCTTGAAATAGCCTCTGTGACACTGACTTTGCAGTTAATTCACTGTTAACTGCCATAGTTGCCATTGGCTGCAGACTGACAAGGAAGCCTGGGAGCAGCCCAGGACAGGTTTCCCCTTACCTTCCAGCTGATACAACAGAGGTCTGGTCATGCTTTCCCACAGAGTATCAGCACTGCTTGCACCAGATGAGTTCCCTGCAGTGCCAGTCCTGGTGCCCTCCCACCACTTACTCCCTCCCATGTGCCTGTCTTTGGTGGGTACCTTTGGTGGGTGCCCACGACCGTGTGGCTGCTCAGTGGAGAATGTGGCCAACACCACCCATGAGAAAGGATGTTCTTCAGCTGCACCAGCATTCTGGTCTGCCTTTGTGGCCACACAAGTCGCCAGCCCAGCCATGGGCAGCAGCATGATGAGGGACAGAGATCAGCAGAGCTGCTTAAGAGAGAGCAATGCTGATGATAACTTCTGCTCATACAATTTACTGCTGAGAAGTCTTTCTCAGCCTGAGCTTAGCGGGAAGGTTGTTGCTTCTGTTTCAGACCAGACTGAGGGTTCAAATGCCTGAGAACCTGCCTGCTTTCTTCTAGGTGTGTTAATTGGTCTGATATAAAACTCCTCTCCCTATGACCTTCACCTCATGCAGACCGTAAACAACCCTTAACATAAACAGCAAACTCCACCTACATGGTGATGATGTAGTATTGAGTGAAAATGGAATATGCTGCTTTATATTAGCTGCACGAGAAGGCAGTGACACATCTATTAATGGTCTACAAGGCCCCAGTACAGGAAAATACTGGCAGACCCAAAAAATATGATTGACCCAATCTCACGGATGTGTGGCTTCAGTTCCCAGCACATGCATAGGCAAATTCCTCACTCCTGGATGTAAAACAGGGACACTATTGGTTCTCACATCCCAGGAGCTTCCTGGGGACCAAGGGACTGATACTTGCAGAGTCTTTAGCAGCCACAGGCACAGAACCTTTCACCATGGTGGAGGACACTGTTTTGCTGCTATTGGACTGTTTTTGCAAGCAGCGAACACAGGGCAACTCAGAGAGCGTGGATGAGCTGGTGCACACAGGGTGGTTCTCTGTTCAGTCTGTAGAGAGCGGGGCTTACAGTGGTCCATCTCACAGGAGTGAGCACTGGGGTGATCAGGAGTGTCCCTTACACCCACCAGTGGGGAAGGCTGCAGGAGTAATGGGACAAGACAGCAGTTTCTGCCACCCCCAGGACCAGGGCTGAGCCCCATGCAATAGCAACCTGGCATTGCTGTCAGCACAAGCTGAACCCAGACTCAGAGAAATCTGTTTATCTCAGTCCTTACACCCTCTTTAACACTGTCTAGAGGTAAAGAAACGTTCCACCTGACGTAAGGAGGGTATCCATTGCTGAGAACTAGGAAGTCAGAGATTTGCTGTGGTAGGTGCCAACCAGGCATTCTCCTGACACGATGGATTTACAGACAGGGCAACACCAAAGGAGAGAACCTGCCTACTGATGTCATGGAGAACATAAAACAAGTGTTCCTGACCATAAATAATAACTTCGTTCTTGTTCTTTGCAGAACATTAATAAAACAGTATAAACCTACTCTTTGCACAGATCAATAATTGATCAATAATGAAGTCACAACTTATCACAAGCAGGGACTTTTATGGTCCCAGTTAAAGTGCAAAATGAACTAAAAGGGGACACCCCTCATAATAATTTCAGTATGTTTGCATGTTTAAAAGATGAGTGGTGCTGTTCATTTCTAGTCTTGATCTTCAGAGCCACACCACAAGCAATGGAGTCTAAGAAGCCTCCTGCCATCCTGCATGCAGCACCAGGCTGCATGGAAACATCCTGGCGCTAAGTGCTGCTCTCCTGAGCGTGCTCCCCATCCAGCCACCAAATGGGAGGTGATCCCATGTAGTCGGAGCTGCTTCTCGGATAGACAAGTCCCATGAAGAAGATGGCAAAGGACCTTGGGAAACTGTATCAAAGCAGAGGCTTCATGGAGTAAGTGGTAAGGCATCAGCAGCAGCTGAATTTGGGAGAAGAGCAAGTGCTTTGGCTCAGCACTCCCTTTCCTTCTTGGCTGGAGAGAGCTCTTTTCCATTTACTGTCAGTATCCAGGCAGTCTTTACTCAAGTTTCTACAGACAGCAACAAGTCAAGGGGCCCAAGCAGGGAAATTACTTAAGTTTTCATGGGACCTGGATCTACCACTTCCGGAGCAGACTGGTGTGCTCAATGTGCATCACAGGCCTGGCCTTTGGACAGATTTCAGGAAGGCAGAGGGACACGTTTTATCCATCAGCCTTCTCGTTTCTGCATTGGCACAACCAGAGCTGCAGCAGTACATCAGCAGGCTTAAGGACAGTGGGATTGTGATGGTCATCTCATCTGCTCGCCTGCGTCAGTTTTCCCCGGCAATGCCGCCATCCAAGACCAACACCATGTAGTTCAGCCACACCACACTCCTTGGGAAGACAGCCAGGCCTGATTTACAGCTCCAAGTGATGGAGATTCCCTCCCATCCCCGGGTAACCTGTTCCCATAATGAATTATGAGGAGGAAGGGAGCTGTTTAGTCAATGGTATTTGTGTAGGATGATTTTACATGTTGCAACGGTGCCCACTGCAGTAAGTAAATTGCCCCCTGGCTTTCATAAACATCATCTGTACACAAACATTATCCAGAGCAACTGTATGGCAGGGAAATTCTCCAGTGTAAGATAATGTCATCTCCACAGCAATAAGAAAGGTAAAACAGTACTTACCAGCTGGGAAAGAGGGAGAGGTGACAAACAGCAGCCAGCTGTAAAATGACCCTGTCAGGGCTACAGCTGCTTGGGTCTGCCTGATTTAAAGCATCACCCTACAAAGGCATGCTGAGGAAACTGATTCTGTAGGACAGTCACTTCATAGGCAGGAAAATTATAAGGCACCTAAAGGTTGAGCTGGTTCTGTGGGGTGGCCTTGTAATATGGCCACCAGCAGAAAAAATGTTGAAAACTAAGTTCCATCTAATCGATGGAATTGGCAATAAAGCCTGGACTGCTCCATTTATTTATTTATTACATTAGGTCCAAGGGAACAACAGCCCTTTTTCTTTCTAAATTTGGATGCAATGATAGCCAGCTCTTCATTAGTGCTTTCTAACCTCCATCTTGGAGCACTTCGCAGAAGAAATGATGGCATCGTTCCTGCTTTACTGGTGGAGAAACAGATGCCCAGAAATTGAGAAGTGATTTGGCCAAATTCTTGCAACATCCCAGTGATAGAGCAAAGAAAGGAACATAGACCTGCTGCACTGTATTCCTTCCCCATGTCCTCTCAAGCTGTGCATAGCAGGAGAAAAGCCCTGACAGTCCAGGCTACCAATACAAGCTAGGCTCATTTGGCCTGAATGGTCCATTTTGACCATGGCCAACTCATTGCCTACATCTCTGAAGGCTGCAACAACCTTCTCCATTGTGTGATCAAGGGGATCAATATTTTTGCTCATATAATGTAGACTTATCTAATAATGCTATAGCAATGATAGCAGCTCATGTATCTCTGTATTAGGCTATGATGTGATCTCTCACTTGAAAGATGGGACACAACTGCTTTAGGCCATTTAGTCATTGCTTTGGTCACTGAATGCTACCTTCCTGGACAGAAAGCCTTGCTTTGTGGCTGAGAGCCGGGCAGCATTGCTGACAGCTTCCAGACTCAGCCTCCTCCCCACCACCCTGCTCTGATCGAGGGAATGCTGCTGCCAGCAGCCACACTTCACTGAAAAGCAAAAGAAGGAAAGAAAGAAGCCCTCGGTCTGCAAGCCAGGCTTTAAAACTGGTGCCGTAACCATTAGTAGGAAAGAGTGTGAAGCAGTGGGGTGCTGAGGAGCCATGGGCCCTTGCCTGCAGGTGCCCAGAGCACATAGCAAGGATTCAAAGATGCTGCCCTTCACTTCCAGAGGTTTTTCTGTCTGGCCATCAGCCAGCTGAACCAGAGCATCTGTTCTTAGCAGCCCAGCCCTTAGAACTGCAGCTTCCTTCACCCTGATAGCAACCTGCCCAGCAGAAAACCTGCTTTTAAAACCTGCTTTTAAAACATGAATGGGTCTGTCCAAGGTGCACGCTGACTTCTTCAGATGTGTTTAAAAATTAACCCTTCTTCATCCAGCATCCCTCTGCTAACACAGAGCAAACTGGTAATTCATTTCTACCTGATGGCGTCAATGAGCAAAGAGCCTCTTTATGCACCAGGACACAGCAGGAACCTGAAGCCTTCATCTTCCATCAGCATTTTCAGCTTCCATAGAGGACATGAAGCAAGTTGCTATGAATTCCTCCAAAGTGGGGACTGAGGAGTTAATTTCATATACATCATCAGGACACTGCCCCAACATTGAGCCCCATGGTACCAGCAAAGGCACAAAGCAAACAGCAGTTATTGCTCCAAGGGCTTGCCAATGAACAGTTCTGCATGGCTTTTTCATTTTCTTCTCTCTGAGAACTCTCTGATGAAGTGTCCCAGGGGAGGCAGCTGCCTGATGAGCACTTCAGGAAATTTGGCCCTTATCTGCAGGTGCTTAAACGGGAGCTGAGCCCTGGGGAAAAATCATGCCTCTGAATAGCCTGGTAAGTGGCAGTGAGGATGGCAGGGAGCTATTCCCTTGTCAGGAGAGCATGGATGCGATCCAGTCTGGACCAAGGCAGGAGCAGCGAGAGCAGCATAACCCTGTGGAGCACCCCTCAGCCCAAGCATTGAGATGATGCAGGCAGCTGAAGGGAAGCAGGAGGAAAAGAAAAGGCAAGGACCCAAGGACCCATCAGCCACAGTACCAGAGGCAGCACCTTTCTTCCTGTGGGCATGGAGACACTTCTTGACCTTGGCCAACACCAACACACACACAAAGCAAAAGAAGGCTCTAGCAAATCAAAAACTGCACTAGACTGCCTGTACAACAGGCACTCTGCTCTGGTGGTTCTGGCTGTTCAAGCACCCCAGGCATCACCAAGCATTAGCTTTGTATTGTAGATCCCCCTTCTCAGTCCATTAACAGCTTGGCAGTATTTCTGCCAGTAAATAAAGTAGGGCCAGAGCATCCAGCTGCCTGCGCTGTTCCCCATCAGCGTGCTTCCTGGTGGAGTTCTGGTCTGTGCCAGCTCCCACACACACCATCCTGCGGATGGCACAGGCTGGAGACTGTTCCTGCCAGCATCTGACCATATTCAGTTTTGGTTTGAGGGTGGAAAGAGAGGGAAGGATGTGAGTGCATGCAAGCCAGGCTGTGGGACTCGGCCTCAGGGCTGGAGAATGGACCCTGCACTGTTTCAGCTTTATATTTGCAGACATTTCCCAGCCTTCCCCCATTTCCAGCCCGTGGGTGTCAGCAAGGTCTCCTCTGCTCTCCTCTGTATCCTTGGTTCCCTTTCTTCGCACCAAACACCAAAGTCACAGGCCTGGGTGCAGCGTGCTTTACTCCAGCAGTGGGACTCAATGCCTTCATCAACACATTATAGAATATTGATTTGGAAATCACAATCCAGTCAGATTTCTATGCCTCAGAGACAGCTCTCAAGTTATATTTCTGCTGTCTTTGCTAAACAACCAGTTTCTGATACAACTCAGTGCAGATTCCCATCCAGATATTTTCTCCCACTCTTCAAATCCTGAGCTTATCCCATTTAACTTTTATCTCCAGGGATGTCTTGCAAAAGAAACCAGGCAAATTACATGTGACCTTCTCCCAGTGCTCACTTCATCCTCACCTCCCTCTTCCCACCAGCAGCAGGTCATGGGTTTGTTTCCCTCTGGTCCCTGAAGTCCCCAAGGAAAGAACATCCACACAAGTAGAATTTTGATGCTTTTCTTCTTACAGAAAATCTGGCCCGGTTTGTCTTCCCCTTCCTTTTCACTCTGGAAACCTTTGCCATTCCCCCTGGTTGCTCTCATATCTTTTTAATGACTCATCAGGGCCTTTCTTCACCTTCTTTGCAACTTTCAGGGAGAAATGATGTGGATCTCTTCTCCTGTTTCTTTTCACTTCCTCTTCCAAAGCTTATTCACAGCCAGCCCTGCTCATAAACTGATAGTTCACAGACCTTGCTTCTCAGTTCAGATCTGCAGGGACTCGGCACAGTGTGTTCCTCCATACGTTCTACCACATCGTTCTGTTCGCTCGCTCTCTTGCCATATTAATTGCCAATTAATCATTACAAGTGAACCTCTCCAAGAGAAACAAGGGAAAACCAAAACAAGAAAGAGAAGAGGAAGAAGCAGACAAAGAAACAGGCTCTGCAGCAGAGCAGGGAGGGCGGCTGTGGGAAGCCTAATCTTGGCAGCTTCCTTTCCTTTTGCTCTCACCTTCTGAAGCATCCGACCTACTGGCAGCTTTCCTGGAAGTGAAAGAGCCTTTGTTGCTCCCCTTTCCTCCTCCTCCTCTACGGAAATGGCAGCAGAGAAAGCCCCTCTGAAGTCACTGGGAAGCAGATCTGGCTTCTCAGAATGCACAACCCTGTGAGCGTGCCACCGCCTCGTTGCCTCGTCATACTCCAGTGCCAAGGGAATGGTCCAGATCAGGCTCTTCTCACATCCCAGACTCCCTCCCCAGGCAGCTCTGGGGTGTTCCTCACTCTTCAGTTGGTCCAGTGGCAGGTTTATGCTTTCATTTGTACCTTCAGCATAATCATATTGTCCTTTTCTTTCCCTTTAGTGTTTTTAGATACCATAGACACCTACTGAGGAGCAGGAAAATCCCACCCTGCACGCCCATCAACAGAAAGCAACAGCATACTGCTGCCCCTAATGGGATGTTTCCAGCTGCCTTCAAGGAATATATGGTCACATCTATAGATGAATGACTTATGCTATACATCTCCTTGCAAGGGCAAGATCTATACCCCAGATAGAGGACATATTAAACACTGAAGATACCATTTTCTGCTGTGCTCCAGCTGCTGAGGGCCACTCTGATGCAGGAGAGTAAACATAAATCCAGTTAAACTGGGTTTACAGCTGCTTTGTGTTAGTGAACTGGCACAAAGCAGCTGGAGTTTACCAGTAGAACTGGCACTTGCAATATTCCTGGGTCCACATCAGACCTTATTTTATCAGCACACTTCAGATGGCAAGGGTAGGAACTGTAGATCTTGAGCAGAAGTGCAATTAAATCTGTTAAAGACAATGATGCACTGTCTGTGTAAAATCACACTATAGCAAGTATTTTATGGGAAACCCTTCAAAGTCAGCTGCTTTTTAGCACAGAGGAGAGAATTGAGGTTCCCAGGAGCAGCAGTGCTGCAATGATCTTATCCCACAATGTCTTCCTCCATGTTTGAGCATTGTAATTAATTATGCTGTGGGGTGCAGAAAAGTTGATGTGTTGCCTCCTTCTTAGTATTTATATACTAACTTTCTACCGCAGAGTCAAAGAGGCTCTTTTAGCCTGGAGTTACATGTGGAAAGTTCATTGCTCACACAAGGTTTGCAAACCCCCTAATAAGATGTGATTTAAATTCGAAGTAGTATAAATTTGTAACCAGATAAAAAGGGGTAATTGCAGGAGAGTGCAAGACAGAGCATGCTTGAACCAGTGGCTTGGAAATGTAAAGTACATAAAAGAAAGGCTCAGCAGTCTTTAGTAAAGGAGGAGGTTGTGTAAGCACTTGAGAGGGGAAGAAAAGGAAGAAAGAAAAATCTTTTCCTACATGGATAATTAATCTGCACGCTGACCTTCAACCTGCTCTGGCACTTACACAGTGGTACAATGGGAAATGCGGGCATAGTGCAATTGATACAAACAAATTCCAGTGGAGGAAACGCTTCTGATGGAGACATCCACTCTTCAGACTCCAACCCCCTGTGCTGATGCACAGCACACAACTCCTGCTCTGCTAATGGAAAACTTCCCTCACAAAGTGTGGCTTACAAGAAAAAAATGATACACACAAAAAACATCCATGTGGGCAGGTTTGGATTTCTCCAGCACTGGAGCTGCCATGGTTTGGCAGTGGGAAAAGCCTTTGGCTTTCTCACTGAGCCTGTGCGGGTTGCCTGCCTGGAGTATCTACAGCTCTCTGATCTACTGCATTGCTCAAGGCAGGACTGATGGCAGTAGGCTTGGGTTATCAGCTAGACTGAGTTACTCTGTCGGGTAAGAAGATGGATGCTATTGCCCACTCGGCAGTAAGAGGAAAAAGGAAGTAGCGAGAAGGGATAGAGACACTTATTATAAGTTTGACTAGGGACATAATTAAGCCAATGCAGTAAATGACACTTGATGTGCTTTAGTGACCTAATGCATTTACTTCATCATACTGCGCTGTGTGGCTGATCACATTTGATGCATAACACATGAAAAGCACTAGAGGCCATTGCTGGAAAGTCTCAGGAAGCAAAGCGAATTGTCTGGGCATCTCAGGTTTTCAGCATTTCTGTCCTGCACAGCACACTGCATTTGGTAGCATCTGTCAGAGGTTGCCTGGGCACCGACTCCATGCTCCCGCTGATTTTGCGTTGTTAGGATCAGCAGTCAGGGCTCCAGCTCTGCATAAATCCTGACAGTTTACTTGCTTTGGTTTGGTTGAAGCAGCACAGCTGCTTTCTTTTTTAGACCAAAGACCCAAGAAAACTTGGTACAGTCTTGGAAAACTAAACAAGCTGGTCGAGTTTGCCAGCTGCAGAGTCCAGTGGAGCTTCACTCGTTAGCGCAGCATCAGTCCATACATGCAGATCAGGAAGGCTGTCTTCAGGAAGTTCAACTCCAAGGGCTCACTGGAGGCTCAGATTTCTTCATTTGCATGACTCCTTGGGGAATATCCAGTGCCAGAGCAGTGGAGATGTAAGAAAGGCACCACAGTCTTAGAAAGATGCTCATTGATGGGAACACTGGGTTCTTCTCCTCGTCTGGGCATTGATATGCCTTTTTTTTTCTCCTTGCCACCATAGTCAGGGAAGATGCTGAAGACCCAGACAAACCCTCAATAGATGCTGAGTATACATCTATCATACCCCTAGAACAGCTGGAGCTACAGACACTGTATATCCATAGTTGTAATGAAGTGGGACTCAACAGGTTGGGTGGCCATGCCTCACAAGCCTAGATCCAGTCCCAAGGTGACCTCAAGCCACGCTCACTGCAGTGCTTTGCAGCTAAGGAAGCTCCCTGGTCTCTTGTGGGGCTCAGGGGAAGTATGAGGAAGGCTGCAATAACTTTGTGTTTACTGCAGTGTTGCTGAGAGCAGAGCTTGGCCCTGCTGTAAGAGAGGGAGAGAAAAATATACACAGGATTTATTTGCCTTTGGAGTGAACCAGACAGATTTCAATACTTAAGGGGATTGCATTTAAATCATCTGTGGATTTTGAAAACAACATTATTGCTTGGTATCACAAGCAATTCCCAGTTTTTAGATCCTCCTGAGCTAGACTCGGGTTTAGTCCTAATAGCACCAATTCTATTACTGCTGCAAGGGAAATGGAATTGCAATGAACTGATACACATTTTCCTTAACAATTATAAAGTGACAAATGTTTTATTTCAGCTTCTCTTGAGGATTTGCTGGATATTAAAAATAATCTTAATGTAGTCACTGGTTGGCATTAACATAGTGCTTTAACTGCCTCTTGCAGGGAAAGCACGGAATTGTGTTTTCTTGGCAGCCTCTTACAGGTGCTGCTCACATTGTAAATGTGCTTTGCTACCTGTCAGGATCAAGGCATCACTGAATGAAAAGATGTTTTAACTTCATGCTTGGAAGTCTAATTCCACCCTTTTTCAGCTCAAACCAACCCATTGTCTTCCACCAAACAAGAGGCATTTACACCAGTTGAAGCCATTTCCTCTTGGTGTTTTGCCCTTCATTACTGTTTGATAAATTCTTGGATTTTGGATCCAATTTCAGATACTTTCAACTTGTCCATTTTCGTATTGTCTTTCCAGGTCCCTGATGCTCCATCAGCTGTAGCAATAGTTTGTATATGGCAATACAGGCCACCAGTACATTCTCTAGCGCATCGTAAAGCTCCACAGCAGGTTGAGGGGGTGAGACAGTAAAATGGGCAGATTTTCAGAAGAACCCCCGTACCCACATAGCAAATCATGGGAGAGCTAAAATCCTATAATGTCTGAATACCTGACTTGTTCATTTCGAACTTGCACTTTTGAAAGAGAATTGCTATAGATGCCTCTGTTTCTCCATGCCCGTGTCAAGAATTGCTATAGATGCCTCTGTTTCTCCATCTCCATGTCAAGGTGCCATAAAAGGTCCTGAACTCTTTCTAAAGCTTTAAGACCTTTTTGGTCTTCTAGAGGGCTACTGAACGAAAACCCCATTGGAGCTGCTACAGACCTCAGGATACTTAATACAAGCAGGAGCTGGTGGGTCCCTTTCAGGAAAAAAGAAAACCCAAAATGTATCCCCCAGTTGCCAGCAACTGGTCCGCCTTGTGGTGTTTTGTGATGCGAATGGGAGCTGCTTCTCCATAGAGGGGAAGGGAGAAATCTGAGGGAAAATATCTTACAGACTCAACATTCCCGTTTCTGCTGCAGCTTCAAGGGGGCATTGCGTCGGGTTTTTGCAGTCACTACCTCAGCAGTTGTTAACATTACGTTCTTCTTCCTATGGAATCTCAATAATGGCTTTATCTGGAGTTTTCTGGAAAGAATAGCTGCTCCTTAATTGACTTCACCAGCAAAACAATAGTTAATTGCAGGAAGAAAACGGGGAGGAGCCCAAACTCCACAGAGCAGCCGCTGCAGCATGGAGCACCCATCCATCCTTAATGCGCAATAGAAACACAGGTAATGTTCAGAATGAGCTACCCAGCACTAGCAGAACGTGGGGCAGGCAGCTCATAAAATCCATATACAGCCCAGAGTGCCATGCAGAGAAACCAAAGCGTGGAACAAAGCACACCATGCAGCTACTGGAATGTCACCGTCACCCTCCTCAGAATCTCGAGCAAAATCTGTTTCTGTGTGATAACACTGTGAGCACCATTAGCTAATGGCTTTAGAAAGGGAAAGCAGAGACTCGTTCCTTTTCTCTCTAAGACTAAGAAGGAAACTAAAATATGGCATTGATCAGTGCCAGCTCTCTCATCCATCTCCATTCAAGTGATAACACAATGAGTTTCAGTGGCACCAGTGAAAAAAAGCCCTGGAAAGTGTATTTAAAGTTGAACTGATTATGCACTAAATATTTTGGGCCAGATCGTCCATTCATGTAGGCAATGAAGCAAGGTCCCAGGGACTTCACAGACCTGGCATTGGTTTATTCCAGCTAAGAATCAGTTTTCACTCCGAGTGCGGCACGTTAGAACCAAAACGGACACTTCAACGTAGGGTTCTTCCTACCTAACAAGTGCAAGGCAGAGAAGCTGTGGCTGTCCCACCCTTGGCAATGTTCAAGGCCAGGTTGAATGGGCCTTGGAGCAACCTGGTCTAGAGGAAGGTGTCCCATGATCTTTAGGGTCCACTCCAACCCAAACCGTTCTCTGATTCTGATTCTATTCTATAATCTCCAGAGGAGCTTATTCTTCCTTTACAGACTGCTTTTCTCAACAGCAGAGACAAAGCAGGCCCAAGTCTCCGAGGACCCCATACATCTGATTTAGTGTGGATTTGATGTCTGCTGCTATAGATCAGAGGAGTGCACAGCCATAGCAGCGGTTGCGTTTAGCTCAGCAGTGCACTTCGGAGGTAACTATCCTGATTTCCCCCACTAACCTCATTTGGTTCACATCGGTGCCCAGGGCAGTGTGGAGCACACAAACAGGGTCCTTTTCAAATGAAACTATGCTGGAAGGTGCAGAGATAGATCTGTTGCACTCAACCCCGACATCTGAATCCCCCCCTCCAAGATGTCCATAGCATGAAAGGTTTTACACTCCAGCCCTACACCAGGTAGCCCGTGTTAATTGCTAAAGTCGATAGCATCCTTCTGGTAGCTCCTGCAGACGTAACTATTTGCATTTAATCGAAAGAATTACACTTCAAGCTGTTTCGTATAAATAACACAGTGGCAAACCAAGAATTCAAGTGTAGAAGGAGTAGGAACACTGTTCTCAGATCCTATTCAGGGTAACGTTTTTTGCTTCTTTTCTGGCAGGGAGAAGCCCATAGCCAGTATCAAACACCAATGGCTTTTGGGATGCTTTGTTTTGGAGGAAGCCCTGGTGACTCCGAGAACCAGGAAGCGAGCAGACTCACCTACAGCTTTCAGCCCCTTCCCAAGATAAATCAGTCTTCTGTGACTGGCAGATCAGATGGGATGACAGCGCAAGGACTTCTCCATGCTCTGGCAGTCTGAACCCCAGAAGGGATGAGGCCAGCCTGGATGCCTCTGATGGGAACAAACAGGTGACTAATCCCTCAGATTTACAGGCCATTATCCCTATCCCATTGGCACTACCAGGAACTTTCCCAGCGTGGGATTCCTCTGACCAGATGTTGCTGCTGGACCTGCAATCAGTGTGCTTGCACTGTCAGCAGGCAGAAACCAGCACACGTGATGTGCGCTTATCTCAGCTAAAGCCAACATCTGAAACAGGTGAGGAGGATAATCCTAAGCAATACTTTCTTCTGCCCATTGACTGCACAGAGAGGTGTAGGTGGAATTAGGTGGGATGAACACAATCCCCCTGACTGTGACAGGCTTCCAATAACCCCCTAACAGTAAATACAGGTCAATAAATGAATACGTTCTCTGCCTGCAGGTATCAGCTTTCAAAAGCCCCTCGGCCGGTGGAGCAATCATTTCTGTACATACACATTTATAGTGACTGCTCCTAAAATTCACTGATACCTACCAACGAGTGTGTCACAAGACAGGACACTGCCCTGCCACACACAGGTGATCGAGACTGAATGTTCTTCTGCCCTTATGTAAGACAGTAAATGCCTGTCAATGTTGCTGGACTAGTTACCACTGCGTACAGATGCTATACCACGTGTATTACCCCTGCAACAAGGACACAGGGCATACATACAGCCATTGCTCAGTTCAAGCTGAGGAGAAAGCAGCTAAAGAGCCATTCATTAACCGCCCTGAACTTGAGACACTTGGCAATCACTTGGCCATTTGTATTCTCAGGAGCACAAGGAAGATCTGTTATTCTACCTTAAAAATCAAACCACACTGCAACAGAAATGTACGTCCTTTATTAACAACTTTGCAAAATAAATCTGGAGAAAAAAAGTCTTTGGTGACACTATCTATAAAAACAACCTATCTTAAGATGGCAAACCTATGATGTCATACAGGTTAATGAAGTGAACCAAAGTATATGGCTTCTTAATTTCTCATTCTCTCTTTTTCTCTCACTCACACACTTGCCTCAGGTTTAATTGCACCATGTTGTCAATAGTCAAACAAAGGGGGAGAAACACTTTAAAAAAGATGTGGCAGCACTATGAAAACATTGGTAATGCATTAGAAAATCCTTCTCAAAAATGTACATTTTATACAAAATAAGATTGTGGTTTTGTTCGCCTTTTTTTTTGCTTTACATTTGCCCATCTAAGAATTTCCATTCCAGGTCTCCGTTCTCACCATCCAAACACTATACAGATTTTCTCTCAAAATAAATACACAGAATTATGTACAAGGTCACGAGGCCCATTGGATCATCGCTAATCCACTGTGGGTCACTGAAAACATCATGAAGAAGTGGGAGGGAGCATCCCGAAGTATCTGATGAGTCCCATACCCTCCCTCCCCCCAATTTAACCCCTGCTAATATAACTTCGACTTAAAGACTGTGTGTGAAGATGGTTAAAATAGTGAGATAAAGGCCAGCTCGACTTAGTTTTAAACAAGGGTGAGATGTACAGCATTTTGGAAGATGTGTTCTATTTCCAGCAGACACCGGATAAGATCCTGAATGGGACAGGTCCCTTCTTGGAAGAGCACAGGCTTGTCCCATGAAATCCTACTAAAGCCCAGGGGAACGGCTCCATTAGGCTGTGGGTTCTGCAGTAGACGCCAGAGCCAGCCTGGAAAAGCCATGGAGCAGAGCACCAATCAACCCCCTGTGGTATGAGGATGCGTAACTGGAGGAATTGATCAAATTGTTGTCTATCAATACAGGTGTTACAGCAAACATTGAGCAGTCCATTGGTTCCAATAGCGGGGGAGCGAGGAAGAGGAGGACACAGCATTTTACACTGGGAATGGGAAGATTAAATAAAATCCTGGTCTACTTCCAGGTGTTTCTTTCATGGCTTCGGTGTCAGATGATGACCTCCATTCTGCAAACGGCATCTTTTGGTAAATGAGCTATTTTAAAAGGCGCTCATTGGTGAAACATTAATTTCTTCGTCAAAGTTAGCTCTAAAAAAGAAATGGGAATCTGAAGTTGATCAAATCCGTGACGTTTCCCGATGGAAAAGATCAAAGCGCTCGACAGGCGTGCATTAGCACACCAGTGTGTTCACTAGGAAATTGTTACAAAGCTTAAACGCTCGCATCTAGAAAAAGCTATGGTAACAATCAGAGTTCTTCACAGAAGAGAAAGAGGGCAAATCAGATCTTGTACAGGCCCAAGGGACTGCAAGGAGAGCCAGGCACTATGTTGGAAGTCTGCCTCTGGTTTTATGTCACGATTTTCTCTTGAAACCCTCCTCCAGCAATAGAGCTCATTCAAATTAGAACTGGGAAGGGTTTTTCTCTCTCTTTCTTATTTCTTTTCCCTTTAATAAATTTAATTGAAAATTCATCAGTTCTCCCAAACTCTAATCCCTGCTTTTATTCCATTATAATGGCATGGATCTATTCACATTCATCCATCCATCTCACCCCTGGTTAAATTAAGGTCAGTAACCTTTACGAAAGGCCACATGCGTAACACTTAGTCAAGTCTTCAGGCATTCAAGTACCTGTAAAGTAAAGGCTAACATAGCCTGCTGTTAATGAAAATAATAATAATGAAAAAGAAGTACAAAAGGAGCAACAAGGAGTGAACCTTGTCTCAGCACCATCTGAATTAAGGAGGGGAGAAGAAAAGAGAATGAAGAACCATTAACTCGCACGCAGGACATGACAAAAGGGTGATTTCATTCACTAAGGGAACACCACAGCTCTATCCAACATGGATACAGACGGGAGGTGTGGAAGCACCACAGCTCTATCCAACATGGATACAGACGGGAGGTGCGGAAGCACCACAGCTCTATCCAACATGGATACAGACGGGAGGTGTGGAAGCATGCCTACTGTCCTTCGCAGTGCTGGCTGATAATGCCCGCATGGAGCATTACACAGCGAGTCCCTAAGCCAGATCTGTGCCCAGCTCTTCCCTGGGTCCCTGTGCCATGGGCACAGAGACCAACAGCCGCTCTCGAGACTGGCTGTGAGGCACATGCTTCCCTAGGGAGACGGCTCTGCCTGGGTAACGTGCTGCAAAGAGAAACGCTCCTACCCATCCACATCCCTTCTGGAGCTAAGCCTTTCATTGTCGCTTGTTTAATTAGGGATCTGTAAACAGAAAGGGCCTCAAGTCACATGGAGAGAGAGCTTTAGCACAGCCTCCTTCAGCCACCCCAAAAAGCGACGGTAACAGAATGTCGAACAGCTGAAAGCCTTGGCCTGACTCCCGCACTCCAAAAACGGTCACCTGCTTTACTGAAAACCCAAACCACGTGCACCAAAACAGCATAAACTAAAACCCAAACAGAATCCCTGTTTTTGCAGGGTCCCCTCTGCGCTGCTCCCTCTCCCTGGCCCCGCTTGCTGGCTACTGACCATGAACTGCTTCCAAGAGCTGCAGATGCTACTGCAAATGGGGACACAAGCAAAGCATGAGCCCTGACAAACTCACCCAGTGCTTGACACATTCTCCAAACCCAAGGCTAAGGATGTCTGCTGCAGTCCCTGAAAGAGCTGCTGATCTCCAAGAGGAAAAATTGCTTCTGAGACTTTCACTCTGGAAAAGCTAATCACTGGACTTCACCTTCCCTGCAGCTCAGCAAGCGCAGACCTCAGAGCACAGGAAAGTGAGGTTCAGGTTTTTATGGGATGTGGGGAGCTGACTTAGCAGCTTACAAACAGCAGCATATCCTGCTCCCTTGCCTCCCTCCTCTTCACACCTCTCTCCATATGCTGATTTCACTCTCTAAAATGGCATTCAAAAAAATCCAGTAAGTCACCAGACAGTTTTCCATGATTTTAAGGTGGAATGGGCTCACAGAAGCATCTGGTGAGCACCAGAGTGGCAGAAGGCGTCAAGTGAGACTGCATGGCCAGGGGCTGGAAGAACACGGCAACGGGGGGGAAAAGCAGCACCTCTCCCTTTCAGCAGCGTAAGTCACTAGCTGAAGTGTTTTGGCAGGTTCCTTTAAAGATTTAGTTCAGATTTACAAGGGATGTATTGACAGGAAAAGGGGCAATGGCTTTGAACTGAAAGCGGGTAGATTTAGATTAGAAATTAGGAAGAAATTCTTTACTGTGAGGGTGACGAGACACTGGAACAGGCTGCCCAGAGAACCTGGGAATACCTCATGCCTGGAAGTGTTCAAAACCAGTCTGAGCAACCTGCTCTAGTGGAAGGTGTCCCTGCCTGTGGCAGGGGATTGGAACTGTATGATCCTGAAGGTCCCTTCCAACCCAAACCATTCTATGATTCTAAAACAAACTGTCAGGAACCTGATGTTTCTGCCCTAACTCACTGTGCTCAGTTCCAATATTGCAATATGCATGCAAAAGTCATTCTTTGCCAGTCTTTACTTGTCAGGCTGCATACACACATTTAGCAATATGCACTTGGCACTTTTAAAGCAACTTTCTATTCAGGGCTTCTGGTCTTACCAGCAAGAGAAATTATTTAGCCTTCACAGTACCTCTCTGCAACCAGTAACTATTACTTTTACAACTGAGGAAACTGAGGCAGGCCTTGGTTATGGGAGTTCCTTAAAGCTGCATAATAAATCCATGCCTAAACCTGAATAAAATGTGGTAATTCTGGTCCACCCTTCCTAGCACTCCAGCCAATCTTCTCCTCTGCTTCCAGACTGCCAGTTTATAAAGGAATGAGGTATAAAAAGGCTTGCTGGTCTTCTGGGCATCAGCACAATACTCTCACTGTGACTTTAACAGAGCTTTCGGGGGTGGCAATTGTTACAGAGCGCCCCAAATGCCCCTCATCAAAAAGTGAGAGTTCAAACTGCTTTTAAAGTGCTCATTTTCTTAGCAAATCAGAATGCCAACTTCCTGACCCAAATCACAGCTTTTGTTTTCATTTTCAATGTAAAGAAGCACATAAATAAGCAAAGCACCACAGAGAATAAACAACTGGGATATTTCACTTAAAAAATACTTCCATTTGAAATGCTAAACTCATTTTGGAGTGTAAGCAATGCCGGGATTTCAGGGCAGGCTTTTTCCCCCAAGTTACTCTACCCGGAGTACCCCTGGGAGCACCACTGCTGCCAGCACCGAATGTCTGACCACACACTTCACTTCACTGTCAGACCTCCAGGAGGGAATTTCGCCATTTATTTGCACTTCCAACAAAAAAAGAAAAAAAGAGAAGCCCATGCTTTGATTTCAAATAAACCAATTTGTCACAGGCCAAATTCCTGCGCTGCAAGCATTAACGTGCTTTCCTTCTTTGCCAACACCCCTCCTGCCCTCAGAACAAAGCTATTCCTAGAGATTGAGCTGCCCTGGCCAAGCACCACCCTTGCCCCAGGCAGCAGGGAGTCACGCAGGGGGTGCAGCCACCACACCGGCCCTGCAAACTGCCCCTGACATGGCTGTTTGGGTTGGGATGGGACGTGCCTCTGCTACTGGAATACACAACCTGATGTGGCTGAAGCCTCTCTGCGCTCCATGTCACCTGCTTGCTCCTGCAGCTTGCTCCTTGGGAGTAGCATTCTCCCCTCCCTACAAGGCAATGCTGACTGCCTTTAAAAACGGGTACCTACCCCAACCAGAAAGGTCTATGCTCTCGTTTGGCTCCAAAGGAGTTCTGCCACAGTGCCTGCTACTGGCTTGGGGAAAACAGGAAAGGAAATCGAAAAGTCAGAGTAAATGAGAACACTGATTCTTGGTCCTGCCCTGCCTGTGCTCAGTTTGTTGCTGAATCCGCTGCATTTTCCACCCATGAGATTCAAGCGTTCAACTGTGCAGGGGAACATGAATGAAAATTGCATTGACAATCAAATGCACGAGAGAAAGAAACGGCAGCTCTGAAATACTCACACCCAACACGATGTTGATTAAAGAAAGAACTCTGTTTTTAATAGGGTTTTTTTTTGATCATTAAAAAAGTTTAAACCTGCATAGCAATCATTTCAAAAATAATTATTTAATGTTCCATAATGAAACTGTACACGACCTAGTCTCGAGCGGCAGAAGCCTGCCGGGCGGCTGGGCACAGTTCGGAGCAGCACACCCCGGCATCCCAGCATTCCAGCATCCTGGCATTCCAGCATCCTGGCACGCCGCTCGCTGGGGCCAGGCGTTCGCTGTCTCTGGCACAGTCTGGCTCCATGCACTGGTGGCGCGTGGGGGGGCTCGGACCCCTCAGCAGCGCTCCTCAGAGTCGTTCGATGTCTCGGTACTTCTTCCTCAGGATGGAGACCTGGTCTTTAAAGAGGACAGGGTCGAGCCTCATCTGCGAGTGGATCAGCGGCATATAGCCAAACCAGCTGGCAAAAGTGTTCATGCAGCTCTGCCGCTGCGCGAAGTGGTCGGGGTCGGCCCAGCGCGAGGCCCGGGATGTCTGTGGAGAGAAGAGCAGGAATCAGAGCTCGGCCATGACACAACACAATGGGGAATGCATGGCAGGAAAGGATGCGCATGAGGTCGAGCTGCGCCATGCTGCAGAGCAGCGCCGGGGCTCTGAGGCGGCTGAAATCCGGGGTGCATCAGGAGGAGTGTGGCCAGAAGGGGAAGTGAGGTGATCGCCTCCCTCTGCTCAACCCTGCTGAGGCAGGTTTGAGACGCATCTGGAGTGCTGTGTCCAGTTCTTGCCACCTCGACATGAGAAAGACAAGGAGCTACCGGAGAGGGTCCAGCGGAAGGCCACAAAGATGATGATTATGGGTCTGGAGCATCTCTCTTATGAGGAGAGATTGCGGAAGACAGGCCTGTTTAGTCTAGGGAAGACTGAGAGGGGATCTCATTAATGCATACATGTATCTCAAAGGCGGGCGCCAGGAAAAAGGTGCCCAGTGACAGGACGAGGAGCAGCGGCCATAAATTAAAGCATGAGAAGTTTCACGTCAACATGAAGAACTTCTATACACTGAGGGTGTCAGAGCACTGAACAGGATGGTCAGGGGGCTGTGGAGTCTCCCTCTGGAGACATCCAGAACCTGCCTGGACACATTGCTGTGCACCCCGCTGTAGGTGGCCCTGCCTTGGCAGGACTGGATGATCTCCGGAGGTCCCTTCCAACGCCAGTGATTCCATAACCTGTGAAACCTGCTCAGTGGCACGGTTTAAACAAGGTGAAGGACACGCTGCCCGCAGAAGCTGCTGGTGGTGAAGAGCTGTCTGACTTCCTAAGCAGCGCTGAGGGCAGTGCACCCGAGTTCAGCCGTGAGCCAGCATGACCCGGAGCATGACACCCCCAGCAGCCCTCAAAGCCCTCCTGCACACTGCTTCACCCAAACCCTTGCACTTCTTTTCTCCCAAAACCTCCAGCTATTTCAGAGATAGAATAAGTCCTCAAAAACCACCAGGAAGGTCAAGAAGGCCACAGCTTCCCACTGGAGGAGCACAGCCAAACGCAGGCCTGCTGCTGCCCACAGCTTTCAGACATAGGATGAAAACACATTGCAATGGTTTCTCAGATTAAAACCACGCTTCCGCAGCCCAGATCTGCAAAAATTTATATACAAATAATTTTAACCAGCTTCTAACTGAGCTCAGTGTAAGTCCTTATGGAATTGGCATCACTCATGCGTGTAAATGTCCTGCAGGGAAAAGCAGGGTGCTTCCAGGAATCCCATTGGCTGAGGCCAGTGCATAAGACGGTACTGTCTAATGGACAGAGAGAATTAACTGGAGATCCCCATTACATCATGTTAAACTCAGACCCAAGGAAAAGATCATGGTCTTTGAATGCATACATGCAAAACACTATGGGCTGATATTCCAAAGTTCAGAGCAGCTGTAATTCCTACAAAAGCCCATCGAAACTCAGCACCTCTGGAAAAATAAGTCCTTAACAGCTATGAAGCGGTTACTATTCTTTATCTGTATCTAAACTACATTTATAAACATAATAAAACTATTATTTAAGATAAAGTATGAATGCTGAGAACCCAAGGGGTTTTTGGGCCACTTCTCATGCTCTCTTTGGCACTTATGTTTCCACTATACTTTAAAACCAAATGCAAATTAATAAACTCAAAGTATGCTAATTGGAACACAAAGAAACTGATAAAATCAGGGACTTGCCAAATGAATGCTGTATCAGACTTGATCTTTGTCCAAGGCCTGTCCAGTTTAGCTCAAGTGGTAGATTATAATGTGCATTGATTATAACGTGCATTGACTACAGACTCTTATTATACCGAGCCACTACAGAGCAAGCAAAAGCTTGTTGCTAGAGGATTACAGCAGACATTCTGGCCATTAACAGCGAATTTCCATACCGCCATTAATCTCTGCCACAACACTGAGGTTATGTTAATTTTTTATTTGTCTTTCAAGGAATTATGAACATGGTCCATTACATTTCCCAAAGCTGCAGGAACAACTTGTCTTTAGGACAGAGTTATAGTTCATGGCTGACTCATGTCACCTGTGCTATAAGAAGAAAAATGGATGTTCAGACTTTGCCAAACAGCCAGTGCACAGCCCTGTGGAGAGGTGAAGCTCAAACTGGAAGCACCAGGTACTTTCTGGATGGCACCTTCAGGTACACAGAAGGACTCCTGGGTACCCAGATGAGAGAATTGCTGAATGCTACCTCTATCTCATATGAAAGCACAACGACACAGAGATAGGCAGTCTACAAACTGGCATGGCCACTCCCCAGTCAAAGACCCAAGTAATGCTAATAGGAGAAAATGTGAGGGGAAAATAGAGGGCCCCTACTTTCTTCTTCCCCTACCCCTAGTAATCATGGTAGAGTTTGTGGTGAGGATCACAAACACCACGACATCACAGATGGTAGGCTGTTTGCAGGTCTTGCAGGACTTGCTGTTCCTCCTATCCCTCTCCCACACACAGGGCAGGAGGATAAGCACCCTCAGGTTACCCTGCATCCCTGTTACTGGAAGGTATACCCATTTCTGCAATGACAGAGTACTTATCCAGTAGCTGGAAGAGGATCTAAATCAAGCATTTCATGACTGCTTGTAAGTGATGGAGTGACCACAGGATAAAATGTTCCTTGTAGAAAAAAACCCTGAATATCACAAATTACCTCTGTTGTGACAATCTGATGTCAGTGCTTGAATCACACTGTATGCTTTACAGTAGCACAGGGACAGCCTAGTACACTGTATTAATTAACAGTAATAAAAAACAGAAAACCTTTCTAGAATTTACTTCTGCCTCCAGCATTCCATGACTAGGTCTTAGGTCTAGAATATTTAATTCTAGACCTAATTTAATCAGAAAACTAGAGTTTAACTGAAATTCTGCCACCACAATTATCAGTTCCATGAGTTTGGGATCACTGTGAGTAACACTGTGAGAAAACTATGAAGACCAGCAGTCATCCATAGTAGATGTTTGCCATTTCTCCTTTTCTTTCATTACAATAAGCGTATTTAAAGTCTATTTACAGTCCTGCTAAACTAAAAATTGCGAGAAAAATGACAGAATTGCATCACTCTGAAAGCCTAACCTAGAAGTCAAGCCATTACATTACCAATACTTCCCAACTCCTAAAACATGCTGAGGATACATACCTGTCCCATCATGGTCTCCTTATACTGTTTTTTCTGTGTTACTTTGATTGGAGGCAATTTTGTCACAGCTGACACCAAAAAATTCATTAGAATGTCCTCACAATTGGCCAGTTGGTCCACCATATTCTTTAGGCTGGCAGGCAGGTAATGAGTGTACAGGTAGTGATAATATCTGGAAACCAATAGCAGCGTTATTAATACAAGTCACTGGGCTTTCAGGGATCACCAGCTCCAGGAAATGTCTATCTCAATTCAGACACAAGTTTTGTACTCAACTCTGGCTATACCACTTCCTTTCTTCAGCCTCGAACAAGGAGAGCAATTCAGTGTCTCATCAAGACACTAAATAGTGCTAATAGAGAAACAAAACATGCGCCTTTTTTGTAACTGGGTCGAAAGAATTAAGGCAGACCTAAGTATCAACATAATGGAGAAGCATGGAAGACAGCACCGCACTGCTATAATGTGATAGACAACATGCACGAATTCATCCTCCCACCGCTTCTTTCCAAGTTGTTCAGTTGGAAAGAACACTATTACACTGGCCTACTACTGCCCTCACCATCCTTGTGGATTCCCCATTCCTGGAACTGTTCACAGTTTTGAGATGTTCAAGGTTGGATGGGGCTTTGAGAAACCTGGTCTAGTGGAAGGTGTCACTGCCCATGGCAGGGGGTTGGAACTGGATGATCTTGAATGTTCCTTCCAACTCAAACCATTGTATGATTCTTACTGTTGAATTTATTCTCCTTTGTGCCTGTATCATCCCCCATGGCTTGTCTTCTCCTTTGCAGGGATGTGGATTAGATACTCCAGAATTTGCTGACTTTTTCCTAACATCCAGAGAGGTCTTTGGTCTGATGAAGCCCTAACAAGAGGTTTTTCCCCAGCATGCTGCAGTATGCTGATCTGATGCGTCCACTGTACTCCATTTCTAGAGTAGCCAGAAGACTCTGCAGTCTGCAGTTGTCAGCCAACACATACCCAGAGCTGGTCTGGAAGTAACCTCCTTTTTGCTATGCTACAGGCCATTCAGCAAAGCAGCTTAATGAATTCGGGAACTCTTTGAAGTGTGTAATTCCTGATGCTAAAAAGAGCAGTCCAACTGCTTCAAAATACAAGTGACTTCAAAGAGACCAAACAAGCGCAATAATGATTACCAGATCCTCAGAGCTAAACCAAGAACTTAAATTATTACCCCATAAAAAGTAGACCCATTTATTGTCTTTTCATTTTTTCCCCCTCCCCGGAAGAATGTTCTTCACCCCCTCTTCCCACCCCCCCTACTATTTTGTTTCATACAGAAGGAGGGCAGCAGATGCTCTGGGTTCTTACTTGTGGTAAATAGCAGCTCCTGTCAATACCATGGAATAGTCATTAGTCCATTTGGAGGTATACCCCCACCTCTCCTTAGTGTTGTCCCAGAAGTGACTGCGAGCAGGGTACCCTACAATCCTCTCCGGAAAACTCTGCCAAACTGTAAAGGCAAAATCCACCTGCAGACAAAGGCACAGGCCAAATGAATATCGAAACTGCTTCAACAAATGTCAACAAAACAAAATATTACCTTGCCACTAATTCGTAATTCAGAATCTTGGAACTGTTGCAAAACGTTAATTCCATGTATTCATCACTAAATTAAACTGACTGCTTGACATTTTGCCCTGTAATTATGCACATTTTAATGGTTCCTGTTAAAGGGAGTTTAGAGCATTGCAGCATTACATTAACATTTTCAAGCTTGCCCTTTACATATCAAACCTTTTCTAGCTACAGAAAGAATAGGTGTAGGTGCATGTATTTATACTTAGACGAAATATAAAGTGGTAATAGCTACGTGGAAAACTGAAACTTTTGCACATCTTTGTGCATCTCACCAACCACCTAGGCACTGTTAATGCAAAGCTGGGAAAACCAGGAGTCAAGCACTTTAAATCACAAGGGTGGCTCAGAGAGGTTAGAACAGGCAATCAATAAGGAGTCCTTTTATATTTTCCATCCATTTTGAGCCTTCAAGGGCTGTGCAGGTCATACTTCTAAGGCTGTCTATATGACCAAGATATTTAAATATACAGCCTAATAAAAAGGAATGCAAGATTCCCATGTAGTTAAATGGCTTTAGAAGCCTATACATTAAGAAAAATGCTCTATATTGTATGAGCCACAAGAAGATGTCAAATGCTGCCAACAGGGATTTTTTTTTTGTTCATTTTATTGCCTTGCTGCAACTACTTTACTAACTCAGATATCTGAGAACTGAAAAGGTGATAGGACGTTGCTATCCCAGCATCCCTCCAAACAAATCCTGGTGACACCAGGAAAGGGATGATTTGGGTCATTTGCAGAAGGCCTGTCGGCACTAGATTTGAAAGGAGATTGGTAAAAATACATATGGGAAGATTGTGACCACTGTGAAGTTGGATGATTGAAGTCTTTCAACTTCAACTTAGATTCTGGAGCTCAAGCTGGACCGAGGTTTTAAGAAGAGCTATAGACAATTCTAGTTGCCCCAGTCCAACCCAGGAAAATGGGTTTTGTATCTGCACTGCACTCTGATTTCCCTCCAGTACCAGAGGGACCTAAAACTGCTCAAAAATGCTCAAAAAACCTTCCAAGAACCCAGCCAAAGTCAAGTGTGTAGAGGTTAGATAAAGAATAGCTGCTCTGAGAACAGTCACATCGTGTGATTACTGCCAGACTTCTCGCATTTACAAGTGTTTTTATGAAACAGAAGAGTCACACATGTACTGGAACACGAAGTTAGGGACTGGTTATTTTCTTTCAAGCTGTTTCAAGGAATCTGAGGCCAACTAGAAAGACAATGTGCACAAACCAGTTACTGTTGTGATAGTTCTGATCTCATCCAAATCAATACCACATGAAAGAACTAAAGTGGTTGGGTTTCTTTTTTTTCCCTGTAAAGGCCTTTCCCATAAAACGTGACATCTGCTTTCTTTAGAGAAGTCTGAGAATCTCAAATAAATAACAAAGCAGCTGCATTTGGTGCCCTCACTTGTGCTTTCAAGTACTGGTCCAGGGAGATGCACTAAAGCAATCACCCTAAAAGAAATTTCCCCTTAAAAGAAATCCCCAGTCACCACCCTACATCATTTCCCAGCATTCCAACCCTTACTATTCTATGATTCTATGATTATCACTCAGCTGATCAGCAGGAAAAGCCAACCAGGCTGCCGGTCTCTGTATCACTTCTGACCTGTGCTGATTTCTAATTACTTCCCAGGCAAACATCCCTCTGCTCATATGAAACAGCTTCTCACACAAGAGCCATCATGCACCATTCTGTTGTGAATGGAAAACCTCTACTGCACTACAGCTGGACAGAGCGGAGGATGTGCCTGGTGACGGCTTCTCTCACCAGGAATGTGACCGTGTTTGACCATGTTTCTAAATTGCCTTTTCTGGGCTCTGAAATTGCCACAATGACCACCCATGAGCAGCTAACTTCAAGGGAAGCTTCACACCAAACACTTCACGTCAGTGTTTCAATATACTGTTTCTTTGCCTAAGCTGTATGACAAGGGAAGTGAAGCAACAGAAAGGCCCCAGTTCCTCACAGAGAGCCACCAAAGCCAACTGCTGTCCCTGTCACCCGTGCAGAGGCACGCTGAAGCTGCAAGGTTGATGCTAGCAAAAGCCGGCTGGTTGGTGCCCTGCAGCACAGGGGACGCTGGGGCTCATAGGGCCAATACCTCCCATGCAAACATTCAGTATCAGCTACAAGCTGCTCACAGGAGGAAGGAAGCCACAAAGAAATGTGTATGTTGTCTCACACAACAACAAATATTTGTGTTTCAGAATGTTTAGGGGAAAGCACGGCCAAGCCAAATGAGAAACACTATTTACTTCATATGCGTTCCAGAAGCCTGAATGACTCCAAAGTTTGGATGATGACTAAATAACAGTCAAAACAAAGCAAAGCCCCAAATCCTTATGAAATCCACAGGCTGGACTGCTGTAAATACTGCCTCAGTGCAATGAAGTGCCTGAGAGGTCCTACCATGGCCCCCGGAGCAGCTCAGATGGGACCCTTCAGCCTCAGCAACAACCTACTTGGGAAGCCAGTGCTAGGATAAATGCCCTTTATTGGGTTTTGGGTGTTTTGGCTGTGCAGGGATTTGCACACAAGTGCTTTGGCAGCAGCCACATTGTTCCTCATCTGGCAGAAACTACTAAGGTGTAATCTTGGTATCAAGTAGGTTTAATGCCAACTTCTTCTTCCATCTGTGAAGCAAAAGAGGGCTAACCCTGGCTGCTTCTGGAGCAGTCTAACCACAGCACCATAAACCCGTACTAGAGAGAAGAGTGGTTGCTATTTCATCCTTCATTTAAATCCATCATTTCATCCATCATTCATTTAAAATGAATTCAGTGACATCTTATGGTATATAGCAATGACTGGTGACCAGTGTCAAGCATGTCTTCACTGACATATAAGTAGTGGTAGCACCAGTGAAAGACCCTTACCACTGAAACAAAGCATTTTTATAAAGGTGAACCAGGGAAAAGGGAATGGCCATGAACATGGGGAAAAAAAGGGAAAACCAAGAAAATCAAGTTTTTCAAGCTATTCTCTGGCCATCATTAATAATGTATTTCCCAAATATTGCACTTTATATAAATTGTCATCAGTTTCCCCTGTGTTTCTCAGGAAGAGGTTGCAGAAATCAATACTCATCCCAGCTGTAAAAATTGGTTTTCTACAGTATGTTTCTTTTCTTAGCACTCTCTTGCTCTTGGCACAAACACTCCAACATCTAAACTAGCAAAGCTCTCCAGTTTTATGGGGTGACAATGGTGAGAGAGTATTCCTCAGTGAAATCCTGCATCAGAGTGGCAACGCTCTTTTGGAGTGACAGCACTCCCTTCCTGTTGACAACCCTTCCCTCCCCACCTACACCCTACTGATAACATGGGGGAGAAAAAGCCACCCCAATCAGGAAAGTGAGAACAGAGTATTAAAGCTGACTGCTCTTGGCTGCCTACACCCGCCTGCAGCTATGTTACTAAAATAATAAGGAACGGAAGAGCCACATGCTAATGATGAGCCAATTAACCAGGGCAAAAAGCTCCTCTGATGGCAGGCAGTGGCAGGGTTGCTGAAACAAGTGCAACATGTTAAATCTGAGGAATGTGGCAGGAAATCTTACAACAGTTGCTCACTGACAAAGCCAAGAGAAGAACTTATCTGCTGTGCTCAGGCTGAGCTGAGGAGCCAAGCAGACTCCCCCAGGATGACAGGGACCCTTACCTCAGTGGTTGAAAGCACGGTGTCCTCATCCAGGCTTAGCACTGCATCTGTCACTATGTTGTCGTAAGGTAGGAAGCGACTGCTCATAACCTGTGGGTATCAAAGGCAGGAAGGGGGGTTAAAAAAACAACACCTGAAGGACTCATTTCCAAGAGAAATTTTCCATTTTATTCCCCACTTTTATCTCCTCTTGTCTGATGTATACCACATATCTCTGTCTGACAGAAAGGACCCTTCAGCTCAAGACTGAAATAATGTCTACTGTCATTTTCATCACCCCATCAGTCAGCCTACACCTTCTACCTGAGGAGTAATTGCTGATCAGACCCCCCTCTTTGGAGCAGGATCCTCTCCTCTTGTGACAAATTGCAGTGGTCTGTACTGAGGATTAGATGTACCGAGAGTTTCATTAGGAAGGACTTTTTCTCTAGCTAGGGACTAGGTAGCTAGGACTGTCCCTCTGCTCTCCTACGAGGTGTGAGGATCAAAGATAATGACTGTTGATAAGGACTCTGCAGCATTCATAAGGTGACGCAGCTGGGAAGCCAAGCAGTCCAGGCTGTGTGTGAAGGACATTATGCTACCAGGATGGCTCCCCTGTAAAGTGGCACAGCTCCATCTCTGTGCTACTGTATCCACAGGGAGCTGCTGCCAAATGGTACAACATCCTCCATCAGAAAAGGAAAATATGCTAAAGAACATGTGCATCAGCTGAGCTTCACCCGCATCAAGAATTATATTGGTATTGTAGCATTTTAAAGTCATATATAAATTCTCTCTATATAGCTATATATAAAATTTATAAGCAGAATAAGCTTTTAAAAACTATGTCAGGACAGTTCTCAAAGTAATAGCAAATAGATCGGCAAGTGGGGATCAAAAAGGTAACAGCGAGAAATTAGAATCCATATGGTTTCTTTAGCAGACTAATTAGCACCTTTTGAGAACTGATGAATAGTAACAAGGACACAACAAGATTTGTTTCCCTCATTTGCTGGGAGAAATAGCCTGGCTAGTTAACAGACTTCCAATTTATTATCCAAGAAAACACTACAAAAATCAGGCCCAGTAAGAGGGCATCACTGTACGGAAACAGGGAGATGGAGCAGTTTTACATGTCCCTCATAAAAGGCATGAACAGCTCTGCATCTTCTGCAACCTTTTTGGAAGCAAGTCTTCGGAATCTATGCCTCGATTCAGAAAAAGCCCAGCCCCCATAATCAGGATGCTTCTGGTGTGTGTTTGGAGAGTATCCCTGTATCACTACAGTGGCCCTGCTTCAGGGAGGCAGTGGCTGTGAGGAAGGGGTAATCTAACTGGGGTTGATGGTTTTGCTTTGCTTATGCTAAGGCAAAGCTGAGCAAGCAGTCAGCAGGAAACCTGGGTTCTCAGACCACCTCTTTTACAGACAGTGTAAAACTGTCAAACAGTACAAGAGTTAGGACTACCCATGTATTTGCTTTTGTAGCTAAAGCTCCCTTTTGCAAAATGGGTGTGATAATACACCTTGATTTCATGGGGAAGAGTGAAGGTTAGGTAAAGGCAGACCTCTGCGCTCACCTGCACAGAGTAACTGTGCTTGCCAGTATGCTGCAGTTAAGTCTGGAGATGAAAATCAGTTCCTTTGTGCAACCTTTGAATTGCACTGCTCTGGCTCTGCAAGCTTTGTCCAAACAGCTTTTCTGTGCAAGAAGCCATTTGGCATATGTTGGGATATTAGAGGGAAGAGGCAGTCCACTATAAACACACCTTTGTGTACTCAGGAGACTCATTTGTAATCTAAACAGTGCTTGGGGCCAATTTCCACAAACACTGTAGAACTGGTCAGAGATTTTCTCCTCCACCTCACCTCTGCAAGTTTTCCAAAATGAAAGAAAAAACCCCACAAATTTCAAAAGGCTCATAAATCACTGCAGCCTTCCTTGGCCCTGCAGCAACTCCCCAGATACTCTTTGCATGGTCAGCTAAGGCAAGAGCCATTGGCTGCCAACCTCGCAGGGCTCTTGCTTTCCCCTTGTTAAGGTGGCTGGGGGAAAAGACCAAAGACAGGACTATAAATTCAAATTAGGATTACACTGCCAAAGAAACTACAAGTTCCCTTTGTAAATGTAAGAGCCATCTGACAGAGACTGCAGAGGGGACCAGCCAAAATCTATCTCAGTCAGAGTCCAGAAGCAATAAGTCCTGCTTCTCAGGACTGCATTTGGAAAAGAATCATCTACTTCAGGGTGGATTTTAAACAACCCCAATTCTCTCATCTAGGTGGTGCCTATTTCAACTTTGTGGAAGTAAAAACAACAAGTGTGTGGCACAGCAAGAGATGACATGGTGGTTTTGTTCCCACACAAGTATCCCTTTCTTATAGTGGTAGGATCCCATCACTGGAAGCAGCACCCTACAAGGCCATAAGAGAAGGCACTTTTCAAAGGCAATTTAATACCATTCATTCTCATCCCTTCTCTGCTTTTGAATCCACAGCTAACCCCCAAACCTAGCATGTGACTGCTCAGACTCAATGAATCCAGCTGCATCACTCCTTTGATGCGCCTGCAGGGACAGACCTCTCCAAAGATGGTGTCAGCACTACCTACTTTTGAGGCCACATTTCAAAACTGTGTCCCACCTGTGCATCTCAGATTCATGGCATTAACTGCCATACTGATGATTTCTGAGTGCATGGGTGTCATGCATGAAACACGAATCGGCGCCCAAGCTGGTACAAAAGGCCAAGGAATAGAAAGGAACCGTCACAACTGTGGGAACTACAAAGGTTTCACCAAAGCAGCCGGAAAACTAAATCCTGGTCCCACTGGAGAATACAGGCAACCTTTTACCATGCTTCTCTCCACCTACCTTGCTCTCTCCTTCAATGACTATGACAGGCACAGAAGTGGCAGGCCAGCGGTGTTTGGCTGGGAGGGGTTTATCACAATTCCATAGAACAATAATCTGAAAGACAATATTGGACCATGATCAGAGACCTTTGTGGCAATGCAGTCCAAACACTAAGGTCTCAGATCTCCAGATAGAAATGTTAAATTCAAGTTAGGAATTTCAAAATCAACAACAAAGATACAAATCTGTATAAAAATAGCACTTCCTACAGTAATTTCACCCATCCCAGCTATTTACAATGTGTGTCCTCTCAGGCAAATACGGGCTGGACAGCAGCTCAGGAAGTCTCTATCTCAGCCAGGTCATACGGATGTAACTGATTTACTTTGGCTCTCATTAAAGGCTAAAGCACTCGTGACACTCCACTGCAAGAGGGTGCTCCCACTGACCTCCCCAGGGTTTCTTCTAGAGAAGCCAAAATCCTGGCACTGCTGAGACTAAGAGCCACAGTGGGAGGAAGGAAGATCACATAGGGACTCTTGAGGCACAGACATCCTTGTGCAGTTTGCAGCACACACAATCCTCATCTTTAAAGTGCAGACATTATTTTACCTGCCTCATGAAACAAAGGGGTTTAATGACTGTCTCTATTCCACACCCACCATGCTCAGACAGACAGAAGGAATATCAGAGAGAAGAAACATCAAAATTAAAACAGGGGATCAAAACAGGACTGGGAAGATCTGAAGTCAGGAGGCTTTTCACTCCTGGGACAGTAGTTTTGTCTCCAGTGTGACTGACAGTCAAATGGAGCTGCTTACCTGTGCACAGTACTGGGACTTCGCTACAGCAACCAGGAGTTTCAGCACGGGCTGAGATTGGGAAACCAGGGGAGTTACTGCGTGGATAACGGCAGTGAATGTGGAAAGAGGCTTCAGACCTGGAGTGAAGAGATATGTGTTCAGTAAAGACAAAACTGCCCCTGTTAGTACAGATTAAAGGGCTCTGGAGATGGAAAAATAATCTGCACTTAATGCAAACCTTGCCATGTTTTTTAGGCCATATCCTTTTGTCTCGGGTACTAAGAACACCAGATGCTTCAGAGAAGATCACACTTCCCTTTAACTCCCACACCCTCTGAAATCCCTGACTCCAACACAATTACTGCCTTTTCTTACTCACTATTTCCACAGATGTCCTGCAATTCTCTTTCTTTCATCCAGTTTGTCCCATGGATAATATTGACATCTACCTTCTTTAACCAAATGTCTTTCTTGACACGGGCTCTGTTTTGCTGCACAGCTCTGGATGCTTGATGTTTTCTACGGATTATCTCCACAACTTCCAGAAGCTTGTTCAGTTTCCCCAGTTCCTTTACAGCCTCTGTCACATTTTTTGCTCTTTCTGGGTCAATCCTCATCCACATGCACCTTCAGTTACCTCCTGAGCTGATAATTGTGCTTGCAGCCTTGCCTTCCATTCTGATATTTTTGTCTCTCTATGATTTCCTTTTCTGCCTGAAATAACAGATCCTGCTGGCATCTACCCTTCATTACTGCTCTCAATCTCATCTAAATTCATCTGTGTGGGGTCAAAGTCGTTTTTCATCAAAATTCCCACAGAAACCTTCTTCTCCCTTTTTAACTGTGAATTTTTAGCAGGTGAGCAGTACAGATCCACACAAGTGGGATGGCACAGGCTGAGCCAAAAGCAGCAGCAGTCTGGGAAGCAGGATCACTTCAGCCTGCAGGCACATTCTCCTGCAGAACTCATTGTTTAAGCTCCACTTCAGGAAAAAGCCACAAACCTGAGCCCTATTCATTCCTTCCAGTAGGATCCATATGAAGACACATATATGGAGAATAAATTATATGGAGAATAAATGCATGCCAACTATGCACTCCAATAACAAGTGTCATGGGTAAATTACCGCTTTTCCAATTTGCTAAGCACAAATAAACAAAGAAAGCAAAAAGCTATTCCTAGTATGTCCCCTCAGGCCATGAATGGGTCAGCAACTCAGGCATTAATTACTGGCAACTGAAAAGTATGAAGGGGCATAGATTTTTTTAAAGCAATCTTTGCAAGCAAGAGGCACATGATGCATGTTGATACATCAGAGACATTCCAGTCTGCAGTGGTCAGGCAAGACTGAGACAGGATAAACACAAAGCATCATTAACTAAAAATGAATGGTAAATCACTTGCCACATGCTACACAAAGATCAAATTCCAAATGCCTACTAGAAATTCCTAATACCATTAGATTAGAGCAAGGATTCACTCACCGAGATTAGCATAGTAGTAAGGAAAATCTCCCAGATATGAGGAATACTGTGGCAGTACAAATAACCCTCCAGGATGCTTGTTCCATATTAAGCTGTTACGTGATATGTGCTTAAATATTCTGTCCTGAATAATCTGGAAAACAAGAGAGGTAATGATGTTTAAATAGGCTGTAACAGTCACTGGCAGAAGCTTCAGGGACTCCAGCTGACCGGAATCATCACCCATTCTGCAAAAAGCTGAGGCACACAAATTACTAAACATTCCTGCTTAATCTCTCTTAAAATGACACAGAACCTGAACACCTGGACACCACTTCAGCAGCCCAGGCTCTGTGCAATAGGTTTCAGAGCACCTCATTAGTCTCTCTGGACCTGGGGACCATTGCATTTTGTATTTTAAGACAAATATTTTGTCTATTAGAGTGTCTTGGCAGTTGCAAGCCTGATTAGTTCATTGTCAGTTTTACTATCCAGGACTCACAGAAGATAATTATTTGAGGATGGCATTACAGAGCTAGGTGTTATTTTGAGATAATGAGAGCATTCAAAACCACAAAGACTTTCAGCATATCAGGCTGCACTAATTATTCATTTTTGCTTAATTATAAAGGCATATTAGCATTCAGATACATCACTGATTCCACATTGCAGTCCTACAACAGTTCCTTGTTGGATGAAACAGAAAAAGGTATCTGGGCAACTACTGTCTGTGTCTGTAGAGATGGATTCCTAGATTTTTAAGGTCAGAACAGATTGCTAGGTCATCTACTTTATCATCTGGCCTCAAAAAAACCCACAAAAAAACATACAAGGCTTTGTCTTTATAAAACTACAGTTACTTCACAACAGATGCCAGTATGCAAGAACCACAGTGGTTCTTACACCAACGGGAGCTTTTTTAAACTTGCTGCAAAGGCATAACAAGGTTCAGTGGTGGGAAGCTGTAACTGGACAAATGCAGCCTCCAAATAAGCTGCAGTTTTCTAAGTGCAGTCTGCTGTTGGGTCACACTGCTCTTGCTTCCCTCAGAGCATAAGAGGTTGGCAAGTCAGGAGAGGGGACATTGCAAAGGCCCAGGGGGTGATGAAGGAAGAATATTCCTGTAAGTCATCTAAGCAGGATTGCCTTGCCGCCTTCTGCAGCTCATCTGCCATCTCCTAAGGAGATCTCATGGAACTGGCAGTTTGTGCATTGCACAGGTCTCAAGTGTCAAGAACACGTTGGTTCTCCTAACTTAGTGTCTCTAGCCTTAATACAGGTATATCTGGGTGAAACCCTATGGGTCTGAAGCTGGACTAAATTTGACCCCTCATCATTCATTCTGGCCTTGAAATCTACGAATCTAAAGATATACACCTACAGCACAGGAAAAACAAAAGCAAGCAAAAAGACCCAACACAAGCTGAACAAAAGTAGTTGCTGGAGTTAAACAAGCTAAAATCTCTGTAAGCAGCTGAGTTCAGGGACGTTTGGTCAATACAGAAACATGAATAAGTGTTAGCACGAGCAGTTGTTTTCCTGGAAGTTTTGATTGCCATGACAAGAACACATTAAAACACCAGTTACATTGTGCTAGACAATTCATTGCTGGTGGCAACATACACACTGCTAAACTGGGGCAAATGCTGGGCATTTGCATGCTTGTCTGAATTCTGCCTACAGCCAATTACCATAGCTAATATGCACTAATTCGCACACTTGAGTAAGTTAATCTAAGGGTTCTTTTTGGTCTTTGAATAACAGACTGAGGACTGTATTTCCTTCACTGACAAGAGCGTATCCGAGTAGTTCTGCCTGGAAAATTAGGTGTATCAGTTGTCAGATCTCCTGTGCGGTAGTGATGAGAGGAAAAAAAGATAATGGCTCTTGTTTCTCCATCTGCCAGTTATGCCACTAAACAAAACTAGAACCTAGAAAGTACATATTGCTGAGTGATTACCACAAAGTCTAAATATTACAGCTCCTTCCTCCCGCATTCTCAGAACTGGGGCATAATCAGGTAAGGAGAAGCCTGTGAATTTACATGGTCAGGCGGTTTTCAGAGACAGTGGAGTTTTCCATTGTGCTGGCTGCAGGGGAAACACATGGCTGGCATTCAACACACCCGGAGGGAGCTCACCTCTAACACGAGCAGGGCCCCGGTGCCACCCCGCACACTGGCGCGGGTCAGGCACACCAACCTCACCAGCACCAGGCTGGGGAGCTGCCCGCAATGATTTATCACAGTTAACAAATGGAGGATTAATTTATCACACTCCTGGCCTCCAAAAGGAACCTAGCTGTCAGTCATGACAGAGAGGAGAACAGGCAACTTGGCAGAAGGAGAACAGTAAAGTATAAAAACAGATAGTGTGGAGGGCCGATCAATTAAAATGCGGAGTGTACTGCACTGCACATACTGCAAAGGCAGACAGCAGTTACACGGCCTCTCTAATGATGAGGCATGACAGGAAGTTTAATAAGAGAAGGAAGGGGTTAGGATCTGGTGAGATCTCCCTTTTCTTTTTGGAATTCATTAATAGTCCAATATTTTTGTCTCCCTCATCCTCACACTTCAAAAAGCTCACATATTGCCTTAATCATTGCTGCTTCTCAACGTGCCCCGGCCAAGCATCAAACATTTCTTGTCTGTACTTTGTGCTGTCTCTCTCCCCTCCTCTTCCCTGGTGGAGGACTGCACACCACAAAGGGATTTAGGGATGTTTTGGGTTTTTTTCTAGCAAAGACCAAGCTGAAAACGTGCAGATTCCCTGGAGCACATATCTGGGTAGTGTTTGCAGCAGTCCACTGCTGTGCTGCCAGCACTTCCACCCACCAGCCCGCAGCAGACGTTTCCCAACCCACACCACGTCCATGGCACTGGGCAGCTCCTCTGTGCCTGCAGCATGGGGCTGGTGGCCAAATGATTCAAACCTCTTATTCTGGGCTGTGAGCTGTTTGGCTTAGGGCACAAAATACTGTGAGAAGAACGAGGACTTTCAGTGGTGTGCAGGATAAAGGGCCGAGGCGAGCTGTGATGTCCTTGCAGACACCTGGCAAAGACTTTACTGATATCCTCACACATGGAGACATACTGGCGGGAACGTGGTTAGCGCGGTGATGTGTAGCATTATCAGAGCACTCTTGATGTAACAGAGTTACAACAGAAGATGGGTAACATCCACCAGAAAAAAATAGTCCTGCTAGGAATTTACTTCCAGACATCAGATTTCAAGAAGAGGACATACTACTGCTGGAAGATTTCGGACACACACAAAAAATCACTCCCAACTGCTTTATTCCTTTCCTAAGGAAAAGTTAACTCCAGCCTTTACTTAGGCAAATTGAAATGTGAAATGAGCTTCTGTTCAGGAGAACCGAATTCCTATTAGCTGTCTCAAAAATTTAGGACAGTTCTGAGTTAAAAAATGAACTAAACCCACCTCAAACTAAACCCACCCTTGCAAACAAATGAGCAAACAGCTTCAACACCAGGCATACATTACTTGGTTTCATTAAATTAAACCTTCCCGGAAGACTTCTGTTTTCCCTTTAAGTTTTTCCCCTCTGAATGGAAGCTCCAGCGTGCTGGTTGCCCACCACATTACGGGTTCTGCTGTCCCCTGGGCACCTGCAGCCACATGGGCCAACGTGGCCCAAAGCAGTGCTAAAAACACATTGGTGAGCATTTGAGCTTGATGTGATGGACATCAGCCCAAGGGGGCTGCAGGTTATATCCCCTCCAGAGCAGCCCCAGCACAGGCAGAAGTACCAATCCCTACCAACAAGAGGGTGCGTGCTGGGAAGGGGCACCCTGTTTGTTCCTCAGAGTGCTTCTGTAAGGGTAAATCAGACTGTGAGCAATGGCACACGGTCTTCCAGCTTTGTGAGTCTGATCCTGGCGTAGGCTGTGATAATTATCACCACTTCACCAGTGCTTATGGGGAGGCTGAGGATGCAGAGCAGCTCCCAACAGGCAGCACAGATGAAGACATGCTCTTCTGAGGGTGAGGAGAGCATTGCGAGGGTAGCTATGCCAGGGGCTCTGAAAACGTTCCCTGGCTGGTTTTCTTTACTGGCACAGAAAATCCTAAGGGACTGTCTTGCAGCAGCTGGAGTTAGATGAGCCACAGGCAACCTGTACTGCAGGCAGCAGCACTCATTTGCAGTTTTCCAGGGTAAGCAGGCACAGTGGGAAATGTGGAGCTTTACAACTGTGCACAGAGACAGATGCAACTGCAGAAGCATTAGCATAAGACGAATGCATTTGCACCTACAAAGTGAGGCACTTGCAGTGGTAAAGTATGTAAAAAATTTATGTGCAAAATTGCACAACAATTAGAAGCTAAAACTGCTTTTGAAATTGTCACCTGGGCCCTACTTCTGAAGGGCCTTTCATCTCTCCTGCCTCTGAATGCAGAAAGCATTCTCTCCACATTTGAGATCATCTGTCTCCCTGTTTAATAGCAGTCTAATTATGATTATTGATTAATATTTTATACAGATGATCAGGCCTTTCCCTTATGCTCTGTGTGAAGATAAGACACTGATTTACAAGTGCTCCCTTTCCTTCAGCCAGAACAATAGCCCCATCACAAGGCATCAAAATGTTAAGGAATGGTCAAGGAGGAGCTCTACAGTAATATTTTTCCCCAAATAAACTCCAGAAAGGTTTCTTAAAGAAACACGTTCATTACCAATGACAAGGAAAGTGATTCGTAAGCCATAAAACCTTGCAAAGGCAAGATCACCCACGACAACTTTTCCATGTGTTGGGTAGCTCCCATTTTTCACTGTAGCAGTTTTCTAATGTGGATTTAGGTAATGAAGAAAGTATTTCCTTAGGGAAGAAAACTTATCAAGATGTTGAGCTTTCTTCCCAGTGACCAACTGCGTGTCACAAAAACCAAGGTCTGATGCCAGCAGAGGACAGGAGCAGCTGGACAGGTAGGGAAACCTCGCTGCCTGGCAAGGTCCCAGGCAATTTTACTCACCTCTAGTGTAGTCAATACAATCTTCTCAACTGAAGAAAAATAAGCCTCCCACAAGAACTGTGTCTGCTGTCTAAGTGCTAGGATTTTATCCTGATGGATAGACCTGATTGTAGAAGGAATCTGTAATACAAGATGCAATATAGTCAGGACCTTCAGAAAACAATGCAATCTTGTCAAATTAATATGCTGCTGACAAGCCCTCTCCTCTATTTGCAAGCTGCACGGCTTCAGCACTCCTGCCCGATCCAGACGTGTGCTGCAACAGTTAAAGCCTTGATGTAAAACGAATGGGACACAACCCTTTATAGCCTTTGGTACGGAATTTGAGGTTTTTTAAATCTGCTTTCTTTTAGTTTTGGTTGATTTATGGCAACAAAAGCTCCTTCTCCCCAGCGCGGTGGCATGGCACAGTAAGGAGCTGTTTCATACATCCCTCATGCACAAAGGTTTTCATGGACTAGTATTTTAACAAACGAGTCCTTGCGGGTCTTGAGAGTCCAACAATAATCCCTGCTCTCAGAGTATATTAAAGGGATCTGGAATTGCATTTACCACAGCATGGCAACACTAAGTGCCGTAAGGAAAACATAGCAACATCTTAAGTAAGATTCCAATTTTTGGGAGCCTGTGGATCAAACTGCATTTTACTAATTACTGTGGGTGGAAAGAATAACGCCTCCCACAGCACCTGTTATTCACAAGGGAAAACACTGCTTCTTTTTCCCCCTTTCCATTAAATCAACACATTAATACTGGTATAAGTTGCTTTACAAATAAAACCCAAAAAATGCCTTGCTGCAATGTTTTGCCATTAAAATTGTGACTGCTCACTGCTCAGAAGGGGAGGGCTTCAATTCTACATCTTTCCCCATCCCCACATCCCTCTTCCACACTGGAGGGAAACTAATGTACATATGTGTCCTTTAACTCAGGACACTGACCAAGGCTCCCAGTACACTTCTTTGACAATGCAAACTGACATTAACAAGCGAATTTAACCGGAATTTGCTTTATTTACAAGGGCTACTCCCAGCACAAGAAAGGCATCTAGAATACATTGCTGATTTGTGTTCATTTTATCCAGGAAGGAAGAGTAGTGCTTTTGCACCCACTTTGTTTTGAGATTTCAAATTAGGCCACCTCGTTCTCAGACACTCATTTCTCATAAATCTTTTACCTAGGTCATTAGCTGTAAAAGCATCTACCTGGGCTGTGTGTTGCTGTTTGCACACCACAGCTTATTCTGCAGTTTTCTGGCACGCCACCACATGCTGCCCTTTCCTGACCAAGCCACACTTTGCTTAGTCCTTAAAGATGCTGAGAGGTGGCAGTGACCATTGTTGGCTTTCACATGAAACAACTCCTGAAGAAAATTTGAGATTTTAAGAATTTATATGTAACAAATGTCCACAAGAATCAATAAATTCTTTACTCACAGTTTGCACCTTGGACATTGCCTCCAAAAGAACTACGGCTCCACAGGGTGCAATGTCAGGTGGGACAATCTCTACTTTTTCAGCCCTTTGTCTCTTAGACCTTCATTTTAAATACACTGCTAACTAGAATACAGAATTTGAGCTTACAGGAGTTAGCACTACAGCAAGATGGAACACAAGAAAATGGTCAGAGTGTCAAAGATGGTACTTTACATTTGTTTGCTACAGGCCCTTCAAGTAAAATAAGGTCTTTAAGTAAAATATTCCCTGCAAAACTAGTATGAAAGACAGAAGCTACGTACATGTATTACAACATGCTTTTCTAACTGATCATGTCACTATTCAAGACATGATATAAATAACTGCAACAAATTTCATCTTTTAGGTGAGTGTTCTCTCTTTTCATTATTTAAACAGTAAGTTCCAATACGCAGAGGGATAATGGACATTACCTGCACTGGCTTGTCCACAGATGTGTATTAATCACACCCGTGATCATTACCAGCAGCAAACACAAGATCAAAGTCCCTTCACAGTGGTAATATGGCATTTTCTCGATAAACTTAAACATTTCATTGCATTACGTGCAACCTTGTGTGCGCATGCATGGGAGCACCAAATAAAATCAATAGTCATTCCCAATGATGCCCTTTGAAAGGGAAGGCTGCCCTGACTGTGAAGGTTACTGTGAGTAGTTATGATTTTGCAGAGAGTAGTTACGATTTTACAGACCACACCATGCTTGCGAGCGCCTGCCAACACACTGCCAAGGTTGAAAAACAGCCTCGGTGTCTGCCCTCTTACAACAGCTGGAAAGGAAAATCAGAGCTCCCATTTTGACTGCATTTGCCTATTAGTTATTAATCTACTTGTCAAGCAAGACAGGTGGGGAAAGTGATGTATTAATACTAATCTGGCAGGATTACACTGGAATTATTAGAACCTTAATGAAAGGTCATTTCAGTAATAAGTAGGGGGAAGAGAAAAGCCACCCTGTGCAAATTAACGCAGAGAGGCTGGATTAAGCTCTCCCAGCGTTGTGATGAGGGGAATATGCAAATAAAAACATCCGAGCGGCTCTCAAACAGGAAATGAAAAACTGTAACATAACAAAAACATTTCCCAGAGCAGACATTCAGGCCCTCTGCCAGCTCTTTAAAACCACTGTTAATAACGGTGCAGTAGCTGTTCAATATGGCAGCAGCTGTGAAGGGAACGAATGGCATGGTACCGGAAAGCATGAGGATCAGCAAATTATTGTCATTATTTAAAGAGAGAAATCTGCTCAGAAAAGATGTGCTGTCCACAGATGCAAAAATCCAACAGCTCTTTTATATCGGCAGCTTGGATCACATTAAGGAGAGCAGCAGTGCTACACAGGGCTTGCTAGGCCAGCTCTTCACAAATATTTACGTCTTCAGACAAGTAAATAGGCATCTCACCAGACTTTCAAAGGTACTTTCTTTTTGGGGTGCCAGGACATCTGTACCTTTGTAGGCTTCTCCCCATGGACGACAATAGCTTGTCATCTTGGACATGAGTTGAATTCACTCATAAAAAAAGCCCCTCTTAGTAACTACTTAGTGGCTATTCCAGGTATCGTAGATCTCAGCTTCATGCTTGGCAATGGCATTTTATCAAATGCTACTAAACTTTCAAGAACGTCTCCTAATACCAACTTCTCCACGTAGTTTACAGAATGTATTTAGACTAGGAAACCCACTAGGGAAACAGAAGAAAAAGAAAGTGAATTTAAAGCCACAGTAGATGCTGAAGGTAGCAGGGAATTTCTAACGTCCCAGTGTGCTTTTGTTCCATGATCTCAAGGAGACTGACAGTAAGTGACATGAATGCTGCTTCAGAAAGCAATGTTAGATGGTCCAGACATCAGAAAAAGGACTGATTCTGTTTCCCAAAACCGTGGTAAGTGGCAACTCTTGCCTTAGAAAATACCTGCTTCCCTGAGGAGTCCCCTCAGTGCCTGCCAGCCAGATACATAGTGCTGGTGGGACCCCTGAGGACAAACTACTGAAGGACTAAAGAATCTGCCTTCAAATGCTTTCTCTTTCATCACAGCACCCAGCCCAGGCCAGCTCTGCCTTAAAGAAGCATCCAGGTGCTTCACACCAGAAGAGATTTCATGCTCTTAGGAAAAATAAGCCTACTGCATTTAAGAACTTGGCCTGGAATGTGGCTGCAGTGACCTTCAGGTCAAAAAATGAATGATGTCATATTAAATGAGTTCATAGCTGGTGTGACACAGACAATCCCTTCATGATAAAAATTCTTTTACAGTCCTGACCTTTTGGATTCATCTTCCCCATCCATTTAGATGGCAGCAGCAATAATCAACTGATACGCTGAAGGCCACGGTCTTTCTCTTACCTGTAATAACAATCTCTCATCGCCTATGACGGCAGCTTGGTTCCAATCAATCACTTCCGAGAACGGCAACTCCCATCCGTTGCTGAGCATAACTGGGACACAGGCAGCCTGCATGCACACAGAGGCATTGCAGTCGTTAGGTGACCAGGGCAAGCATTGAGGTTTGCACCAACACCATGACCATTGCTTTCTGCACAACCCCAGAAGGAGAGGCACCATGGCAAAGAATACCAGAAGCCAGAAGCCACAGGAGGGCAGCCCAAACGCTTACGGGTTTTTGTACTTACTCATATTCACTGAAAGGTGGGATTTGCATGGAGAGTGGAATTTGAAATGTGGTGCTTACACTGCCAGATGAGGGCAGAACTGTTATAATAATGCAGACGTAACACTGGGGGAGACTCAATACAACATGATGGCCTCCCTCACTGCTTCGTGAAGCTTTCAGCAGGGAGCTAACTCCCCTCTTTTTACAGCATGTTGCAAGACAACCCTACAGAAAATATAAATCATATTTAATTCCAGGGCACTTTTCCACAAAGGAGGAGTGAATTCCCTATTCTGTTTGATATCAACTCTCCAAACAGAGGCAGTTGCACAAACACAACTCATCTGCCATCACCTGTGTACAAAAATAGGAATGGCTTTCTGTCTCAAAACAAACACAAAGCACACACATTTAGTATCTATTTCATACCACTATGATCTGTCTAAATTATTTAATCTTTTCTGAGTTGCACAAGCTCCTCTGCACTGAAGGCACATTTGTGACTATTCAGTAAATAAGGCAGTAATTCCATAAACAAATGATCGCCACCACATTCTGGTCAGCTGGATCAATACAAGATCCAAACCACAAGCCTCCTGATGTGATGTAAGGACCTACTATCAGAGGATCTGCATCAAGCCCATGTTCTAGTTCAGTTCCTTTGGGATCAAGTCAAGCTTAAGTGCTCTGAATTAGGTCCAGAGTAGGGTTCAGATCTCTCTGTAGCACCCAAAAGATGGTATAAAGGGGAACTTTTCAGACTGATGTACCTTCCTTGGTCACGTATATTCGACACAGGACTTTAGACTGGTCAAGTCTCTGCATTGCAACAATGGGTTGTAAAGAACTGTGATCTTCCGTAAAGGAATGACATTTGTGCATGAAAAAAGCCAACCAGAAAACACTTAGCAATGTGTTTTCATGTTTAAAACAATCCATTAATGTGGATTATGTCTTTCATTCCACTTAATGTGGATTATGCCTTGGAGCCAGACAGATACTGGGAGTTCATCATAATCAGTGAATACTGTTGCCAGCCTTGACAGGAAAATCCTCAGTGCCTGCATTTTATCACCACAGACCTGGAGCATCCAAGTTCTGTACAGTGAGGCGCACTCCCTGCTTTCTTCTCCTCAGATAATGTATCTAACAGAGGCTGCATGACTCGTGGCCCAGACAGGAGAAGATCTGAGCAGTGCTCTTCTGGAGGATGTGAAGTGACTTGTCATTCCAAATAAGCCAGTCTCCCTTCTTCCTCTGAAAAGGCTGCTGAAGGAACAGCACTTTGCAGGCTGTTAATCTTCTGAACAGGAGCAAAGAGGTAAGTGACAGTCCAGAACTTGGATCTCAAATGCGGCAGTAACTGTAGGGTTCAGTGGTTATCCTAAGTGTTCAGCACATTTGGGATGCTCTAGGATACCCAAGAAACCCATCAAAGGCTGGCAGACATGACACAGGATCTACTGAGACCTTCTGGAGAAGCTCCAGAAAGCCAGAAAGCCATTTGGCTTCTAAAATGACATTATACACCTACACTCAGGTACCTGAATCCTGGTCTGCACTGTGGTAAACAGTATTCTGTAGTAGTGGCTGGGACATTTTGAGGTTGATGAAGAAAAGTGACGTGATGCTATTCAGTAACAGCTTTACTGCCAACGCTGGGACACTCCCAGATTGTAAAAACACACCCAGAAGCAGGACCCTGTAAGGTGTCCTCATTTGCCATCTCACTGACACCAAGAACCCACTCACGCTTCCCTCCACGCCAGTTCCCATGGAAATCTATATGTCAGTCCTAGAGGGGAGCTGCAGCATCTCCCAAGATACTCTGTACGGCTGACTGAGGTCCCTGAACTGATGCTTGCTAGTAAAAAAGGGTCAGGCAGGCTGCAGCTGGAGTAGGTCAGCGTCAGGCTCCATCACTCAGTGTCACGCTGCCACAGTGACTCAGGAGCCCCTCTGCATTGCCCTTTGCTGATGGCCAACAGCAAAACAGGGAGACCATTAACCAAAACAAGTTTAAAAGGTGAAGGGGATTTAGGTGCTGTCCCAGACACACTGCGAGCTCCGTGAGACCAGCCTATATCCACCTTCATGTGAAGCTTCCACCTGGGGCTTTACAACTTCCAGGACACCTTCTGCACGTTCAGCGAGCACCATTTCAAGGCAGGCAATGCATAAGCAGGTCTGTTTGGGCTAAGTGAGAACAAAACCCTACTTTTACTGCCCTGGGGCTTGTAAAGGCCAGTGTCTCCCATGGGAAGCCTCACAGCTTGATACTGCTCTAAACTGGACTAACCTCGCAGCCTCACCACATCCAGGAAAACCCTTTTTCCTGGAGGTAACCCAATTCAACCTTCAGATGAGCTCAGTGCTCAGACCCTCCCGGGAAGAAGCTGCCAATTGCTCCAGAAGTATGACTAGAGGCTTTTGCAAAGTGGATTATTGCCCACTAGGGAAATGAAACACACTTCCCTGCTCCCCACCTCCTTGCTTTTGCATGCTGAATTGCAGCCAGCGTAGCCAATGCTTTAAACTGCAGCTCTTACCTGCAAGGCTTCCAGAAACCTGAAAGAGCCAAGCCTGCGGCCACGGGGAACCAGACAGAAAGTGGCATTGTGCAGCATTTCACGGTAATCATACCTAACAAGAACAGGGAGAAAACAGAAAATTCAATTAGCGTGAGTCCTGGAGTCACTGGGCATGAAAGCGCAAACAGCTGCTGAGACCCATCTGGATAACATCATCCCCAACCAAGACCGCTCACCACCAGGTTAACTACCTCCGTGCACGCGTGTGTCAGCCACCTCCCTGGCTCCTTTTTGCTCAGCCACAGGAGCAACCACCATGGGAGACAGCTGGGGAGAGTGGTGATGGAACTGAGGATGAATAAAATCCTTTTGCCATTGCAGTTATCAGCCATTTCTATATAAACAGGTGTGCATGAGCTCTAACAACAAACTGTATCATATGCAGTCAGTGAAGGAACAGCAGTCAGGTGAAGTTCCCAACAACTGGAAAAGTTGGAACTCGATGATCTTGAGGTCCTTTCCAACCCTAACTATTCTATGATTCTATGATTCTATAACCCCACTTTCAAGAAGGGGAAAATGGATGAGCCGGGGAACTACAGACCAGTCAGTCTCACCTCTGTGCCTGGCAAAATCTTGGAGCGGATTCTCCTGGAAGGCATGCTAAGGCACATGAAAACCAACAAGGTGCTTGGTGACAGCCAGCATGGCTTCACTAAGGGAAATCCTGCCTGACCAATCTGGTGGCCTTCTGTGATGGGGCTACGGAACTGATGGACAGGGGTAGAGCAGTTGATGTCATCTACCTGGACTTGTGTAAAGCCTTCAACATTGTCCCACATGACATCCTTGTCTCTAAATTGGAGAGACATCAATTTGATAGGTGGACCACTCGGTGGATAAAGAACTGGCTGGATGGCCGCACACAAAGAGTAGTGCTCAATGGCTCAATGTCCAGCTGGAGACCAGTAATGAGTGGTGTCCCTCAGGGATCGGTGCTGGGACCGGTCTTGTTCAACATCTTTGTGGGTGACATGGACAGTGGGATTGAGTGCGCCCTCAGCAAGTTTGCCGATGACACCAAGCTGTGTGGTTCAGTTGATACGCTGGAGGGAAGGAATGCCATCCAGAGGGTCCTTGACACGCTTGTGAGGTGGCCAATGCCAACCTGATGAAGTTTAACCATGACAAGTGAAAGGTCCTCCACCTGGGTGGGAGCAATTCCAGGCACAGCTACAGGTTGGGCAGGGATTCAGAGCAGCCCTGCGCAGAAGGACTTGGGGGTGTTGGTCGATGAGAAAATGAACATGAGGCAGCTGCAGCGTGCGCTTGCAGCCCAGAAATCCAACTGTATCCTGGGCTGCATCAAAAGGAGTGTGACCAGCAGGTCAAGGGAGGTGATCCTGCCCCTTTACTCTGCACTTGTGAGACCTCACTTGGAGTATTGTGTGCAGTTCTGGTGTCTTCAACATAAGAAGGACATGGAACTGCTTGAACAAGTCCACAGGAGGGCCACGAGGATGATGAGGGGACTGGAGCACCTCCCATATGAAGATAGGCTGAGAAAGTTGGGGCTGTTCAGCCTGGAGAAGAGAAAGCTGCGTGGAGACCTCATAGCAGCCTTCCAGTATCTGAAGGGGGCCTACAGGGATGCTGGGGAGGGACTCTTCATTAGGGACTGCAGTGACAGGACAAGGGGTAATGGGTTTAAACTTATACAGGGGAGGTTTAGATTGGATATGAGGAAGAAATTCTTTACTGTGCGGGTGGTGAGGCCCTGGAATGGGTTGCCCAGGGAAGTTGTGAATGCTCCATCGCTGGCTGTGTTCAAGGCCAGGTTGGACATAGCCTTGGATGGCATGGTTTAGTGGGAGGTGTCCCTGCCCATGGCAGGGGGGTTGGAACTAGATGATCTTGAGATCCTTTCCAACACTAACCATCCTATGATTCTATGATTCAATATGCTGATACCCAAAGCACTGTTGCGGCACAGCAGTGACACTGACTTCTATTCAGATTTAGTCAAAGCCATGCACAACTGTGTTCATTTCTGCACAAGAGGTTTCTACAAAGCAAAACAATATGCAAACTATGCCAAAGAAATCTTCCCTTATCAAGCAGGCACTCAAAAAGGGACAGGAGGTTACAATGACACACTTGGGGGTTATTGTCAAGTGTGCTGAGACGGATAAACTGCCCAATTTTGGCAATTAACCACATAGCTGCAATGGCCCCTGCTTCTCTGAATTAAAACTCAAGTGCTTATAGACACTCCTGGGCTTCTTCCCATTTCCATCAATCACCTCAAAACCATTCACCAAAACCACACATCAAATCCTAACAGTTTCCAGCCCGTTATTAGCTAATTGTACCCATGGAGCTGTGAATGGCACTGGCCTCATCTGAGACAAAAGGATCAGGATTAAACACCCTCCGTTCCCCAGTGTCCTGGACTCTGCAGGCAGATGTTCTTCTGACAGCAACTTGTGGCACTGAGATTTCTAACCCTAATAATCAAATTTAACTGTAGCCAGCAGGCAGAGCAATGTTTATTGTATGTGTACATATGTGTATGTATATACATATGTATATGATTATATTTTATACACAAAAAAGTCCGGATCTACGTTCCTATCCTCACACAGGCCAGACAGATGGGAGTAAGCCAATTTTCAATTATAAGCTCCAGTCTTTAGGAAGAGACATCTTGCAAAGGCCCATTTGCTTAAACAAGCGTGTGTAGCTAATTTGCACAAGAAAAGGTCACTGTGAATGGATTAAGATTATCTCCACTGAGAGTAAAATAAAAACCCTGGTTGCATTAATTAAAACTACAAAACAGACTTCAAAGGGCTTTTTGGTGTTTTTTACACCGTATCTCAACTCTGGTTAAAATACATACATACATATTTCATCTGAGTGGCAGCAATTTCTTTTTCTCTGTGTGGGATATTGATTGGCAGCCATGTCCCAGCTCCCCAGCCAGCAGTGACACAGCTCACAGGGGAAAACACGGGGAAATTGGAATGCCAAGAAAATAAAGGAAGTTGCCATTTTTAAGCATTCCTTTTTTACATACCGAGAGGTCGGAGGCTCGTCACTTTCACCGTATATTGTATGGCAGGAAATATTAATATACACCCAAACCAGAATACCCTGCAGGGCTAGAGTATGCCAGGCAGAAGTCCCCCATCATAAACCAGCTATAAATGCAAATTCCTGTTAGTACCCGAGAATGCAACAATATCCACAAAATATCGATGGCAGAACCAGAACACAAAGAAAAGCAGAGGACAAGGCCAGTGGAAGCACGTCCTTCATATGCCAGCAGTGCCTTACATTGGGCACCTTTACCTTCCTATCTCATTTACTGGTATTAGGATAGATTTACAAAGAGGGGAAAAAACAGAGAAAAGGATTTTGTTGACCATTTCCTACCTGGAAATCAGTGAGCGTCCTGCTCCTGTTTGTGCATTTTAAAGCCTAATGTGTGATTTATTGCTGAGCTCTGGAATAGCATGGTTCATGGTCATCAAGCAATTTATCTGCATCATACCTACACTGAAAGCCTCGCCGTAACCTTGATGTATGGGCACAAATTCCCACTCACTTTAGGGAGAGCCCATAAATAGAGGAGCAGATCCAGAGTAAAGCAATACCCATCAGGAGCTGCTGCAGCAAATGAATTGCACAGAGATTCTTCTCATGAACAAATTTCTCTGCAATCTCAACCCAAATGTTTTATGGTGACCCCATATGACCTCTAACTTCCAGCTTAATCCTGCAGTGACCACTCCAGGATCAAGCATCTATGTGAAAGCCTTAGACACAAGGTGCTAACTTTACTTCTGTTAGATCGTGGGTAGCACACAAAACAATGGGGGTACCCTGCCTTAGATGAAAGAAGACAGCCCAGTATATTTCAATGCGAATTTGGAAACACCTTTCACACAACACCTTTAGCCAGCCACAAAAACATAAACATCCTTGGCAAGCTGCAAGCATGGCTTTGTAACGTGACACATTGTTTGTGGAGGAAATCATTTACATGCACCAAACAGAACTTCAGAGTTGAGTCAGCAGCAGAGACCATTCAATGCTTTTCTCAGCTGCCAGGCAGCATTTGGAGGAGACCTTGGCCAGAAAAACGTCATCTAGGGAATGAAGCTCCAGTCCACAGGCCATGGGGAAGAGAGAAGGTGTCAGGGCAACCCTCAGACTCCTTCCTATTCAGCCCTATAGGAACCATGCACGCAGCAGGAGGTTTGAGCTTTGCCAGAATTCTGCTGAGGAGGGAAAATTGCTTATGTACAATTGGCACTTTTTTTCCACTCTAGAAGCCTACACGTCTCACCTGAAACCATCTCTGCACTTCCCTTAACTGACCTGAAATGCTTTCAGTGAAGTCAGTGAGATAATCTCTACGATTAAAGTCAGGTATCTGAGCTAAACCTTTGCTGGACTTCAAATTCCTTCTTCACTTGTCCAGGAGAGAAATCCGAGCTTGCCCAGACATCCGGGAACACCCTCTTAGTTGGAGCAGGACGCTTGCACATTGAGTACTGATCTGGCATCTACTGCAAGTGCCAGTATCACACCAATGATGGGCTTGATTTCCCCACCATCTTCACTGACTAATCTCAACAGGACCGAAGGAAGGCAATGGAGTAGTATAACCCTGCTGGAAACTGACAGAGAGCCTTAACTTGCAGAGTAAATAGTCAAGTGTTTAGAAGTGGTTCTTCCAGGAACTCCTCTTCTTCTTCTCCCTTGGCGATAAGGGTTAGATCTGTTTTCAGAACTACTTATTTCCATTAGCCGGTAACATCTGAAGATGGCAGGGAGATTTGTTACGGTCTTCCAGCTTGCATAGCTGTGGCTTCTGCAAACCCGGAGCTGCCAGCTTGTGGGGACAGCTCTGCACTACCCGCCTATCCGGAGGCTCTGGTTTTACCCAGCCATGGAGGTTTTTCAGGCTTCACTTGCAGCTGAGGAATCGGAGTGAAGAGCAGCACCACGGGGCACCACACAGGCAATCCATCCTTGCTTGTGCTGCCTCGGTGTCACACTCCTACTGGCACTTACGTCTCCTTTACTGCTGGCAGTTAATTTTCCTGAGCATTTACTGTAGGAAAGCTTTCAGAGGAGTACCCTGATTTACTCAGAGGGTGTTTGTTTCCAGAAGCTCCTGGTTTCCACGTTAAAAGACTGCACATGGCTTTTGCTCATATTCCTATGTTCCTTCATTCTGCATGCTTGCACGGAGGTAACGTTTTGCTGCCAATTTTAGGGTCGGCTTGGCCTGGGCCTCAGCTGCATCATTCAAACATGTTAACATCCAAAATGCATATGCCTTTAAAATGACAGTTGGGGCTTTAGAACTAAAATAGATACAGATTTAACCCAAAGCTGGCATTCTTCTGCAAGAATCAGCAGTGTGTTTCATTAACTTTCAGGCTTCCCTCCATTGTGATTAAATATACCTTGTTCGCAGCTAATACCATTTTAGGCAGCGTAAACAAATAGCTCTATTTGTAATCAATTCTAATTTATTCACACTTTAATTGAAATATCCCCTCCTTGCTACCACCCATAGCTGAGAAAACATGTTCAGCCCCATCTATCACGCAGGTGTAAACAGGGCAATGCTGTGTAGGCAATCATCTGATAGAGAAATGCTGATAGCCAAATGCTCTTACCCTTTCAATGTCTAGATCCCACCCCCCTCTTTTTCTTTTCCCTCTGATGTGCTGACCTTGTCTATCAGCATGTGGATTACAGGGCTGCTTGGGATTCCTGGTTCACCATTATCCCAAGGAGCCTGGGCAGGCTGCAGAGGCTCTGCAGTGGCTAATCAGCCATGCCATACATTCCTTCATACAGCTTAAGCATTTCCCCATGTCACTGCACTTAAGAGATTATAAACTGGCCTGGGAAACATTTTCACTACCAATTTTAATATAAGCTATTTTTATTTCCAAAGCCACATGGCCACTGACTGAAGAGAGGTCTAAAGAGACATTGGCTATTTAGACCAGCAGGCATGTCCAGCTACCCAGATGTAATGATTACCATACTTCATCCATCTGCATGTCACCTATCATGTAGGAATCACAAAGCAGTGTACGTATTTTTTTATCTAATCCTCTGGAACACTGATACTGGATACCATCACTATTCCCAAACCCGAGATACAGATGACTGGTGGCATCTCCAGCAGCTAGACAGACCTTGGGAATGATAAGGATGCCACAGAGTGCTTGTCTGCCTCCCTCCTCTCATACAGCACTCACCAAAAACCAGCTGTATGTTATGGCTACCAAAATTCAGATGGAAATACAGGAGCAGAACCCAAACCAAATACAATGGGTTTAACCCAGCAGGATGCATTTTAACAGAGCCACACATAATCCATCTTTCGGAAGATGCTGGAACTCATCTTTGGCAGGGAGCATCAGCACATACTGCTGTAGATGTCAGATGGGACTAGAGCTCTTTTTTCTTTTCCTGAGCCAAAAATTGTGATGGCACTTAACCAAATATGTCCAGGGCTCCCTCCTTGAATCTGAAAGCCCATGAACACATGCTGCATATTCCAGAAGTCTCTGCATCAGCTCAAGTTCTACAACAAAGACAGCTATTAAACACCTACAACGCAAGGCTAAATGGCAGAGTGTTTCCCAGTTTTCCAGGATATTGTTTCAGCTATGAAGCCATCGGCCAGTTTTCCATGTGTGAATGCTCAATGCAGGTGGCTCTGAACTACTGGCTGGAGAAAAGAAACCCACCCTGTCACAATGAGCGTCTCATTACTTGGTTTCCATTAAGGTATGCTGGCTTTTAAATAAACTGCCGAGTAAAACTTGGCATTGAGAGCACCAAAGTGAGTACGTGTCTTTGTAGAAAAGCTGACAGCTCAGCTGTGTGCCGGATAGAGGGCTGCCCAGCACTGAGCTCGAAAGGATAACACGTCCTACTTGGAAGGGTGCCGTCGCCATGAACTGCTTGCTTTTGGATTTACGGCTGTGGAACGCTTTTGGGGTGATCTCACTGCTGGTTAACAGGCTACTGGCTGGCAGCTCACCTCCCTCTCCGTGAGCACTGGTTCTGGAATTCCAAAGTTTGGAGGTGCAAAAACATAATTGGAAAACTTCTTTTTCCTCTTTTCCCCCTGCTTAAAGGGGTAATTGATTTCACAGGTGTTTAATTATCATTTGCTGTGAGATAATACCTTGTAGTGCCATAAAAAATGGATTTAATTTTCGAGTGCTTGCAAAACCATCGCCAAAGCCAAGTTAGAGCGAAAGCTAGATAATTATTCTATAAATCAAACACACTGCCTCCTTTCTTTGAAATTTTTAATACTTGGCTATAATGATATCTGACGACCTTGAAACTCACATAAAAAGGATTTTCTTGCCAAGTGCTGTAAGGCAGCCACTGGAGTATTTCTTTCAGCCTGGTTCATTACTGCAGCCGCTGCAGCCATGCTGCCCTAACTATAGGACTCCAAGGGGTGTTACGTGTAAGTACAGCAGCAGCGTGCATGGACAGTGATGTGGGTACACAGGGAACAGCCGAGCACGGGTGTGAGCGTGAGCCCAACCTGAAAATGCTGCTAAATTAATGGTAACCCTGCGCAACTCTTCTAGGCCTGACAATGGAAATGGAACTCTGCAGTCATTCAGCAACTAATGTCAAGGCACAGCTGTTTTTTTCCTTTCCATGCCAGCGTAGTCTCTTAGTCTAGAAGTCTGGATTAACAAAGACAAACAGCGAAGAAAAGCTTTCACTTCAATGTACTGCTAAACCAACTTTGTTATGTTAAGACGGACAGTAACCACTGAAATTTAAATCAACTTTAAAGTCTTCAGTGATATCACAGTGGGATTCAGTTCACTTTGATATTCTGCACAGAAACATCTGGATAGGCAAGCCATTGAAGTCAATGTGTATTCTGACATATAAAAATGCTCTTACAAATTTTTGTCCAGATGTTTACACAGAGCACCCTGTAAATCTAGATGGTGCAGGCAAAACAGGCACAACATTTGGATTCCCAAATACTATCCAACTGGCTCCAGTGTGGCGGCTACACCAGTTGCAAATGTGGTCTTACCAAAATCAGCTGCTGTTTAAAGGCAACAAGCGTGCCAGAGAGGGTTTGCATGTAGCGTGTCAGAGGCAAACCCTGCCAAGGTGCCTCTCTAGGCAGCGTTATGCCCCAGTTACCAGTAATGCGCTAACAGCATCATGCAGCGCTGCTTCTAAAACCAAACTGGCTCCTAGGCTTTGAAGTCCTGTAAAAGCACCTGTTTCACAGCAGCACCTTGCTGCGCTGGCAGCAAGAGAACTCACAATGCACCTTAGTAAGAAAGGTCCCTAAGGAAGCAAAAGCACCACTCGCTTGTATCTTCTGAGAAGGGAAATGCAGCACCACACACTGTGAATTCAGTACCCTCTAAGTTGGTGGAAAGCGCTGAAGATGCTGGTGCTCACACGCATGGATGCACGCACAGGAACATACACACAGCCAGAGGGTCAGACCCACCCTTCCTGCCACCCCCTCTAAAGGAACATAAACACATATATATCTTCTTTGCCCGAAATGTGCTTGTCTGGCACTTATTGCCCATCAAGCTGCTGAACACTTATGAGGTAAAGACCAACCTTTTAAGATGATCACTGGTTCAGGCAGGCCCCTTCTAACAGGATTCTTCTAAAAATAAATCACATCAACACTTTGCATCATTATGGCACCTCTCCCTTGCCTTTTTCTGGAGATCATAAACTCCCTTTTGAATATTTATTGTAAAGAACCTTGGCCTGCTGGCAGGAAATAAAGCAGCATCTCCATTTCACTGATGAGGAAACCACCACGCAACCTGAACTCAGGCTTCATCTACTCAGCCTTATTCCCCAGTACTCTGCACAGAAAAAAAGCAGGAGTAAGTGGGAAGAATGAACTCCTGTCAGTGTGCTTTGGCATTCCAACACAGAACTAATATCCTGGGCTGCATCAAAAGGAGTGTGGCCAGGTTGAGAGAGGTGATACTTTCTGCCCCTCTACTCCACTTTTGTAAGACCCCCCCCTGCAGTCCTATGCCCAGCTCTGGGGCACCCAACGTTGGAAGGACATGGACCTGTTGGAGAGAATCCAGAGGAGGCCACAGAAATTATCAGAGGCTGAAGCATCTGTGCTATGGAGACAGGCTGAGAGAGTTGGGATTGTTCAGCCTGGAGAAGAGAAGGCTCTGGGGAGACCTTAGAGCAGCTCCCAGTGCCTAAAGGGGGATGACAAGGAAGCTGGAGAGGGGCTTTTTACAAGGGCAAGTAGTGACAGACAAGGGGGAATGGCTTTAACCTGAAAGAGAGGAGATTTAGACAAGACATTAGGCAGAATTTCTTTACTGTGAGGGTGCTGAGGCACTGGCACAGGGTGCCCAGAGAAGCTGTGGCTGCCCCATCCCTGGTAGTGTTCAAGGCTAGGTTGGATGGGGCTTGGAGCAACCTGGTGTAGCAGAGGGTGTCCCTGCCTGTGGCAGGGGGTTGGAAACGGATGATCCTGAAGGTCCCTTCCAACCCAAACCAGTCTGGGATTCTGTACTTCTAATTCTTAAAATTGGGGATATTATAGCCTGTCCTTCACAGAGTGACTTTGTTCAGACTTTAGACTTCTAGCAGTGAAGCAGCATCAAACACTTGTCCTAAATAGCCTCATCATGTCCCACCCGACCTCACATGCTGTGACAGTCCAGCTGCGAACACCTTTAGGGTGATTTCCCACTGCAAAGGTGGTTTTTTATTGATTTATTCCTAACTTAAAAAATATAAATAAAAAAATAGCAAGGCCAGTACTGGAATTCCAGTCATTAAAGCGTCAGCTCGGATTAAAGATCCAAAGGAAAATCCATACTGCATCTTCTGAACAAAGAAACAAATTTCGGCTCATCTGCCATGCACTCTAATTTTGAGATTACAGGACATACCTGAAAGCCTCAGAGTGCAGAGGAAGAAAAGACTTATTGTGAGATCTCTCCCTTGTCAGCGCCTGTCGGCTCTGAAGCCGGTGATTCCCTCCTGCCTGTCAAAATAACAGAGAATCCTCCAAATCTTTCTTAATTATTTTAAATAGCTCTTTATTGAAAACTTGAGGTTAAAACACGCTGAAAAGGATCAGTTCTCTAGAGTCTCGTGCTTCAGTATCTGGGGCTACTGAATGTTTCAGCTAACTGAGAGAAACTGTTCATTACAAGCCCTTAATGGTAAATATGAGTAAAAACAGTGCTCTGCACCTGTTTATGCCACAGTTAAATAACAGGACGCAGCAGAGTCCAGCGTCCAAAGAACACTGTCCTCTCCATTAAGCTGCCTGTAGGACCAGGACTTCAGCAGTATAGTACAGACAGTGCAATCCCCAGAAGATGGAATTAGAAGGGGTTATCGTTGCTGTTCTTGTTTTGGATGTCTGGCCGAGCTCTTTACTGAACGATTTAGGATGGTCCTTACAAAGCTTATAATTTTCTATTCAGCTCCACAGATTTTCCCATTACGGCTATCGAGCTCCTAAGTGGCTTGTTGGCATCTTTAAAAGTTATAGTCCTCCAGACGCAACATCTAAAAATGGAAAGCCAAGACGATGTGCAATACTGGTTCTAATTATGCAGGAGTTCATCTCTATGAATGACTGGATTTGTTTCCAAAAACACACCACAGAGCGACTTCACAGAGGAAGCGCTGGCAGAGCCCCATGTTGTCTAGGCATGCTGACCCAAAATGTGACCGTGCTTGGAGGAAAACTTAGTTCAGCAAATCCACGGAACAACTTTCATTGAAATAGAGAAGTGATTTACTTGCACTCAGAAGTCAGCTGTAGCTCAGTCCCCAGGAGTGGTAACACCACGACGTACCTGGATACTTCAATATTCTGGCTGTTCGCTAGTTCTTCTATTTGCCCTCATCTCAGGATCTCAAAATGTTTTGTTTCTCCTTTCTATAAATGAGAACTCCCAGAACAGGAGCAGGACACAAAGTAGAGGGCGAGAACCATAATTCTGTGTAGTGTGCTTTTGTAGGCTGAACTTTAGGGTGACATCCCACACTGCTACAGTCCAGGGTGGGTTTCCACTGACTGACAGCGGGTGCTGATTTTTGGGACTCAATGAGGACTAACTTCTGCAAAGAAGCAGTGCAGGAGTGGGAGCTGTGGAAGGGCAGGAAACTCCGCAAATGTTTTACCTATTGCAGTATTAATGTTCATTTTCTAAGAGAGAGAAAGGAGGAGACAGCAGCAAGAAACAGAAAAATGCACTGATAATTGTCTTTCAGGTTTGTTAACACAAAGCCCAACCAGGCCACCCCATGTTCACTTTGAGAAGGAGGACTGTGCTTGAGAGCAGGCAGGTGAAAGGGGATGTGTCACTCCGCAGATCTGCTCCTTCGCTGCGCTTGTACTTGTGCTGACTGCAGTAAAATCAAACTTTTCTATTACTTGCTCTTCTCAGCAAAAAAGTCAGCTAGAACAAGAGCACGGCTCCTCTGCACCTCTGCATCACCAGGCCCCTTTGAAGCAGGACTCCTCTCCTGAGCAAGAGGAAAATGCGAGCAGCACGCCATTAAGTTTAGAACCGCTGCTGGCTTCTTTTTAGGTGGCTTTCTTCCTTTTATAGGGTCGTTTAGGCATCTCCACTGGTCTTCAGCTGATGTTATACCAGATGAGGGTAACAATGTTCCCTTCAATAGGGCCGGACAGAGTCTTACCCACTTCCAACAGGACAAGGGGTAATGGTTTCAAACTAAAAGAGGGTAGGTTTAGATTGGATATAATAAAGCTTTTTACTGTGAGGGTGCTGAGGCCATGGCACAGGTTGCCCACAGAAGCTGTGGCTGCCCCATCCCTGTCAGTGTTCAAGGCCATGTTGGACGGGTCTTGGAGCAACCAGGTCTGGTGGAAGGTGTCCCTGCCCGTGGCAGGGGTTGGGACTGGATGATCTTGATGGTCCCTTCCAACACAAACCTTTCTATGGTTCTACGATTGCTCATGGCTGCACGTGGGACCCAGGCCCCAGCCTGATCATGCCAAATTGCTGTGTAAAGTCCCCCGCAAGCACATCTGCACCCATGCATACTTGCATGTACACCCAATTCTGCACTATTTACAAAGGACTTTCATCTGGGAACCACTGGCGCATGTGCATATCCTTCTTCTCCTGCCTGCCCCTGCCCTGACACACAAAGAACCTCACCTATGATTTCTGCAAAACTGCTTTTTCAAAACTCAAGGCCCATTTTGAGAACAAAGAGGCCCAACCAACCAAAGCAAACCGAAAACCTCGTTTTGAAGGAGAGCTCTCCTCAACCACGCAAAGCGAGCCTGTAGAAAACCAGTTTACAAACCTAAGTGCCAAACACTATCTAAGCAGCACATAGTGCAATTCTGAGCGTCATTTTCCATCCTGCTCCTAAGAGAGCCAGGGAAACCACATACCTGCTGATGGGGAATGCCTGACTGCTCACATCTGTTGTCCTAATGCATCATCGCAGCGTCAGGCACAGGAGCGATATCAGGACCAATCCTAACAGATGCAGATGGCATTTTTCAGCCTATTGATGGCTGCTCCCAGTGCTCAGCACCACACAGAATCATCCATTTTGCTTCTGTAGCATTCTTGCCCCGCTGGGCAGTGTCTGCCTGAACGCGCTACGTCTGCATGCGAGCTAATACATTATTTACACAAACTATTCAGGCATAGCAGCAAGGATATAAAACATTTATCAACAAAGGGACCAGTTTGTCATTTTAAAATAATTATGTTTCTTTAAAGAAACCAACAACTTCAGTTGTCTCAGAATTATTTATTAGGTCGTACAGGCTTGAAAGGACTCTCTCTTCTGGAGGGAAGAGTCTCCACTCCACATAATGCTGTAACCGTGAGAAATCTTGTACCTCAGCAAGGGAATCTCAAGCTTGCAGGTTTCATGGCCAGAACCCTGATGAGAAGCACAGGTCGGGTTGGATGTGTGGTGGCACCTTCTGCTGTGATCTGCCAGACACCAAAACACCTCAACTGAACTGCAGGGTTGCAGGGCAAGGAACTCCCCAGTGCATCTGCATTCTACTCTGCTATCAGTAGCTGGTGCACACTTACACTACACTTACACGTGGGAGCAACTCTACCAGCCCCAGCCCTTGGGGAGATACAGCCAGGCATCTCCTCCAGCCCCGGCACAAAAGCCCTTTGCTCTCTACTTGCTCCCTACCCTGCACTGCTTTTTTATGCCTCCTCCAGCAATTCAGGCATAAGGGCAAATGGAAAGGGAAAGGCATCGGCGTGCAAGTGCTCAGATCAGAGGGAGACCTGTGGTCTGGTGCTGTGCAGACTGCCAAGGAAAACAGGACTGTCCAGACAAAAGGGTTTACGAGGGGATGCCAGCAGCCATCAGATTAGCCGGAGGAACAACAATTCTTTTGGCCAAGTGCTAACAGCCAACAGATGGAGGGGAATGATGTTCACTGAGAAACAGGCCACGCAATGAGCATGTGCAGCATGCAACTGGGCTGCTTTTCTACACAGGTGTGCCAATTTTGATACTAGTTTTTAAATATTAAGTATTATTTTGCACTTCCCAGTGATAAGCACAGAGCAGGTACAAAGACATCCATAAGGAGGTTGCTGTATCAGGGTAGCTTCAGCTTCCCACCTCTTCTAACCCATAACCGCAACACCCTGCACTGGCGGGAGAACAGGCTGCATAGCCCCCAGCTGAGCCTGGGTTTTGTGTGCCGCGTCCCCAACGGGTATAAATGAGACCGTGAGCTCTCACTGCCAACTTGTGAGCAGCTGCTCTTGCCCAGCCCCCTGTCTCAGTCTCCAGATGGGCTGTGATACAGGCGTTTTCCTACAGCAGCGCCGCAAATCACATGCCAGACGTGTCAGCAATTTCTGCCGACATCGGAGGCTCAAAAGGTGCAGACCTGGAGCAGGTTTTGTGGAGCATCCTCAGGCAGCACACACATCCTTTACATACCGTTTAAGAGACTACAACATGCAGTAAACCAAAACGCTCTGTAATGCTTTGGCATCTGAAACAAGACCTTTTACCTTACAAAGAAGCAATTCCGCAAAGAATTTAGAGTGACATGCAGCTCAAGGCTCTTAGAGAAGAGCAAATGAACTTTTAGACACATCAAGCATTGTTGAATGTGCAGAGAAGAAATTGTCCCTGTGCACCTGGAGTCAGTGAGGCAGATACCAGAAAACATGCAGAGGTAATAAGTAATCCCACCCTTAAGAAAGATGCTGAATAACTGAAGACAGACAAAAGGGAACCGAAAAGTTATTGAAGGGACTGTAGTAAATACCCTTCTGAGAGAGACTTACAGACCTCAGCTTGTTCAGCTTATCAGAGAGAAGAGGAAGAAGCTGCTTGATCACAGCACGTAAGTGGCTCTACAGGGAGGAAAAGAAAAGGAACTGAGAGTTCTTCAACCTGCTGAAAAAGGGCACAACAAGCAACAAGAGGTGGAAGTTAAAAGTGAAATAAACATCAATAGGAACCTGTACTAACGCCTCCGCACCAAAGGTATTTTAACCACTTATAACCAAGCTGCCGCGAGAGAAAGTGGCTCCTCCTCCTCCATCAGTCGGAAGCAAGTGCTTTGCTGGAGGACACGCTGTAACGTGTCCTGGTTTACTGGATGCAGCACTGGAGTAAAGCGGGGGACACAGAGTGGGCTGCAGTGCGCAGATCAGAGACAGTAATCTCCTGCTCCATCTGGCCTCCCATATTCTGTAAAAGCTACTAGAATCTGGTGCTTTCTGATCATCCCCAGCACAAAACCTCGCCTCCAATATTCCATCATGCAAAATTCATCCTATCAGATTGTACTGAAATGCAGGGGGACACTAAAAGGGACAGCATCTTGTGAGAAGCAACCTACAGCAAACTACTAAAGTGACAATAAATTCTGTGAGACTAAACAGTAGCACACTGTACTCAGTAACAAATAACCTTCAGATCAACATGTTCAACTTATTCAATAATCATTTATCTGATAAACGGGACAGTTTAAAAAGTACCTATTGTCATAAAGAGATCATTTTATTTCTATAGATCTCAACTGGTTTAATACCTATAAAACTCTTTACAAGACTTTTCCACAAGGATGATTATCCCAAAGCACCAAGTGAAAAGGTTCACTCTTTGATTATAAATTTGGTAAATTTAATAGAAGCATCCATAAATTAGCAGGAAGAGGAGAAAGAAAGAAAGAAAATAAACAACCAACAAACCAAGAAATTACTATTCCTACGTGGAAATTTTTAAGGGATTTTTTTTAATGGATTACTGAAACCCTCCTGAGTTTATCTGCAGATACTGGAAACATGAGTGGATAACACTAGAAGCCTAGGGATTAGCAAAGTCATTACCACAATCGCATTTTCCTCATGCGGAATATTTTGCCCTCTCCTCCCTCCACCTTTCAGAGGTTTATGATCTCTGTCTGGCAATGCAGCCAGCTCTTCCACAAAACGCACCAAGTCCTCGATAATGCAGTTGGAAACATCGGCATTTATTATCTTTTGCAGGGAGCAGGCTTGTTTAAAACCGGTTTCTTATCACACATTAATATTCTGCGATGGGAGGTTTGCAGAAATGGAGAAAGGAGGAGAAATAAATTTGAAGGCAGCTCCTTGTCTGTTTCACCATCCCCCAGCTTCGCCTGCGTTAAGAGGGGAGGAAGGTCCAAGCGCTGCAGTCACACCTCACAAATACAGTTTGCTTGGTTTATACCTTGCTCTGCTTTGGGTTTCCTCGCTCTGCTGAGTAAATACATCACTGCCAGAACCCAAGCAGGAGAGGGGACGTGAGGTTTGTGCCTTGCCCGTACCTCAGCACCTCGAGCTGGCTGTGGTTTCCACAGGTGTCTCCCAGCTCTGGTCAGTTGGCACCGAGAGCAGCCCCAGACCTCACCTCACTCGCAGCATCCCTCACCCTCTTCTCCCTCCTTGGACTCACAGGTTCTGTGGTGACCTTTTCCATGGAGTTTTGAAGGGCAATGTAATTGCTGCCTCAGCAGATCCCCAAGAAATTCATGAGAGAGCTTTCGGCTCCAGTTTTGTGAGGAATTTGGAAAAAATTAAGCCTTTAAAGTGACACATGACCTTACTGTCTGTCCCAGCGCTGCCACAAATGTCAGAAGCCTCAGCAAACACTGCCTGAATCACAGATTTGATAAAAGCCCCATAGAGAAGCTATGGCAGATGATGTTAACCCGTTACTCTGTGGATTTTATCGCAGCCAGTAATTTTTGGGTCTCTCCTCAACCCTCTGACTCCTGAAAAATGTGCAAATGGGTTTTGCTTAAGGACACCAGCACAGTTACTGAATCACTGTGCATTTAAATGCATGCTGCAGGGAAATGTCCGTGTACATCCTCTGTGGCTGTTTATACTCATCTCAGTTGCAAACCAGCAGTCTCTTAGCCTCGGGTCTCAATGCACCTACACTCTTACTCGTTTGCAGGAACATAACTAATATACATGTGCTGCGTGTGGAGGAAAGGGCAGCTTCGGCTGGACCACAGGATATGCTGCTCCGCAGCATCCCTGGTGCGGAGGGGCAGTGCTGCTTCGCCAGTAATACAAACCAGATCCCACTAAAAGCTGGTACCTGTCTTGTCCAATTTGATTTCCAAGCAGCAGAGAACTCGGTAACCCCTGCTGTACGGAGAGAAAAGATGTGCCAAGGTCAGAGGGGCGCAGGCTCAGGAGACAGCCAGATGCTGCGTGGGAACAGGTGCTCCCTGCCTGTGAAGGGAGAGCTGGGCTCTGGGGTTAACTGGGATTGAAAGGCCAAACACCCACCAGAGCCATCCCTGTGGGCTGGCTGGGACCTGGCAGCGCTGGGTCCCCAGAGGACAGGACGCAGCCTGCAGGCATGACCCAGCCACGGAGGCTCTTACCCACACACAGCTGAGCCATGCTGCCCTCGGGCCAGCTCAGCCGCTCTCATGAATCAGTGCATGGAGGTCACCACACAGACAGGCTTCTGCATGTCCCAGCCTGCGGCAGCCCCAACAGAAGCTGTGCTCTGTTCCCAAAGGCATGCAGTAGCTGGCAGCAGTCCTGGGCCATGGACACGTGCCTGTGCCCAGGCGGCCACAGGGGCTGCTGCGGTGCCTTTTGCATCCCCTAACCTCAGCCTGGGCTTCACCCTCCGGCTGCAGAGTTGGAAAATCTGGCTGTAGTTTTCACATCTCAACAGCAATCAGGCTCTTACTTTGCTCCGTCTGCTGCTTAGAAAAACACGCCAAGGTCAAGGCAAGAACAGGATTTGAAGGCTCTTCATAGCAGCATCAGGGTCTCGGTGCCTAACAGAGGTTACATCAGCAGGAAGAACGCTTCTGCCTCTGACGTCTGTATCGTGACCCCAAACAGCCAGTACGGGCTGAGTTCTGTGCTCAGCCCGAGGACTGTTTGTAAAATGATCGGTGACGCACACAAATGGGCTCTTGTTTGTCTTACCCTACACTGCAAATATTGCTCTTAACGATGAGGATTTTTGCCAAGCGATTCCAAACACACCCAAAATGGGATTCGGGAGACAAAACTGCAAAGCCAAAGTAATGGGCTCACCGGCTGTCTTCCAAGAGGGATCACTGTCTTCCGATTTGGGCTTAGCCTGCAGGACTGTGTCGGCAGAGGTGAAAAAGAGATGCCAGTGATGTCACCTGCCCACCTCTGTGGCTGTTGGGATCAGCCCGGATTGCAGGGAGCCGTCGCACGGCTTTTAAGCTGAAAATCCTTTCCCACTCAGCTTCTGGAGCAACTCTAGTCCTTGAAATTTGAATTCCCTCACCTTCCAAACAAGATTTAATCAGAGATTGTTCCTGAAGGGGTTCAAGTTAATAATGAATACACAAGCGCAGGGTTTGGTAGCAGAATCTCTAACGACTTTTACCCATCAGTAAAAGTAAACTGGTGGTCATCACACGATTGTACCATGTCCCCAAATGGAGCAAACCTGAACTCATGCCTCTTTGAAAACGAAGTGTAAAAGGCTTGCAAGAGGAAGGCAAGTGAGCTACTCCCCATCCGAGCCCCCTCCTGAGGTCAGGTAGATGATGTTGGCCAGATTCTGCTCTCAGTTACTCTGGTGTGAATCTCAGTGGAGTTGCTCTGGATTTACACCGATGTAGCTGAGAATAAAACCTGCCCTGTCAGTTCTCCTTCTTCGGTGACCGTTCTTCTAAATCCTGGGCTCCATCTTAGATCTGCTTCTTCTTACGAGTTGCCTGACTTCACCGCGATGCCAGCTGGCACTCTCTGCTGATACGCCACTGCTTGCCCGGAGGATTTCTACGTGGCTTCATGGATACTTGTTAGTTGTTAACAAAACCAGCAGCTCGAGAGGCACCTCGCCTGTTCTAAGTGCAGCCATTTGGCTAACAGGTCCAAATGGCTCTGCCCGTGCCCCAGAAAGAAATCAGCAGCACCACGGAAATTGGAGTTTAATGCTCTGCATTTAAAGCTGAAGGGTTTTTAATCTTTGGTACCCGTGAAAGGCACACAACTGAGTGATAAAACCCTGTAAGAAACACTCATCCCCAAACTATCTGTGTGGCTTCTCCACACATCTGTTTCTCTGCTGTCCTCAAGAGATGTCTAAAATCTAATTAACCAATTAATTTGCAAATATATTCTAATTTATTCAAGGCAGATTTTCTTAGTGTTAAATTATCTGACAGTGAACCATACGCTGTACACAGGAACAGGACTTCATTAAAATACCAAAGGTTACACAAATGGAATAAAAATCATATTTGTACTACAGTCAGCACATCCTTCTATCCCCTAATGAGAAAATGTGTTTGTATTTCCTTATTTCTAATTTGTTTTTGCATGTTTGGTGTAAACCTGTGGTTAATACGTTCGCAACACCACACTACTACACCTAGTGTGGAAACACGAACATCCTGAGAGGTTTCCATGTCCATTTAACTTGAAACAGAACTTAAATACACAGATAATCCACCATCAGCACTGGTAAAAGTCTTCTCTCATCCCAAATGATGCCACAGCTCATTTGTTATTGAGAATTACATCTGTGTGGCACCAGTCACAGCTCCACTCAATGCTCTCGAAAGCACAGGAGGATCACAGAATCATACAATAGTCTGTGTTGGAAAGGAGCTTCAAAGGCCATCTAGTCCAACCCCCCTGCAATGAGCAGGGGCATCTTGAACTAGATCAGATGTGCTGTTGTACCCAGTAAAAACCACCCAATAACAACAATGAACACAGAAAACCTTTCCCTAGTTGCTAACTGTCCAAGTGTTTCATTATTCCCTGTTAGCACAAAGAAAAATGCTTTGTATACACTGCACACAGAATTACTTCTTGAAGACATTAAAACCAAACAGCTGTTTCCTTCACTTGACAAGCAACTTAGTGTTATAGCTCATTACATTCCAGTTGCACCGCAACCAATGAAGACCAAGTTACAGTTCCAGGTGTGTGTGTGCGTAAGGGACTGCTCCTGTTCTGAGAGGCACTGTGACTGTACCTGTAATGCATTAAGAAATGCCCTCAGCACACAAGGGATCAGAGGCTGAGCTAGGATGGCAGCCAGGGCTCTCGGTGCTGCAAGCCCCGGGCTGTAGAGCTGCACCGAGCCTGTTTCCATACCACAGGGGCTACGTGCTCACAGCAGCTCCATAAATCAAGCGCTGCTCATGGCCACGGGCGCTGCAGCAGCAAGAATCCATCAGCACCAGTGCTGAGCCCCAGGGAAAGGGGATGGAGCCATGGGGGGCACAGCAGCTCTCTGGGGTTTGACAGCCCCATGAGATGGTCCCAGAGTGGATCCCGAGTGCTGGCAGCACTCTTGTTAATGAAGAAGCGGCAGGACCAGAAGCTGTTCTGGGGCTGGGTAAACAAGGCTTGGAAGACCAGTAAATGGAAGTGAACGAACCCCGACCTCTTGGGGCACACTGGTGATTTTAAAATTACACTCTTCACATTTTCCTCCACTATTTTCAGTGGCAATATTTAAGGCAAATACATACGGAGGCAGAAGTGCCCTACCTGCCCAACTCGTTATGCCCAAAGTGTTTACTTTGAGCATGCACTGACCTGGAAGAGGGGATGACCTGCAAAGCAACCAACCCTGCGGGTGACTAGATGTATAGCCAGATGTACAGCAACCGTCAGAAGGGCAAGATAAGTGTGAAAGCAATGGGATGAAGGAAGAGGAAAGGGCCATTAGAGCTCAGTGGCAGGATATGAATGGGCAAGCAGTCCCAAACTCTCCCACAAGAGAATGTGGTCTGGGTCCAAATACAGCTAATGAGAGGGAGCAGAAACAGTTTCCCAAAAACAAAGCAAGTGTTTAAGTTGAGGGAGGAGACCGGAGCCAGTCTGATGGGGAATGCAAAACAATGAGCAGCCCAAGCAGGGAGAATTGGCACTCCCATTTGTTTTCAGCTGTACAATAAGAACAGCCAATAAAAAGAAGACGGATTTAAAGTGCTAAGAGAGTTTAATTTTTTTTAAGCCGCAGTTTGTAATTAAGACGTGGAACTAATTGTCCCTAAATATAATTGAGGCCAGGAACTTGTGGGAGATCAGAGAAAGGACAAGCAATAGACAATGTGACTATCACAGCTATGTTATATCCCACATGAAATGAGTGAGGGATGCTTAAACTCCACATCTGTGGTGTACCCTGGACCAGAGGTGAGGGAGAAACCGAGCCTTGGGGAGTTACTGTATAATCATCCCTTAGGGACTGCAACATCTTCACAGATCAGCACTGACCACAGCCAGAGACTGAAGGAGGCTGCCCACAGATGCCAGGGGGATCCCCATCAGGGGAACAGCTTCAGGAGATGCAGAGGGGAACACGGAGGAAAGTTGTGGCAGACTGAGGAGCAGAGATTGGGTCTGAGAGCAAACACCCAGGTCCAGGACCAGGAGCACAGTGAGCAGCTCTGGCAGTCAGGTGAACTGCTTGAGTTCCCTGTCACGGCCCATCACGTCAGGAGGACCTGTCTGCATGGCTCAATGTGACGATTATTCCTCAAAGAAAGCTTTCAAATTCATTTATTTTTGCTCATATTCCAACCAAAGCATTAAGCAGTGCAGCTATTTATTTACTTGCTGCAGCGGTCACCAACAGAGCTAGCTACCTACATCCACTGAGGTCTGAAAATGAAGCTCTTGCAACTTCACCAATAGACCACAAAAATCTCCTCATAAACACTCTCAATTATTTCCAGTCTTCGACCTGAAACCCGCCTGTTCGAGCTCGTGCTGACTGAACTATAAAATGCAGTCACACACCATCAGCTCGATGGGTGGGAGGAGCACTGGGTTCATGTTGGTTGTCTTGTGGGTCAATGCGGTTGTCAGTGTACGTGGGTACAGCCTTGTTCCCCTACAGAAAACTGATCAAATTAATTAAATTCATTAACTGAATTAACTGATTTCATTAAACATCTGAGACTCTTTCCTGCTTGTGCTGCGCCTGATTCTTCTGTCCTCAGTCTCCGGTTGAAGACCTTTGAACCTTTGAATAACAACAGAAGATTGCCTCCTCTCCCCAGCTTAGAAGAGAAGCTTTCTTGTCCTATAAGCTGTACATATTACCATACTCAGCTATAATGTACCACTTCAAACTGTGCAACCAGACAACACTCTCTCGTTCAGGTATTAATAAACTACAGATGCATCCGCCACTGACCAAAGATGCAAAGGCTGTGAAACACGAAAATGGTCGTTCGAAACCAGCCCCTATTTTAGTGACAGCTTAAGCTATTAAAATACACTCAGTATCACCTGACTTATTGTCAACCACAGTAAATTACTGTCCCGATACAGAGGATTGCAGCAGCAGAGCACAATTTCCTCTCGTTTTTCTTCTAAAGCAGATGACACTTTTTACCTCTCTCAAGCAGGGTCTACCACTGACAGTACATTTCGTATGCACTGAAATGGCAGTGTACGCTCTCAGATCTTCCTGACAAGCTTTAGCTTATTTAAGACTCGCTCAATATTTTCATTTCAGCTGTTGGGAGAGGAAAATAAGGTGGGAAGAAGTCTGAAATTGTCACACCACCAAAGGGCATTGCCTATAATCACGCAGCTGTGATTTAAAGCCAAGTGACAGTCTATAATTGAATTGTCTGGGCTGCCTATGGTTTATTTACTGAATTCAGACAGACTGCTGGGGAGGGGGTCAAAAGAGTGCAGATCTTTACTCATGTATAGGGCAAGCAGCAAGGGGCCCTGGCGCTCCAGGTAGCTCTGGTATTGAGGAACCTTTACATGTGTCGCGGCTTTCACATCAGCTTCAGTGGAGCAGCAGCAAAATATCACCATGTCGAGCAGAGCGGAAGATGCCCCATCAGCATGAGACCTGAGGAGAAGATGCAATTCCTTGCCTTGTCAAGAGACAAGGGCTTCACTAGGCTGAGAGGGCTGAGATATTTCCCATTCCCTCCCTACCCTCCTTTTCTCCTGGGCCTCTCTTATCCACACAGTACAGTCTCAAGATGGCCTCTTGGAAGCAGGAACAGCTTCTTTATCATACTTAGAGGTATCCCTGATTAAAACCAAATAACCATAACAAAGCATCCATCTGAACCCATCCTGCTATCCCAGAGCAGGGATGCACAAGGCTGTGGCATTCATGCCAGACCAAGCTCCCAGCAATGCACTCCTGTTGGAACAGACTCCAAACCCAAATAGGTAAAGGAATGCACGTGGTGGAAGTGAAGGACTGTGAATGCCTTTGCTACAGGGAGCTGATGCTCCAGCCCTGACCCCAGCCTCTCCATCAGGGCCATAAAGAACAATTTGGACATCTGTCCAAGGCAAAATAGGAAATAAGGGTCCAAGGCCACCAATGCACTTATCACCTAAGAGCTTGCACAGTCTGTTCATCTGCACCACCACAATGTGTTAATCATCAGCCCCTGCCAGCTGAGGTCTCTGCTTCTCAGGACTCACAGAACAAAAGAAACATGATGGTACCTCACACCACCAGCAAGCATGCAGCCCAGTACTTTAGATACAGCTACAATACTTATAGGCAAAACTGCAGACATACAGAAATGCTTCTTCAAACCTACTGGAATGGCTTTCACATACTTTGCCATGTGGGCTTTAGGGACACACCATCATCTGCCCTGTTTGCCCTGCCAATGAGCTAACACTATGCAGTTGTTAGGAGGGATGAGATCTCTTGTACCAACCAGAGTAGTAGGTAGGGAGAATCAACATACATATAAACACCCACAAGCACACCCAGATCCAGCCTACTCCCTTTCACTCAATCTGGGTCTGTTTGTGGCCAAGAAGCCCCATCCCCTCCTGGCACAGTGGATGCACTGCATGCTAGGAAAGAAGAAGGAAGTGGTAAGTCCTTGCCACTAAAAACGAGCTTTCAAGAGCCTTTGACAAACTATCTGCATATTTCTTTGTGCTTTACCCAACTCTAAAACCATACATCCATACACTGGACACTCCCCAGTGCTGATGTGAAAAGTGCTTTGAAACACCATGCTTTAACTATAGCGTTTTCTTGCCATTTTTTTCAGTTAAGGACACTTTACCTTCACCCACCATAGATACTTTGACTCATCATGCTAACCCGGGGACATCCAGCTGAACCAGCTGATACCTCCTGGTGAAATGAAGGGTGTAGAATTAATGAAGGATCAATTCTGGGACTTTGGGATGGCATTCACTAGTCCAATTCACTGTTCTCTCAGTAAAGCCCTAAGGAGAGGAAGGAAAACACCACGTTCTAAGTGGATGAAGCCTGAGTGTTACAGACTTGATGTTTGACTGTGGCAAAACTATGTCTGTGAGTGAGAAAAATTAATTAGGTCCCAGATCTGCAGGATTTTGCTCTTCAATTAGGAAACTCTTCCTACACAGTCTATTTTTAGGTATTTTTTATTCAAGATATCCGAAAATATCTCCATGTTTTAATTTGTCGGTGGGAAGCTTTTAGAGTAAAGATACTTGGTACTATGATAATGGTGACAGAAGAGGGGAATGGGTGAAGACTGCTGTCCCTGGAAATACAAACATATGGCTGGAGCCAGTGCAGCGGCAATGAGGGGCATGCTCGGCTTGGTCACTGCAGCAGTCTGGGTGCACCCTCATTAGCCACAGCTCATTTGTGCCTTATGATTACTTGCAGAGTAATTTCATGTACTTTGGGATAATAAACTACCCACAGTACTGCTTATCAGTTTCATTGAGAGGAAGTCCAAGCACCAGTCCTTTTGACCTGGCTTCACTGAGACAGGCATTATACTTTCAAGCCAAAGTCCAGAGCAGGCTTGGGGACATTCCTGCACAGGGATGCTCATGTCCCCCCAGAGGGGAGAGCAGACAAGGCTGCAGAGAGGGACGTGGCTTGAGTAGGGAAAGGGATATGGAGGGCTTTTTGTTTGCTTTTGAGACGAAAACCAAGGCAGCAGCCTCCCCACCGCTTTGGGAAGCTAGCAGGAGGATTTTCTGCATCAGTCCCTTAGCAGCAGATGCCTGATTTCATTTTTGTTTGGATCGCTTTTGAACAGACTGCAAGGTCACGTTCCAGCAGAGCCTCGGTGCCCTGGATTCAGTTCTCGGGCTGATGCCCAAAACTCTGAGGTTTTCATTTCCTACAAACATGTTTTGTGCATCCCCCTGAGTCCAGCCTTGCGCATCCATGGCATGCATCTCTGGGAGGAAATTATCTGTCCACACCAGAAGCATCATCTGTTGCATGCTTCCCCTTTCACACAGAGGGAAAATCTCACCCTAATTCCTTCCAACCCACCCAAACCCAAGTCTTTAACCCTTCAGAGTCACAATCTGCACATTCCCACACATCAACAGTCAGAAAATCCCCCCCTCGAAGATGTGCTCTTCAGTGCTCGACCAACCGCGCTTTGCTTGTGACCGGATGACTCTTCGGAGACACACGTGACATTTCATGCTGTCAGAGAGAAAAGAACTGCCCAAAAAAGGCTGCCTGAACAGCAACTTCTTGCCTTTTTGCTCGGCACCAATTAAAAACAATATCAGGAAGGAAAATTCCGGTGATGGAAATGCTGTCTCTGGCCTCTCCCTTGGCAAGATGATGAGCAGCAGACAGCAGTGTCGAACCACATGGCATCCCTTTGTCCAGGTTGAGGGGGATAAGCTCCCACAACAACTACTGAGACACCACACCTCCCAACACCATGCAAATCAGGCATGAGGGACTCGCTTCCATGCACCCAGCTGCAGAATGCCAGAATACCATCTGATATTCACCTATTTGCTTAACACAATGGGATTTAAAGGCCTAATCCTGAGGACCACTTGCAGTACTTACCAAAGCCAGTGCTTCCAATTACATTAAAGAGTAGGGAGAGCACCAGTAAGGTCGAAAATTACATGTTTGCTTAATTCCTATTAAAATAAATATGCAGATGGTGCCTATGTGCATAACTGGGCTGGAGTGTTTGCTCAGCTCTGCAACATGGCCACCAAGAGCACTGGAAAGGGGTTGGAGCCCTCGAGATCCTCAGGGAGCATAAAGCCATTGTCAGCACTCACAGCACAGCCCTGGGCCACCTCTCACCCTTGTGCTATCGCTTGCCTTAGTGCCACATCTGCCTCAAACCCAGATTCCAGGTATTCACCACAGAAAGAGGTGTGGGAGAGAGGGTGTGAGCAAACACAGTGCTGAGGAATGAATGAAACCGCGATTTATTTCACGCTGACATGGAGAAACTTTATTTATTTGGACTTTGGAGGCACATAATTTGGACACTAAGGGTGCCATGGAAGGTGGATCCATGCGTCCCCTGCAGCACTGTGGCCCAGAGCGGTGCTGGAGGAACGACACTAACCCAGCCAGAGCTTCCACAGTGCCCTCTCCCTTCTCAGAAAGGAAACATAAAGCCTGAAACCCTTTGAATAAGAATTTAAAGTCATCCCCCATACAGAGAGATACAAATAATACATTTCTGACATCATCTGGTCAGGACATCCTGTCTTGTCCAGTTTCGGACTGAATGCTGCTCACTAATTTAGGTTCCAGAGCTTCCACATTAACAGAGGAACACGCAGTCAGTGCTCTCTGTGCATGACCAGTCTCACTGCACCACCAGGGAGCCGCCTCCCAAGTGCACAGCCAACTGCCTGGCTCCAGGCTGCAGGCAATAACCCGCAGCAGACGCAAGGCATGTCGCTGCATCCGTGGAGTGCTGATGGCTGTTCTAGGAGCACATAAGAGGCTCTGCCATGTCACCACTCATTTGAAGAGGCTCCCAGTGATCCAAGCAGTTTTCCCTGTAAAGATGAGGACACAGTGCAACTCAAGAGCAGAAGTAGCGAATGTCTGATGGACCGGAGCAAATCCTGGCCCCAGCTAGTTTTAACCCGCCCCATTTTTGAAAGGTTATTTGTCAGGGTTTGCAGTGTGTTCAGAGACCTGGTCTTTATTCTACCATGCTGATGAACTCCGCTTTTGAACTTGCTGTGCTTTCGCCCATTACCACTCATAATGCTGCAGATTTTCAGACACTGACAGAAAATAAACCTGTATTTCAAGCAGGTTGCTGGAAAACAGAAAGCAATCAGGAATGAAGGCTGTGTGAGCAGAAGATGAGCTCCTTGGCTAAGCCCTGTTAGGGTCTGGATGAGTATCTACCTGGTTTGGCACCCTGCTAGCCAATGACACATGTTACATGGCAATGTCCCCCTGTAAAACAGCTAAACCATGAGCGCTCATCCTAAGCATCAGGGCAACAGAGCAGGATATGGCTCCTGCAGTGCAGGAGGTGGAGACCAAACATGCGGGAGGTGCAATGACATGTCCCTTTATCGACCACACATCAACCAGAGACGCAAGTCAACCATAGCCACAAGTCAACCAAGAGCTTCTGACCAGCTGTAGGCGATGGGCTGCAGCTCAGAAACACTCCCCAGTTTTCATGTGGGCAGGTTTTGGCTCACTGCCTAAACCACTTCCCATCTGCGATGGTGGCACCTGAACCACCCAGCTTGGGAGGGCAAAACTGTGCAACGGGGAGCAGAGGCTCAAAGGAGTCATTTTCCTTTCAGAAATACACTTCTCTTGTTTTGTATCAAACTTGAAAACAGCATCTCAGTAGGCTTCTGCTTACTTGAACAGAGGTTAATAAATTACTCTGCTTGAAAAATGTCCATATGTTTCAGACAGTGAGCTTCTGCTCAGAAGTTTCCTTAAAATCTGTTTTCGCACTGACAGAATAAAATCAACTGCTTTTCAACTTCTTCTTCCCCCCATGGCAACACCTCTCAGACACCAAATAAGCACCAAAACTTAACCATGGGCACAGATTTACTTTGGTGAACCCCTCGAAGCAGTGGGCACGTTTCCACCATGGAGCTATGCCTGGCAGAAGGACACCAAAGTGCTCTGAGCACCGTGTCCAACCCTGCTACCCACTCCTGGCACAGCCATCCACCTTCTCCTGCTGTGCTCTGGATGTGGCTATGGAGATGAAGCCCTGATGAGGCTGATGAGGAGGAAATCTGCCTTACATTCACTAAAACCGTGTTCCACAGTCAAAAGAAAAAGTGCTTTAAATTGAGGCGAGCATCTTCATTAAGCATGATTACTAAAAAACCCAACTATCCTTCCCTGATTAATTCCCTTCCAGGAGGCACTGCCCACTCACTCAAATCAACGGCTTTAGTGAAAGCGTTTGATTTCCGATTTTTTAATGCAAAATCAAATTGTCATTGTATTTGGTTTTAGTATTTTAAGTGGTGGAAAAAGCCTGGATTTCTGCTTAAAAAAGCTTCTGATTTAAAAACGAATTGAACTTTAACAGACAAGCAAAAGCTTAAAATCCAAATGGGGCCAATTCTCCTTCTTTCATTTCCTGTTTTCTTCTGTTTGAATTTTATCTCTGTTTCAGACTCTTCCCATATTTTTCATGATTTCATAACCATATTTTCCCATTAAAAATACGGTTCTTGTTACTGGAAGAACATCTCAAAATCGCAAGAGAGCAACTTACTGCCAAACACGACTGGAAAAATAATTATCCATGAGGCACTGTCACATGGAGTCAAGGTAAAACTCCTTCCCATGAAGAGGTTCAACACAAGATTTAGGGAATTCACTTAATAGAATAGAAAATCATATTTTTGCTATTTTTCCTCCTCACTTTTCAGTTATCCTAGGTGCCGTTTGTACTGCACCTTTGTAAAGCACCATGAGGCTTCAACTGTATGGCCCTAGAAGTTGTCATTTCGCAAACTGAGGAGCCTGAGTCCTTTAAGAGAATTATACCCTGAATATAATGCGCAAAGCCTGTGACTTGTGTGCAAACCATCATGGAGCAAACAGGAGATACTGCAGCTAATAATCGGTAAATAAAGGGAAAGTGGCTTTTTCGATTTCCCAATTAAGCAAGATAATACTTTCATCAATTATATTTTTATGTGACATTTTCCCAATATGGATGTAACACATGGCATTATGCTTCTTCGTTAACAGCTCAGAGAAAATCCATTTAATTGCCCCTGCCTTTGCAGAAAGTAACACGTGGCGTCTGTAAAACCATTCCCAACTCGTACGCACGACTGGTGTATTTCTGGAAGCCCAGCTCCGCTTTGCATCCTTTACTCACTAATTAGCAACTTGAAAATCCCAATCTGACACCACTCCTCAGCTCAGAGAATATCCTTCCCTCCAAAGCAAAGGCAGGATTGTCTCAGCCCCACAGAAGTCCCCAGGGAAAGGAATCTCTTTGCCGATGGGGCTGGTGAGAAGGAAATCTGTCCTACAGATCCCTGTGCTGATGGCCTGGGATTGCCAGTGTGCAGGAGGCTCTCCTGAATCAGAGTGATGGCATCTTGGCCAGTTTCCCACTGGGAAAGCTCCAGAGCAGGGTGGAGAGGCAGGTGGGAGAGGGCTGGTGAGGTTCACCCTTTGGGGGCAGTTGATGGCGGTTTGGTAAAACAGGGAAGAAACCTCAAAGCGCTGCTGCTGAAGGGCTGCAGCAGCATCAGGCATCTCATGCAGTCACTAATACATGCAGGTGATGAATGGAAAGGCAAGTGAAAAATCCTGCCCCAACTCAACCAGAAACCTGAGCTGCAGAGAACAGAAGTGAAGAAGAGCCCGTTCTGTCAGCCCTTCTCAAGGGTGCAAGAGGAGAAAGATTAGTCTACTTGTGGCTACAACCAGACCTTGTCATGATCCTCCATTCTGTTTCAGGACATTATAATAGAAACATATTCTTCATGTATTATTCCCAGAGCTGTTTGTCTCCCAGACACCCATTCTCCTCTGTGTAAGCAATATGGTTTATGGACTCAGCGCTTAGCAGCTGTTGGTAGAGCTCCCCATATGTCACAAAACACTTTATCCCTAAATTTCATCCTTCATATCCCTATTTCATTTAGGTCACTGCTTTGCAGCCAAGCACACAGTGGCAGATAGCTGCAACCTCATCCATCTCCCCCACCTGGGCTCTGAGCACACTGGCTGAACATGCTCATGGGTTTGATGATTACACCTTTATTTTAGTGCAGGATGAAGTGAATGAGTATCCCAGTTAGATCCCAAATCCTTGAGAAAAGTCTCTTAAATTTTTCAGAAGCCAGGAGAGCTGCTGAGCTGTTGGATGGTCCACTGAGAGTCTGCATGGTGGGCAAACAGCAGTGAGGCACCTTGCTCTATGTCCCACCATAGGCTGGGTGCCCCAAGGGAGCAGGCAGTCACCAGCAGCCAGCTCATAAGCCTTATGAAACCTCCCCTGAAAGCCTAGGGATGATGCTGAGGATCCCCCAGCCTCCTTTAGAATCATAGAATCATACAATAGCTTAGGTTGGAAGAGACCTTCAAAGGTCATCTAGTTCCACCCCCCTGCAATGAGCAGGGATATCTTCAGCTAGATCAGGTTGTTCAGAACCACATCCAGCCTGGCTTTGAATGTCTCCAGCGACTGAGCATTTAACACCTCTTGGACAACCTGTTCCAGTATTTTACCACCCTCACTGCAAAGAAGATTTTCCTCACATCCAGGCTGAATCTCTCCTCTTTCAGTTTAAAACCATCACCCCTCATCCTATCACAACAGGCCCTGCTAAAAAGTCTTTCAATCTTCACTGCTGTAATCTCATCAACTGCAAACCCATGAAATACGATGAGACAAAACTTTGGTAGCTTCTCCATGCTTCTCCAACAGGGATGCCAGAAGAGCAAATGCACGGGGAGCTGGCACCATGCTGGATGCTGCGCTGTTTGACCACAGATACCTCCTCACAAACACTGCCACTGCCTGATGCTTAAAGTTTCCCCCGCATGGAATATACTGTGCCAGGCTTATGGAAAATAAGCTGCCATGTACCTGCTTCTAGGTTTTAATTTCAATTGGGTGGGTGGTGAGAGAACAGTTCAGAAGCAGAGCCAAGACACAGAAACCAGAAACTTCCATGCCTCAAAGCTTTGTAAAGCGGCAAAAAAAGGAAAACCAAAACCTATTCTTCCCAAGGCAGGTTGCTTCCCCTAATTAGTGAGTCAGCTCTGCTAACAAAGATTACAACAGGGCATGAAAGCAGTGCTGAGGATGGGTGTATTTATGCAGGTCAGTGGGGGTTTTCCTAAACATTTTGATTACAACTTCAACTGCACTAAAACACATGCAAAACCCCTATCATTAAATTTAAACAGCCTGATGATATGCGGCCCCAGACTATGAGAAGTGCAAATAAATTGCTGTAATCTGCCACACTGTCACTTACTCCTGCTCCTCACCAGCCATAATTGACTAATAGGATAATAAGGTGGCAGCCACGAAGCTGAAGGCTCAACTCCATTGTTTTAAATGCCCTTGAGGAGAAAATACTCCAAGACAAGAAGACAAAAGTGGCTTGATCACAATCATCTCCCTTTACTCAACATATTTTAAATGCTCATCTGGACTCCTCAATTGCTTGGTGTAAAATGCGATGCCAACCTGGTCTGTCCTGCAGGGTGCCAATGTCCAAGCAGTGACCTTGTTCCAGAGAGCCCCCAGCATCACCCCTGACCTGCACTGCACTGTGCAAGCCCATAAAGCCACAGCAAGAAGCACCTTCTGGGGCTGAAGGGGTCAGTGAGAGGCCCCAAGCTTGGGCAGCCCAGGGAAATGCCCCCGAGAGGCCACCTTCACCTGATTTTGGGACCAGAGCATCAAGAGCTGTCCTGTCCCACGCAAGAGGTATCAGCGAGCAACCTCATACTCATTTCAGGAAGCAGAACATCACTGTGTGAAAAGGGTCCTGGTGAGCCAGGCCATGGTGTACTGATGACTGGGGCAGATTAGGGGGATCCACTCTTCAGTGCTGTTTAGAGAAGAGTATTTGAAGGGCTAAGAGCAAACACCACATTTTCCTAGCAGAGCAGAGGCCAATCTGGATTAGATATTGCCTTTTTGTTATCACAGCATTCCAAACCATCCCATAGTTGCCCTGCTGCTGGAACAAAGCTCACATAGAGACCTCATCCTATGTGTGTGGACACACAGAGAGCTGGACAACAGGAAACATCCTCATCGGCACTTACATCCTTACAGACAAAATCCCAGGGCAAGATAAGCCGATGTGATATGGCCACATGAGTACCACAGCAACCTTCACACCAGCAAAGTCTTTCACAGAGCTGAGCCGCTCTCTGGTGCAAATGGAAAGCCAGGGATGAAAAATGAGTAAGCAAACTGACCTCCAGGGTCGATTAGCATCTGTACTTCTGCAGTCACACGCGCTCCTCAAGGCAGCTCGGTGCAGGAGGGAAGGCTGGAATTGGTGCCAGCCCTCCACCTCCCGCAGCGTCCCTCCCTGCTGCTCCAGCCTGCGTCCCAGACAAGCGCTTTATTGTTTTTTCCCCTAGCCTTTGCCTTTCTCAGACATCAACAGCTTGTTCCTCCTCTTCCTTATCAGGAATAAAGAGGAACAGCAGGGCCGCTGTGCCGTGCTTCCCGCAGCAGGACTCCCGGCCACCAGCCAGCACCGTGCTGCGGGGTGGCCACTGCCGCAGCTTCATGTCATCCTGAACCCACATCCCTTGCCCTCAGCAGCCACAGGGATGCTGCAACCGAGAGCATAACTTCTCCATGGAGAGCACATGGCTTGCTCCAGCTCCTTCAGGCAGAGGGAGTCCAGCTGCCAGAGGAGAGGAGAGCCCTGCTCCACCAGGAGCATGGAAGAGAGAAAGAGTTTGCACAGGGATGAACTTCAGGAAAAAGGGATGGCAAGCCTCAAAGCAGCAATGCGGGTCCATGATCAACAGGGAAAGAGGCAAACCCAGATGACAGAAAAACCCAGACAGAAATAAGATTCCAGAGTCAGGGATGGGATTGCTCTGGAAGCACCCAGGGCCAAAAAACAGAATTAGGAACTACTAAAGGAGCTTTTTTTGTTTTTCTTTTAAGGACTTATTTCCCTTGATTTAAGAATAAGGATTATCTCTTAATTTGAGCCAGCACCTTTAACCCTACCAAAGGAGAGAGCTGGAAATGACTGCTGTTTATCCCTGATTCAGCCTGTTTACAGCAGGGCCTGTTAAAGCAATTAAGGGTCCTTAAAGATAAAATACTCCTGACCAGGATGCCATTAGGTCCATTTGAGCATGCAGTGTCAGCAAGCAAAAGAGTGTCTTTGACTCAGTGCTCTAAGGAAGTTCGAGCCTGGGCAATAACTTTTCTTTAATAATGCAAATTACAGAAAATAATGAGAACATTTGCATGCTGCCTCGACAAAGAGCGGCATTTCAAAGTCTCAGGCAGCAGCCTAGGCAATAAGAAATGTTCTTGTTCTCATATGTCAAACTGCTTTGCTTTTCCTCTTTTCCTGCTGACCGAAGGGTTTCACACTGGAAATACTAATCACGCTCGCGTCTGCCATAGCTCACCCTCTTGTTCTTACTGTCTATAGAAACCTGCAATTCACCCAAATCACCCTCAACCACTGCATTCACTACAGCGCATCTATATGCCCACACATGCTTTACCCAGGAACTCCTCCACACATCCACATGCATGAATCATCGCAGGATTCAAGGCAAAGGCTGAAACCTCCTAAGTGTTAAGCTAAAGAAGATGAATCCTCTTGCTTTCCTCCCTGCTGCCAAGTTCTTAGCTTTATGCTCCCATCCAATCATCAGATTAAAATGCGTGGTTTCCACAAACTTTGAACTCGAGCTTATTTGAGAGTCAGATTAGAAGCCAAGGGTGCCTTCCGCTGAGGCAGAGGCACTGCCTGGACAAGCTGAACAGTCATTAAGAAAACCTGAAAACAAAGAAGAAAAGCATTTTCCAAGGCCTCGACAGGAAGGTAAAACAACTGTAATAATAATATGTAAGCGAAAGGTGCAGGGGCACTAAACCAGTCCAAGAATACTGCTCCGGGCTAGCACATGCCATTTGAGAGAAAGCCCTTTTGACCAGCATATATGGGAAAATCAAGGTGCAAGATGCACAGTAGCACTATATGATTATATCTGGCATAAGGCTTCCCAGCACCATAACCCACACACCACAGAGGTCTCACCCAGAGCACATTCAAATGTGCTCAAAAGATCTCTAATAGGCTAAAACTTGGAGTGGCACTGACCCTGGGAGGGCAGCTGATATGCCCAAGTGCAGATGTCCATGGCTTTTTGGGTGTTCCAGGGTCTTTTGGCCAGCTTCCAGCAGCTGCTCCAAAAGGGTGCATGGGTCCACTGTGTCCCAAACCACATCCTGGTGGGAAGATGCCCTGGATACATCTCAACTGCTTGGGATGCCTGGATCCCTCTCCTGGGATCCTCACGGTGCTGATGGGGAAGCAAGAGTGCGCGAGAACCTTCAAACCCATCTGGTGCTGTGCTTTAGCTGTCCAGAGGGTAACAGCTCAGCCGTGATTGACACATGATACCCTCATTAAAACAGCATGGGGGCTCTGAGAAATCTTCCCTTTCAATTATATTTGTGGAAACCAGAATGATGCTGGAATGCTGAATACCTGAAGAAAATACAAATATGGGATGGTTGTCAAGCCACAACGGCCCACCACTGTCTCAGGGTTTACAAGCCAGGTAGTTCCTCACACTTACACCATCTACACACAACCAGATCTCTAAAAATTCACTGCTTGTTTTTCAGCAATCTCGCTGTATTTTTCCCTGTGACTCTTCTGATAAGGTGGATGTGAAGCTTCTTGAAAACGCTGTTAAAAAACTTAAGATTTCATATATAAACTGAAAAAAAGCAACGAGTAAGAAATAAAGGCTCCAGGTTTTCCATTTCATCTGTGCTATTTATTTACAATAGAAAGCTCCACATTACCTGCCAACTCTGGCTGCTTCGCAGGGCAGAAACGAATGAATAGCACTTTCTAGACCTAAGATAATGACAATGATCAGCTCAGAAGACAGTGTGGGAAATGACTTTGAGCAAAGTCCCGATTTGCTTTGTTACATGAGGAAAAAAACACTGAAAACCTGAAAGTATTCCGTTTTTCCTAATCTACACAAAACTTTATGATGGATAATGGGCTCTTCAAAATTATCCTAAACCATCTTTTGAATGAAAGGTCAGTTGCCTGTGTACAGAGCTATCTGAATGCACTTATGCTGATGTAACACACACTCTCCCACTACAGAGGAAAGGTTGCATTCAGGGAAAGCACTTATCAAGATTAAATTTACATTTTCTGAGATTGTCAAAAAGTGCTTTTCGTAAAGAACAACAGCAGAAGCCGCGCTCGCATTTAGAACCACTGCAAAAAGCACTTTCCGAAATAGGCTTTACTACTCCTGAAGCTGACAGAGCTTGAAAATCCACAAAGGGGCTCATTTACTGTTTGTGAAGAAACACGTTGATGGCTCTGAGATTAAAAACAATATAGAAATTAATTCAGAATGTAACTTCAGCGACAGAGAGGTTCATAGACCGAACTGCACACTTAGCTACATCCCTAAGGACCTTTCTATGCACGTATATGTACATCAGCATGCACAGAACACCTTTACTGTATTTATGCAGGTCTCAACACAGCAAAAATAGATGTCATATATGCGAGCTTGCACTTTTACATCAGAAATGCGTGCATGTTATACACTGGGGACACGCACACAAGAAATTCCTGAGATTGCAGGAAGAAGGGGTCCCAAGTTATACAAACCACAGTTTCAACACAAAACACCCGAAAATAAACCAATTCCCGTAAGGCTCAGCAGCCACCTCTGCTGCTTCACGAATCTACACTTTGAACTAGAACCAAACCCTGCAAAGCCTGATAAACCAACATCCGTAAACAATTTAATGCATTAACAGCTCTGCTCCTCTCTCCTTCAGTGCACACATCTGAGGGTTATATTCTCATTTCGGATAGCAGGGAAATTTATACCTATATCAGCACTTGTCAACAAAAAAAATACACTCTCTCAAGTTTAGTGCGTGAAGTTGGGTTTTGCAGACGACGTTAGCAAAGTCGTTTGCCAAATGGGTTGTTGCAACTCAAAATTCCTGACCACATGAAGAGAGTTATTGGGCAAATTAATCCTTCCTGGTCTGTGCTCCGAAATATCAACAATTTGTCTGTGTTAGTCTGCACTGAACCTTTTCCGGTGTCCTATGAGAAATAAGTCTGGTATGTGCAGTCTGGTTGCCAGAGAGCTAATATTTCTGCACCACAAAAACTACAACCTCGGTTATTGTTCCCTTTGAGTTCTCAGCAGAGACCTCAAAGACTGAATACGCCTCAAAAAAGAAATGCCTAAACGCTGGAAACGGCCTATTTTCAATTGCAGGGCTCACTGCCGTTGCCATCAATAGACCCAAGGTTTTCCTTCATCAACAAGGAGGAACCCAACGCTCAAGTGAAATGAAGGACTGAAGAGTTTGCTGTATTGCTGCTACCAGTTCTGGGACTACATTTACTTCCTAGAAATGTCAATAATTATCTATTATTGAAAAGAAGAAGCTAAAAGACATAACTTAAAAGCATTCTCATTTTGATTAATTTTTGCCACTCATAGGCAGTTACTCATTAAACATTTAGACTTGAAATAGGTGATGTGGGGAAATTACTATCACATTTGCAAAGGTCCAAAGCAAAGAGCTTTGGTGGAAAGCAAAGAGCTGCTGCCTTTTAAATTGCTTCATTTTTTGGCTAGAAAGTATTTCAGAAAGTGTAAAAAATCAGTGTCCTCCATTGACAGCTTCTTAGTTCACTGAGATGGGTTTACGTTTCCCTCTGATTTCTGAATGCATTGAAGATATTCTCCAGTGTCACTTTAAGAACTACATTACTTCAACGCCAAAACTAACAGTAATAAACCAAAAGACCAAGCTGGTATATTTGTTTCTATGCATATCCATATATATATATTTATCAAGCAAGAATACAGCACAGCATTCTTATCAGATAGATCTCTTTAGATCTAAAAATATTATTCCTCGAACACTCTTTCTTGGCGGAATTTGATTTACCTTGATGAATATTCCATAAAGGTGGATTCCCCCCCCCCCCCCCCTTTTCTGTCAAGGCAGAAAAGAATCAAAGTGATTAAAGCACATGAATAGCCTCCTCCTGACTCACAATAAAAGCTGATCATTCCCACAAACTTCCCTACTCGCAAACAGCATGCTGCTCTTTCCAGCCCGCATGAAACTCTACCTTCGTCTTCAGCAAGGAGCTGACACTGACCTCCAATAATAGCAAATCTAACACTTGAAAGTAATGGAAAATGAAAGCAGAGCATTTGAGAATGAAGATGAAACCTACAGTGTCTGATGATGGTGGCCCAGGGCTGGAAGCACGATGGGCTGGAATACTACTGCTGGGGCTGCTTTTACAGCATCAGGATTGTATCACTGCAGCATCACCTTTAAGGTAGGCTGCCCATGAACTTACTATCAGGAGCTAACTCAGGAGCTATCTCCTGAGCAATTCTACTGGTCAGGCACTGACATGGGTAGAAGGTATTTAAGATCAACCGTGTTGTTGTGCTGCTATCAGCTATTTAATACAGCATCTAGCTGAAATCTGGCAGGGGTATTCTGTGGGAAGGATCACATCTGCTTCTTTCCATGGTGGTCTGACATCTCAAGATGATAAATCCGACCTCCCTTCTCCCCTTCCTTCTCCTTCCTTGAAGAGCCAGCATGCCAGAAATCAAGGCTGACCAGCTCAGGTTTATTCTGCTATTCATCAAACAAAACCTCAGCTCAAATGAAAGGAAATTCAGGAAGGACAGAAGTGATGTGTTCACAAAAGTTGCTCATCTGGTGAGCACATACGAAAACAAACGAGTAAAAAAGTAGCACTTGTGGGACAGTGCTGTGAGCTCCAAGCTTATGCACCATGGAAGCAATTCAAAATCATACCAAAGATAATATCTGGTGCCAAACAGCGACTACCACAGACCTACTGTGCACTCCAAAACTGCTCGCACACATGACTATCCTGTATTAATATTATCTTGCCTCTGAACAAAAACACATAATTAAGGCTCCCAGCATCCTGCACGAGCCCCAAAACATAGTAATTCCAGGGAGAATTATCTCTATAAACATTCATAACTAGAAACTGAAGCAATGTAAAGATTGAGCCCAACCAATTAAACTGCATTTATCTGCAATTCTGCATGGAGCTGAGAAGTCAGACCCTAAACCTCTGCCATCAATTTAGAACAGGAATTCCTTGCCTGCTACGGAAATAATAGTTAATTTATAGCTGGGGAAAACAAAGTCGGCAGGTTTAGTAACTCCTCCAAGGCTGCGGAGAGTCAGTGGCTGGTCAGGAACCAGCTGGTGGAACCTAATCCTCTCCCTGCTCTGACTCAACAATGGGTCCACCTACCCCAGCGAGCACACGCAGGGCTAGAAAAGCTGTTCTCCCAAAGCTGGCTAATCGTATCGTATTCCCCCTGAGAAAAAACAAAAATACATATTTTGAGCCCTTTCTGATGACAAACTCCTCCCTGCAAGCTCACTACGATGACTGCTAAAGAGCAAAAGTAGGGGGAAAAAGCCCTCCCCAAAACCAGTATCAAAGATTACAGTCGATAAACTTAATCCCAGGATGATTTTAAAGCTTATATACATGTACATATGATGCTTTCAAAAAAAACTTTGGAAAACCTCTTGGCAAAGGGTGCTTCCCTTGTCTCTTATGTGTGCCCATCCAATATATCCAGTAATATCTGCCCCCCTGGAGACCGGTGCTGCTGGAAACAGCCAGCGACCAGAGGTGAATTTTTTATTACTTAGAGCACAAAGCATCCTGGCTTGTCCCTCATTAGGGCATCTCCGGGCAGTTTGGCTGGGCTAAGCACAGAGCCATGGAGGCAGCAGACACCCTGCGACAAGGCTGTTGAGGAGGAAGCAGATCGCTCCCGCTCCAGGAAAGCTTCTCCAACCAGGACATGGCAAGTTTGATAAACAGCAGTTTCTCCGGGTGGATAAAGGCGATCCCAGTGCATTGCTGGCTCTGGTTGTCTGACGAGGCTCCTGAAATCTGAGCCTGCAGCAACAAACCCCATCCATTCTAGCCAGGCTGTTTCTTTTAAATCGTCGGGGAGGGAGAGAGCGCCAGGGAAGGCAGGCAGGGAAAATCATCAGGAAAGCAAGCAAACGGAGATGAAAAGAGCGTGAGAGTGGATATTAGAGATTCATATATTTAAATGTAACCCTATTGTATCTGCTACACCAGCGCACAGGGTCTCAATATGAAGATTAAAAATAGCTTAGACTATGGAAATGAACCTTGTGGGCAGGCACATCGGGAAATACACAGCACCAGCAGTGACCAAACTTGAGCAGTTTTTTTTCCTCATTGCAAAACGCTCCCAGCATAGAAAACCTAACCCCTCCAGATGATCCCCAAACCCTGGGAAGTCAGCTGCACATCCCCAGACGTGATTGAGAAGAGAAAGAACATATAAGGCCTGCAAAATCATCGCTGTGTATCCTTCCCCTATGATACGCGCAGATAAGCAAGGCTCCTTCCCCAGGACAAGCTGTGGGGAGCTGTGTCCGTCCCCACGCTCACGTGCCAGAGTTTCCTCTGTTTTCATTTCTTCTTCTCATTTTTCACTGCTTGTTCTCCTGGGAAGACAGCTCAGACAGCGTCTGGCCTTACCCAGAGACAAACCTCCCTGTTCTTGTCAAAAGCAGTGCTGGAAGAATGGCAGCGCAGCATTTCAACTCTTCCTCTTAAAAACGGATTAGAGAATGGCAGCACAGCGTTAGCACGGGTTATGCACAACTCACTGACAATACCCACATCCTTCCAGAGCATCTGGCATTTCATTTAAGTGCCAGCCAAAACATGCTTATTTGCAATTCCTAGCAGGAGAATATCAAATGATACGTGCAAGATGGTAACACGCCACATAGAATTTAGGGAAGTTTTGAAATCCAAACTGACCACCGATTTTGAATTGACTCCTTGGGAAGCTCGGTGTTGACGCCTATTGCTGCTTCTGCCAGGCACAGGAAGCTTTGCTCCTCAGCCATCCCTTTTAAACACTGTGCTTTGGATTCAGCTGCACTGCATCTGCCTGAAGATCAAAACATGCTCTTCAGAAATTACAAACCCCTGAATTAAGTAAATAAATGCATCAGCTGAGGCTGGAAGCCTCTAGGAAGTACGCCCCAGAGTGAGTGAACAAGCAGCGAAGTCAGAAATAAAGCCGATCCCTAGATTCAGATCTCTTTTAAACTGGAAGCATTTTCAAGGCTGTGAAGAAGCTCAGCCACTGGGGCGCAAAACCAAGTGTCTATTTCTTTAAATGGCTTTAAAAGGTAACTTCAGACACCAGAGCCCAGCACTGTTCGAGTATTTTCAGAAGACTTGCTGAAAACTCATCAGTATGCCTTTTATACGCTAGACTGTAGCCCAATACGGAGGCAATAGCCATAGGTACCTCATTTGCATTTTTATGCAGACATTTACATGAATAAATGAAGTGTTTTGTACGTCTGGATTCCCATTTAGACACAAATCCCTCTTTCCGAGAGCACATTTTCAGACGCATGCTGCAAACGGAGCCCTTAAACAACGCCTTGCTGAAGCAGCCTTTCCCCATTGAGGCAGTGAGCTTGCAGTTTTAAACTCACTTTTCCTCTGTGTCTCTGGAGCTGTGCAAGACCCTCTGAGTATTTTACGGTCCTCTGAGCATGCCTGTTTACCCATGGCAACGCTGCAGCTTACAGCAAATCCACTCCTTTGCAAATGACCCTCTTAGCACCACATTTTGGAATTTGCTCCATCATTTCCAGGGAATTGTAACATCAACCAGGTTGGAGAAGACCTTTAACATCATCAGGTCCAACCATTACCCCAGGACTGCCAAGACCACCACTAAACCATGTCACTGAGGGCCTTATCTACACATCTTTTAAATACCTCCAGGGATGGTGACTCCAGCACTGCCCTGGGCAGCCTGTTCCAATGCCTGAGCACCCTCTCAGGGAAGAAATATTTCCTAATATCCAGACTAAACCTCCCCTGGAAAAGCTTGAGGCCATTTCCTCTCATCCTATCACTTGTTACCTGGGAGAAGAGACTGACACCCACCTCACTATAACCTCCTTTCAGGCAGTTGTAGAGAGCAATAAGGTCGCCTTGAGCCTTCTCTTCTCCAGACTAAACCCCTCCAGGTCCCTTAGCCGTTCCCCATCACACTGTGCTCCAGACCCTTCACCAGCTCCATTGCCCTTCTCTGGTCCCATTCCAGCACCTCAATGCCTCTCTTGCAGTGAGGGGCCCAGAACTGAACACAGGATTCGAGGTGCAGCCTCATCAGTGCCCAGTACAGAGGGATGATCACTGCACTGGCCCTGCTGGCCATGCTATTGCTGACGCATCCAGGATGCTGTCGGCCTTTTTGGCTGCCTGGGCACAAGCTGCTCATGTTCAGCTCCATCAATCAGCACCCCCAGGTCCTTTTCCACAGAGCAGCTTTCCAGCCACCCTTCCCCAAGCCTGTAGCGTTCCATGGGGTTGTTGTGGCCCAAGTGCAGGACTCGGCACTTTGCCTTGTTGAACATCATACCACTGGCCACAGCCCATTGATACAGCCTGTCCAGATCCCCCCTGCAGAGCCTTCCTATCGCCCCACAGATCAACACTCCCAGCCAACTTGGTGAGCCCACAAATTTACTGAGGGTGCACTCAATCTCCTCATCCAGATCATCATGAAGATATTAAACAACATGGCCCTAACACTGAGCCCTGAAGGACACCACTGGTGACTGGTTGCCAAGTAGATGTGATGCCATTTACCACCACTCAGCCATTCAGCCAGTTTCCAACCCAGCAAAAAGTACACCTATCCAGGCCATTAGCAGCCAATTTTTCCAGGAGAACACTATGGGAGACAGTGTCAAATGTTTTACTTAAGTCTAAATAGATGATGTCCACAGCCTTTACCTCATCAACTAGGTGGGCTGATGGAAGGTACAGTGAGACCTACAGAAGCAGCCGGGCACGTGCATCCTGCACCTTTTTAGCTCACTGGAAATGTAAACAATTTAAAAAAAACAATGGAAATGGGGAAAAAAAATGGACAATGAGGAAAAAAAAGTCATTAAGCAAAAGACTCAGTCTCCCTGCAGGAAGGCTCCTTCAGCTGCAGCTTCCCCCGGATAGATGGAGATGAGGAATTACCAGGGACTTTCACACCCTAATCAGTCCCTGGGGAAGTGTGTCCAACAGCAGCAGATGGGGGCTGTGGTCCTAGGTCTGCTCTGAATTTCCTGTGGGACTGGGCGAGTTATTTAACACTTGCAGAGCTTCAGCATTTCATTAATTCATCAGTGGGTCAGGTCACAGTTTAACACCAGTTCCGGTTTCTAAAAGCAGTGTGCTCGGTTCAGAGCTCAGTTGCACACACTCTACTCACCATGAGACAAAAAGAGAGAGAAATCCTTTATAAAACGCCTTTATGAAAAGAAACTACTATTCAAACTGCCCCCCACTGCAGCACCGCCTTTCCCTAAATCCTGTGAAGTGCTATGACGAGCTGTTTGCTTCCATCCCCAAGGAATTCCTCTTAAAAACTCTGCAGCTCAGTTGCAATGTCTTTGTTTCCAGCCTTGGGAAAGCCGGGTTTCCTGAAGGACACTGGAACCTCTGCTCTGCTGAGCCCTGCAGTACACCTGCACCCGGGAAACGTGGCTGGTGGAACACAGGGCTGCAGCCCATGAAAGCCAAGGACAGCCTGGAAAACCACCCCAAAGTCCACAATTCCCTTAGGGCACGTGTGTTTTTCCCGTCAAGTTGAATCCCCCTGTTTGCGGCCTCTGAGACTAAAGCTAAAATAAACCCCTACAAGGCGTCTAAGCTATTCCATTATTTTAAAAGGCTCAGGCATTAACCTATTCGGTGAACAACCGTCCTTAGGCATGAAAACAGCAGATGAATTGTTATTTTACACAAGGTCTGTACTGAAGGCAAAAAATCCCTAGCGGAAAAGAAGACTGCAGAGAGCCTGGCTTTGGAGATACAGCAGCAGAGGGTAAGACTACTACTCTGCCATAGAAAGACACCACAAAATACTTAGACCCATACCCTCAAGTCCTTCCTGTAATAGCTCCTTACCTGAAGACACTGCTTAGAGTGTGCTGGACCACTCTGAATCTAGGATTGAACACTGTGCTTCCCAGCTATCAAGTAAAAACCTGCTGGAGCATCTGCCAGCCCCACCAACCCTCCTTCCTCCTTGAGCCACTAAAAGACCCTGCTCTACCACTGGAGCTTCAAAGCCTGGGTTTCCCTCTCATAAAAAACCTAAGGTTGAAGTCTCCAAAGTTGTTCAATGTCTAAGGCCTTGGTTTTTCCCCAAGGGACTGGTAGGGCGCTTCACCTCCAGCCTGCCCTCAGCTCATCATTAGCTTTCTCTTTTCATCTCCTCCCGCTGTGCTCTGAGCTGGCTGCAGGCTAATTGAAAAAACAGCCCCAAAATTGCTTGCATGGCACAACGCTAGCATCAGACCATCACACCTCTCCTGTGAGGTACGGCAGAACATACCCTCAAGCTCAATCTCAGATGAAGGATACGCTGCCAATGGTCCCCAGTAGGCTCCAAGGCTATGCTGGCAGCCACAAAAGGGAGCGTGCCTCAGCAGCGATGAAGGGAGCATTTTCAATCTTGTGAACTCAATCATATTAAGCTTAACAAAATGAAAAACGCACCTTTTGTCCATCAAACAATGGTGCTGGACCATCTGAAGCTGCTGTCTCAGCTCCTTCAGAGTTACTTGTGTTAGTATGTGTGTACAGTACGCCTGGACTCCTTTCTCTACACCCTCAGTGTGCACATGTGGTACCTGAAGCACCTCTCCTTCTCCTGCCATTAAGATGGGTGAAGGAGCCTGCCTGCACCGTACCAGGCCATGATGCAATTCAGCTGCTGTTTGCAACAGACGGATTTCTGGAGGAATGCAGCACTTCCATTAACTGCCTGGTAACTGAAAGCCACACAACTCAAAAGCTGTTTTCCTACTTGGCTCTTCCGTGGAGTGGAAATTTCTACAACAAAGGTAAAATCATCAACCACACCAGGAGTTACTGCAGCACAGAGACTTGTGCTCTGGCTTTTTGAGTCTGTAATTCCAGGGAGCCTTGTGCAGGGTGCTGGGACAAAGCTGGCACGGAGGGAGAGACCTAGCAATGCAGAGAGGAGCCTTGCAGCCACTGCTTTTCAGCCTGGTTCATTCATGGCCTATCCATAAAGGCTAAGATTCTTATTTCCCTGCAAAGTATCTGGAAGAAACCCCAGAGCTGCAGAGAAACCCTCCTGAGGCACTAGGGATGTGGTTTTCCTGGTCAGAAGAGTCTGCATGAGCTGCTCATGCTTTACCCCAAAGACTGGATGGAGTGTTTCACATGGCTGAAGACTGTGCAGCCCTACATTGCTAACACAAAAAATACCGATGCTATTGAACATACTAATAGCGTGTTTATGCGCTGGAAAACAACTAAGGCTGCCAAAATGCTCCTGTGGAGAAGGAAGATGGGGTTTGTAGGTCCAGTAATGCCAAGTAATTTTAAGTCCTCACTGAAAAAATGCCTCCTCTTAGCAAAATCCAGGAAAAGTGCCTTCAGATGTTTGGCGTTAGCCACCAGGAGGCAGGCAAATCTAAACAAGTTCACGTAGACACAAAATTAAAGCCGACAGCCATACCGCTCATCCGCAAGCAAACAATATGACCAAAGGGAAGCGGCGAAACGGTCCCCGATTGTCAGGCCAAGCTTCATTGTGAGCAGAAATCCTTCCCAAAGAAAGACATTGAGAACTGATGGAAACCGATGACACGGTCTGCCACTGCAGGGGGCATCGTGTGCTTAGCCTGGTGCCTCTGCTCCTCGAGCACTTTGTGGCCAGTGACCCTCCAATCCCGAGTGAACTTTCCAAGCATAGCCCAAGAAGAGGAAGGCACACCAGCAATGCTGTCCTATCCCAGTCTAGAAGGCAGAGGAGGAAGGAGACAACCTGCCCCTCGTCCTCCACGCCCTCCTGCAGAAGGGGGTTACCACTAAGGGCTGGCCTGTGAGCATGAACACCCAAAAAGTCCTTTAAAATGTCTACTTATAATTAAGAAAACACCATGGACTATGGTGTGTAAATCACAGGTATCTGCGCAGGCTGTGAGGAGGCATTTCAAGGTAGCTGAGTTATCTCGACACAAAGGAGTTATTTATACATAAATTACAGTAACTTTGCCCATGCTAACGAGGCTGTCATCCCCCCTGTGATTTACTGTGATCTGGTAATGGAAAAGCTTCATTTCCCTGACACCGGAGTGGGGATAGAACCGGTAATTCCCAAACCGCAGGCGCTTCCCCTGATGGAGGTGGTGCTGAACCCTGGGTGCATTGGCAGGTCAGGGGGGTCCCACTGCCTGCCCCAGCCTGGGGAGGATGCCCCAGATGCTGGTGTGTCACAGCCAGAGGTGCTGCCCTCACCTAGCAACCGCCTCGGAGGAAATCACATCAATACAGCAGTAATTAAAACAGGGGAGATGGGGTCTGAGGCTGAAAGCTGAGCAGGAAAATTAAAACGTGGCTGAAGCGAATTCTTTCATAATAAAGGCATGAAGAGTTAGCCTCATTAGGCATTGCCTTAATCAATGAGGTGCCTTTTCATCCACCTTCTACATCAGCCTTCCAGTCTTTCTCCCACCAGGCTTGCTCTGGCCACCACCCATAGCAGCAGTCCCCTAAGCTAAGCAGGGGAGGGACAGTGAGGAGAAGTGCCAGTGCAGGGCACAGCCCGGCTGTGATTTGGAGGTGCAATGACAGCTCCAGCCCCAACTCCAATAGGCACCCTTCCTTTCACCCCTGCAACAACACTGCAGTTTTCCTTCCCAGACACAGCTCCCACTCAGATATGAATCTGCACCTTGGTCCTTCTACTTTTTTCCCTGCTCATGAGGCAGTACAAAGATATTTATCCCGGTTTCAAAGCAGCAGTCGTGCTGTGCAAGCCTAAAATTTCCTGTGTGGCAGTGTGCTGGCCCTTGGTGAATGTACAAACTCAGCCAAAACTACAAGAGTCAGTGTGAAGTCTGCATTTATGCTAAGTGGGAACTCTGCCTTAAGTAAAATACCTGATGGGGAAAGTACTGGGACCAAGTCACAGCAATGAGTTGAAACACTGAGTTTTCTCCAGCTGGATCTTCACACGGAGCAAAACGCTATACACCCCACCTAGCATGGAGAGACGTGGACCAGGAGGAGCCCAGATCCATGCAACAGCACAGGACTGGCTCTGACAGCAGCAGCCCTTTTGGATGAGGAGGCTGTAGCATCCGTGGCCACCGTGCTGCTCAGCCAGCAGCCCCCTCCTAGGCAAAGGCCACCCATCCAGCAGGAAAACAAGGAGGATAAAACCAAAAGAGGAAATAAAGCCCACAGTGCCTCCCTAACCATCCACATGAACTCTTCACAGTTTCCAACCTTTCCCCACATTTAATGCAAAAAATAGTTTGCTGCTATGTTGGCAATTATAAAGGACCCTTAAATCCCTGTTAGAAAGGAAAATGCTCCCTCATGCTCAGCAGGGCTATCCTACTGAAGAAGATAATCCGTTTAGGAATGACTGTAACTGTTCTTGGAGAGAAAACAGAAATCCGCTTCACAGACTTACACCTCATTCTCAAAACTCCTAAGTTTTGAGAACATAGGCGGCTACCTAGCAGCAACAAGGCTGCTACCCCTTTTCTTCACTGTAGGAACCAGGAGTCTTGCTTGAACATGCAGAAAAAGGAGAGGGAAAAGGCAAAGTGAAAAGAAACCCTCCTCAGTTCAAAGAGAACTATCTAATTCTGATCTTCTGTGAGTGAACTTAAAAGAAATCAGGCAAATTATTTCACACTTCTTTATTTCTCCAAACTGTGACCGGGCAGTGTAAATGCTAAGGCCAGCTACCAGTGATGGACATGGACAAGAAAAAGGAGTAGTTTTCCCCGGAGAGCTGGCTGCTTTTCTAGTAGTACTTAGGAAGCCACTCTTGACCAGAAGCTCACCAGGGTATTTCTTGGCTGGCAAAGCTGCTGCAAAGTGAACTGGAATAATGCTAAATGAGGGGGAATCCCTTTGGTTGCAGTGCTAAAAGAAGCTAAAAGTAAATTATCTATTTACACCTTCATGCAACAGCCTCTCAAATCAACTGAGCACAAAGGTAATCAGCGTTTGCCAGCGATCGCTGTGTTGCACGGCTCACGGCAACCTCACGTTGGCCTCATGGGTTATATCATACGCTTCAGAGAAAAAATAATTATCACCGCAAGCCTAAACAAGTCGAACAAACAGGAGCTCTGACCTAGCGCTGCAGTGCTGTCCAGCAGGTTTATGGAAACAGAGCCCGTCTTCCTGCCCTACCTCGGAGGCACAGAAAAGGAGGACAAAATGCACAGAGGTAATTAGATACATGACATTTAGCACACAAAGCAGAGGGACGAGCGATTCAAGAAGCAAACACCTCCAGCCAGTAGACTAGCAGCAAACCACACATCTTCCTAGTTTGCTTGTTGCAGCACTCATGACCTTATCATGACAGGGACATCTTGAAAGGGCTGGCTCTCCACAGCCAAAATTTAGTGGGAAGCCTACATGAACATTGGGACTTCACATTTTTCTTTCCGATGCACATATGGCTGCGGAGACAAGAAACCCCATCGACAGCACTGAAGTGCTTGAGGGGCAAGAATTAACGGGGAAATAATGAGAAGCAGTGGGTCAGACAAGAGATAAGCAGAGCACAACACACATTTCACATGGGCAGCGTAGGCACAGGAGCTTCAGAGAGCTTGCCTCCTTTTCAGCTCTGCTCTTCCAGCTCACTTCAGGGTGCGAAGAGCCCAGCAGTGTCTTTCTTCTCCATGGGCTAACTTCTACATCCACAAAATGGAAAGGGGGGCACCCATCTCCTTTGTAAAACTCTTTGAGATTTACAACCACAAAGCACTCTGTAAGGTTTTTACTAAGCTGTGCACAGGTGACAAATGCATGGTTTACAAAGGATTTTCTGAAATGAGCTCTCCCTGTTGTTCTTAGTACACTCCATGCAGGGTGGGGAGTGACTAATTAGATTATAGCCTTTCAGAAAAGGGCCTGGTGATTACAGTGAATCACAAATGCAGCACAAGCCAGGATACATCCTCCTGTTGGGGAAAAAAACCCAAACGCCACCCAGCCTGGAAAGCAGAGACAGGAGCACAGGCTGCAAGAGGCATGAAGTCATCTTTCCACTGCTGTCAACAGCCTGCGTGGCCCCAGCCAAGGGAGCAGAGGTAACGTGCCTCCACAAGTATGCAGGGCAGTTGAGTTTCTAGAGAAAGCCCAAGTGAGGCCACATTGTGAGCCAGGGGAACAGGGAATGTTCTTGGACCGGAGAGCCCTGCTGTTCCACGCTGCCAGGCTGGTTGCGGTTGTAATGCTGAGGTGGCCATGAGGATGCAGTTGGGACTAGCCCATCCACTACTGCTGCGCAACAGATACAGAGGTCATTTGGCTGTCCTGGCAGTGAATGGCCAGGGAAGCATCCAAAGCGCATCAGAGAGCCCCCATGGCTCTGGGAATAAAGCTGTGTGGCACGGGATGGCACGATCCTGTTGGGCACCACAGCACCTGCCCAAGAAGGAACCCTGAAAGGTCATGAACTCTCTCCGATCCCTCCACATCTCCCACTTGGCCTTATTGTGTATCCCATTTCCAGCACGTAAACAGAGCGGCCTTCCAGGGTCTGCAGGTGAAACGCTCCAGGTCAAAAACCACTTTCCTCCACTTCTAGAAGACCTGCTGTATAAAGCAGTGAAGAGAAGATGTGGTTCCCTCTTCTCCTCCCTTCTCCAGTTGGGTCTGTGCTTTGGTCTCCTCCTTCCTGGCTGCATTTCCTTGGGCTCAGCTGGAAGGGTTGTAAATAGCAGCGGGTTAGGACGCGCAAGCTATTCAATATTTGCACCGAAAGAGGTCAGGTGCCTGGGGAACCAAAAAGCCCATTTTCCTCCTGGACAAGAAGCATTCGCACTTCCTTAACAAGACTGAGCCCAGTTAAATTTAGCGGCTCGGCACACACACGTTGCACAAGGTCACACTGGCTTTGCAGAAGCCTCTATCTAGCTTTGCAATCGTCGCACCTCATTTCTTTTCCCTATATTTGCGATAAACCCATTTGTCATTCACGCTTGAACATCTATCCTCTGAGTCATGTCTAGGCACACAGGGTTTTTAAGACTGGCGTCTGGGGGCATGAACAAAAAGCCCATTAATGGCAGTGGAGGCTATGGACAGTCAGAGGTTTAACTCACCCAGTTTATGAAAGTAATTTGTTTTCAGGTTATTGGTGCTGATGGTGGATATCAGACTCACATTGCAAATATGAGGAAAGAAAAAAATCAGACTCAAGAACCAGCCTAAAGAAAAAAGCTGCAAATGAATAACTGTGGAAAACATTACTGCAAAATATTATAAACCCTCTTTCCTAGAATGGATAAACCCGTGAAAAAGAGGCCAGGTCTGGAGACTAGTTATCCTACAGTCTCTTTTTCTCATTTCCCCATTGTTTCTTAATACTTCATATGCACCGAGTGCAATATTAGATTATGACTGGCATTTCTCTTATGTGGCTCACATTAAAGAGGGGCCCAAGCAAGAGCCAGCTGGAAGGAAAATGGGAAAACATTTCCCAAAATTTTTCATTAAAAAAGTATCAGCTATGAAATCCACATCTGGATTTCGCTGCTGAGACTTCTCTCTACTGCACTTCAATCGCTTGATTCTTTTTGTGTATCTATTATTGAGTCCTCCTTATGCATATACCACTACGTATACCTAGGGCTCCCAGATGATCCTGCAGCCAATAAGATCCTTTCGCATTTAAATCCAATTACTGTCCCCAGTCACCCCCAGCCCTGCTCTGGGTATAGTGCCTACCCAGTTTTTGAGTCATCAGTTAAGCCAGATAGTGAATTACACCCTACCTGGGTTTTCTGAGTTGAATGATGCCTTTCTGTAAGTGGTTAAGTAGATATCCAGTTTGTCAGAGATTGTGACATTTAGTAGTGAGCAAAAAGAAATAAACTGTTTGTGCACAAGTTTAATTTTTTCCCAAATTTTAAGATCTTCGTTAGGTTACACAACCTTTTGGAATGGAAGGTACCACATGAACATCTACTTATACATATGAGAATGACATGTGTACGCTTACATATAAATATATTATTTATGTGGGCACATATATCTCAAATTAAATGTCTGAGTTTCAGTACTATCGCTTAAACAACATTACCAGCTATTTGTGGTAATAACCACAAATTCAGTGGGAAAAAATTCATTTTTTTCCCACTGAATTTTCCATGAGACTCACAGTGATTGAAAACAACTGCACTACCAAGGTCTCCTTGTTAATGGATGTGTCAAAATCCCAGAGGTAAAAGAAGTGGCTGCAGCTCCACACGTTATACTGCATTTCTCATCCATTTCACAGCACAGAGCTGAAGTTATTTTTTAAGCCATATGGTTTCGTTATACTTGCAACCTACAGCTAACACTAGACTTTTTAAGTGCATGAGTAGGCATTTACATACACACACAGCATACGAAACTCAATCTCCCAGTACTCATTTACATATGTATCTTTGCACACACATGAGAGATTTATGTATAATGGATGCACTTAAGAAGCCCCTTCTGATCCTCAAGATATTGCCACCTCCAGTAATATTCTCCATGTCTGAGTGGAGGCAACTATCTCTCTGTTTCCTACTCTTTCCACATACTTCTGGAAGGCATATACTGGTCTATACAAGCATTATGTATTTATAATATATGGCACATTTATACCCAGGGAAGTACTCCCCATGCATCCATTTTGAGCAGCCTGTACATAGATTGCTGCATACATCACTGGTGTGATCTCGTAAATCAGTCACCCCTAAATTGAATCTCCACTGCCACAAGCATATCTTGTATGAAGATGTTATAACTCAGCAACAGCACAATAACCACCTCTCATGACCTACTAAAAATTGCATGGCCCCGTTTGTGACCCTACTGCCTTAAAAGTAGATGGCACATAAAAGTTGCTGTGCTCAGTTGTACACTTGTGTTTGGAGATGAGCAACCAAAACTAGCGTATGCTCAGACACAACCACCACGGCATGTCCCTGGGTGACCTTCCATTATGTGAGGAACAAAACCCATGGACACCTCCAGCAACCCAGCCAGGAAGCTGAAGATAAATAAAGAGAGCTGGTGAGACGCTATCTGTTATTCAGATTGCTCACTCTTGAGGACAGAGCTTCCCTGCCTCTATGGACAGGCTCAGCTCTCCTGAGTTACAGCAACACAACCAATGAGAAGAATTACAAGGGAACTGAGTGCTGAGTGTTATGCAGACAGGACACGGACAACAGCTTTGAGTTTGGTTGGGCATTTGTCTTCAACAGGCCAGGGATGTACACATCAGCGCACGCTGCACTGATGTATACAGAGAATATATGCTGGGGAGGAGAAGTACAAGGCTGCAAAACACATCATGGAGTCCAGTCAGCATCACATAAACTAGAGAATAGAGCTAGAGGGTTTGTGATGCTAAGGGAAAGCTGTGAAGTGTTTACCACTGAGTTCAATGTCACTGTCATTTCTCTTTTGTACAGTCCTGTTATTCAGATGCTGCAACATGGACCACTTCTACATTTCACGGCTTTTGTGAAAGGGTTATTCCTGTTCTGCTGCCTTTCCCTTGAACTACATCAACATGAATTTCAGCATTAATTCCTGCCCATTACCTGATCTGCAGATGGTTAGGCACATAAATATTTGTGCATGCTGATCATGTTGATCCAAGGGAATTATTAAAATATAAAGGCGAGCAGAACAGTAACAGCAACAGGAAAACAGCAAATAACTAAAGAAATACTTGTTCAATATTCTTTAAAAATAAATTCAGGTTAAAAGATACAGTGTCAGAAATATTCTTGAATTATTAATGAAATATGATGCTGCATGATGGTTCATTTCTTACTGTTACTTGCCTGACTTAATTAAGGGAATAAGTTCATTAAATAAATGAGTGGCACACACACACAAATCTAAAGAACCCCAAGGTACTGCTGTTCATATTTTGCCTCCAATGTCATCCACAAAGCTACTGCCTGTGAGTCCTCCTCGAACACCTTGAGACTAATTTGCCTATAAAGTCAAGGAGGCTTATTTTCCCCATGAGAAAGAGTCATTTCATTCTGGAAGCAATGCGCTACACAAGCAAACCCAGGACCAGGCGATGGAGCGGCTGCACGTGCGGGGTGGGAGCACGGATGCTGCAAAGGAGATGTGGCAGCCACTGCTGCTCCCCTCTGAACACCTAGTCCCCATCAAGACCTACCTGGAGACCCGTGTCAGCAGAGAAGCCTCACTGCTTGACAGGCATGCCGGCATTCCAGTCACCGGTGCCTAGAGCCCAGCAACAGAACCTGGGCCAGAAAACATATTCATTGTGCTTTTAAAACATGCATGGATGCGAGGAGACACTGCAAGGAGAGAATGGGGAGATGTTTTCCTTCTTCCACCCATCACTCCCAAAATCAAGTGAAGAACTGAAGAACCAAAAATGAGGAGGGAGGATGTGGTACAGCCAACAAGCCCGGCTGGCTCAGCACAGGCAGGGTAAGGGCAGCATACAGGCAGCTGCCTGCCTCAGCTGAGCAGAGCCCTGTGGGGCAAAAAGCTCTGGAAGCCTGGGATCTACCAGCCCGGATGATTATATCCTGTTTAGGGAAGCAGCCTTTTTCCATGCATAGCATGGGGCTCACAAATTAGACCCTTTTGTTTTCGGAAAGGAGTAATTCTAGCTGACTCCATGCAGTGATCCCTGTTACAAATGAAAGGCTGAGGAAGGAGGGGAACAGCTTAACACGTATATTAAATTTAAATATAGACATTTGACATTTGTAAAAAATTAATCTGCAGTATTTAACCACAGAGCTGTACAAATTGGTGCTGTTTACATAGGAGGCTTATGTAGTCAATTCTCATAGTTCAGTGGATATTGTGTTTTAGCTTTTAACTCTATTAAGCTTATTTTACTGTGACAGAGCGGAGGGGTCCAGGGAGCAGGGTGTAGATTACACTCAGAGCAGATATCCTACGAACACATCTGGAATGGCTTAACGAACTCTCAAACTGACAGCCAGGACGCGATAGCTTTGCGGAGAAAGGGCTGGGAGGGGAAAAAGGGAAACAAAAAAGGTCATTTTAAGACCGTTTTTGCGCTTCCCGGATGGCGAGCTGTTGCAGAGCTGTTGGATAAACCTGGGATGCTTCACAAGTGAAGGACTCCCACAGCCACAGCTGTCACATCCCACTAGCCCCTTGCTGGTCCCCACACCAGTGCTGCCCAGCACTCAGCTTGGGCTGCAGCTTGGTCCTGCCCTTGATGCACTGTCCTGTGCTGGCCCTGCCGCAGGAGCGAGCAGCTTCTGTCCACTGCTTCAGATGCAAACAGAAAGAAAGTGTTATTTCTCAACAAATTTCGCCTTCCCCCCTCTGTAACCGAGGGTGGATTATCTATGCGCTGGTGGAAACAGAAAGGCAGCTGCACGCCCCACATCCCCTGAACAGCAGCGCCATTTATCGCCAGTCCTGCATGATGATCTATCAAGCCCTGTTTCAGCTGCTCATAAATTTACCTCTGTAGATAACTTAGCGTGTAAGGAGAGAGGGAGGGAGGGAAGGAGAGGGAGAGAAAGCACAACAACAGTGCCACTTATCCCCAAGGCAATCTTAACAGTTTTCGGCAATCTGATACAAATTGGGTTTTAGAACCTCAACTCGCATCTAACAAATTTTAGGATAGCAACATGGAAGGGCATTAATGTCTTTTAGTAAATAAAAGTTGGGAAGCTAACATCTAAAAAGCCCAAAATCGTCCCGTGAAGCAGTGGTTTCAAGGAGGTGCTTTGTAATACCCTGCAAACAACCAGGCCTGCACAGTACTGATGTCAAGTTGTCAGATGCACAGATCTCCACCATCAGTCAGGCTGATTAATATTTGAATAAAGCTCCTATCTCTACGTACACAGGAAAATATGTGCAAATGAGATACAGCAATGTAAGGGAGATTAAGAACCCAGTACGACATGAGATTGAAGATACTGCTTCTGCCTGGGGTCTGAGGTCAACATCACTCGCTCTTCCTGAGATGCAAAAGCATCTCCAGACTGTACACTAACGGTCCTTCAAGGCTTTTTGGTTGACTTCAGTTGCAGGAGAGAACACAGGTCCCTTAGTCTGGTGGTGGGGAGCATCTGGATTACTTTATGCTTGGATTCAACACAAGCCAAATATCAGAGCGAGATGGGATGCCCAAGCACCCTCCTTCCAGGAAATGCAAGGTCTAGAGGAAGATGCTGAGGAGCCTGGGACAGTGTGGAGCGTCCCAGCACCTGATCAGTGGTGCTCAATGGATGGCAAGACATGCTCTTCAGACCTGGTACCTCCATAATGTGGCTTCATGCTCTCAATGTAGACAGGGCTCTAGCCTCTAAGAGCATGTGTGGTGCTTGCTCATGGCTGCCTGTGAAGCACTGGGAGGCTGCCAGCACATGTGCCAGCCCCACTGTAGATGGCAATGGAGTGAGACACCTCAAAATGGCCTGGAGCCATCCAGTAGCCAACAGCTGACACCAGCTCTGGGTCACTGGCAAGCCCCGCATCTGCCAGGAAAGTGCTTCTGTTCGTTGAGCTTTCTAATCCTGCTGCGCCTCATACACACCGCGGCGGATTGAGCCAAAGTGCTGAAGTTAGGCTTGGGAGTCCCGTTCCTCAAAAGCCTTATCCTTCTGGCACAGCTCATCATCTAAACCAGAGATTTTCTCAGTCCACCAGATCTGCTCTGAGCGCCTCTCTCTGAAAGAAGGCCAAGAGCAGGGATTCAGGGGAGACAGGCCAAATACCCTGTCCTGCATGCCAAAACCCATCAGCTACTGGTATTAGGTGCTGCTGCCAGCTGTTCACAGGACAAGCACTGAGGCTCATCAGCCTGATGAGCGGATCTGGACGTGCAGCCGGAACAGTCAGGAGCAGTGTGGTGGCACAAAGCCAGGCGACGGCACACACTGTGGGGCAGCGTGTCTGAAGCCAGGGCACCACGAGCAGGTCCTGCCTGGGGATGGCAGTGACACACAGCACTGCTGCTCCCCTTCCCCTCCCCGCTCAGGCAAAGTGCTGGCGTGCCTGTTTCCAACAGGAAGGGTCTTAAAACAACAAAAAACCCCAGACAGCTCTGCTTTTCTGCCGCTTTGTTAACGACACGGTGGCCTCCCGTCAATACAAAGAGATCCAAAGGAGGATACAAAGGTCACGTTAGGAGAACGCAACTCCCGGACTTCAAAGAGAAATGCAGAAACACTGGCAGATTATGGCTTAAGATTGCCTGTGGGTTTCCTGGTGACACATACCACTCACATCCCTGTGCGGACCTGGCCCCTGCACACGAGTCAGCATTGCAGCTCTGCTCTGCAGCTCCCTTGTGTCACTTCCAACATTCCATGAAGATCTGTTTGCTCCTTCTTAATTTAACTGCTTTCATTTACCAGCATAAGCTGGACATCTGACATACAAGAACCTTTCTAGAAGGCATCATCATGCCTGCTTCCTGATATGAAAAAGCTCACGGAAGTACTCAAGATCAGGATGGATGGGGCTCTGAGCAACTTGATCTAGTTGAAGATGCTCATTGCAGGCAGGTTGGAGCTAGATGATCTTTGAAGGCCCCTTCCAACCCAAACTGTTCTATGATTCTATGATTTCAAACAAAACATGCACTTGAGGGAGAGCATCCTGTGCTGAAAGGCAGAAAGAGGCACAGCAATCACTTCCTCCTTCAAAAAAAGCAGCAAAGATTAAAACCACTCTGACATCGAAGTGTCTGACAAGGACCCTGTTTGTTCCAGCGCAGGAACAATCAGACACACGTGCATTTGTGCCTACTGCAGCTGCAAACCATGCTACAGCCACACTTGGCGAATAAAGAGCAATCAAAACCAGGTCATTACTGGCATGGATGATGGCCGCACAGTGCTAATCATACAGAGAAAGTCAATTTTCAATTATATTGCCAGCAAATTATTTATTACACTCCCTTCCAGTGCCTTTTCTTCCATGCAACTTGCATGAGTAATGGATATACTGGAAAATTTTGAAAGCACTGAAATGCCTGGCAGGTCACCTTAATCTCACCGACTTCAGGAAGACCTAAGTCAATTCCATCACATCTAAATACACCTACAATACCTTTTACATAGTCCTAAAACTGTATACAAAATGGAAGCAGAGTCCCACCATCTGAACACAGGCCGTCAGTCCTGAACTGGCCCTGATGGCAACCCTGCAGAAGGGATTTGGTAATTCACTTCTCTGCCTGTAATTTTTGCCTGTGTGCAGAGGATAATAATAACAGGGTTTTATTGAGTATAAAGGGGTTCTGTTGGGATTAACATTTAAGAAGCACAGTGTGATCTAAGTGCTACGTTTGATTAGGAGCAAGGCTCAAACCCTGACACAGAGAATATCTAAGAAAATGAGGATGTATAAAAATCACCATATGAAAGCCGCTCTGTTGCAGAGGAGCTGTTCTACCCATCCCTGTAAGCCCATCCCAATTGGAAAGCTCTGAGCTACGATTTGGCATTTCTACATAAGATTTTCTCCTCCTCTGGATCTCGCTTCCCCCCCCCCCCCCCCCCCCCCCCATGATTAACAGCTTTATTAATTTAACAGCTCCTTCCTTAAGAGGATTCCACCAGCTTACTGGTAGGATCCTGCACAGACAGCACAGACTGTGGTGTCTAGAGGAAGGCAATATAAGCTCATCCCAACCTAACACCTTCACACAGTACTTTAATAATTAAAGACACACAATAAAAGCATTCTTCCCAAACTAATCAAACCATTAAATTGCCAGCCTCAGCCCAGATGCATGATGTATGGTGTTGAGTTGGCGGGGAGGCAATTGGAATGGCATCTCCTTGATTTATGGACTCTGACTGCTGTGCTTCCCCCCTGTACCTCTCCTCACTTTGCAGCCCTGCCTGCCCCTGTACAGCCTGAGCGAGCGGATACCCCAGCATACAGCACAGAGCAGAGGCTGCTCAAACCCTTCCCCTGCAAGGCTTTGCTGAACACTAAATGCAAAAGAAAGTTTAATAAACACATGCACCTCGGGATAAAACACTGCTTCAGAGTGCTCTGCTCCACGCCAACTGCTCAACAGCCAGCTCATAAACAGATACAACAGAAAGGGCTTAAGAAACCCCCTGCATGTAACACGCAGAGAAGAGCGAGTGGGCCAGGGTGCTCCAGCAAAGCAGCACATACCACAGGTCGGATACAGACTGATTACTCAGCAAGCAGGAAGCCGGTGTCATGATCTGACTCACATTTCTGAAGTCACTGTGTGATGACTACAGTATCCACAGCCAGAGATGGCTCAGATTGCTCCTAAAGAGGTAATGCCAAAACTATGAAGAGCTGGTTTACAAGTTCATGGGAACTGCGTGACTTTGTTTCACTTGAGAAACATTCAGCCTAACCCAGACAACAACCTCCCTACCCCTCAAAAAGGCTTGTCTCTCCCAGAGCCAGCTCAAGGACACTGAACCCAACACGACACCGAGGTTAGCAGCTACAGGCCCTGCGAATGCTCTTCTTGGTAACTGTGTTCACACACTACGAAGATTCTGTGTTTTCTTCGAAGCAAGGTTTTCATGAAACTTTTGCTTTCTTTTTCAGGTATCCATGATATCTTTAGTATCTGTTCCTCTTCCCTCTGCTCTGCTGTTTTCTGCAAAGCTGCATTACCTCCTAGCACAAGCAGTAAACCTGGCACAAGACAAGGCATCTGACAGCCCAGCTCCTGCCCCAGTCCCACCTCCTACATCCCCCCAGCTCCTCCACGCTCCTCAGGCAGGGATGCTCCGACCCACCGCCTATGACAGCCCATTTTATTCATCCTCCCCTAATAGGGGACAATTAATTCACAGCTCTCCTCCAGCCCGATTTCAACAGTACAGACACAGGGAGTACAACCACTGCGCTTGCTAAGAGCCTCCTCCCCGCATTTAGCAGTAAAGAGGAGCAAAGCTCAAGGGCAGGCTTGTCCGGTGACTCGGCTTCCCACCCCTTGTGCTGAAGGACTTGGCTGACGCCTGCCCTGCTCTTCCCTTGGGCCACAGCCCCACATGCAATACTGCATCTGGCTGGGAGCGCAGAGCCACTCACACGGTCCAGGGAGGTCCCTTCTGCACCGCAGAGGATGTCAGCCATCACGCCAAGGAGAACACTCCCAAACTTCCCATTCCCCGGAGAAGCTATGGGGAGGAAATGGCATGCACTTCTTTGACTGTCAAACACGGAGGAAAGGGGGCAGAGTAACATCTTCTCAACACATACCAGAGAGGGCAGCTCATGCCAGCAGTCTCCCATGGCCTGTTTCAGCCCTTTTTTGGGTCTCATTTATCAGGCATCACCTTCCCTGTCAGTTTTTCTCTATAAAGTCTGAGTCTCAGCATCACAGTACTCCCTTCCTTCCAAAGTGCACATTCTCACCCAAACCCCGTTAGCCCTCCAGACATATCAGCAGGTGACATTCTGAACTGCTTCATTGTCCCTCTGCAGAAACTTCTTATTTCCCCACTCTAGAACATTTCCATGGCAATAGTCTTGCAACCAGAGCTTCCAACCTGAGAGCAACACACATTTATTCTGGTGGCAGTGATCCTTCCCGCACCCACCGAGCCTTGAATGCTCAGCCTTCTGCAGGAAGCCCTGAAATAGGCTCTTGCATACAGCAGTCATGTCTGGTTCTCCTCCAGACATTACTGCTCCCTTCTTGGGACAGCACAGGCCCTTAATGGTATTTTCTTTGTCCTTCCCACTCTTCCAGCATTACTTGCACACAAGCTGAAGGACACCCACAAACTCGACCACATGAGCATCCTGCAGCCCTGGCAACAGTTTCCTCCTATCCATTTTAACCGCAATGACTTCTCACTCACGAGGAAGTGTGAACTTACACAGAACATACCAGAATGTCTCTCTGGGGCATAATTTTTGTTTATTAATTAGCTTAGGATTAGAAATAGCACCAATGAGCTTCGACTGAAACATCCCCCCAGTCCTGTAACAGGAAATCCTCCCCTGGCTGATGGCTGAAGCTATTGCTAAAGTCAGGTAAGATGGTATCACTCTCTTCTGCTCCTCTTGTAAGAACTGACGTAAAGATAGGAGCCAAGGGAGCTTTCTCCCACATGCAGCAGCAGAGCACATACCCTGAAGATGCTCAGTGAAGCTGCTTATGGAGTAACCTGTTAATCTACTTGCAAGCAAAAAGGACGAGGGAGATGTTCCTACTGCACCCCACATCAGCAGGGAAAACCTTTCTTTTCCACCTTCTTCCTTATTTAAAAAGATACACAGAATAGAAGCTGCCAGATGGAAAACACAAGGGAAACACATGGCATAAAACAGGACAGCACACGAGACTAACAAATGGGAGAAATAAAACACTTTTTTTTCATGGTGTGGTGTGATCTTGGACAAATAAGCATAGCAGGATTTGGGCAGGTTCATAACCTGCTTCAATAAACACCAGACTTTGCTCCAGAAGAGAAAATGTTCCTAATAATTAACTTTCAAGTTGCTCTGTGGGATTTTCTGATGATCCCTTGCTGCCATTTGGCATCTCTGCATGGGACTTTCTGGGCCTGACTCACATCTCATTATGCAGTTTCCTTACGCCACTATCATTTAATCAACTCCAATAAACTTACTCATGATTTACATTCCCCCCAGCAAGAAAAGAGTGGAGCCCTCCGTCAGTTCCTCATTCTTAAGCAAAGCTCATTTTTTAATTTGGCTAAACTGTGTTCAGCACAATTTCTCTGTTAGAAATCCAGACAGGAGGAAAGCTAACACAAAGCTATTTTTTATTGCAGGGAAAGAAAAAGTTTGATTAACGACACTGATAGGATGCTGTCTGCAATGTGAATGCTACCGACACTGCAGAGGAGAGACATGCACAAGTCCTTGTGAGAAATTACCTATGTACAAATCCCTGCACTTCCACACCTGCAGAACCAATGCAATTTCAAACTCTTCTCTGCTTTTACAGTACAATGTGACCTTAAATATCCCATTCCCCTTTGTTTTTAACTCAGGGTTCACATAACTGTGCTTTTCTCCTTCTTGTATTTAATGATCTCAACAAAAGCCCGCTAAAAAGAAGAAAGTGAAAAGAAAGCATTGACCTTTCTGCAGCATAAGGGAGAACAGTGGGAATGCCGCAACAGCACTCTGCCCGTTCCATGACATCTCTGCACTCCCCAGCCAGGCAGGACCCATCCATAGGTGCCATACCCTATTCCAGATCTCCCCGGGCAGCAGTCAGCCGAGCACATACCCACCAGCAGCAGGCTCTGCAGACCAAGCAGCATGAGCTATGCCTGAAGCTGGCCTAGCAGGGACTTGGTGCCTCCACCCCTCCGGAGCACAGCTCTCCCTACCCACAGAGGATTAACATACTAAAGATTGCCTAGTATTCAGGAAAACATGCATTCAGTCCCTGGAAAACCGGGTCCTCATTTCTCCTACACATTTGACCTGACCTCCCAAAGACAGCTACTGAGTGGTGCCGCCACGTGGCACCAACACCGGTTTCATGCGAGAGGCAGGCGCCCTCCATGAATTACACTAAACTTGCTTGATTTTCCAGCAATCAGACCCAGAGACTGGGAACAAGCTCCCTGATTTCCTTCCTGACTCAGTTGTTTATGCATTTTCTGCCTCGTGTCTCCAGAAAGAGTAACCAACTTCAAATGCACTTTCACAGGCATTCTGAATAGGAATAACGCCTTAAGCAGCTGCTAGTCATTCAATTCTTCAAGGATTATGAGTCTCGCTTCAGTGATCTCTGCTTCCACGTCCCCATATAAACCAGCTGTGCCTTAGCCCTCCCCATTTATGGTCATTGACACTTCTTGGGTAGTGTTTAGATCTAAACCCAGGTTGTATAAACAGCGCAAGGCAGGCTGCATTGTGATTTCTTCCATACACACAAGCCAGCTTCTTTCCTTTTTTTAATGTAAAAAAAAGGCCCTCCATTATTTGGTCCTTATTTGCTTTTCAAAGGAGCTTTAAATGAGGAGATCCGCACTGGAAAAGATTAAGAGGGATCATTTCAAAAGCACAAAGGCCACTTACGCACCCAAGACCCACGGCAAGGGGACAGCAGTGGGGAGAGGAAGAAACCAGGAAAACGCAGGAGCTGAACTTGTGCCTTAGGGCTGCTGCTGCTGGTCCTGCCTCCCCCCAGCTTAGCTGCTGGTCCCCTTCACTGCACATCTGCTGAAACAGCACTTGAGAGCTGTCTGATGCACGTATTACAGCCTGCACTCAAACCGATGGTTAATGCCTGCAGTTGCCATTGTTCTCCAGCAGCAGAGCCCTCTCCAACGCTGAGGACCTTCCAGAGATCCCTCTTTTGTTCAAGAAACAGCAACCAGTAGTTTGTAGCTGAAAATACTGGATTCTCTGGATATTTTCGTAATGACATTCCCAACAGTTTAGTCTATTTTGAAACTCGACAATGTCCTCCAGAAGTCTCAATCAAACAAATGTTTAAGGGCATGACATGCTTTCATACTGGGATGGTGACTATTGCCGTTTATTTCTGTGTCCTTGGTTTTGGACTAAGATTCCCTTCTTCTGTGCTATTAGTTTATGGCGGTGCAGCCCAGGAGAGACTGCTTCTCAGAGGACAGATGTGAAGAGCTCTTGAGTCTTATCTATTACAGTCTGACATGCAAGCATCAAATGAAGACAAAAAGGTAGAAAAACCCCAACAGAACAAAACTCTGGAACATGCAAAAAGCTCTGTTGAAAACCCCCACACACAACCTGAAAAACAGTGTCAGGCACATGGTCCTGAAAGCCACGTGGGGCTGAAGGGGCATGAAACCACAAGCCTTACAAAGCGACTCCCAGGCTCTCGCAGCTAACTGCAGGAAGGAATTCACGTCCTGCTCTGCTTGGACAGAGCGAGCCAGCAGTAATTTCACCAAAGAATGCAGCCTCATCTTACACTCCTCAGGAAAAAAAAACCCAAAACAAACCAAACCAAAACTGAACATGCCTAAAATGCTTCTGCTCCTGTCTAGACTTAAGCAGCCGAAGGGATTAATCAGCTACTTTTGCCCAAGCTGTGAACCATCCCAGCCAGCCAAGTGATGCTGATGATGGAGGGGGATGCGGAGCCCACAGCTCTATGGTCTCTGGAGGGGAATGTTTAAAACAGCGACTGGTGCCGTGCGGCTCCACGACTGCTCTCAGAGGACACACAGAGGCCTCAACCACCGCTGTAACTTCTTCCTTGGGATGAAAACATAGCAGTGCTGCTTTGGTATAGAAGAAGTCAAACCTGGCATTAAGAGAAGTGAACCAGCCGTCCCTCCTGCCAGGGTCTGTGCATCTCACTTGATCAGGGCACATCCACTCCCTTCCATGTCATCTTCCGTGCTGCTGGCTTCCTCTTCAGGCTAACCTACCCACATGGGGACATGCTGGGAGTGGGCTGAGGGGCAGGGATGCGTTGGCCATTTCTACACTGACCCAAGAGGAAGCCCACTTAGGGCCCAAAGCATCCGAGTGGTTTAACGCGCTTAACCACGTTGCATTGAAACGTGTTTCGTTATAATTGCAAACCAGTCTCAGTAAGATAAGGCTATTGGGATTAGATTACCCAAGTGATCTTATCCATTTAACCAGCTATTAGCAATAGCTTTACTAAACACAAGGCCAGAAAGCAGCCAGGCCAGCCAAGGGCAGAGCAGCCTCTTCACCAGGCCTCACCATCTACAGCCCCAGCCCCAAAATGTCTGTTTTCCAGGAGATGCTTGTCCCCTTCCAGCATGGCAGACTGAGCAACGAGAGCTCACCAAGGCAGAAAGAGGAGAAGCATACACGTAAAGAGAAGCTCTCACTATATAATCTTATTAGTAACTTCTTCAACAGGAATCGAGAGCTCTTCTTGCTCTAAGATCTGGGAAGCAGTGGGTGAGGAGGAGAGCTGGGGAAGCTCAGCAGCATGTTACAAAGCGGCTGCATTAAAGCCTCTTGAAGGGGTGGCTTGGCATTTTTTATGATTTGACAAGAATCCCTTGTAAACAGAAAAACTCGGAATGATTCAGAGAGATCTGACTTCGGAAACTGTGGTGGCTTCAGAATGGAAATTCCTGCTCAGGAAAACATCTGCGCTGATTTAGGTATCAGTGAAACCGAACCTGTTCTCTAAGTAGCAGCACTTCAGTAACAAAAACCACAAAAAAGGGCAAAAAAAGCTCGTCACCTTGTAGCAGATCTGGATCTCAGCTGCACAGATGCAAAGGCAGAGGAAACACCTCTGACTTCAAAGGGAGCACCACTACACATTTACACTGGGCTCAAAGATTAGCGCCTCTTACCTCCAGCCTGGTATGCATATATCTGATATGCGAAGCTGCAGTCGCAGGGGCAGCGAGCTATAAGGCAGTGGTGCAGCTGCAGGGCAGGCCACTGAGCAGCACAGCTAGCACAGAGCCAAGCGTGGTCCCACCACCATTCCTCCTGCTGCCTGTACAATGCTGCACCTCAATTACCAGCTCCCAGATGCGACAGATTTTAAGCACAGCACACCAAACATTTCAGACCCAGTCCAATCCTCCTCCCAGTCAGTAAATGTCCAATGCGAAACTGCAGCATTCAATTATTAAATAACCTGAAGGAAGTTTCTAAGAGACTGTCACGCACGTTCAGCCAGAGGAACTTGAAAGGGTAATATTCCTGGTCGCCTGGTGCTCAGACTAACGCTCCCAAACTTTCTGCTCATTAAAAATTGGCTGCTCCCAACAAAAAGACCTTTTATAGACAGGTACAATTCAAACACCACAAATGGCAGCCAGTGAAGAGTACCTCAGACAGTTTCAGGAGTGTTGGGTGTTGAAGACTCAAAGCCAATTTTTAATATCAAGCATATCAAAAGGATAATACCCATTCTTCACGCAGCGCTAGTGGGGAGCGAAACAAAGAGGGACCTCCACAGAAGGGACGGGACTCCCCCCTGGGCACAGCAGAAGCCATCTCCAAGTTCACATGCTGAGAAACCTTTATCAGCGTGGCTAACACTGTGACTTGAATTTGAAACGACAAAACCTGTGATGAAAATGGTCTCTCTCAGCGGCAGACAGCCACCTTCCTGACGTGACAACCTCTGTGACAGCGACAGGCCAGGAACCAAGAGCAAGATGGAGGAGAGCAGCATGTAAAAGTAATAGTAATTATATAATGCTCTCTGTGTAAGGGAATAAAAGCTTTCTGTGATCAATAATTAATCTGGAAGAGAAGGGAAGGTTGTTACATCCTCTGGTTAAACAAAGGGGTCACATAGAGATCTGGTTCTGATCTCAGCGACACTGAGCCAAACCAAAATCACTTCTGGAGATTTCCATCAAGTCAGGCCCGGTTCCCAGCAGAAATGTGACAACACCCCCAGGGGTCTGTGCATGGATGCTCAGGGATCCTGAACCGGGATTTTCTGGCCCCAGTATTTAGAACATTAGATCACACCATGCCCCTGCTTCACAGAGCAGCACAGGGCTGTTTTCCACTTCAGGTGGCATGTCCCTGGTTGGGTACCCAGAGGTTAATCAGTGTGGGGATGGAAATAGTTCTGAGTGCCCCCCACGAAGGATGTATCCTCACCAGTGAACCACGGCTGGACTCCAGCTGCACGCAATGCTTCCCCACGCAAGACCAGTGGGGGTTTGGCAAACCGACGCCGACCATGCTGCACAGCAGACTTCCCCAAGGGCCCAGGCAATCAAATACAGAGGACATCTGCTGTGTAGTAAGACCTCAGAGTTGTGAACAAGCTCAGTCCTTTGCCCTCTTCCCCTTCTCCTCCTCATTTAGCAGTTACCAAGCATTTTCTACATGCTGCTTTCATCACCAGCTATTGTAGGGAGTTTTTTCCATGTGTTGCAGTTTGTAACAGCAGCCAAAGTGACTTTGGACTATTTGCATACTAATTTATAATTAAAAATGGAAAAATATTCCCAACAGGGTAATTTTAAACTCCAGCAATCTTTTTTTTCCCTACAAATTTAACAGGTAATGCTATAAATCCTCATTTCCTATTACACTGATAAACAATGACAGAGCCTTGCTCTACAAAACAGGTCTGGAAATCAATTCATTTTCCGTCCACGTCCCCCCACCAGAATACGCATGGAGGCTGGCAATGGGAGCGCAATGCCTCTCTTCATCAGCAACCCAGTGAAAAGCTTCCCTGAGCCCGGCAGCCACCGGCACACAACGGAGCACCCGAGGAGCTATGCATCATGTCTGGCTGGTTGTGGATCTCCAGCCAGGCTGACACTTTTACAGCTAGGTCAGCCCGGGAGGCAAAAGGGCAGGAGGAGAAGGGGGCAGCGTTCAAAGCGAGCCCCCCGTGAGCCTCAAGCTCCTTCCTCCAGATGCAGAGTTGCCTCCGAGATGTAAACAGAAGGGACTGCTATCGTGTCTGGCTTGGCCGGTGATTTAGACGCTTAATTTGACTTCAGAACATTGCAGCAGCATAGTCTGGCAACAGGTAAATCTTACCCACCATGGGAAAGTCTGAACAACTGAACAGGGGGGAGGCTGACGTCTGCTGGTGCTGCTAACAACACAAGGGTGCTTTAAAATTCCCAACTTCACTACTCTCTTCTCGTGTCTGCATCAGGACCTCTGCAAAGACAGACACTAATTAGCTTTGACTAATTAATGAAGAAAAAAGCTAATGAGCAACCCTCCAAACTCTGGATGACCTCTCTTCCTGATGCTTGCTGCTGCAGCCCATGAGTACCCATAAATTCTTTCCTCAGTGCAAAGGGAAAGGACAAAGGGTAACAAAAGGGTGACTCGCAATGACAGCTAAGGGTCAAAACAGTCTTCCTTTGGTAGCCCTCCACCACCAGCATTAGAAGGAGAAAGGCTGGTTGAAGATACAGGAACAAATGGTCCTAGATACCTGAGAGCTGGATCCTGCCCTATCCCCTCCACCTGAGGCCTTACGTGCAAACCTTTCACACCACAGCCCACCTCCAGCAAAGGCTCTGCCAATTCTATGAAGGATTCCACCATCTACCAGCAGTTATGTGTCACGGTATCATAGAACCATGCAATGGCTTGGGTTTGAAGTGACCTTAAATACCATCTAGTTCCAACCTCCTGCCACCCTCATACATCTTCCTAATCCCTGGGCTTACCCCCTGCCCTTACCCCTATCAAGACTAGACAGGTAAAAGCCCAAACTCAAGAAGATCTTTTGCCCTCCTCCTGCTGGGGCAGGGGCAGCCATTGGGTGCATTCTGCTCTGAAAAGCAGGCCTCTTTCTGGTGGGACCTCAGAAAGATAAATGCTCCTGAAACACAAGCACTCCATCCCACCTGATGGCATAAGAGGTTTGTATTTTGAGAGCAGTGTTCAGAGGTTTGAGAGCAGCACCTACAAGCAGCACAAACGTTCTCATTGCAAATTAAGGATAAAAAAACAACATTTACTTTGGCATGAAAGCCTGAGCTATTCTTTCCTCAAATTTTCCCAGTACAAGGAATTTATTTGCATTACAGGACGCTTGAAGAGCTTATATTGGCCAATAACACTGACCCTGCGGTATCAGGCAGTGCAAACTGAGGGCTCACCACCCATTTGGTGAATTTCAAAACATTTGGACTGGAATCAGCTCATCCCACCCCAATTTTTCCCTTCCCAATGAAATGGGATTAGCAACCCACTTTAACTCCCCAATTTCCTGGCTGAATAAAAAACCCAAATTACTGCGAAACGCGTCCGTTTAAAAGGCTTCAGCTTCATGATTCCCAGCTAAAACAAATTTGAAGACATGATTAACACTGAATGCATTGATCTATCTATTTATCCCGTAAGATGATGTTTTAATATACCCAGGACAGACGGTAATTCATGTGCAAACATGTTTGAATTGAAAAATGAAAGTCAACCATGAATTATTCCATTATCCATCATATTTACAAAAGCTGCTATGGCCATTTCTAGCTGACTAAATTATAACATTGTCCCCAGAAATACTGAGCACTCTCTAATAGTCCCTTCCATTTTGTTGTGGCTCATTTTTTATTTCCCTTTTTTTTTTCCCTTTTTTAATGTACCCTCTCAATTTACCCTTCATTTCTTTCAAATGATATGTTTGGTATCTGTTTCCTGCTATTCCTAAGAACACAGTTACAATTACCGCTGCTGGGAAAGAAAAAAATCATTTTCTGGTTTCTCACCCTGTTTATTCTGTATATTCTGAGCTCCATTTCTTCTGAATATCTGGCAGTTTCTTTGTTTTCTGTGTGTTTTCTTCCACATAGCAACAGAAGAAAGAGCAAGGATAAAGGGGGGAGAAAAAAACCTTCACGTGGGAAAATATGAGCTACGCTCGAATCCAAAGAACCCGGTGCACTCAGAAGAGGTAATTAACAAACTTAACTAATACACTTTGGAAGCAAACACTGACGCACAAATGCAAAACAAGGAATGAGAATCTGAGGGTCATGGCGAATCACAACATAAACATGAGTCAACAAAGCAATGCTGTTACAACAAAAACCCCAAATCTTGAGTTTTAGGAAGAGTGGCACACATAAGAAATGTGAGATGATTGCTCTGTTTATTTAGCCCTTGTGAGCTCAGCCACATTCCTCTGCCCGGCCTCAGACAATACATTTGGAGACAGATACAGCAGCAGACAGACTTAAAACAGCCCAGCCCCTGAATGAAGGAACAAAAGTCAGAGGAGATTTAAGAAATTTAATCAATGACTAAAGGGTAATTCCATTATATACCAAGTTTAAAATAAAAGAGGATCATAAAGTAAAAATATAAATAGCAAAACTGAAGAAAATTTAAAATAGAAAAAATAAAGTTGAAGACGACAACGACCAATGGTGGATGGACAAAAAGTCTCCATTTGCAAGAAAATGCAGTTTTATTTGGATATCCAGTGAAAAAAAAAGAAAACAGTATTAAGGGTAATGAAACACCAGAACAAAGGCATCCTAAACCTGCTATGATATTAACTTCATGGAAGTTCTCAAGAGCACTTTAGACAAATGAGATCAGGGCAAGACTTTTTCTTGTTCCAGTGCCAGAAAACGTAATTCCTTGCAAACGTGTGTCATTGCTTCAGGATTCTTATGGAGCCCTGCTCCACTCCTGAGGCTGAGGATGGAACGGTAATACAGGTAGCAATAACGTGGGACAGAGCAAACTAACAAACAGAAGTGAATCACACCCATCCAGCGCCTCTTCAGATCACCGGAGGATAAGAGTTTGACAAGAGACATTCATTGCATCTGCATTTCACTGACATTATCCCCTGCCAAGATCCCTGATGTTCATCTTCACACTGATGTATTCCTATATTTAGCTAAACATCCAGCCCTGACAACTAAACGTTTCATCAGCCATCCTGATTAGCAAGGATGGCAGAGTACAGATCTCCGCTGCAGTTACGTTTCTGCTCCCGAAAATATTCCCCAACCAGACTGCAGGGAAGCTGTGTGACGGGCCTGTGCTTGCTTTATGGACCAGAAGCAATTGCAGAAGTCACAGTTCCGCCCCTTGGCTGCACAGTGCTGGCAGCCAGCTGCCCTGTGCCCACGGCATGGGCTTGGAGCACGGCTCCCGTGGTGCCCGGTATCACTTTCTTGCCACACCTGATTCCCCCGTGCAGGCCATACAAAATACCCAATTCATTATGTCCACTCCATTCCCGGAGGTGACTGAAATAAAAAGCTGCTCTGGCAGAAATGCTTAGGAAATGAAACACGAGGGAGATGGGGAAAGAGAGGGAGAAAAGTAGAAATCAAGAATAGAAAAAAGCACTCAACCAGGTGGATGGAACGAGTCCAGAATTACTTACAGCTCCAGAGCCAAAAGAAAAAGAAGAAAATGAACACCTGGGCATACTGTGAGTTTAAAAGTGTATTTAGTATGTGTGTCCCAAAAAAGGGCAAGTCGTAGATCTGAACCCTGGGCTGAGAAAAGAAACTCTTTCCCACAGAGATGGAATCTCAGCATTTAAGTTCAGGAAAGAAGTATTTACTCATAAAGATATCTTTCCCCTTCCCTGCCAGAAGTGATGAAGATCACTCTCAAACCCCACCACCTGCACAAGATTACCAGTTATTTAACCACAACCAAAGTATTTTCAGAAATGCAAATGAAGTACAGTGATGGACAGCAATGCCAGCTCCAGCCCAGGCTCCCTGAGAAATTCCTTCCTAGAACTGGGATTGCCAGAGGCTATCATTAAAAAAATTGTCCATGTCTCAGGTCCCGAGCATTTTCCCACAGCAAATCCATGGAGAGATCCAAGATTTTTATGCTCTGTGGCAAAGCATTAACACAGGCACCAGCAGTGAGAAGGTGCTACCTGGGAATAGGAAAATGGAGACTGGTTCCCTGGTACTTCGGTAGTGTTTCAGCACCTCCCGTTCTTATTCTGTTTCTCCTTTTCCCACTGTTTTTCATGAAGGAGTATTCAGGAGTACTGCTCCTACGTGGTTAACTTGAACAATGAACTACATCTAAACTGAACCTACTACCTTGAATCAAGTCTCTTCCTTTCCCTGCCTACTGGGAGACGTTCTGCTGCAGCCCATGCTGACTTACTGCAACACTCTGCCCGCACAAACTGCCTTCCAGTTTTCAAAGGGGATTAGAAAAAGCACAGACACAAGGCGCTCATTCTGGTGCTCCAGACAGGCAGGCAGGGAAGCCTAGCAATGACAAAGCACCAGAGCACTGCCTCCCAAGATCTCCAACATGAAAGCCTTTTTACATGGCTGAGGTTCAGCTCACCCCACAGGCAGGTCTGCGGGTCCACCCATGCTGCATGCACCAGCTCGTGTGCAACCTGACACAGAGACCACTGAGCCATCCTGGGAACATGATGGATGCTCTTCTACACAACCTTCCACCAGGGAGGGATCCTGTGCCAGCTCTTGGTGGTCATGCTATAAAAGGAGCTGAGAGTGAGTTGGGCTAGACAGATATGGGTGGCTGCAAAGGTAAATGGGCCACTCCCTGATCTAAGCCAGGAACTTGAAAACACCTCTTAAAAAGAGTATAATCTGTTATTAATAAATCTTCAAAGGCTGCTGACATGCCCAAACACACACAGAAAATGAGGGTTTGCAAATGACACAGCATTCGAGGCCTGCTTACCATCTAGTCAAGAACCACTACGGAGAGCAACAGAGGACAGCTCTCACACTCATACAGACACTGGAAACCTTAAAATCTGAGCAGTGTCCCCAGCCCATTGGCTATCCTGCCTAGGTTTTTTCCATTTCAACACCACATTTTCCTATTTTTATGAACCTGCTTCCTGCAGCTATAGGAAAGAGCCATGCAAACAACAAGGGGAAGCTGACGACATGGGGGAAAGAGTGAAGTTGCCTAACAAATGTGAAATACATCATGTGAAAAACAGCGATCTCTTTCCTCTAAACTCACACAGCTACAACAAATTCCTGTAAAAGGAATGAAGAAAAACAGATCTCACGCAAAATAACACAAGGGATCTTTTTTTTTTCGCTGTTGTTATGTGGGCAGTGCTCTTTGCAAAACGTACCCCTTCCTTGACAGGGGGCCTTAATCTCAGCCTTCAGAAAGGGCGCTGGCGAAGTTGAAACATGTTTAATTCAAAACCAAAACAAACTTCTCTTTCTGACTTGCAAATATTACATCACTGAGGTAAGGGACTGGCAATATGATTAATCAACGAGGCTCTTTTATCCTGAAGGCTACCTGCATGTAAGCTTGGTGCTGGTGCCCAAGAGAGAGCTCTTCATGGTGGTTTATTCCAAGCAGATATTCCTTGGCATATCCTTTAGGTGGACTGTTATAAAACAAACCTGTACCAGAGTCCAGAACTAGTACCAATCAGTGACAGTCATACTGGGGAGAGATGGCTTAAACTGCATGTGCTTTGGTGTTGGGTCCGCTCTTTTGGAGAGGTTGTCATCTACCATGACAAGACATAATGGCAGAGTAAAGCAAGTAAGAGAGTTACTGTTGGACAAGAGTTGGTGAGTCTGCCAGGCCCACGACTGCAAAGCCTGCTACCATCATTAGAATGATGAAAATTCAAGTTGGTCCTGTTCGCTATGGGTCATCCAGGGCAGGAGCTGGCTTATGGGCAAGGGACTCTAAAGAGGCAACTCCATGGCTGCTACACACCTTTAGGTGCAATGATGCTGTTTAACAGTCTGTTTTTTCTCCCAGATCTCTCAGCACGCTTCATGGAAAGATTACTTATAAAGCTGTCTTTGGTGCACTGCGATTTAATCAGACACAGTTTGAATATCCTAAAATGTATTAATTACCACTGATGCACAAGTGCAACTGAAGAAGCAAAATGTTTTTCGTTCGAACGGGCTGAGTATTTGTTTAAGATGTTCTTGGTATCATTAGGATCGAATCAAAACAGAGAGCATGACAGTGACGCAGGAAACAATGAAAAAAATGACCTGCTGCTTAAGGATCCAGTTTTCTTGTAGTACTGCAATAACGTCTTGACAGATAATTGGCTTCCCAGTTATAATGGAATTCCTTATCTAAGTTGGCAAAATTACCTACTGGTATTTTCAAAAGACAAGGGAAGGTTGGGAAGGAAATGATAATTCTTGCCCGTATGGAGAGATTTAATCAGGAAGATATGTAAAGATATATCACCTGACTTCTTTTGGAAAATAAAACTCAAAGTGATTGAAGTAAGTTTCACAAAGGCTCCAACCCTTTTGGAGAATTATGCAAGTGCAATTTCAAATTAAAATGTAGAATAAATAGATTCCTAACTGCTGGGTTGTTTTTAATGACCTGATTGAAGGTCCCTGCAGGTAGAAAACCTGATTTGAATTTTATGAAGAGAGGTAGGAAAAATACAAAATATTGAAATAGTTTTACTTCAAACTGTTACTAATTATGACCTCTCCTTTCCTCACTACTGTAAAGAATGGAGAAAGGGTGATTTTGTCATATACTTCATGACTGCCTTTTTTTATTGTTGGTTATCCCAATCCCAAGAACTATAAAGTGCTTCAGTTTCCCAAATCCTGCGTGTACAACCTTGGAAAAGCGGAATCTTCTAGAACTTCCCAAAGTACTCTTCAAGAATCGTAACACTGCTTTTGAATTTAAGCAGAAGGATTTTAGGAACTATCAAATGTTCTTCCACTGTGAACACCACCAAAACCTGGAAGCGTTCATCCTCGGAGCCAGCGCTGCTGGGGGCATCCTCCCATCAAACCCACGTTTCCAGTTTCTGTGGCTCCAGTTCTGCAGCTACTTCTGCAGCCTTTGGTCTTGGTTGGTCAGTTCAATGCAGAAATGCACGGTCCAAGTCACAAGCTGGACTGAAAGCCATTTTCAAGATGATCTTAGTCTCCACAGTGTCCTGTGAGGTACAATTGCATAGGACTATACAGCTAAAAGATGCTGCCCCTGACTAAGTGAAGTGAGCACCAAAGCTAGATTTCACATTTCCCCAAGCTTTAAAAAAAGTTCTTGCAAACCTCTGGGTTTTTAATAAATCAATACACTGCTTTTCTGGTTTAGGCCAAGCACTTCTTTAAATGGCAGTTCCTTTAATACTACTTTAAAACCAATGCTAAGCCACAAATTTAACACCTATCATAAAAGAACATCAAGTTTTGTCTGTCCTTTTCCAAAAGTGTTCAAGCTTTCCTCTATTCTCTTCACTGTTCTGCATTTTACCTCACCTTGGACATCACATTTCAGTGGCACGATTACCTCTTGACAAAATGACTTTCTGAGGAGGTGTCCCCTGGCATGGCCCTACGTTTCCTAAGTTAGCAACGAGCTAGCAAGCGTAAATCAGATACTTTAATGTGACCATAAGAGAGGCTGGAGATGTGGGGTGGGAGGCAGACAAAGCCATGGTGTTATCACTTCTAAGTAATTATCTCGGTACTATGAAAACCAGAATAGTCAGCTACAACCACTAGCTACTAGCACAGTAGAGATGATTATCAACTGAAAGTATATAATTTACTAGCTTTAAGAGTTGTGCCCTTTTGCAGAAACAAAACTGAGACAGACATGCAGAGATGGTAATTTCTAAGTAGCGGAATTTGTTTAATGCTCTTTATCATGCTTTGATAGAAACTGGTTCTAGCCACAAAATCTCACGTCCTATCTGGGCTCTGGTGTCAGGCTCCAAAGCGAATTTTTACTCATTGTGCAACTGAGAGCTACATCCACAATTTCACTTTATGTCTAAGTTTCGATGGAGAAACCAGCTGCTCTCTGTCCCTCAAGTATTCAGAGGGTTTGAATCCAAATGTCTTGTTGGTCTATCCTCCTCACAAGGAGGATAAGCCAAATAAGTCTCTATACAGTACATATGTGCAAGTGGTCTAAATCAAAAAGAACACCTTAGCTATTGAGTACTGTACAAACTCAGCTATATAACTCAGCATTTGTTCTTCTGAAGGACTTCCTATCTGATGATTTCTGTGTACTTTATTAACACTTGAGCTTCAGAACACGCATAAGGCATTATCTTAATTTTACAGATAGGAAACAGAGATATTTATTCAGATAAGGCACAGAAAGGTGAAGTCACTTGCCTGAGGTCACATCAAGGTTTCTGGCAGAGGCAGATCTTTCCAAATCTTCTGAACTCTAGGCCTCTGCTTTAAATTACAAGACTCCATCAGGTTTATAGCGTCTCACCCTCCCCTCCTACCAATCGTTTGCAGAGCCGAATTTGCTCCGAGCAAAACACATTCATTGATGAACTCTATTACTTGCTCCTAAACATTACTTACGGACTGCAACTTCAAATGAAAACCTCTGCGCTGCAGTCATATTTTACCTACATGGTTATTCTAATTGAGTATTGAGCAAAGCGGCTAATTAGGAGTCTTCAAGGGACTGTTTGTTTAATTTTGTTTTGGAATGTGTGCTTGCATAAACGCCATACAAGAAAAAGTCTGGAGGCCACAATCATCTGCAATGTAAAAATATTTCGGTTTCTGTGAAGTTTTCCCTCCCCTGAGGGCTCTAATTCATCCTCACTAGTTGATAAATCAAGTCAGAAACACCCCCCCCCACCACCCCTTGCTTTGGTGTCTAGCAGAAATATGACCCTTTTCTTGTCCAGGCATGCAGACAAGTGATGAATCAGACTTTCCCCAAGAAAATGCTGCAGCTCTTTTCCTAAGGCACATTGCTGCCTGAATAACTCAGGTTTTCCTACAGCAGGCTTGCTTTAACAGCCTTCATTTACATGAAGAGAACACAAGAGGTACGGTCTGGGTCTGAGCTGGAGAAGGTTATCAAGTGCCATCCAGCCAATGCCTATAGAAAACTGAGAGAGCACTGTCCTGACCCTGTCTGACTGCTGAGACAGTGCCATGGGTTTCAGTTCCTTGCAGCAATCCCAGCCTATTCTCTTCTGCTCACTAAGGGAGCATTTAGGGACTCTGGGCACACTGAAATTATGTGTGAAGTCTACCAAACATGACTTACCACTGCCTGCAACACATACCAATATCCCTACCTCCTGAAAGCGCTAAGTTTTAACATGAAACATTAGTGTTACTCATGATCTAAATCACAAGTATTTCAGAAGATTTCAACTCATTAGAGCCCTAGAGCAAGTGGATTTCCCCACAAAACTCCTCCTTCCTTTTCAAAGTGGAACAAGGCCAACTTCTTTTCTGCCCTATAGAGAAAAGAACAGAAGAGATGCAGGCTGCTCAGAAATGCAAAAGTGAGTCTGCTGCACCTTTAAATATATAACTGCTTCCCTGATTATCCAGGCCTTCTATGCATCCACTGGCTTAGCTCATGCTCTTCCTTAGCATCCCCTTCAACACTGGTCACTGAAATTTTTGCTCACAGCTAGGCACCAACATGACTGAACCAAGAAAATACAAGTTTGGTCGATGCTCAGGCAATTATGAATTAATTTGTCCTCACAGTACTCCTGCAACATTTATGAACACTCCCATTTTACACAAGAAAAGACTTCTGTACAAACACAAAGCTTACTGCCTCATTTGCCACAGGTCAACAACAGACCAGGTAAGAAATGTGGGGTCTGCTCATTTTTGCTTCTTGTATCCTGGAGCATACAACTACTAACTGCAGTGATTTGGGGTTTGCTACCCATGTTCATTCTCTGTGATCCTGAACTCCAGGTACAAACAAGGCTCAACTGAACTCACCAGCAGCTTTCACAGTATTATTTCATTATACTGTGATTAAACTGTGATCACCTTCTCTTACTTGATGAGCAACTGGTCACAGGGAAAAAGAAGCACTTGCTCACAACAAACTGAACAGCAAGTGTATGGCATGGCAAGGACTGGATCTAGTGAGGAGGGAGCTGAAACTGAAATGCAACTGAAGCAGTGTATTCCTTCTCACTTGCTATAAAAGCAGAGGGGAGACTGGTGGTGATCTTTTATCTTCCAATTGTTGCTGCTGGCTTCTTCTTCTTAGTTTTAAATAAACTAAAAACTGGCAAATGTGCCAGCTACCTGGAAGTGCAAGGAGAAAGCAAAGGACAGAGAACCTGTTTTTGTTCATAATACCTTGCAGCCAAGCAGGGTACTTTGAACTCCGCCTGCAACATATGGTTTGCACAGCATATGCTCCATAGAGTACTAAAATCAGAAGGAGAACAAGAGGATAAGAGTAAAAAAGTCCTCCTAAGGCATAAAGCTTGTCTATGTTTTCACCATCAGGTCAAGGGAGGAGACGCTCCCCCTCTACTCTGCTGTCATGAGATCCCACCTGCAGTACTGCATTCAGCTCTGGGATCCTCAGCACAGGAAAGAGATGGACCAGTTGCAGTGAGTGCAGAGGAGGCAATGAAGATGGTCTGAGGGCTGGAGCAGCTCCCATGTGAAGACAGGCTGAGAAAGGTGGGCTTGCTCAGCCTGGAGAAGGCTCCAGAGGGACTATACAGCAGCCTTCCAATACCTAAAGGGGCTACAAGAAATGTGGAGAGGGGCTTTTTACAAGGGCCTGTAGCAATAGGACAAGGGGGACTGGCTTTAAACTGAAAGAGAGGCGGTTTAGACAAGACATTAGGCAGAAGTCCTTTCCTGTGAGGGCGGCAAGTGCCCTGGCTTAAGCCCAGCCTGCAACCCTGAGCCACGCAGCACTTGCTCACTCCCCTTCTTCCTGCCCCCGGCTCCTGGAGCGATGGGGAGGAGAACTGAAAGAATGTAACTCCCATGGGTTGAGATAAGAACATTCCAGTAACTAAGGTATAACACAAACCACTGCTGCTACCACCAGTAATGATAATGACAAGGGAAATACAAGGGAAGAGAATACAACTGCTCACCACCCGCTGACCGATACCCAGCCTGACCAAGCAGCGATCTAACCCTTCCTGGTAACTGCCCCCAGTTTATATAGTGGGCATGATGTTCTGTGGTATGGAATACCTCTTTGGTTAGTTTGGGTCAGGTGTCCTGTCTCTGCTTCCTCCCGGCTTCCCCTCCTCCCTGGCACACATGAGACTCAGAAAGTCCTTGGTCAGAGTAAACATAAGTGAGCAGCAACTGAAAACATCAGTGTTATCAGTGCTGTTCCCAGGCCGAAAGTCAAAAACACAGCACTGCCCCAGCTACTAAGAAGGAGAAAAACTACTGCTACTGCTGAACCCAGGACAGTGGATTGTTCCAAACTGCTTTAAAATACTGCTAAGAACAGGATTAAAGAGCAAAAGCTACATGAATTGTAAATGTAAGTACAGCGCATCCCATGGCTTTGCAGTCATTAACTGCTCATCATTTGTGTAAGGACACCAAAACTTATAGAGTTTTGTACCAAATTTGGCAAGCCACTGTAACATGAAACAGACTCCCAATCCTGAAAACTTTTTCCACAGCCTTGCTCCCATTTCTTCCTTCTGAGTAGACACTAAACAGACTTTTTTTCATATCCCAAGAGCTGTGTAACAGAAACAGAGTGCTGCAGGATGTGTGCATCCAAATGATTGTTTATTTGGATCACCATAATCTAGACTGATTTACACAAGAAGAAGGGTCCCTATTCAAGGGAGCTTGTTTCAGTTCATTCCTACTTCGCACTTACACCAGGACTCCCAAGCCCTGTGAGTTAACACAGATGTCTGAGAGATGAATCGGGAACAGAGACTTAATATAAAGTTTGCAGACACCCAGCAAAAAGAAGCACAGCTGTAATGCACAGACCCCCATTGTGCAAATGACTCCAGCTTCCTCTCTAAAACAGCTTGGAGTATTTTATTATTTCAGAGAAGGTCACACTCAGATACCAACATCCACTGGCTTCAAGACGGTCTGTGCTGCATGTTGTGAGATCTCTGGGTACCCGACTACCCACGTCTGAGGAATAAACACTCTCCATGTGGTCAAGACCAGAATTCGGTTCCTCAAAAGACAAACTGAACACAGCACACTGAACTGAAAGCTTTTGGTAAAGACAATGAGCTGACATTTAGGATGATAACTGGGAGGGATCAGCTTTAAACTAGGGAGTGTATGCATGCACTGCGCTACCTCTCCTCACCATGTCTTCTGGTACCCCTGCTCTCAAACTGCTGCTCCATATCCTTGGCAATCACATACCCCACATAATTCCATGAAGATGACAACTTGTGCACTCACTGTGCAGCTCTGAACACGGCACAGGCAGAGTGGCCATAGCTGTGCCCCACAGACTCACCCCTGCCAGCATTAACTGTGCAACACACATGGATGTGGGTACTTACATGGCTTTTAAGTGCTGTACCCCCCACACCTGATGGGATCACTCCTTGCAGCTGATACCGTACTGTATGGTGCAACTGTAGATGACTGGAAAGACCAAGATCCAAGGTGCTTATTACACTGGTGGAATTAATGAAATAACATTGATTGCACTGAGCTTCACCCTCCTTCCGCTAACTGAGCCAGGCTGACAAAGGAGGTCTAAGGGGATCTTAAACTTCCTACCTGCTTAATACCAACTAACTTGAAAAATTAATCAAGGAAATTCACATTAATACAACTGACAGGCAAATGTAATTACACTGTGCATAACATTTAATTCAATATGGTTACTGAGCCTAAAAAGCACATTACTTTCCTTATGAGATTGCTTTGCTATTTATTAGGGAAAAGGTCTTTGTAAAATGACTCTTTATCCAGCTGCTGGGAAGAGAGAGAGATGTGGGAGCTACTCCCATGGCATGGAAATTGCTTTATTCACTTCAGCTAGATTAGCTGCTTTAAAATGAGATGTAAATCAAGGCCAGAACTGCATCGCTGCTCTTCCACCTCTATAGAGCAACTTCTGGGTGACCACTGTGGAAACCCAGCTTGAGCTGCAACCTGCCATTCCTCAACCCTTCACACAGCTCCTACACACATTCCAAATCGCTGTTTGTCTTCTTGTTTAAACATTTCTTTTGTGTGTGCCCAATAAATGTCTTGTTCAATTCTAGGTTTTAAAGCTGCATCAGATGGCAGAGTTTTATCAGTTTAGCTTTCTTGCTTCTTGGGAAAGGAATGAGAGGCAGTGGTGACAGAAGAGTCACCTACATGAAGACCTCAGCAGAACTCACTAATGCCTTTTAAATTAATTTGAAAGGCAGTCTTGGCACAGAAAGGCCAGACCTTCCTCTTTTTAATTAAAACTTACAACGGAAAAAAACCCAGGGTGAATTTATGCCTTAATCTCCCTCTCTGGTCAAACAACGCAGCTTTCCTCACTGCTAGCAAGTGGACTTTTTTCCAAGCCCTGCCCTTCACTCATAAACAAAACCAGCCAGAGCTCTGTCTCATTATAGCCTGCACAGACACATGGCCCTGCTGCGAGGGCAGCCCCATGCAGAGAGGTGCACAACAGCAGAAGGAGCAGTTGTCTGCTAGTTTCTTATTATAACAGCGCCGCCGTTCATACAGGGCTGGGGCTGCTTAGAAATTCCATTTTTAAGCCCTGTTCCAAGGGTTTGTAAACCTGGATGGGAAAATCCGTTATGGACTGAGTCACCGCGTGCCGAGCCCTGTTCGCACAGCAATACGGGGTCCCCTGTTGATGGACACTTACGGATCCAGGGCGCTGGTTCCCTGAGCCCCATCCCCTCCAGCCTCTTGCTCTCACACAAGCTGACTCGTGGTCACCAGCTGCAACAGCAAACTGTGGTGTTCATATCTATGTGCTAAAGAAACACAGCAAGAGGGAACAGTGAAGTGTAGATTTTCTCATCTGCTCTTCAGTTTTGGATTTGGCCACACCATGACAAATTTGGCAAGTACTGAAAACAGAAACAGATACACTGGTAAATAAATCTACTCCTTTTGCTAGCCCAAGCAGCGCTAGCCTTGGCCACGCTTTTGCAGCTTTCTTAATGAAGTTTACAACTCTGTCAATACAATTAGAAGAAGCAGCAGTTCTGAATAACAATTCTGAAGTATTTTAAGAATAATAATTCTGAAGTAACAATTATAAAAATAATCTAGACCTGACAGATATGCCAAAACATGGACCAGGACAAGCACGATTTCTTGATCTGCAGATCAGATGTTACAGCAGGCCTTCAGTCAGCCACTAATGAGCGCAACAGTCCTGAGGTTTGAATGGCAGTGAAGACAGACTCATAACTGGAATAAAAGCATGGATTGCTAATTCCTAAGAAAACGGAGGTGCTCAGCGTGGCTGCTGACTTGGCTGATGGCCCCTGTGCTCCTGTGGCTGGGATGCAGGCAGGGAGGCAGGCAAGGAGACGGGCAGACTGTCCCTGTGGGTGCAGGTAGCACCCTGGTGCTTCTCAAATAGCAACGCTCAATGCATGGGGCCATCAGCCACAGGTAAACCCAGTGAGAACCATGTGTGTTGTAAAAGCAATCCTCTGGACTGTCCGGCCTTGCCCAGGGGCTGCTTTTCCCACCTGATGGCTAGGAAAGAAACACTGCCTTCCCTTCTCTACCCTGTCTTAAGACACACACACACAGTGTCGCTTCGCATCGTCCTGCCCGCTCCTTGCTCCCTTCGGGAACAGCCAGGCAAAGGACACCAGAGACACCCTTCACACAGCTCAGACTGCCCTGCTCCCAGGGGATGCTGAGGGCATCACCTGCCCGCTTCTGGGGTTCCTGCACATCCCCTCGTCCGGAGGACATGGTCCTGCATTCACATCAGGCAGCTCCATTGTAGCATCAGACTTCTCTTCACATTGCCTTTGTCAGGCTGAGCCGCCCAGGGAATAATGGAAGCAGGAGGTGGCTGCCAGCCACATGCTGGAAAAGCTTCCCCTGGGCGCTTTGGTGTTTTGGGAGGGAAGGGCACAGCCAATACAATGCTCATTCTGTTGCCTGCGCGCTTCCTAACCACGGGAAAGAGCCAAAGGCTGCACTGCTGGCAGGCACTCCTCACATGATACAGATACAGACATACCGGTATTTGGGAGCCTACAAATATAACCAACAAATATGAAGTGACCCAACCTTAAAAAAAATATTAACAAACCCCTGAAACCCTACTGTAAGGAGAAGCCTTTCAGTTCCATGCTCCAGGCCATTTTCCAGCGAGCTGTCACTTTCCACTTCGAAGGTTATTCCTTAAAGTGAAATAAAATATTTACATTATCCAGTACCAGGCATGAAACATTTCTGTTTTGCCCATTTCTGCACACGGGTTTGAGACCTGCCTGTAATTTCCCTTCTGCTGTTTGCAGGTTTAACTGTGAATATTAAGTGTTCATTACTACTAAAACTGAAAACCCAACAACCAATCCCAAGGTCAAACCCGGATATTAAGTGCTGGGTCATTTCCTGCCTCAGTGACAGATCTTCTCCAAAATGCTCGCTATCACATCAAATCAATTAGAGCTTTTTCTTTCTGCACCAGAGGTTATCAAGAGCTTATTTCATCGGTTAGCACAAGATGGACTTGCACCCCGCAGGGAACTCTGCGCGGGTTATCGACTGCCAGACCCCTATTGACATGCATGCAGTAAATGTAAATACCAGTACTCAACTTATCAAATAGATTTGGTTTTATTTATTTATCAATATATCAAACATATCCAACTTTATTTTCTTCAACCAACTCAGTTAACAGCTCACCGCATATATTGTGTAAATAGATCTCATTATATTGCAATTCTGGTTTTGTTTGTTTGTTTAAAACCCTAGCTTTAGAGCCATCAGCTCCAAATCAGAAATGAAAAAACAGGTTTATTCATCCCTAAACAAATTTAACTCCTGCTAAATTCAGTGTTATTTTCCTACTAATTTCATTTAGGGCAAGAAAAAGTCCAAGGCTTTCTATGTCCCAAGCTTCAGTATAAAAACTAGAGTTTTCACCAAATACTGGAAGTGAAAAGTACCATAAAAATGCTATTATTATCCATTTACTCCTTATGTATTTGCTAGCAAAAACTAACCTTTATAAAGGCCAACTTTTCCTGTTAATTTTGCATTGTAAATTTAACGTTGTTCTACTGACCTCACTCCTATTTTCCTATCATATAACTTGGTGCAGGCAGGCTCAAGCCATGCGGACAAGAAGAAGGTATTATCTTCAGAGACACAGGATTTACTTTCTGCAAACAGTGGCCTTATCGGAGTAGGTGCTGGAATCCATCAAGTAAGAGGCTTGATTAAAGCATTATAAATATAAAAAGATAAAGATTAATAAAGCATTTTATTACCTTCAGTGTAAAGGACCACAACACACCTTCAACCTGTACCAGATGAGAGGGAAATTCCTCCCTGTACATGGGAGTTATCATCCCTGCCAAAGCAAGCATGAAACCAAGAGATGCTTAATGACCCAGAAGAACCAATCTAACCTACAAAGGAAAATGAAACGTTCATTTTGAGTTAGTATAACCAAATACACTTCAAATGCAACATCAGGAAGCCAACTTGTGGATGAAGACAGCATTCACACATGAGCTATGGCCACAAGGTGCCAACCTGCCTTCTCAGATCCTACGGACACAAGTTTTACTGCAGGCACAGAGATTCATCCAAACACATCTGGAGCATCATCTGAAGCTGATGTACACCAGCATGTTAAAATATAACCCACTCAGTGTGGCGATGCATGTGTGGGGCCACCCTTGCTTAACAGTCACCCAACAGGCGAAAGAACAGCCTCACCTAAAGAAAACTTTGAAAGAGAGCCTGTTGTCACAAACCATGAAATGAAGCTGTCCTCATCTTGACAACATAAGAAACATAAATGAAGAATAATCCGGTAAGTAAACTGTTCCCAGATGGGGGATTCAAGTATTAGAAAGAAGCTCCTTAAAGCCAATTGGGAGATCAAATATAAAATAATAATGCATTAGAACTAATAAATTAAAGATGAAATGTGCTTTACAGTTTGATTCAGAAGTACCACTGGCAACATAACTACGAGTAACTGAAGACGGCATTAATCTCTGAATTCAGTGCTGTGACAGGGAAAAATAAAACGAAGGACTTTAATCCCACATGAGGTTTTACCTTGCAGTGGTTTGATTTGGCAAACTTACTTTGAGGTTAGCTTGTTTTCACAATATTTACTAGAGAATGATGACAAGGGGCCAAGGTCCGCTGCTTGGCCAAAGCTTCCCGGCAGCCACCAGTCCTGCCGTCCCTGCTCTGCAGATGAAGCAGCACAGTGTCCAACCACCGCTGGCTGCGCCTCCATATTAGAAGATAAGCACGCCTGCAATCTGTTCCACTTCATGCTAATTACAGACAAATCCTGTTTAGTCTACTCATGAAAGTAAATTGATTTGCATGGGATTATTTACAGGGGTAAACGGAATCTAGACTGGCCCTAAGGGTTTGGGGCTTTTGGCGAGATATCGATTAAATCCCCAGCTGGATGAATTTTAAGTGTCTTTTACATTGTGTTAATACAGGTCACCAAATGTGATAGAGAGATATCCTGCCCCCACCTACACAATACAACTTTCTCAATAACAGGGCTGGTTTCCTATTGCAAATCTTAAGCTTTGCTTTGAACAGCCAAGGGATCTGGTAATTGTAGATAACTGTAAATTTGTTTTTTTTAAGGTACTCCCAAAGGGACCACCTTCTTTAGACCAGTCTGCATTTCTGAAGGAGACAGATAAGGCAATGCTATGACTTGTCCCAAACCTCCCCTTTGCCCTGTTCACTCCACTCCTCAGGGACCCATGCATCTCCAACAACGCACAGCTTATATGCCTCATACTTTACTAGCACTGTTTTCTCCCCAGGGTTCCCAAGCTCTCAGCCTGCAGTCGCTGTTGACACTTCACACAAACCTGCTTTGTAGCCCCTTTGTCTTAGGACAAGATAATCAGTGTAAGGCAGACAACTTCCTTCGGCACAGTGGCTCAGGTGACTCTAGCACAGGGTAGTCTACCGTCAACAGCAATGACACCAAAGATGACACGCGGAGGGACAGCTGTAATTGCCAGTCTCTGAATTCCAGCTTTCTGGAATTGCTATATTGCATGACAGTGTTGGCAGAGAGGGAAAGGGTGATTCAGCATCTCTCCTGTCATTGTGAAGCTCACAACTTTGTGCCTAGAGCGGCTCCATCTTTCAGCAGCTGACGCATTGGGTAGGGAGGACCATAGTTGGCTGCATCCTTGCTTTTCTTTTACATACATACATACGTGCATTTGCTGTCTTAGTAGCAAAATCCTTCATCCCTGGATGGGTCTCCCAGTGTCTGAGATCTCACAGGTCCGGCACAGCTCTGGAGCTGCTCCATCTCAAAAAAGGTATCATAGATTAAATTGTTCCCTCAAAGACCACTGTGTTTCTGCACTGACTGTAGTAGATTTGTGGATATTAACATGGATGTTTCTCTCCTGGATATCTAAACTCAGGTGAGATTATCCCTGTCTGGCTGTGACCCATCCTCTTCCTCAGGCCAGGCCAGGAGCATGGCACTTTTGGGGCCTTACTTATCCTCAGACACCACTGAGGTGAACTTGCTGCATCCAACAGAACGGGTGGGATTTATAAGAACCATTCCAGGTTGGAACACTTTTAAATGTCCTAAATGTTGCACCAGCTCAGAAGAAAACCCTTTGCTCCAGCTCTCACAGCTGGGTGGCTCCATGAGGAGGCATTTTTCCCCACAGGCAGATAACCCTGCCCTTTAAAGCTCAGCAAATGTCAGCTATTTACAGTGTCACTGCTCCTCTCAGGTTTCTAAGGCCTCACTGATACAGATACTCAACCATATCCAGGGCTTGTACAAGAGAAGCTTTTTTGTTTGTTGGTTTGCCTGCCCTAACAGCACTTAAAAGCTTTTAAAGCAGTAAATTCCAAGTCAGCTACAGGACAAGAGTTCCCTTAACCCAGCTCATCTGCTGTCCCTGTGATCCTTGCTTACTCTTCCCATCAGTGACCTCACGTTAACATGGCAATTTTCCCAGTTTACTCCTCGTATCCACCACAGCCACTCCTCTGCTGCTTAGGACACGCAGCATCTTTTTGGTAAGCAATTGCAGGGATGCAGAAAGGCCAACCCCAACACCCTGCAAAACCCCAAGTCTGCTAATGCGCAACAGCAGTACGACATCCTGCAGTCCAGATGCATGCATAGTTCCAAGTCCTGGGAACCAGTGAGCACCACGAAAAATTACACTATGACCCTAAAATACAGTCCAGTAAGCACCCCAGCCTTCAGCAGCCTAGGGTCAGTGACAGATCTCCTGCCTGCCAGCACCCATGGGCAGTCTATCTGCATGCAAGCCAGCAAGCCTTCAGGTGATGAAGCAGACCCTTTGCCAAAGTCTCCTTACTCCACAGCATCTCAGTTCATAACAGCTCTGGGATTTGGCCAAGGAAACAGGCTTGTTCAGTCATTTCATCCAGCATCCCCCACTTCCAGAGAGGCTTATCTTCCCTGGTTCAGCCTGGCTAAGAAACGCTGGAAGGCACTCGGCTTTGCTTAACTGTGGGTGTATCTAGAACCAATATCGCAGACAGCAACAACAATGGAAGCCTGCAGGTCCCAAACTTAGCTAATTAGAAGAACAAGAAAAATTCAGGCAGGCTTGGGAGATCTCCTCTGCTAATTCAGTTTATTGTCTGTACTGACCGGCACAATCTGGCCAAATCCCCAGTGCAAACAAGCAGTTTTTGCCAACATCGTCACAGAGCCAGAAAGTCATAATCTGCTACAGGAAATGCTCATTTTACTGTATCTTGTACATCTGGCAACAGCTAAAATGCATCTAACTTAGTCAACAGTCAGATGTGATGAAACACAGCCAGCATTCTTCCACTGGCGTAACGCAGAGCTCAGCAGACGAGCTGAATCCAAAATGCGAACACCACTGAACATCAGATGTTTCTACATTCATTCCCAACTAAATGTTTCTGTGCAGGGCCCGGAGAGAGAAAGAAGCTGTCTAGAAATATGCTACATGACAGAAGTACATAAAGGAAAAATAAACAGAAGCACCTACACAAAGTGCAAGCCTGTGCCAGTAGCATGACAGAGAATCAGAGATTGGTTTGGGTTGGAAGGGACCTTCAAGATAATCCAGTTCCAACCCCATGGAACAGGGACACCTTCCACACAAACAGGTTTCTCCTAGCCTTGAACACTGCCAAAGATGGGGCATCCACAGTTTCTCTGGGCAACCTGTGCCAGCTCCTCACCACCCTCACAGTAAAGAACTTCTTTCTAATCTCTAATCTTAATCTCCCCTCTTTCATTTTAAAGCCTTGTAAAAAGTCCCTCTTTAGATTCCTTGTCATCCCCCTTTAGGCACTGGAGCTTCTCTAAGGTCTCCCCTTCAGGAGCCTTCTCTTCTCCAAGCCCAGCTCTCTCAGCCTGTCTCCAGAGCAGAGATGCTCCAGCCCCTCTATCATCCTCGTGGCCTCCTCTGGACGCACTCCAGCAGGTCCATAACCTTCTTCTTCAGGGGCCCCAGAGCTGAACGCAGTACTGCAGGTGGGGTCTCATGAGAGCAGAGAATCACCTCCTTTGACCACTGGTCAGAGACCAGAAGATCTCTTCTGGTTGCAAACCAGGTCTCCACACACACACACCCCAAAACACTCAGAAGCTGGTTTAGGTTTTGAAGGTTCAGGGAGGGTTGGGATTGGGGTTTTTTTAACAGCTGCCCAATAGTAACAGTTAAGTTTGACAATTTGCTCCCATCTGAAACATATTTGAGCCTTCTGACCCCCATTAGATTAAATCTCCAGTATCTGTTCTGCATTTGGACAACATTTTGTAAACATGTGGTTTCCTTCTAGCCCTTTGGTCAGAAGCGAGCATGGTCCTTTCAGGTGCCAATGCACCTCCAAAGGATGGAGCAGCCAATTCCCCTATCCACCTTCCTCCCTCCTCCCTCCATACACACACATTCTCCACATTGATTTCAAGTTTTCCAGGATGAAAAACTGCTCCACACAGTCACAGGGAGCAGACTGGGAAAATTTTCCTCTGCTGCTGGAAAACATGAGTAACCATCATCTGAGATAGCTCCAGAACTGAGTTGTTCTCCCTGCAGAACAGAGGTCATCAATTGCTTATGTGGAAAGCCCAAACTCCCAGCAATCATGCCTAATTTCTGACTCACTCCTGCTGGCACTATTCGTTCCTCCCTCTCCCCCCTTTGATTTGATCTCCCCTCCACTCCCAAATACGAAACCATGGGAATAAAGTAACACGGTATCAATGACCTCATATTTTACGTTTGCTTTGAAGAATTGTCTCCATTTTCCTTGTTGATCCAAGGGTCTCATGATTTCCATGCCTGAAAATAACAGTTTCAGGATAATTCACTGATAACGCCCACTTAGAAATACTCTGACCTTGACAGCAACTGGCTGGCTGGACTTTAGTTCATAAGAAGAAGTACTTCCCTTCTCTTTGACCTGTTTCTCCTACAATAGCAGATACAACAAGAACAAAACAACATGCCCCACTTTATTCTTCATTATCTGTGGTTTTCCACGGCACTGGGTTCAGTGTTTAATACCAACACTTGATCAATCACACAGACACTCAAGGTCCAAACAGGAGCAAGAAAAGGGGTCTTCAGTGAAAGCTGCCATCTACTGCCCTCTAAGCAAGCAGAGCTTCCTATCAAGTCGATGGTTTTCTTGCTTCCTCCTTCCCTTCTTCACTCCATCGCTTGCTTTGGGAGCCTTTATTTTGGTCTGACACTTTTAACAGGGTTGGGATCAGCTCTGAGATTTGCCAGTTTTCCCGTGGGAGGGATCTGTTTGGTTAAGAGAGAGTGGGAGAGGAAGTGTTTGATTTCGCAAACACAACCTGCACACGAAGATATTTTTATTCCCTTGCCTTCCTGTCAAAAGGTCTCGGCACGAAAACACTGAGCAAAAGGTGGATTTAAAATACCAAGATTACAGAGAAGGCTGCAGGTGGGAGGACCTTCAGTTTTCACAGGGGGTTTAATCCTGCTTTGCTACAGCCTGAGGGATGAGACAGACATGGTGGCTTTTGTCCTGCTACACTGCCGGCATCCTAGGAGCTCGTCCCTCCTGGGGGATGGCAGCTGAACAGGGATCACCATCAGCTGGGACCAAGGAAGCTTTCAGTGGGGCTTGCCCCAGTGCTTGCCCTGCCCTTGTCCAACAGCACACAACACAAAATAGACCTTTCCAAATACCGTTTTTTCATCCCAAAAGGCACAGCCTCTCTAGTGCTGAAAGCACCCAAACCTCCTCTGCGCATCCCTTGGGGAAAGGAGCCATAAGGCTCTTGCACTTAATGGTCGGAATAGCATGACCCCCTCCCTCCAGAAACCTCTGTGGAGAGACAAAGCCAGCAACCCAGTGCTATGCTCTATCCCAGGGCTGAACAAAAGGAGGTTTCCTGTCAGCCTGCCCTAATGAGATGCATCGCGTGGGCTTTTCACACTGAATCAGAGCAAGTTACTGTGTGTTTCCCAGCCCCTCACCAGCGGGACCCTCTGGCCCAGCACAGCCCAGCACCTTTCGTGGGCTCCCTGGATGGAACCACACACCCTGTGCTGCTCCCATGGCAGGAGTATCCCACAGCAGCTGCCAGAACGAGCTTCAGCTCAACAGTGTGCATCCCAACACAAGAGGCCACCTCTCCTCGGCCTGGCAGCAGAACACGGCCATTTGCTAAAATTATGCAAATGAGCCAAAACCCCTTAAAACCAGCGCTGAAGGCAAAGTAAAATGGGATTAATTGCCAAACCTGCAGAGCACTGGAGCGCTACTGAAGTCAGCAGCAGCACCTAAAGTATTCAGCACATTTGAAGAATCCATCAATAACCTGATGGATTTTTTTCCCTGCATGGAAATGTTGCTTTAATGTAATTTCCCCAGTGCACTTAAAATGACAGGATGTATATTTTTCTCCTGATCCAAAGTATAAAATGTAATTCTTTTTTTACATCTCAAAGCCAGCAAAAAATATCCATAACCCATGAATGCAAAACACCCTAGGAAACAGAAGGAAAAACTCCTTGTCTATATACTTATTTTTCCATGCAACAGATCAGCACTGACATAGGGCTCTGGAGCTGGAACAGGCCTTTGACTGTGGCAAAAATTGGAACAACTCTTCAGCAAATACAGGAGAATCCAAAATATTAAGCTTTTGTCTGGTTCTAGTGCTCCATGTATGGCACTCTCCCTTCTGAGCAGTTTTGGGATTGAGTTCTGAACAAGAATCTTTCCAGGGTACAATAAAAGTTTAAGCCATTTAAGTAATTCCCCATCACCAAGAGAAAAATCATAGATGGATGGGGGGGAATGGACATATCCACATTCATATCTGGAGGGAAGAAAGCCAAATGTATTCCTCGTTCAATTCCAGTCAAATATTCCCTGTGTAAAATGGCAACATGCTGCAAAAAAGCAGTGAGACAAACTCCATTTCCACAGAAAATAAATACCTGGTTAAGAAGAAGTAGTTTGTATTAACCTGGTATAGATAATGTAACGTAATCCTCAAAGCTATTTCCAGCTAGGCAACAGTAATGGGAAAAACTCTTCAACTGAAGAAGTGGGTTACTTCCAAGTTTCATTCCTTTCCCTCTGGATTTACTCCCTTCTCCTCTTCCCTAAAACACAGTATACTGATGGAGCAAAACTGTAGAAACTGGGGCGTTTTGTTACATTTTGTGTTTGTTTTCTGTTTCAGAGCAACCGTTTCATAACCATAATATTCACACACAGTGCTTTTCAGACAGATGTTGCACTGTAATTCTGTCCAAATGAGTTGGTTTGGGGCTTTTTTTCATTTGATTAAGGGAAGAAAGCCAGCTAGGGCAAAACCCCTGGGGCTACACGGAAACTGCAGGGGTTTCGATGAACTAACTTGTGACACAGCTTGAAAACAAGACCACTGACCACTTGCACTTCCAAGATAAATTCCTCCAACTACTTTTAACTTCTCCCTCCTTAGTACACGTCTCAAAAGAAGCATCAGGCAGATCTCCTCTCTTAATCCATAGGGAGGTTTAGGAATAACAAGCTCCTGGGGACAAAGGTGAGAGAAGAGGAGCAGGACCCTGGGGGTAGAAGGATGCTCGGGAGCGTTGTCTTGTCCAGAGCCCACATCACCCACATTGTGTAAAACAAGATAAACAGATCAAGGTGGCAGAATGCTGCAAAAGGACCTAAAAGCATGTCCTGAACTGAGGCTTGTTAAAGAAGAGAGAGGGGGGAAAGCCCAGCGGAATACCAGCGGAAAATGATGGCCCCAGAAGGTCAAATGCTGCACCAAGGAGAAAAACGTTGGCTATTATGCAGCATGAGATAAATTAATGGAGGCCAGAGAAGCAGCAGCTGCTCTGCAGATGGCACCTTCCACATCTTGACTGCCAAACCGGACAACTCGGGATTCCTAATTTCCGTTAATCTTCTTGGGCAATGCTGAGCCGCAGCAAGTCACGTTCAAGCATCCTCGGAGGCAATGGAGAGCCTGTGGAGAATGATGGCTCTGGGGTTAACTGAGCCACGATGCTGATGAAAAGCAGATGCCATTTAATTATTGGGGGGGAAGGGCTTCCCCTAATTATAACCCATGGAAATGTATTTTATAGTACACCAAAGTTCAGAATTAACAAGAGCCCGAGGCTACTAGTACACACAGCTCGTCGCATGGCATTGAAATTGCACTAGTGGGAAGAGCAACAAGCCACTTCAACAAAAAGAGCCATCATTTCTGTTGTCACTCTAAGTCCTGCATCTAGATAGAAAGAGCAGTACAGCCTCAGCTCAGGCTCCTCTTCTACTTGTTTGAGAGACTTCCTTCACAATAAGAACAACAATTCACAAATGAAATCTGCGTTAACCCACAAGTTTCTTCCCCAGCCTTCACTCTCATGAAAGGAGTGTCCTTCCTGACTCAACTGCAGCACAGCCTTTGGCAGCTGATGATTATAGTTTCTAAAAACCCCTCTGTTCCACGTTTTCTGTACGTAGCAGCCCCTGAATTACGTAAAGGATCTTGGTCAAAACCTAGGAATTTTAAACACTTTTCCCCCCTGTCTGCATGGTGACTGCAAAGGCATCTAAACCATGAGCTCTGTTAAACTATGAGCTCCCATCCTGCTATGTTTGGAAGAAAATGCTTTCTATGAAGAGTGAGGTAGGAGGCAGTGGCAGATATCCAGACAAATTCCTTGCTTTGGTCCATATGCAATCATTTCTCAGTACAAAGAAATCCTAATGACCTCAATTTTTGTGCCTAAGGTTCACTTTTCACAATATTTTAAACATACCACCCCTCCAAATGCTCCTCAGATCTAATACATGCAACAATCCCAGGAAATTCCTTTTGGTTTACCCTTTACTTACAAAGAAAGCCTCCCAGATGAAATTCATTTCTCTTAAATTCTTTACACAATATGCAAGCAGCACGGCTTCGAACACAGTGCTAATTACGAGTAGCAGGACTATTCCTGCTAAATGGTGCGGTTTACAGACTACAAAAATTCCTGGTTTAGTAGGTAATGTTTGCGGCCCTCGCTTGTGAGGATCCTGTCTACAAGCAGGGGGAATGGCTTTCAGCTGCCAAAGGGCAGATTTAGATTAGACATTAGGAAGAAGTTCTTCACTGTGAGGGTACTGAGGCGCTGGCACAGGGTGCCCAGAGAAGCTGTGAATGCCCCATCCCTGGCAGTGTTCAAGGCCAGGTTGGACAGGCTTGCAGCAACCTGCTCTATCTAGTGGAAGGTGTCCCTGCCCGTGGCAGGAGACTGGAATGAAATGATCTTCAAGGCCCCTTCCGACCCAAACCATCCTGTTATTCTATGTATGTAACAGTGTTAAAATGAACATCAAAACATAAAGAGCAAGATTTTAAACTATGTGTAGGAAAGCCTAGGTTAATTTCACCTCTAAGTTATAAAATACCACAGGCGTAATTCTCCCAGCGTTTTTATTTTCACACGGAGCATTTACCACATGAAAGCTGTTAACAGGCATCAACAGAGAGACAAAATAGAAGCAAGAGTGTCCGTAGAAAGGTGACTTGCCATCCTTTGTCAGAAGAAAAGTCAGCCTGACCCTTCCGTATCAACCCATGGCAGAGACTCACAACTTCCCTGGTTAGCAGCAGTTTGCACATCCCTTACGGTACACAGCCTGTCTTTCAAGTCAGGGAGGAAAGCCCGGAGAATGCCCATGCAAGTGCCTCGCCTCAAAGCCCTCTTCCTCTGGGGTCAGGCAAGGAACGACACCGGTTTGGATTTACAGCTAAAACCACTCCTTTTCCACCTCTCCTTTCACTCAGCCCAAGATGCTCCTTTTCTGCTATCCAAGCCTTGCAACTCCTTCCATTTGGATCGGCACTGCTCCTCTGGCAGGCAGGAGATGCCAACAGAAGGCCAGAGGGCTCCTCTTCCCTCAGGAACAGGCAGCACACCAGCTTCCCTGCAAACCTTCACCCCATCAGCAAGTGTCCAGGAGACCATCCCCTTCACTGTAAATCCCCCGGCAAAGACAAAATTGGATGTGCCAGGTAGCAAAGAAAGCTTTTTTGTGCCACAGCTTCCTCCTTTCCCAGGGTTAGGGTTTACTTGAAAGGCCTGGAGGGCTGGTTTGCATTCTTACAGGGCTTCTCCCCCTTCCTGAGGAAGCTCTGGTGTTCGGACCAGATGCTGGGAGCAATTCCAGCCCCATCTGTTTGAGAGGTTTGAGTTGTGCAACATAAATTCTACTTTAATGTGTGGTAATAATGACCTCCAAAACCCCATCTTGCCTCGTTCAAATGCGCTAGCTGAAAGACAGTTTTCATATACGTTAACACGTTAAGTATTGCGGGGTGCATGTTAATGCTGTTTATGAAGATTAAGCCACACGAATTCCCATTAGCGCTAATGGCGGTTTCATGACCTAATCTCCAAGAAGCACAAAAAACCCTGTATCCTCGAGAAGATCAACTCTCACCCCCGTACTCCCTACCCGTGCTTGTCTGATCGCTCCCACGTTCAAACATCCCACGTGCATCTATTCTCATTAGGTCTCACCAGCTCGGCAGGTTCAGGATAGGTCAGGCCTTCCCACTGAAAAGGCTTTTACACAAGTTACAAAGTGCTACAGGAAACAGTACCAGTGCTTCATTAAAGTGGGTCTCCCTCTTAAGGCAGTATCAAATCAGTGCTAGGGATTGTCAGAAAGCTTACAAACCTTAAACTTTGCTGGGAGTTAAGTCTTCTGGCATTCTTGCGCAGGCATCTGCACGGCCCGTTTTAACAAACCAGAAACAAACACTGGCTGTGCTCCCTTGCTGTAGCTCTGCTTTTTCACAGCCAACCTATCCCATTTCACCTACTTTTTTTCAATGGCAAAATGAAGACACAAAAGCTGATGAACCGAATGTTTTCAAATGTAAATCTCGATTCTCCTGTGAAAAAGGCAGAAAGCACTGTATTTTCCTCCCACAGGATGCTCCCCCCAATCTTGGTTGCTTGGCTTTAATTCACATCCTAGAAGATACAGAGAAGCACTGAAGTGTTGCTTTCTGGATGATGTACTATTACCATAATATATGTTATTTGTGTTCACAAGCACATACTTGGAGAGGGAGAAAAAACTAGCTGCTCTTTTCCAGGTGGCACATGTTATTCAACACTTTTTCTTACGCAAGCAAGCACACATCCAGCTTTGGCAAGAATCAGCATGATGGCTCTTCCTTTTCATTCCGCACAGATCTTTGCAAAGGTCAAGGTCACGGAAGAAGGAGCTGTGCAAGCAGCAAGTTTTGTCAGAACCAAGGAGGGGGCAGAGTCAGGTCGTGAGGAAGGTTCACACTGAAACAGCCATTTGCACTGAGCCAGGATCCCCAAGAGAGCAGGTTTCCTCTTCACACTCTCTGACCTCCTCTATCCCAAGACAGATATCGAAATCAAACAGCTCCTTCCTCTCCCTGCTTCAAGCCCCCTTAATCTCAGAGCACCCCTAAACCTGACGGCTGGGTCTTCCATGCCTGCTTGCTCTGCACTGCCACACGCAAGGCAGCTCAGGATCCATCTCAGTGTATGCAGGACCCTCACCTAGACACAGAGATGACAACACGTTTCATGCCATTCCTCTCATTTAACAAACCTGGGTCTAGGCAGTAAGCTGCACGTCTGACAAAGAAGTAAAACAATGACAAGCACCATTTACCAAAATTATTCAGCTATTCGGACTGAAAGAGTGTCTGTGTATTCAGTTACCACAGGAAAATGTTCTCCCAGTGCACACAGAATGAAGTCACACACTTGGCCTTCGAGGTAAAGGATTTTTTCTCATGAACTATCACTGGTAATAGATTAATGACAAAGTGGTCATTTATTCTTTGTTGATACTACATAACACACTGGGCTATATGCACTGCACTGAAGCTTGCCTTCTAGTTCTATCTACATGGCAGTGAAGAAGACTAATACATATATGTACTTCAAATGCATGCTATCCCTAAAAAGAATCAAAGAAACTGACGTTTATAAAAATATCATAATTATGTCCAACACGATTCTATATATACCAAAACCCAAATGCATTTATCAAGTAACTTGTCTTACATTCAGCTATCAGGCACAAACCTTTGTCCATGCAGAAGTCAATCCCAGCAGTGAGGTGATGGACACAAAATCTACAGTGGACCCAAAAGACTAGCATACCTCTGATTTCAGATTGTCTGTATTTATTGTTCCTAGCATCTTCCACTAACCACAAAGGGGGCTAACAATAAATGGAAAAAGGAGATTCTTGCCCGTGTAACCTGCAAAGCCAGAAGTTTAAGGGGAACTAAGCAGCTAAGGAAATTGGATGAATGTGGATACAAAACAGCTGATAATATGCATTGAAATAAGCCCTAAGCCATGTTTGCAAAACTCCCATTGGATGCAGTGAACCAACAGCCGGGACAGATATGAATGCCTGCGATGAATAAGGAACAACAGAGATAGGGCCAAAACACGATGAAATCACAATTTATTTTGTTTAGGGCGGGAAGCCCAGACTTCTCCCACTGGCCCTTTTCTAAAATAAATAGGAAAAACTAACAGTCACAAACTACAGAAAGTTCAACAAGCAAAAGGACTCAGCCATGGGTTCCAGACAACAAACCCTAATAGCTGGCACTGGCATCCTTCATCCTGTTCTGGCTCGCCTCTAACCGATTTTTCAACAGCTCTAAACAGACAAAAGAGAATCACATTTTGGGCTTAAGAGTTTTGGAGCAGGGGAGAATGCAGACCCCTCTCTTCCTTCCCACATAATGTAACAGAAAGACTTAATCTAGTTTCCCCAGCAGGGCTCTCTGCCAAAATATTTAGTCACTTTTAGCCTGTTTGCTTTTGATACAATTACATGTTTCTGGTTTGTCATATCCTTATCTGATTCAGTTTGATATTTGCTCAACATGAGTGTTTGGGAATGGGGTATGCTGTTTGTGTGCACATTCACCTCTGACATCCTTCTCTGAAACACACACATGCACACACTCCCCCATGCTCCCACACAGATATGGGCAGATTTAGGTAACTGCCATGCGGAAAACCAAATATGCCCAAGATATCCTGAGAAAGAAGGGTTGTTAACCTCCCATGAGTACATAAAGAGAGGTTTCAAGGCTTTTTATCTGAGGAAGAGACCAGGTCATACAGCATTCCGTTTTGGCAAATTTGCGTCAAATTGACATTCCAATTTCGGCAGCGTACATAAACCCACACAATTATTTAGCAGCGCACAGATTTTACATAACTCTTGAAGTTACTGACTCGATTCATTTTCCTTCCGACTATAAGACAGATTAATCTGAAATGAATTAAGACAGGCAACCAGAAGTAATGTTACTATAGCTGGTAAACATTCTTTAAACTGCTCTATCAGTAAGCTGCTTAAAAGCCTCACTATCATTGTATGCTACATCTGCTCAATAATTACTACTCCTCAAACCAAGGATTATGACTATAACAGCTTACTGCAACAACACAACAGGCAAAGCAGTACAGGTAGCTAGCAACCCCCAAAGCAGAATTCGGTGAATTACTTTATTATTCACACAGAAAATGTTAGGCCCCAGAAAATCAGGCGGCGCAGTATCCACTCCCTTGTACAGGCTGATGCTCTCTGAGCCTTGAAATTACAATTTCTACCTCATCTTACAAAAATATAACTATCAAGACACCATGTGCTGTGTTAAAAGAGGCAGAAATGCTTCACCGAAAGAAAAACTGCAGCGTTAAGGACAGGAGAGTACACAGCAATTATAGTTTACTAAGGTCAACCAAAACACAGTGCCCAGACAGCAGTGGAGGAGGAAGGAAAACATTCCTTTCACTAAAAAAAAAAGGCTTTAAATTGTGAGACTAAGACAAGAAGCATTCTGGGAAAAGATCTGGTAAATCCGATAGGACTGTGGTTCTGTCGTGGTTCAGTCCTCTACACCTAAGGGAAATGCAAGTGTTTAACAACAACTCCACAACTCCAGACAAGTCCAGGATAAAACATAACCTCTGCCCACAAGCACTTCAGTCCAGAAAAGGTTTCCCAGTGCACACAAAATGTGGCAATTGTGCACTTAAAGAGTTTGGGCTGGCAGAAAGGAAATCATCACCACTGAGTGTGAAGCACTTGTTAAGCGCTAGATTCTATCTGTATGCAGAACTGGTATTGCTCAGCTGCAGTAGCTGCACTAACTACAGAAGTAAAAATACCCCCAAAACAAATATGCTGTTCAAAAGACAGGCAGAGACCACAGCGTGGAATAAGAGTAAAGATAAAACCGTAGAATAAGAATGTTTCAGTTGTAAGTTTAAAATTAATTTCTGTAAAGTTGCCAGAGTTTATCTCCAAGATCTTAATTCACTGATGTCTCAGTCTACATGGTGAGAGACAGAAAAGAATCAAAGGAAGAATTAACTGGCAATGCAACACTTCCGGTCTTGAATTGGTTTGAATCCTCCAACAGCATCTTGCACATACATGTTCTAATACCTGACTTTGGAAGCATCTGAATTTTGCTCCCAACCCCCAAGAAGAATGCAAGAACACAAGAAAATAGCTATCTTCCACCTGGGCACTTGTTTATGCTCTGCTTATCAGATTGCTTCCGTTTAAAAGTAAAGGAAAAAAACCAGTTCAGTTATTCACACAGCAAGTTTAATTACTCAACTAACTCTCTGGCTACTGAGAAGCTCTCAGTCTCTTGTTAGAACTGATTAAGAAAAATGCATCCAAATACCCAAAGATACAGAAGTTTAAAGGGAAACAGAGCCGTACTATTAACTCTTTAGTCTCAGGATGTTCGGTAGCACAGGGACCCTCTCCTCGCTTAAAGGCTTTTGAACAGTAATTTCAGGTGGAATCAGAAACGCGTTTAATTTGTAGTTCTGGAAGAGACACAAAAGACACGCAGGGAACGCAGGCCTACAAGCTGCTTTTTTTTCAAAGCCCTCATGTACAATTTAATATCAAGTAAAATTATGGCTGGCTGGCACAGCTTTCCTGAATGGGTGTGCTTCGCAGGACTTCAAATGTGCTGTTTAACAAATCAAAAGCAATGGACCATGAAATGTTTCAACGAAATAGGACCGATGCTTGATATAAAATTACTTAGTGCCTAAAGTAAAAAATACCACAGTCTACGATGAGAATATGATAACTCCCGTATGAAATAAGCCCTGTCTTACTCCTGCCCCTTCTTTCACATCAACAATTAAGTTGGGCTAGAGGACAAAACAATGCAAGGACTCCCACGTGGGATACATTTTGTCATTACTCACTATAAAGACTATTAAATACAAGCTTGAAAATAGCCCCAAGCTTTTGATTAAGTACTCTAGCATATTTATACCCTCACTGCTCTTACATGGCTTAAAAACTTTAAAAACGGATCAGCAAAGAAGGGGAGGGATCAAGTCAAAGGGGAACTAACGAAATACCCAGTTACTGTTTCTAGGCTGTTTTCTGGCCTGATCACATGCCCCCTACATGAGAAGGAGCCATGTCCAATTCTGCACCATGTACAGACACAGTGCAAGCGGATCAAAAATCATTCGGGGGGGTCACACAACCACCCATCCCTGGGGACTGCTCCTGTGTGTTCCAGCCAGCCAGCTGCTGCATCCCCATACTGCCCCTGGGACACAGACAAGGATTTAAGCACCTAAACGCTCAATTATCAAAACCACACAGGGCACCCACATGGATGTCTGTGGATGCCACACTCACGAGTAGTGCTATGATACTGATGCTACAACAGAAACACCTGCACAGACCCCTGCTCAGTATTGTACACAACACACAGGAAACACAGGTGAAAGCTGAGAATTAAGCACCCACAGGCAGTTACAGCTGCAGAGTACTCACCCCCTCCTCCTATACCGGTAACCTTACCCTCCCCATCTGTTTTGAAAAGCCTAATTACTTCTACATCTGAGAACCCTTTGCAGGGCACATCTCCTCCAACCCAGTGACCCCTTTTACACATTTAAATCTGGTTTGTGTCTACAGTCCTGGTGACTTGCTATCTACTGGTCCATCAGTTACATGATCAGGGCTGGTTTTCTACCCCAGAGAGCACTGGCTGATTGCTCTACTCCATACCAGATCTGGTTTAGGGTAACAAATCTCTCTGTGACAAAAGGGCTTCAAATGATTCGGGGGGAGGGGGGTGGGAGAGGAAGGCGAGAAGATGAGGGGGGAGAGAGAAGCATCTCCTTATCTCTGTTTCATTAGGAAGCATTGTGGCTCAAAAATCCAGTAAGGAAATTACACTGCAATATCTGAGCAGACAGAAAATGTGAGTCTTTTTTTCAAATACACAACTGCAAAGCATTAGACAAAAGACAAGTAACTAATCCTTGTTTAAAATAGCGTGCTTTGTTTAAAATACAACATATGCCCCCCTGGCATTTACTACTTCAGATCTCAGGGGCTTGAGGTTATTTCAGGATCGGTAACTAATGGAATAATTATATTACATGGAGTTTAAACAACAATGTCTACGTAGTTTAAATATCGCCCTGTAACTGCTTGGTGATAAACGACATTACACATCCTCCAGAAAGGAATATATTCTGAATGCTCAGACAATATTTACGAGTTTGTTTCAAAGCTTTCTGATTTTATTTAGAGTGTTCAAAGTGTGTAGGCATAGTCAAAGCAATACATTTTAAACCCGGCCATAAATCATTCACTGAGCAAAAGCAAACTTTCATTAAAAAGAAAGCCCTTAATTGGTGAGAACTTCCTGAATGCAAACTGCCACTCTGGACACCACCTCTTGAGCCTTCCTCGTAGCAGATGGCCATTAACTTGGGGCAGGATGGGCACTCTGACTGCCTGAATCATCTGGCTCTGCTGCACCACACCTCGGAGATCCCACTGATGGGCCAGAGACCCACCCAGTCGGCTCAAGCCCCCTGCAGCATAGACACCTTCATGACCCAGGGGACCCAGCCCATCACTGTACCCCTGTCCCAGCCTGAAATCCAGCATTTCAGCACCTGATAAGGCGGCTCTGACCTGAACCAGTGAATAACCATTAGCAGAGAAACCCAAGATCTCTTTTGCCATTATTCATTTTTTGTCTGTAATGCATGTTCTTCAGATCATCCATTTAGCTTGGTGATGTAAATAGGTATTTATTAAGCTTATGGATGTTAATGATTGTCTGTTAGGATTTCAACATGCAAAACAAGATCTGAGAGATTTCTAAAAGGCACAAGCTGACAGTGCTATAAAATGTGAGCCCGAATTCTCACTTCCTTCCCTGCCTGCACTTCTAAAGGCATTTCACACCTAGATGAGACCATTTACATTTTAATGTACGCGCTCTGACTTCACACAGGGACTTTGATTTGCCTCCATTTCCCTGCCTGCTCCACCTGGAGAAGTCCTAAGGCACATTGACACTGCCCAGCAAGGGACCCAGCAAGGATCCTTTCACATGCAAGGAGGCCCAGGCCCAATCCAGGTGACACTATCCGGTTAGCCAGGAGGAGTTTGCATGTGAGAGTCAAAAGACAGATGTTGAGAACACATGGAAGGTCAGAATTCAAAACCTCTTCTGAAGATAAGACAGCATCACATTAACAGACCAGAACAACATACCCAGGAGAAAAAAACTTTAGTGGAAAGCAAATCCAAAGGCTCCTTCAAGCCAGCTGAACAATAAACACGAGAGAAAAACAGTACTTTCTGAACCCAACAGCTGCTCAAGATACGGACCCTGAGCTGTGCACATCACAGGTTTCACATCTGCCCTCCACACTTGCACACAGGTAAATAACTCAGAGGCAACAGAAGGTGAGGGAAGGAGAGGAACTCGAATTATCAACCAACCCCTGATATTTACAGGCATTCTCAGAAGAACGTACCTCACCCCTTAAAGCTCAGCTTCCAATAAAGAATGGGGCAATTTCACCTAGAAGTGCACAGCACTGCTCTTCACATCCCATCTCCTATCAGGTGCCTTAGCTGGAGACATTGGTGCCGTCTCCCAGGTCACAGCTGCTCTAGTAACTGGGAAAACTGAGCAATTCTGCCATGCAATGTCTAGCTGTGTGGAGACCTCATCGCAGCCTTCCAGTATCTGAAGGGGGCCTATAGGGATGCTGGGATGGGACTCTTCCTTCATTAGGGACTGTAGTGATAGGACAAGGAGTAACGGGTTCAGACTTAAACAGGGGAAGTTTAGATTGGATATGAGGAAGAAATTCTTTACTGTGAGGGTGGTGAGGCACTGGAATGGATTGCCCACGGAAGTTGTCAATGCTCCATCGCTGGCGGATGTTCAAGGCCAGGTTGGACAGAGCCTTGGGTGGCATGGTTTAGTGGGAGGTGTCCCTGCCCATGGCAGGGGGGTTGGAACTAGATGATCTTAAGGTCCTTTCCAACCCTAACTATTCTACAATTCTATGATTCTATTAGTATCATTTAGGAAGCTGACTTTGTAAGCATTAGAAAAATCTAATTAATTTCATCTACATTTCAAAAATCTAATTTATTTCTTTCATAAGCACTAACTGGCTTTGCTTATCCAGATTTTCCAGCAACGAGCCTAGCTCTTAAAAGCTGGTCACTGGCTTATTTGTGATCAACGTTTTTCTTGTACTGACCAGATATTTCACTTAGCTTTAATCTCACTTTGTATCATGTAATTGAGAAAAGAACATTCTGTAACAGCTCTTCACAATGCTATCATCTCTGTGAAATGTTACACAATAGCTTTATCAGCTGTTGTGATGATGATGGGCAAAACCACACTCCAGACCCAATTTCACCATTATGAACATTCAGGGAGATTTCCAACTTCCTGTCTTGTCACAGATCATGATGCAATGTTTGCCAGCATAAAGCACATATATATATATATACACATTATAATACACACTGCAATTCATGTAATACAAGAGCAAACTCAGTAAGGAATGGAAGGAGAACAGGGACAGCCAAGCAGAGTAACAGCTGTAGATGAAACACATCCACAGTGCTTTGCTGGAGGGAGGGCAATAAATAAACACAGAACTGCTGATCTCAGCTCAGACCCTGAGGAGCTGCAAGGTCCAGGCCACAGAACAGGTACTGGCATAAAAATGCAAGAGCTACACTGACAAATTTATAATGTCTGTTCAAGACAGAAGTCTGGGCTTGAGCAGGGCAGGATCACAGATGTGCCGCTGCTAAGGAGGAAAACCCAGTCAGGTGAAGAGATTTAGGTCACCTGCATAGCAGGGCAAGGAAAATCCATGCCAGCTGCCTGCCCTGCATGTGAACGGCTGGGAAACAGGCTTGAATTTACTCCCCAGAGAGACAGCTCTTTGCAAAGGAAACTGGAAATTGCCACTTTGGAGATTCATATGTGCATACACACACGTGTGTGCACACAAGCACATCAGAAACGCAGCGCTGGAAACAGCTCTGAACCACTGCAAACGCAGCCCACAGAGCAAAGTGTGCAGGCTGCCCCGGGCTGTGGGGTTTAATGCAGCCGTAAATATTACCACCAGTCCCAGCTACTCCAGCTCGCTGCTCGTCAGTATCACTGTCGGCTCCACGTTAGCAACAAGCCGCATGACAGCCACGGGTCACCCCTTCCCCCTGGCCGGGGGGACGGGCTGCGGATGGAGCTCGGCATGCCCGCACAGCCTCACACAGGGGCAGAAAGAGGAAACGAAGGGGAAGCTGACACCCGGCGTCATCCAGGAATTTGGCTGACGGCAGCTCCGTGATCAATCGCTCGGGTAGTGGGCTTTTCAGGAATCAGCCAGGAATGAAAGGCAGCCAGAAAGCTCCGCCTGAAGCCTTGCTGCAGCGAGTGACCTGCCTGAAATGCCAAGGTGAGGGATGCGGGCGTCAGGCAGCCTGTCCTCCCCTCCTGCCCTCGGGGGTGCTCAAGGGCAGGGAAAAACAGAAAGGCTTTGGTGCAACGCATGGATATGCATGTCAGAGGGTGTCTACCGAGTGCTACGGAGTTGTCAGACCACTTTGTTAATACAGCCAAGCCTTTAAAACAGAAACAATGAGAGAAAATCTCAACATTATGACTACTTTTTATTATTTCAAGTTCTTCTCAAACCACTTCTGATGCTGAACTGGCAGGGAGGGGGTTTTGCTCTTTCTTGTGCTAAAAGGATGGCTTTTTACATGGCACCTGCAGTACGGTGCACCAAAAGCAAGTTTTGATTTATAAGGTTTTAGAAAGCCTTTATTATTTGCTCACTGGTATGTGCTTTGCATTCCTTAAAATACTCCCTATTCCTCTACTCTTTGTTATGCCTCCTATAACGTATCTACAACTGGGTTTGATTTTCTGGCACAAATTCACCCCTTCCTAAACCAGCAGTAAAAACGTCGAAGCCTTTGATCGGCAGTCATCCAGTGAGCGCGCCGCTGAGGAACCTTCACGATGAACACTCACTTTCAGCTATCACTCTGAGTTTTCATTTTCAAACTTCAAAAAACACGTTAGTGCCCATTCTCCACAAACCAAGCAACTTCACCGCAAGATTCATGGGCTTCGGTGGCTCTGCAGTTCAAAGGTGCCAACATGCAGTGTGTTCTGGGGAACACTGTGCTGAGAAGCAAGCTAAACTCTGCAGAGAGGAAAGGCCAGTAGAAGAAATATTTCCTCTCAATCACGAAAGGTTTAATAGGTGCTGCCACTGCAACCTTCCTGCAAAAGGACTGGTGTAATTACACACTGGCCTTCACACAGCCCAGGGGGAAAGCCTGGAACACCGCGTGGCATCAGATATACTGAGCTGTGATACTTTGAAGAGACAAGAAAATGAGTTTTCTAGTTATTTATGTAAGCAATTCGGAAAGCACATCCACCCGTTTCTCATCTCAGAGAGGTTTTATTTTTGTGGGGACTTTTCAAGGACAAAAGTTTCGACTCCAAAACTTTACCCAGGAACAGAAAAAGCAAAACAGATAAACCCCATAACACTGTTTTAGCGACAAGCAGCACTGCACCAATTGCCACTATCAGTAACATTCCGGTGTCCCTGGCACATACAAGGGCCCGGGTCACACACGTAATGATGACAGCATTTACTGTTTGGTCTCCTTCCACAATGCTCCTGATGGATGCTGCACTGCCCATGCCACATGGCATCCTCCCCCAGGCACCCACAGGCACTGCCTCCCGAAGACAAACCGCTCCTGCTGCAAGAAGGAGTCGATAATGAGATACAAGAATAGTGGACTCTCATTTCCTCCAGACAAATTAATGGGAGGATGCGAGTTCACAGGGAGGTTTGCAATGGAAGGTAGGTGGGAAAATGGCTGATAAAATACACCCCCAGAGCCTTACATGGTGCAGTTCATGTATTCTCCCCTCAAAGGTGAGTTATGTATCAAACAGGGATCTCTACATATCTGCCTGTGTGAGCTCCGAGGGACAGCCTGGTCAGCGCGCTTCAGTTGTCAGAGCCAGGCAGAGTAGCTTGATGGCCCTGCTCACCCAGCACCAGGAGGGATGTCTGGGGTACCTGGCGGGTGTGCCTGGCCAGCCCCGGGGACACAGCAGATAAACAGGATCCCGCTGCCTTCGGGGAGTCATCCTGCAGTCTCAGAGGGGGCTTAGCCTAAGGAACAGGCACAGACGATTCTAGACCTCAGAGCAGAGGCAGGAGCACTCCTAGCATCGCTAGTATGAGCTGGGTTGAGTGAATCAGTCCATGGGTGGTCATCACGCACGGCATGGTCACCTGCCCCTCGGCCAGCACTGGAGCCTGCCAGGAGAACCCTCTGTTCCCCCATGCCTTGCCCCAGAGCGCAGCAGCAGACCTGAAGCAGGGCTGTGAGGCTCCTTTGCATTTTCCTTCCCTTCCCAGCTCCCTGCACTGTAATTATTGCTGGCCACGGCAGACAGATAAGTGACAACGAAAGGGCAAGCAGTGAGGAGGTGCTGGCCTTGCTGCCCGGGTCCTTCTCCAGCACTGTGCACGGGGCGGAGGTTGGCCATTATGGGCCTCGTCAGTCATGAAGCCAGAAATTACCGAGCCCCAGATTTGAAGATTTATAAAAGGCACCGTAAACAGCTTCATCTCCCTGGTGACAGGAAAGACACAAGCGACAGGTCTCTGGAGCATCGGCACTAACGACGGGGACAGCAAAGCAAGGACTCGCCGTGGAGGCCAAGGGCATATGAAAAGGTTGTGTGCAGGGGAAAAACAACTCTTTTATCAGCACTTCTCTAGAAAAACCAAGTGACAAAACACAGCATGGAAAATAACCACTGCTGCATCCTCAGCAGCACAGCATCTTATTACCAATACCGTCCTGTTACATACAGCTGGAATATTCCTGATTTAAGGTATTACTGCGCCCAAGTCAAGAGTAGCAGAGTTGTTCAATAAACAAGACAACGAAAGCATGAATCTGAGAGTTAACCAAAGCAAATGGAGAGGTTTGCAAAAGGCCACTAGACAGGGTAAATAAGAGAACTGAAAAAACTGAGTGACTGTAACAGAAAAACTTGAAGGCAGAGCTGACTTCCTCCTGCTCAATATTTCTAAGGAGTAGCATTGCAAAGTTTTGACAATTATGAAGCACGTTAGCTAATCATGAAAATTCATCAAGTATGTCACAAGTGACAAGGAAAGAGTACTTGACTGCTAAAATTGGATGAGCCACAAAACCTCCTGACAATCACTTACATAAATCACAGGAACATATCCATCATTTGACACAGAAGGTGCTTCCAGAGAGTAATATTTTCATGCCAAGAACAAGAAAGTTTGTATACCTCATTTGGAAACCTACCATATTTTGATCATTACCATATCAAAGCATTTGGGGGTGGGGGGAAAGGGTTATGCTTTTACGGTTTAAAACTGACATATTTGCAACCGAAGCAGAGGACCTTCCTGTCCGCACCAAGGCAGCATGAGCAAGGCAGAGCCCCATGCCAACGTCTGAGGACTGCCACTTGCATGGAAGTAATGAGGAATGACAGTAAACACACATGTACACTTTGTGCAGTGACACTTTGATCTAGGAACTTGCTCCACATTACAACATTATTGGAACAAAAGTAACAAGGCAAGAGGTTTACTGCATTTTGTTTCAAGGACTGCACATGTGGCATTACATCGTATCAGAAGTTAAGAGCACTTAAGTGATTTCAACTGTGATTCTTCTGTTTTCAAACCTCAGGTTCTGGTTTTGCCTCTGCAACTAGAAATATTCTAGTTTATTTTGTCATTGTTCTTTTAACTTCTTTCTTCCCCACCCTCCCATACTATTTCAAATACAAATTTATGTCATAAACACGAAATTTCACTTCTTCCTACTACAAACCCAAAGAAACAATGTGCAACCTACTGGAAAATAAAGTACTCTTTGGCTGGATTTTATTGTTTCAAAGGAAGACCTGCTCACCTCTTGTATGCTCTTAGGAGCTGGTCCCAGGCAGCAGTCAGAATCGCTCTGCTCTTTGGACATTTGGCTGCGTCTGCCCCACACTGGGTACTCTCTGCAGGTGTCCCATTAGAGCAACCAAGTGCCTTCATTTTCCATAAATCCCAAGTGTAAGGCAGGAAACAGCATGTGGACTAACATGGATTAGCACTTTACCAGCCCCCGGGCCATGGGTTTCCCTTTGGGAAGGGGTAATACACAAGATACAGTAGGTAATTCTGCATACAAGGTAGCAGGAGGATGCAAAGAGCAGCAATAAAATACACATTTATTGACATATTATTCCAAGGAGAAATAACCTGCCTTCCACCGCCTCTTCCTTTCCTTCTGCAATTTGTTTTCCTTATTATTCTGTCTCGATAGTAGCTCTCAATATCCCACCATGGAATTTTATATAATATTATGCATTGTCAACATCCTATGGACTTTGAAGATGTCAATGACAGCTTAAAAACCAGCACACTTGCTCTGTTCTCTACCATTCTTGAAATGCTGTTGAGAGATAGATTGGTAATTAATCTCCATGTATACCAAAAGACATCCCTCAGCCAGGTAAAATGCACACACTCCAGCAGCACAATTAGTCTGCAATGACATCCTAGATTTTCTAGCTAACAAAGTCAAAAGAGAAAAGATGGGAAACAACACCTATTCAACTGCAATCATTGTTGGCTTACGTCTGTGAATATGTTTGCTGTATTTCTTTTTTAAATTTAGAACTTGCTTTGCTAGCAAAAGGTTGATTTTACAGCCCATACACTAAAAAACAGATTATAGAATATTCCACATTTGCCAGCAGGACCAGTATGTGCACAGCAGTCCTCATCACCTTCATGTAAACATTTCTGCACTGCTGCCACTCACTTGATAATGCAATAAAAAGTACGTTGTCCCAGTAAAAGTAAGGCATCTCCATTTAATATCCTGGGCAAGTTACCTTGGTTACCAGAATCACAGGCAGGTGGGTATTTGAAAAACAACTTATCTTCAATTATTTTACAACAGTATTTGCCACCAAATGTGCTCAACTAAATTACTGCCAGGGTACCTGTGCATGAGCATGCAGAAGCATGGTAAGCAGCTATAACTCTCCAACAGCAGCAGCGATTCTGGCCACACAAAGGGAACAAAGAAGTCACTGGTATTTATATTTTACTCTGTTTATGTGACATTATTACACAGAACTGGATAAATCTGAAATCCAGTTCTCGGGATGACCTGCAGGGTATGCAATATAACACAGCTCAGTAATTTTGCTCTTTACCTCTCCACAGAAGCAGAATTGCATTTCTCTCCACATGCTGTGATTTATAGCGTTCTGTTTTGTTTGTGCTCATAGATTCCTATTAAGACCATTAAATCATATAGCCACTGATGGATCTCGATTAGCACTGGAAACACACAAGAAAAGCTTTGTTAAAAATAAAGTTAGCTGACAAAGGCATCTTCAAATCCAAGTTTTCTCATACAACAAAACAACCTGATGAAACAAAATACAATGGGAAACAAGTTGCAATCGTATCTATGGAGAAACACCCCTTCAGTTCATAATGAGCATGGGACTGTCATTTATCCTGAAGCTCAGAACAAAGCAATGTGCATCCGCTCCACCAGTTCTTTGTTATTATTCCCATGACTGTTTGCAAGCATATTCAATCCAATTAACAGGTTTCAGGAACAAGTCTCTGGCCTTTGCTAGGAAATGTAACGAACACTTTGGAGAGAAATCAGAATCTCTCACTGAATTCCCTTCCCCTGGCACAAGGAATCCAGGCTCCTTCCCACCCCCAACCCCAGAGGATGGATTTTGTCACGGTCACTTCACTCAGGGCTGAACCCTCAGAAAGACAGAAGAGATTCAAACAGATGTCCTAGAAAAAACTGCATTCCAGAAATCCATTTGAAACAAGGATACATGGCACAACTTGAGTGTAAATTCACAGTCTTCAAGGGCTAAGGCATGATAACGACTTAGAACTTCCATCAACTTCGGCATTTGCACCACTGTAATCACAAAACCAAACGAGTGACAATGCAAAACAATCATGATACATTTCTATTAAAAAGCCTGCCTTCAATCTGTTGCCAATACTACAAAATTTGGTGGGTTTATGAAGATCTATCCAACTGGTACATTAAAATCCATCTTACAGGTACCAACAGAAGACAAAGAATTCAGGTTAAATTAATAACCATGAAAACAAGTTAAGAAGCACCAAACAACCCTCACTACTACCTTACTTTCTAGAAGATGCAGAACAAGACAAATTCCTTTCTAGCATCCCCAAACAGATTATCTCACAGGTTATCATCTTTGCTGCACAAACTTCTAGCTAGTAATTACAAATAGAGCGATATTTTGCACCAAGACAAAACTAGATTATTTTTTTTTTCGTAAAAATGCCTTAAAAATCTGTAGTCCGAGTTACGAGAGGGGAAATAAAGCAATAAAAAGATGAGTTCCCTTTTACCCATTTTCTTTCTTGCACACAGCTGGAAATGATTTTTTAAATATTCAATTTAAAAAAGCTTGCATCAGTTGGCTTGGTCAAAACCCATGTAATATGGTTTTAATTAGCATAAGAGAAATGCTTCATGTGGTTTGGACAATAATAGAGGGATTCGAATAGAAAAATATGAAACGCAATAAATGCACAAGAAGAACTTTCAAACCTTTGCGCTGGCAGTAAAGTACCAACCCTATAAAGCCCAACCACTGGGTATGGCACTTTCTCTCTGCAGCCCTAGAGGTAACAGCTACTCACTGTTTTAAGCAATGCATCCCAAATTAGACAATGCTGGTCCTTAAGAGATGGTGAGGAAATTAATAACGAAAGCTAAGCACCATATAACGTGAACATCTTCAAAAGCATGAACATCCTTACTAGCAGGCTGCTTTCTGACCAGCCAGCAGCGGGAAGAAGGAACCTTGTGGAATGCCAAGAAATTAAATTTGCCCGTTGGAAAGAAAGCAGCAGTTATCATTCTAGATGCAGGGGTAAAAAAAGGAGTGAGACAATGTAGCCAGACCATGGCCCCTGCTCCTCAGCTTAAAAAGAGACCTGGCAAATTACTCTGAGTTTTCTTTTCCCATCTAATCTGATGAAGCCATGGCCAGTTTAGGCCTTGCGGAGAAGGAAAAGAAGTTCCAGAATAATGCATGTGGAGTCAGAGTCTGGTGATCCAGGCATTTATAAATCGGTGGTGAGGAGCTACAAAGAAGGAAAAACTATGGATATATTTGTGCTGAAGTAGCCATGGGGAACTTTCACAGAACAGGCTCTGCATTTTCCAGTAGAAAAGGAAAAGCAAAACAATAAGCATTTTAATTGGAATCATCTCTTATAAATTAAATATCCAGTCTCTCTCTGACTGAAAGCAACGATCCTCATTCCATTCACAAACAACTGTAAACTTGTGAATGTTTTCATTTCCAGTTTCCCCCACCTGACTTCAGGCATTTAACAAATGGAACACCAGTTTCTACAAAGGGAACCAGCATGCATCACACTGCCTTGCAGAACTACAATCAGGAATCAGGAAAGAGCAATACCTGAGTCAGAACTGCCATCTTGTTGCAGGGAGACGGCCATGCCTTTTTTAAGTGTGCACTTTAACAAATGTCTGTATAGCTCAAATAAACCAACTGACCTAATTAACAGACCACAAACCACAGGACAAACAAGGAGAAGCTTCCTCGGCAAGTGTGTATGCCTTTCCATTGGTGTCTAGGGCCATGCTAGGTTTATCACTTTGAAAATATTCTAAATAGTCCCTACTTTGAGTCAGTATCTAGAAATGCAACTCTCCCCTTTCCGGGTACTTTAACAACATTTTAGAAGTGGGAAGAGAAACAGTTCTGATGGCAGCTCTTTGAAGAGAAAAGGATCTGGGCGAAATACTGTCATTGGCAGGTAGGCTCTTGCGCCTTCCTCCTACTTCTTTCCACCGATTTAGCACATCCACATTAGCAGATGGAAAGACGACAGGGATTTATTTGCTCATAAACACCTCTCAAGTCAGCAGCAGACAGCTACCCTCCATCTCAGGAAGAACACTATTCTGACAGGCACGCTGAATGCATTTGTCAATATATATTTGGGCATATTGATTCCCACTGCCTCTCATCCCCAAGCAGCACCTCTTCCTCACTCTCATGCCATGTGACATGAAATCTGACTTCTCCTTCAGAGAAAATGAAGAACATGTACATTCACATACACACACACACGCCCCTCTGATCCATATAAGCCCAAAACACAATGATCTCCCCTTCATTATTCTTACCCTGACATCTGACAACTGCAAAAGGGAGCCCAGCCCCTTCAAAGTGAGATGGATCTTAAACAAGCCATTGGAGGAAAAAGAAAGACACGCTTTTCAAATAGGCAAAACACCTTGATCAGACATGAGCCCAGGCTCCTGTGATTTCAGAGGTGCAAGAAACCTGGGTTTGAGTTTTGCCATTTAGAGCTCACTCCAGGCCACCTCCTTCCACCAGCGGCAGCTTTCAATCGAGGCAGGCTGCAGCTAACAAATTCATACAATTTAGCTGATTCAATAAAATCATCCAGACGGGAAGGATCCTTCCTCAAATGTCTGGTTACCTTAATTAGATAACAGAGTTTTAAGAGTTCAACAGAGTTTTGTTTGGGCTGCTAGGAGGCAGACACATACACATGACTCATGGAAATGACTCTGGGCAAAGTTGAGCTACCTCCTTGCACCTGCATCCGAGCAGCACGACTGCCTCTTGCTCCTTTGCTACAGGCCACATCAGCAACTTGAGATCCTGCAATTTCCCAAAGCGCAGCGAAACTCCATCTCGCATGATCTCTTCATGAAATTGATCTCTGGAAAAGGTCTCTTTTGCCTTCTCTGGAGTAAGCCTTTTCTTTCAGCCCCCACACTATTCATGCCAAATGGAAGAGGCTATACATATTAACCAAGCCAAGAAAGCAAAAGGGTCCAGATGGTTTAGTAAGGAGTTTGACATGATTACAGAAAGTTTCCAAAAAACTAATAACTTTCATGGACTAAGCTGTGTCCTACATTAGCAGAATGATTTGTTTTCCATGATCTCCTTTGGTCTTTTGAAACCTCCCAAAAGCTGCACATTTCACATGGTAATTTGCTTTAGGTCTGTTAATTTTTGCTACATTCTTCACAGAAAATGCTCCTCTTTGCCTTCACAACAGACGTTTCAGAAATCTCCTTCTGTTCATTTTCTGAGAAGCTCCACACATTCTAGATGTGCTACTCTAAGAAAAGCTCCACTGAACGGGGCAAATGCATGTAGACACAACTAGGTTGGGAAAGAGGAATGGTACTTAAAACTGCCACAAAATAAAACACAATTACAACCACAATATCCACAGCTTATACATAAAAATAAACTGATGAGAGACCAAGTTGTCAAGCAAAGTTCTGGAACTTCACTAAGGATCCACTCCTGGAGTAAGGAGTAAGTCCCCTGACACCTAAGTTCAGCCACCTGAAAGCCAAGCACTTTAAGTCATCTACAGAGGGTCTTCAAGTCAAGAGAAAGTGATGTCTTTCCCCAAAACCCAGTTTATTCCATCTGCCCATGCCCACAGCAACATGGGTATAAACCATGTGGATACCAACCTGAGGAGGGCACGACCAACCCCTGGAGCTGCTCTCCCTTTTCACTGCCTAGAACAGGAGCTTGGTTGCCCATCCTAGATGAGATGTTCACGTTTCAGAAGACTAGCTCAGAGCAATACAAGCTCTGCTTTAATAGCAGGTACTTTATACATCTCAGAGACATTACATGCTTCTGCATACAGATTCTCAGCACATCTTGTACACAGACACTGACAGAAATTACTGACAGAAGCAGCACACACCAGGCAGGACATCCTACTTTTGTGACATGCTGATGGCACACAAGCACCACTCACTGAGATCTGCCAGCCAGATGCAGCATCTTTAACTCTACTTTATACATCAGAATAGGCATATAGGAGGAGTACGTCCTGTAATATCCTGTACAGCTCACCACTGCCCTGATCTGGCATATTTGAAAATGGAGACTATATAAGCAAAAGAGGAGCTGATCCAGTGATGGAGGTCTAGCAGCAGGAAGCTGCTACAGAAATACCGTAAGTGGCTTCTTTATGCACACAAAGATGATTCCCCAAAGGAAATAACTCACTCTTTTCTTCACAAAGCAAAAATGATGTGGCAGTCATGAATGAGTAAAAGAGAGAAGAAGTAACACAAAAAGAACTGAACACAGCCTAAAGCCTATTGTGCAAACTGTGGACTTTCAACCTGAGAGCGCTGTCTTGAAGAACTACTGCCACTGGGCTAAGCTGAGACAACCCGCTGCTTCCAGGCCACAAGGTAACACCTCACAGTAAATGGCTCTAAAGGAAGTTATTATGAAACAAGATTAGCTGCACACACCATCCATGCAAAATCCAACGTGCAACATTAGGTCTGCCCTTCCACAAAGGAACAGCAGTGAGATAGGGAGCCTGAATTTACTCAGAACACAATCACTCATTTTATTTATCAGTCTAGGGCATGCAAATCTTTAAGGCACTATGTGAATAGCCTATAACAATTTATGACCCACAATGATATTTTAATACATGCTTAAAAGCTACATATCCATGTCCTCCCAAGTGGAACTGAAATATATAAGGCCCTTATGCAAATACTGAAGCAGTGTTATTAATCTAGAGGCCCCAGCACAACTACTGTAGGCACTCAAAAAAAACCCCAGCCCTGGCATGAAACAGATCAAAACTAAAGTTTTGTGAGATAAACAGTATCTGCATATAACCAAAATACAGAAGGATGCTTCAAAGTTAAGGCTGTCTGGATCTACGTAACACTGGGCCCATTCGGTGCTCCAAGATACTGTCATTGCTAGCTCAGCCTTTAAATTTCTTGTAGCTACAAACAAGGGTCAGGCCCAAGCGTTTCTTCCATTCACTGACCTGAACACTTCCTCTCCTCACTGCCTGCCATACCCCAGCTGCAGATCAGGTCTGTAGCAGTCACATCACTTCGGAAGAGCTCACTCCATCTGAGCTGCTGCTGAAGGCTGCAGCTTGCTCAGTCTAACTTCTGCCAGATCCCATAAAGACCTACAAGGCAGCTGGACCTCTCTTCTTAGGAGCTTCAAAGCTTAAACTCCAGACCTGAGCACACGCACACCCCCAGCATAAGGGAAGGCATGCTGTGCCTCAGCCTCTCCATCCTACTGTCTGGATTTGGGTGGGGGCAAACCTATTTTCACTAGCAGGTTACAGTAACATTTAGGTCAGTAACCCGGAAGCTCAGCTGGCATACAGGTGCGCACAGGGGGTTCACCATCTCTACTACAAGCCTATCTTCCAGCTGAGCTATAAACAGCTGACAGCAGTAGCATCCTAAAAGGCTGCAGCAAGATGTACCAAGCCTCAGTGGTGCACAAAAGCCCAACGAGGGAGGAAATTATAACTGCCAGCATGCCTTCAGCCAAACAGAACCACTGATAACCCAAAAGAGAAGCCAGATTTTGCAGGCATCAACCTGCCAGATCATGTTAAGGTTTGTTGACACAGGTGCCAACAGCTAGGATCTGAAGTGTAGCTCGGTGCCTGGTTTCTGAGGGGCTGTAGACAAGCAGCACAGAACTGCTACAGCAGCACGAGGAGCTTGAGGGAAAGGGTCACTGCTGGCCACGGCAGGGGATCACTGCTGCCTGTTGTTACCAGAATGCTTTCAAATCCCTTTGCAGGGGATGGGAAGGAAGGGAAGAAGCACTGTGTGCTGGAAAAAGATAAACCAATATAAAGATGATGTTTTTACAATGCTCGAGGATGCTATTGTGAGCATCTTCATTACAAAGAGAGGAACTTAAGGGAGAGCTGGAAAAGAGAAGGCATCTATGCCAACCTGGGCCAGAGCCTTGCTGAACCATCCTTATGATGACTGTGGTGTTCAGAACCATATGTGAAAATGCAGTTATTGTAAAAGAGAGATCAGGGCAAGAAGGGAAATCTTTCTCACCTACTCCCTGGCAGTTTTGAGAACTCTCATATTCAGATTTCCACAGGGTAAAAGACTTCAGATTAAAAGCTTCCCTTCACATCATCAGGGAGAACAAGCTCGTGCTCTCGCACACCAAAGTCAGAACAAAGCATAACCATGTCCTGGGTACGCAGCCAACATCATGTGGCTGCAACTCTTCAAACCAACACCTCCCTCCAGAGCTGTCCCCATTCTCAAAGGCACCATGTCCTCCTAGGGGTGACCAGTCTCTCACACCACTCCATGCCTTGCCTTTGCCTCTCTAAATGGTTTCTCATCCATGTAACCAGGGAGGTGACAGTGCTTTGAGACACTCCCAGGTAAAAATTATGGGTGACTTTATCAGCTGTCTTATCAGAGAGGCTGGTGGGAAGGGAGTAAGCATTACAGGGAACCTAATGCGAAAATAAACACAGGGAGGCAAAGTTAACCGCACCTGAAATCACTGGGTTTGCCTTTCAGGTGTTAAATCTTAAACCCCCTAATATATTACAGATACCAAGACAAACAGACACAGAAGAGAATCAGAGGAAATGGTAAAACAATCACATAAACAGAGCAATTTTGGAAAGGGAATTAGCTCTCATAAAACGTTAAGCACACTAAACTCTAATGTGTGGACTTTCTAATACAAATGTAAATTTTACTTAAAACTTAGTTCATTTTCTGTGTATTTTTCCAACACACACATTACAAGCAAGTTGTTGCTGGTGGGCTTACTCAGCTATGAACATTACACTACTGCTATCAATAAGATCAATCATGCACTAAATTGCTACTGAAAATATACTCTCTCTTCTGGCTTTATTTCTCCACATGGTTGAGCTGCTATTTTCTGCTGTACATTTTTTATGTAGGGAGTAACTGTATTTTGAAGTGGCCTCCAATTTAACCATTGGCTTTTGCACAAGGGTCAACAGGAAATACTTTTTTCCCATACTCTGATGATATCAAACGCTGCGGCCAATATAAACACACAGGTTGTGGTCCTGTTCTGTTTGGGACTGTGCTGTTTATCTAAGGAGCTAACAGGCTCTTTAAATGGAACTACATCTATTTTCATCGGCTTTCACTGACAGATGAACCCACAATATTTTCCCTCTTCTCTTCACAACAGGCAGATTTCAACTCCTTCCCTCACTTAGAAACTAATTAAACAATGCTCACACTTGAAAAAAAAATCTATTAGCAAAAAATATCTATCAACAATTTAGCATCACTATCTGCAAACTGAAAGATGCTTAAATAGAAGGCTCACAAAGCCTCTGCTTGGCTGTGATTTACCAACAGTTAAAACTCCAGGAGGAACCTGGGCACCCTTTAAAAGTTTCCAGCTTGATAAGCAGATATGCATGAAGTGAATGTGTGGCTGCAGGGTCAGGGGTAACCCTGAGGCAGGTGCTCCTGATGCTACAAATACCGGTGCACCTAACCACCACCTCAAAGGTATCTGGAAAGGAAGCTTATTTTCCTAGCAATTGCTTTTTGTTGTTGGTTCTTCCCCCCTTCCCAACAGACTGCCGGTATTCTCTGCTCCTTTAGGGGATTTAAAGTAGGCCTGGAAGGTAGGGGAGCATTGCTGGGTTTTTCAGTTCATTTTTACCTTAGCGCTCTCAGATACATGAAATCTGGTTGTCCCCAGTGGGATACTGAAACGTGAATCTTAAAGACACCTTCGTTTCAACTGAAGGCTCTGAGGTGTTCCACTTCTCTGGGCTCACTCCTCGTGAAAATTCATTAGATGCTGAATTTAAATCAGCTTTACAAAAGCCGAGACACTCCCATTCAAGTGTTGTTATTCCTCCCACAGTTTACAGTTGTGGTAACAAGTCTGGTCCACAAGCCTGTGTGCGTGGCCTGTTTCTAACATGCTTTCCACTGCATCTCCCAGTGCTGACGTGGACTTCAAGAACTCACACACGACACTGTCAGCATGGGGATTTCAGCCATCACTGTGCTGTTCTGTAGCTCACAGGAAACACTGCACACCAGAGAAAGAGGAAACAAAGACTGCAGCATTGCACTGAAAACTGAAAACCAAGCGCTCTGGGTTGGGATCAGCACTGGCTTAGCAAGTCTACGTACTGTAACACCAAGCACACAGGATTTTGTTGTCTGCGGTCTTGAAAATACCTGATTCAGAAAGTAAAGCCTCAGTGTCTCTTCCAGTTCTCCAGCTCTTTGGTAACCTTTATTTTAGTGCTGACCCAGCTCTTATAAATTAGGTTTGATAGCATGAAATACATTAAACCACCCTCAGACTGAGGAACAAATACCAAAGAGACTGGGGTTGGGGTTGGAATTAGCTGTAAACATGGCTGTATAACCCTGAACATGCCAGCCAAACTCCTCATGCTTCATTCACCACCAGAAAAGCTGGAATAATGCTTAGACACCACAAAAGTCTGCTATGAGGCTTAATCAGCATCAGGGCCTTAGCTCAAAAGTACTTAAGTGGCCAGAACTGTCACCTGGTTTCTCTGAAGCTGCGGGTGAGAAGGGGAGGCATTCTGCACTGCACAGGGTCTCCAAGAGTGCTGCCATTGATCAGTGACAACAGCCTCCTTAAGGGGGGGGTGAAAAATAAAGTGGTATCTCAGTCAGGACAGCCTGTCAACTGCAACCCTCAACTCCCAAGTACCTGCACAAGTGGGTACTAGCACTGTACTGTACCAGGGGGCCATATAAACACCTCATCTTTCCTCTGAACACTCCCCAGCAGACAAGCTGTATTATCTACTCTTTGCAAAACAAATTACAAGGGCACACAGTGACAGGTCTAAGTTGACAAAATTCTTCATCGGAGCTGGGATTTGAACCCACCTCCACTCCACGGCCTTATCTATTAGGCAAAGCTGCCCAAAAAGATAAGCTCTGTTTCTGTGTCCTTGCTAAAAAAGATTTTCTGTATGGCTTTTTTTTCCACAATGACCTAACTCTTTCTCATTACTGTTTCCCTTGGAAACAAAAATGTATTTTGCAGTTTCCTTTGGATTGCCTTTTTTTCTTTTTTGAGAATAATTGCTCCTAAAATTAAGGATTTTTTGTTGTTTATTCAGGTCTATATGGCACTTTCTGATAAATGCAGAATGAAAGGCAAATCAAGTTTAACAACCGTGTTACTGAATAACCTTGATTTATGGATCCCAGCACCACTCTGCGCAGACCTGATCCAGGAGCCAAGAAATCTTGGCCTTGTGCTTAGGCAAGGTGGCTGCTGGACTAGCAATGTGTTAGGTGGTTTTCAGGCTTTCCAAGCTGCATTTCCTAAACATCACAAGCAAAATGGACAGCATGCTATCTCCTGGACACTAGTCTATAGTCTAATACACAGACACTGTGTCAGTAAAGACTGCATCTTTGCATTTGTGTTGATGTCCTTATTTTGGGGAGGAAATTCTGACACATTCCATCAGAAGAAAACACTTTTTTTTAAAAAGATAATGCCTAAAATAACTGTTCTGTCAGGTGCCCTGAAGTCCCAAAGTCATGTATTTTGGCAATGTAGAAGCCTGGCCATGCTGCATGAGACACCTTATCCAAATGACAGGACCTGATGTAAAATCTCAGGCAGCTTCCCACAAGGAAAACCTTTTATGAACAATGAACATGGACAGAGTAAAGTAGACATTTTGTTTGTCTAAGAACAGCACCAGGGGATCATTTTTGGTGGGACAGGAGCTTCACCTCTGTTTGAAGTACCCTGTGACCTTACTAGTGTCAGGGCTCTCTGCTACTGCTTCTCTCACCAGAATTGCTGTTGGCCCCTGCTGCATCCCCACTGTACGGTCAAACATTATCGGAGATGAACATCAATAAAGAAACCAGCTGAAAATATTTTTAAGACCCAAATGTTCTACACAAGCATGCTCTCAGTCTTTGATTAATGAATATAGCAAAAGAGGACGGCGGCAAAACCAACCACCATCTTTGCAAGATCAGCAGGAGTATAAAGAGAACACGGAAACCCAGCTCACTGTGACTATACAGCTCCCAAACTACAGCTTTAGGTTTACAGAGCAGGCTCGGTGGCATTCAATCCCCATCAAGCTCACCCGCTAAATCACAGTAGAAAATACTAATACTCTTGACTATTCATCTCTTCATAAGCAATTACAACAAGAACACAGTACGGACACAAGTGGATGAGAAATTGGGGATGGCCTATAACAAAGTTTTGCTCAGACTGGAGCATCTGTGAAAGCACATCTTGCAGTACTGCCAATCTTCTGCCGAAAGTCACAGAGCAGATCCTGTTACACCTCACACAAGTTACTTCTTTTTGGAGCCACTAAAAGTTACAAAGCCATTTATAAAATTCAGTGGGAATTCAATCAATTATCTTCCTTTCTTTCTTAAATACAGAATGCAATAAAAGTCTCATTTCACTGTGTCAAGAGTACTACTCAAAATCAAGTGCTAAATTATTACTCACTTTCAATTCATCACTGCTTTTGCAGAATTAACATACACTGAAATCTCAATAAAAACAACTTCGCAAGGGTTGTAGACAAGGAGAGAAGCAAGACGTGGACAAGACTGCATAATAAACATGACCATTGAAGCCAAGCTGCTACCTTTTCCTGGCTGTAACCTGTGTCCTGGCACTTCAACCCCAAACTGAAAAGTGGAGATATAAATACAACAAATTTCTTCAGCTGCAATAAACTGCAGGAGCAAACGTATTTTTTTTGTAAGCCTTAAGTTAGTTTGAATGAATATTTACTTATATGTCCCTAAATAGCTAGGAAGCCAGAATTTATTTCAGCATACATTTCCCTTGTCTTCTTGGAGGTGGAGAAAAGAAAGAAAGGACTGGCAAGACACATTTAAACTCTAAAATAATCCTTTCAAATGACATTTTGTCAGGACATTCCCTTCAATGTAACACAAAAGAATTAATGCAAATAGACTGTCCTTGTAAAGAGAACTGAAACATTCCCATTTTCTCTCTGGTGCTAAAACCTTTTAGCAGAACCACTCTAAAATAGTTCCATTCAGGAATGTGAGCACAATATGCCACACTCTTCTTTTTCTCATTTCAGAGATACGGACGCCCTTATTGCTCTAATCCTCCAGCAAGCATCACACCACTCAAGGCCCACTCAATCCTAAACTGGGGCTACGCAGCCACGCTTGCCATGCTATCCCTGGCACAGGTGTGTGCACGCAGAGAGCCGCAGGCAGCAAGCCACATTTGCTGAGCAAACCCTGGATCGATACCTGACTGTTTAAATCCCGCGACTCCTCCCTGTCCCACAGCTACGTGAAACCATCCTGCTCCATGGGGTTCAACTCCTGTCGCACAGGTACAAGTTACTCCCAAGGAGATTCCAGCAACACAAGATGAGTGTTCTTCACACAGAACAATCAGCCATTGGAAAATTCTCCCGAGGAAGTGGTGGATTCCCCAACACTGCACAGTTTAAAGATTCAGCAGGACAGGGTGCTGGGACATCTTGTCTCAATCGTGCTTTTGCCAGAAAAGGCTGGACCAGATGAGCCTTGAGGTCCCTTCCAACCTGGTATGCTGTTCTACAGCGCTATGAGTCCTACGGCACGCAGGCAATGCAGTCTGTGAGACGCCAGCTGAAGATGGCTTTGGTTTTCCCAGACTTAGCATAGAGGTGATTTAGCAGGCAAGCGACTGACCAAGTGAAACAGAGACATTTAACATTTCTGCTCCCTCAGTGATGTTCCCAGGGAGGAAATCCTCCCCAACACAGGGGGTCATCCCAAAGCCAAGATGCTTTGAACCACCTATGAAGTATTTTGGCAGACACATGAGATTTAAGTGACATCTAGACCTCACTCAACACAGGGGAAATTCAGCTTACCACAGATTAAAACCTTTATTGGATGTTTCTCTGCATGGCCCAGAAGCACTGCTCTCCAAAATGAAGACTTGTACCTGTCTGACAGAACTCAGCTATCGAACAACACACCATGGTTCATATCCTTAAGGCTCTCTAATATTAAATGCATTAAACTGCACTTTTTTCCAAGCAGCCTACGCAGTTACAGTTTTCTCCAGGTCTGTCAGCAAGATGCTTTCTAAAACCTATAGCCCAATGCAGAAGAGCTGCACTGGGGACCACTACAAGTTTCCCATATTCATCCTTTTCATCACGTTTCACAATCCAAAGGAACTTTGCAAATGAGAAACTGAGAAAACTCTCCTTTCTGCCTCCCCCCACGACCTCTTTAAGATTCCTTTTTATTTTACCTTCGCCTTTCTTTTTAATTATTTTTATTTCCTGACATATTTAGATGACACAATCCCAGCTCTGCACAGTTTGGAGCTGGTGGACTACCAGCCGTGGCCCAGAGCAAAGTCAATGTCCACCACAACCTCGAGAAGAATAAGCCATGCACTACAGAAGCCAACAGTGAAAACAACAACTCTGTTGTAAAATCTTTAAAGACAAGAGTTTCACCCAATTTGTCTGCTTTTCTTTTTCTGTAAAAAATAAACCTTATAGGCCGACCCATCACTGACAGAATTTCCCCCTTATCATAGCTGTTATACCTATTTGTAGTATTTGACGTACTAGAGGGGTGAGGTAAAAGGGTAACAGATACTCCACTCCTTTAGGAGTCAGAGCCAGAATTGGACAAATTCAGCTTCCAGAGTAAACTGGCATAAGCAGAGTAATATGGAATAAGCTTCACTTTTGAATTTAGTGTTTCTGGTTTCACTGAAAACACTCTTGGTATGTTTACATGGCAGATATGTGCAGTATTTATACTGTGAGTGTGACTCAGAAGTTGGAGGCCAACTGGAGAAATATAAGTAAATGGTGATGGTTTGACTCAGTGACAGCACTAACAGTTCATTTATACTTCAACTTGTTTCTGCCTGAAAGGTGAAGAGGAGGTTTGGGTTTGTATCAGTTTCACAAAGAAAGAGGGGAGGAAGATGCTTCATTTCCTTCTTCCCACTTGACAGTGCTGATAGTTTATGGATTGTGAACTCCTCGGGTGAAACACAGCTGAAGTTTCCCAGACCAGAACCCTGCACTCAGCTGGAGCAGCTCCTCAACAGCTGGGTCAGCCCCATCACTCCCCCTCCAAACTGCACCTCTGAATGAGGAGCGCATGGACACCCATGAAAGACCAGCTTCCAAAGTCAGCTATGTATGCAATAGCACACAGGCGCTGCCTTGTATAGAACAGGAGCTTTCAACAAGCACTTCAGTATTAGAGCAGGGCAGTCACTTTATAGCTATCCTAACCAACTCTGGCGCGCTCTTTGGTGTTACCTGAACCCACGTACAAGAGTGGAAGATGAAATTCTTTCCTCTTCTTGAGAAAATGGGAAGTGGGACCAAAAGCTCTGCTCAGTAACCTGGACACAAGGGTAAAGGTGATTTAAAAGAAGAACTGGCTTTTTAAAAGATTTCCTATTCATATATCAAATCACCATAGTACAGACCTTCCACACACCGTTCAAACCCCACTGAAAAAAGGCAGATTGATTTCATGAGCTGTAATTTCATGGGTTCTGCATGTGCTCCTCACTGTGGACCACAAGCATCACTTGTAACAGTAAGCAGTGCACAGTCACGGTGATAAGCACTTTTTAGAGATCAGGTCTGCAAATCAACATGCTCACAGACCTGTCACTTATATCAGAATGATGTCCCCACTCCTATACCTACAGACCATTTGCCACAAAGACATTTATTAGCAAGAGTGCCACACCAGTTCCAAGGGAGAGGGGAAACAGGGGGTCCTGCATGCCCAGGGGTGTCCTTGCTTGCCTGCAAGGGTAGGACAAAGGTAAAAACACTGGGGGGCATTTCTGGAGCCAAAAGAACATAGAATGGTGCCTCTGAACTTTGCCCCAGTACAACATCCAAAACAAGCACAGGAAAAGCAGTTCATTTTCCAGACAAGCTCAGTATGCAGCTTTTCCACAGGTATTTGCTCTTCCATGAATGCACCACCTCTGCTTAGACTGGTTTTAAGCCCAAAACCATATTCATCTAATGCAGGTACAAGACATATCCTCATCAAGTAACTACCTACAACCTGAGCTAGTTATCTAGCCTCTCTGCAGAGGGCAGGGTCAAGCTTTAGGGCCTGAGCCATTTGACCTCCTACGTCAGGAGGAGAGGAATTGCACTCCTGAGCAACTATCATAAATCCAGACACAAAACACATCTGCATTTCACGGCATGTCCAGCCTATTTAGTGTGCAGAACTGATACTCAAGGCTGTTTTTCCAATCACACTAAGACTTAACGCTGGTCACAGGAAGTACCTACCTGGGGTGTAAATGGCAGGGATACAGCTGGCATCACCCCCTCAGCCACACCAGTCCTATGCCCCTCCCAGTACAGTGGCTAAAAGCAGTGTGAATCCACCTCACTCAGGGCACAGCTGTCCCAAGGATACCTCAGGCATGCACACAGGGTGGATTACCAAGAACACTACGCTTCTGAACATTTCCTCTCTGCAGACACCAAAAAGGACTTGGTTGGGGCAGAAGATAAACCCTTCTCTCTGCCTGCACTTGGCTGGGATTAGATAGATTCACACCAGTTACAGCTTCAAGTTCAAGGGACAGATTTCCCTCTCCTTCCTCTTGAATGTTTCTTGTTAGAAGAGATTGAGGGAGTGGGACACCTGGGGATCAGACCTAATGGATCCCAGTCTCCAAACTAAATCCCACTGTTGCTGAAATGTTGCTAGGTATCCTTGTCATTCTTTCCAGTACCTGTCTTCTCATTTTGGCGCTGTCAGAAGTATCCTGTTTTCTTAGCATGCAAATATCCCCACTGCCATTGTTACAGTGCTCCAAGAGCTCAGGTAACATTTCCAGCACCCAGGAAATAAGAGGGATTACTGCAGCACATACTCCTGCCTGGGAACTAGCAGGGTGTAAGGACTGAAGAGCAAAATATTAAAATGCAACAGGTAAGCTGCCACAGCAATTAGATTATACAGTCATCATGACTATGGAAGTGTTAGCATTCGTTACAAGAAGTACAACCAATTAAGACTGGGGGACACATAACACGCACATGTTTTGCTCTTGGCAACAGCGCAAAGACTACCGGTGATTGCACCTGAGTCCCAAGGACTTGTTAGCTCCAGCTACCGATCCACAAACTACATGTATTTTCCTGCGAATGCCTGGCCAGCAGTGTCCACGCTGACCGAAACTACCGCAGGTTTAACAGGACCCGGCAGACTGTAACACCGCTCTCCGTGTCCATCAGGTTCATGCCTCCAAACACGTTACTGCCCACCAGCCGCCCCCACTAAGTAGCAAACTGCTGGGGTTTGATTCTCTCTTTGTTCAAGGGTACTTACTTGGAGGGGGTGATGGGCTATGAACACCAGGGTTCAACTCAAGTACACAAAAGCCAGGAAATTCACAGCTAGGGCTGAAAATGTGTGCTGACACAGCAGCTTTATCTCCTGCCATTAAGCCTTCTCTGGATCTTTTGGCACAACTGCCTGGGTTAAAGCCCGCGTGTCAGCAGAGATTTTTCAGGCTTTGCCATGAATTTCTTTGCCCAAGTCAAGCCGCTAGCACCACTCAGATATATCCTTCTAACATTACATGATGCACACCTCATGAAGATGAAGCACACATGCACACACACACACACACACCCCCCTTGCTGCTTTTCCATGTGTGGTTTCACCTTTGTTCTCCGCAAGGCCTGTGAATACAGCATGAACCAACTTGCAAAATCCCAGCCCTTGTTCCACAGCGGACACAAAGGGGGATTAAGCAGAGTTGAGCCGCGCTGACAAACAGACCTGGGTAACTGCAGCAATCGGTATTTCAGAGCAGTGCCACATCCCAAGGACCGGGCTCTGGCTCCCACCCAAAGCTGGGAAGGTGGACAGGAGGAGGACCCTGGGGATTAGCTATGGCATAGCTCTCCTCAGTGGTAGGGATGCCAAAAGTGGGGCCGGGGGAACTGAGCCTTGGCTCTTTCAAGCCACCCCACTGAATTAATTTAGCTGCTCTTTAAATAGGAGGGTGAGGACAGCAAGGTTTGTGGGAGCTCACTGGGAAGTGACTTCCCAGAAACAGGAAAATCTCTATTCGGATGGCACCGGTGGGCCTGGGCTGGGTGCAGGTGGGCACAGCCACTGCCCTTCCCTCTCCCCTACTGTCCCAGACCTGCACAAAGGGCTTCTCTAATGGAAGAATACCACAGAGCAGGGAGGGGGAAACCCCGGAGCATAAGGAGGTGAGGCTTTTCCCCATTCCTGCTGTGAGGACTGGTGGCTACACAAGGCAGGGTGGCTTAAATCAGGTTAAATTGTGAAACACCGCAGTGGGTGAGCCCTCTGCTGCAGGACAGCCTGCCCCGGGATCTGGCATACACAGAACACCCCATGGACATGACACCAGCACCACATACAGCTTGGATCAGGACCTCTGTGGGACTTACTGCCCACACCCACATTATCTCCATCCACTTCTAAACTCCAGATCAAGGCTGTTTGCAAGTTTAAGACCTGACTTAAACGACAGCAAATGCCCATGAAATCCTATCTGATCGGGAACACAACCAGCTAACTTGGCACCCTAAACAGGCACTTTAGAAATTACAAACTAATCCAGTTAGTGACTTTATCTTGTCAGTTACAAGGCACTCGTTATAGATTTACAAGTGAATTCAGAAAAAATGGGAGGTTACTCACACCGGCCCCAAATTTACCAGCTTTATACAATGGACTTGCCAGAATGACTCAACATCAAATAAAAGGGCAGGGATTTTACAGTTTTAAAGACACGTAGTTAATTTAATCTATATATAACTGAAACTGTGTTTCTGAGTGAAAGGGCCATTGTTCATTTTTATCACGGAGATGAAGAGAAGTGCCATGGGGAAGGCAAGGGAGGCTTTCCAGAGGAAAGCTACAGATTTGTCTTATAAAAACCACAACCCAACAATACCAAAGGATACCTTCGGGGCAGCAGCTTCAGGTGCACATCAGTACAGGGGCAAGAGCTTTGACAATACGGATGCCAAAAGGACGAGGTAACCAACTTAAACTGGGAAGAGAAAGGAGACACTGGTGACAGATAAATCTGCATTTTATTGGGACTCTAAAACCCCACAGAATGAAAGTTACCATTAATATAGCTGCTTAGGAGGACTTTTCCAGATGAATGTGAGCCATTTTGGAGAATGACACTTCAGCAGTTTCACAGTCACTCAAAGCCTAAACCTAAACCAGTCCTTAGCTTTAAACCAGATCAGTTCCCAGTTCTGGTTCACTGGGCAACACAGAAGGATTTGCCTTACCACAGGGGAGGCAAAGGCATAGCCAGGGGCAGATGTGCTCCTTTTGATGGCAGTGACATCATTTTGACAGTAAAGCAGCAGTAGAAATTTGGCAAGTAATAGATTCCCCTCTGCAAACACAGCTGCAACAGTAATAGCTGTCAGGAGCAGCCCATGTCTTGGGCTGGAGTCTTAACCAAACGAGCCTGCACCTTCGCCCATTAATGCGACTGGAAACCAGTGGGTCCCATCCTGCTTCCCATGGGGTGCATGCAAAATCCACAGCACTGTCAGCTGTCAGGGAGAGCAGAGCTCCCCAGATTGACAGGACTGGCAGGAGAGCCCAATTAGTCAGCCCTGCAAGGCTGCCCAGCTAATGTTAGCCCCGCGGGGAGACGAACCCCTGCTCCAAGCACACAAGGGACTGAAAACCTCAGGTTGAGATCACTAAACCTTCCTTGCAATTAACTGAAATGAAAAGATGAACATCAGAGCCGAGCAGGTTACTTGAAAGAGGTGGCCTTAAAGCCAGGGAGTAAACAGGAAAACAGGCAAAAAATACAGTCCAAAGCCATCCTCCAGCATCCTTCCCCCAAACACGTTTTATTCCATCAATGACGGACTGCGCAGTCAGTCAAGAAATGCAAATTGGTAGGCAGTACATTCTGTGCTGTCTGTCAGTATTACACGTCCTAAAGGGCTGAATAAATAATTGAAGAATAAATAATTGTGCCAGGGCTTTGTCTCATGGGCCATTTTTATAGATTGCTGTCTAATGATAGCACCATCTGCGACACTCTGCATTAATATGGGATAAAATTACACAGCGCTTTGTTTGCTCTGACACTGTGATGTTATGATGTCTCTTAATATTATCTTGAATAATAGGCTAGAGCAATGATGGAAGCGTCCCAGTTGCTTGTAAACTCTCATTTAGGGAAAACCGAGTTTAAGCAGAGACTTTTCCCCCCCCCCAGGCACGGGACAGGGAAGAGTGGGGAAGCCTCACCACTTCCAATGCTTGTCTTATCAAGGCAATTAAAAAGAGAGGAGCTTGTTAGTATGTTTTTTGTTATACGTGTCCAATTCGGAGGCTGCAGGTTAAAAGCCCTATGCTGGCAGAGACAGCCCAGCTCACCTCCAGGAAAACCACAGTCCAGCTCCAGTCCCCTCCTCAGCACAGAGAGGGAGGCAAATGGATTAATCACAGGTTCTCACTCCCTAAATCCACAAGAAATAAGATGATTTACATCAATTTAATCTGGCACAGAAGCATTCCATGGGTGATGGGGGGCACCTGCAAGGAGACAAAGGCTTTTTGCATGGGAAAGAAAGGAAGCTTCAGCTCTACGATACAACCACCAGTGGCTTGCTCGAGCTGCTTTACACTTCTTAACAGTTCTCCACCCCAGAAACATTGTCCTCCTTTTCCTTGGAAAGAAAAGCCTGAAGCCATGGTTAACTGTTCACTGACAATACGGCTTCTGTGCACTTCTCCATGCCTGCAGGACACCAGCAGCACTTCATTTCCCTTCCCTCCTGAAAGGGTCTTGTGGACATGGCCTCCCCCTCCTTCCATCCCCAGCGGCAGGCACCGAGAGGGCAGTCAGAACAGAACACTAGCAGCCCTGGTCCCTCACCCATGTGCATCTGCAACTGCTGCGGTGAGCAGCTGCTGGCCTGGTAGGTCAGCATGGGCAGGAGCCAATTTGGGTCCCGGGGAGTCAGAACAAATGCATTTTGGTGTCTTGAAGCCATTACTCACCTGAGGAGCAAATTGTGACATTTTAAGTAGGCTGCACAAAGCCCAGCCTCACCAGCATCACCATCCAGCATCACCACAGGGAGGCTGCAATGAGGAGAACTATGGCCTCTCAAGTCCCAGCCCTCCATCCCCAACCACCACTTGGCACCACCTGCATCCAGAACTGAACATTTCAATTTTCACATCCCAGAAAAGCAGCCCAGGCGAGGTGCTGGGCAGATGGGGCCCCTGCAATTACGATACCTGTAATGTCATGACTGTGACCACAGGCTTCAGGAACCAATTTGCAAAGCAAGAGTTTTCAAACTCTCCATGGATTGGGTTGAGCTCAGCTTCAGAAGTACAGGGATCAAAACAAGAAGGCTTGCAGGAGGCTTTGGAGAGCAAAGCATTGTGGTGGCTGCAGTCACAGGGATGATGGTGAAGGAAAAGCCTCTTGCCTCCAAGCCTTCCTTCTACCATCAGACCAAAATTCTTCAATCGCTCAATCCTGCCCTAGTAGAAAGAGCTGGCATACACAGTAATCTGGGATGTGTGGTTATAACCTGGCTGACCAGAGGCCAAATAACACCTAGATTAACAATTAGAAGAAAAGACCTACTGATACGATCTCTGGCAGGAAGATGTCTACAACCAGCATAAGTCCTCTCCAAACACATGCATGCAGAATCCTACCCGTGTTCCCGACAGTGTGGGCCATGGCTGAGACTCATGGATTATAGCGTGCAGTTTGGTTTCTCTCAAAACTCAGATACCCAAACGTATGACAGGCTCCTGGAAGCACACCGACACAGCACGACAGCAGTGGCAACCTGCTTCTGCAAAAAGGGCTTGCTGAGGCTTTCAGACAGATTTGGCCACCTCCACATTAACCAGCACATGCACACGCAGAAATCAACTAATCAGTGACTGCAGTTCACGTAAAATGAATTCAAGGGCTTCACCCCCAAACCTGCATTAAAGGAGATATGCACCAGGAGCTAAACCCAACAGTCCCCGTTTTGCCCTTGGGAGCACTTCATGGCTCTGACGTGTTTCCAGGGCTCTGTTACAGGCTTCTCACACTCCAGCCAGCACAGATGCCGAACAATGAGGCCATCTGATTTATGTGGGGGTGTACCTGGGTCTACAAATCACTTAAAACAAGCTCAAAACCAACAAGGTACAACTGAGAGGTGTGTTCACCACAGATAATGTACTGATAAGTTTCCACTTTATAACTTGAGGTTACACCTAGAAAACTCTCCTAAACCAATTTTAACTCCAGGAACACACTCTTCCTGTTGGCTGACAGCAACTTAAAACCAGGAAAAACTCCATGAGCGGCACGGGGAGCAACTAAAACACTAAAAGTGTAACCTTTTGGGGAAAACTAAAAGGGGAACAGACAGTGATCCCACCACTGCACAGGGAACATCCGTAACTTGGGGTACAAGAGGCACCGACTTCAACTGGGCTTATGTTTTGGTATGGTTTTGTTTTTCAGGTTGGAATGTCATCAAACAAAACCAAGCAGGTCTCCTCCCAGGCGCACAGATTGCTACCACTCCTCCCTCCAGAGAGAAGGCAGCAGTGGCTTTCTGAAGCACTCAGCACAGACATGTGGAAAACCGAAACCAGCTAATGACTTTCTGGCACAACTGGGCTATACAAGCTGAAATCCCTGGTCTGTAGCTTGTTCTTCTGGTGGCCACAAGCAATGCCTGGGAAAAGTACCCACATCAGAGGCCGCAGAGGAGCCCAGCATCCTGCCCTTGGCTCTGACACGGAGATGCTGCGCAAATTCCATCATCTATCCTGCAACTCCACCTGGCCAGCAGGGAACATCGATCCTTACCCGATCACAACAACTGGTGTTCTGCATTAGTGATTAGGAGATGTTCAAATGTACCCAAACAGACACCACATGCCATGTAGCAAAACTTATCCTAATGCTAAAACACCACCCCTTTTGCCTGGTGCAGCTGGGTATCGCGTGCATGCCTTCCTCTTCCTCCTGGAAGAAGTAAGAGCCTTCCTGGAGAGCAAAAGGCGGACCACAGACTGTAGACGTGCACAAGAAGCAGGAGACAGCAGACAACACAGGCACTGGAAGACGACAAGGGAAAGTATGCATCAAATAAATTACCAATTAAGAGAACTTGGGCTACAAATTGGAAAAATGTGGTTTTTTTCAGCAGAGAAATAAAACACTGAGGGGGTGCCCCAGACACGGCAGATCCACGCACACCCTCAGAGGTGGCTTTGCCTTGCAGGCATTCCTCCATTTCTGCTGCAGATAAAGAGGGGCCAGTGACCCATGAAGCGTAGGGAATTCATCCCCCAGCGCTCAGGCAAGACACTGAACAGCCATTGTGCTCCAGTGAAGTTCAACTGCAAATCCCACTGGGAATGGCACGGCTTCCTGGGGGCTGCAGAGAAGGGCCAGGGGAGGGAGGAAGAGGAGAAGCTTAGGTCCTTGCCAAACTGCAAATAAAAAGGGGGGATAAAAATATCATATCACAAAAAGAAAAATAAAGGCCACTAAAGCATTAGGGTAAAGTTTCTCATAGCTACAGCCAAAAAAGGGATGGGGTAAAGAAGAAGGTGCAAGTGAGGTGTGCAGGGCACGCCAGCCACCAGCTGATCAGGGCGTGCATACCCACTTTTGTTGAAGTAGAGCAACCAAAAAAAGAATAATAATAAAAAGTGCTGCTCCTGACATTAAATATTCATGGCAACAGCTACGGTGCAACTAATGGAAAGTGCCTGTGAAGCCTTTAAGAAGTTTGTTAATGCACAGAGAGCTGCAGAGGTCACAGCACACTTGGTGCAAATCGGGAGAAATCGAACAGAAATAGTTTGTCCCTTTTCAAGCCAGCACTATAAAGGTGTCCATTTATTGCACCAAAACCACTGAAGGCACAAGGAAGGGTCATAAACACTCATTAACACTGTTCCTGGTAGCCAGCCGCTCCACTGCATAGCCATTAAAACCTCCCCTGTGATCCCAACACCAGATTTCAGTTGTCAGCACAAAGGAGGCTCCCAGACCCAAGGTCAGAGCTGCACGTTAGTGCCACCTTCCCCTACCCCATGAAAAGGGCCAAAACCCACGTATGCCCGTCATCCCCACCCTGCAGTGGGGCTCAGCTGTAGTTAACGAGCACAACATGTCTACAGGAACACCATGCAGGCCACTTGTCTTCACTATCCCAATCTCCTAACAAAGCCATATACAGACCTCTATATCCCTGTGCTTGTAGGAGAGAGAGCGAAACATCTGATGCTCCACAGCCCAATCAGCACAACTGCAATTTGCCAACGCACCCAGTTCAGTTCCTTGGCCTCTTCCTCAAAATAAATCATATTTGCTCAATGTAAATCATATTAGCAAAAAATAAAATTTGCTACCCCAAACTGATAGTAGCAAACTCTGATTTTTGTGGTTTCCGTAACTGCTTTATGCTGAACAGCAAACAAGCTCAACTTGCCATCCCACCCCACCCCAGGCCGTGCAGAACATCTGAGTTTCCTAGGCAGAGCATGAGCTGCAGTACAGCACCATTTAAAACCACCTCCGGCCATTTTAATGGAGAGGTCCTGCAGAATCACATCAGCTGGAATAAAGAGCACCACTTCTGAACACCTCACGCTGACTGTTGCCTCTTTTTCAAGCAGAACTGCAGATGCAGCCAACGACAGCAGCTTTCTTTTGGGAGCCCCATCTTGCACCATCTACGTATCCACAAGCCCGAGCACAACAGCGTTTCAGATCTGACACCAGTCTTCCAGCATTAATGCCATGCAAATAATAAGGATGATAAATCACAGAGCCCTGCCACCTACCCAGACACAAAAGCAATTAAAAACCTGTATCATCTACATGATGAATACTAACTGCATGGACACCTTTAAGGGTGCCAAGTGCATGCTGCCTGCAGATCTTCATCAGGCACATAACACTTGGAGCCCAAAAACTGCAGACACAAGCATGCCCAGATGGTTTAAATGTATATTTGAAGCCTTTAAAGTATAAAAAATTGCCCAGATCTCTCTTGCTCCCCACTGAACCATAATTTTAATCCATATGCAGCTCCTGATGCATCAGCACTTCACTTCTAATACTACTTCTAATGGCAAAGATCAAGACACCAGCTGCTTTGCTTTACTCTGTCTGGGTTTTGGAAAGCATAAGGCCAACAAACCTGTTCACAATGCACAAGCAGATCATATTAAGACACCAACTTATTAGTCATATTAATGAATTTGTGACAAGGATTTGAGGACAAAGGAATCTGTCACTTCCACTGCTTGGTTCAATTACTCTGTACCAGTTTATTCATCTCCTATAGCTTGCTCAGCCTTCCAGCCACCTGTATGAAAAGGTTTCCTCTCCTTCACTTTTTGAATAAAAACTGAGTGGAAAGGGAAAAAAAAGTGATTCATTCCCAGAAAAATCCATTTGTGATAGAAAAGGAACCACCAACACATGTAAACATTTCCCAGAAAGGAGTAACTGTTGGTGGGTCTTCTTAGGTTAATATCCACAGCATTCCTTGGCTTTATTTTACATAGAAAAGGTTGCCATCAATTGCACTTTCCTCCTGAACATGAGTAACCTTGCATATTCCACTGGTCTAATCACCAGACTGCCCTTGTGGCAGAGCCTTCCAAGATGTCATGGTCCTTTGTGAACCCTGAACTCTCTTGTGGAGCACAAGCACTGGTTAAACTCAGCCCAGCACAGGAAGGGAAGCAGGGCTTTTGGGTTGGGTTGGGTTGTGCTGCTGTTCTCACTGCCATGATCTGATGAATGGATTTGTGAAATCCATGTGGTTGTGACCAAAGCCTGCAAAACTCACTGCGTCTCACGTGCTGAGCTGTTTGTGGTGCCTGGGCTCTGTAACACCAACTCTTCCATCTGTGTGGGTTGGTCTTGTCTTCACAGCTAACATGAGGTGCATGTTACCTCAGAGAGTATGCAGCGGCCTAATTGTAAAGATGATTAAATGCAAAGAACAGAGGTTGAGCTGGTAGGATGGCAACCAGAAAAAAAGTCACAGTGTATTCAATTCCATTAAAAACATTGTGTGTGTGTGCATGTCTGTAAAAGAAAGATGTGGTTACGCATCAGTTCTGAACATGCGCAGAAGCACTCAAATCACGCACCCGTAACAGAAAAATCTGGACACCAGAGAGGACACAGCTTTGCAAATTTAACTTTGGTGCAAGAAATTTCAGGTTGGGTGAAAGCTTTTATTTTTAAGAGCATTTACTTTTACAAGCATCCATTTGGCTTCCTGAAGTGATGCCCAACCCAAACAGAGCAAGACATACCAAAAGACCATGAAGCTTTATGCTCATGTTACACCAATCTGTACCCCTCACCCATCCTACGTGTGCTCACGGTCATCATTTGGCCACCAATTTCCTTCCCAGTTTCTTCATTTTTTAGATTATCAAAAATCTCAAATTACTAATGTACTTGCACACACTTTCTGCACACAAACAGTGTATAGACACTAAATAGCAGAACCTTTCACATGGTAAGCATTGAGCTTGGTTTTAAATCAGGGAAAAAAGGATGGATGGGGTGAACTATTCAAAGCCACAACCACAGCCCAGAAGAATTCATATTTAGGACCTTCCCGGATTCAAATTCAGCATATTAGATCACTCCTTCCTGCAATAGTGTTATTCTTTATCTAGACTTTGCCACAACAACAAATTAAACCAACCCAAGCCAGAAAGCATCAGAAATGCCATTATCCACAACAGACTTACATCAGGATGAACATGACTTGCAGTACCCAGAGGAAAGAGGGTGCTGAAAATAAGATATTAAGAGCCAAATTAATTGGTGACATAAGCAGGTACAAGTACATTGAGTGAAATGGAGTAGCTTATGCCTGCAATGAATACAACCGTAAGCATTTAGTAGGCTCTTCTTCAAGCCTTTGTTTAAACAAATCTGAATTTATTAGTCTACTGCTGAATAAATATGATAAATTCTTATTGAAATTATCCTCTGGTGAGCAGCAATAAATACCAGGCAATATTATTTCAAGTGATCCATTATCTTAATCTGACTAAGAGCAATTCCAGGTTTTCTGCATGCAGAGACAAAAGTTATCTTCAATACAATGAGTGAATGTAAAATATGCTCCAAATTTGGGGAGGAACAAGGAGACATTCCCAAGCCCGGTACCAAATCAAGCAGCTCAGACGCCCCGCCTCCATGGAGTTCAAACAGTAACAATACAGAACATTTCCATACATAATTTACAAGCTACTATGAAATGCTAGAGGTCAAAACTTCCAGGGCATAATTTAACAGGGAAAACGTGAACGGAATGTCAGATCAGCCTTTGTGATATTCCCAGGAAAATGCAGAGTGAAAACACAGCATTTGTGATTAGGAGGGGAAAAGTCACGTCTGTCAGACATGGCATCCAAACATGCTTCGGAGTTTACTTCAATAACAAGTACTTGGACACACACACAGGCCCCATGAAGGAAAGAAACAGAGGGGGGAAAATAATTTACAAAGCATCCTATTTGTGCTTTGTTACCTAAACACATGCTCAGAGTCACCTCAGCACTTTCCAGCGTTCTCCAACTGCGGCATTTAACAAACCCTGGTGTTGTGAGACACTTCCAAGCACTGCATTTTAACGCTATAGAAGATGACATCCTTTGGATGTTTCAGTTTCTGGAAGCTGAAGCTCAGGCTGCTGTCTGACTTGATCCTTTGCACTGGGACCAAAAGCAGGCAATGCCTCATCTTTTACACCTTCCCTCCAAGATATCATTAAAGACAAAGCTTCAACCAGCCTTAAACTCTTGGTCCAGCAGCACTGAGCGGCGCACCGAGTGCCTCCTCCAGATGGGCTACAGAAGCCCCCAGCAGCTGCCCATCCTGAGCGCATCCTCCCTGCCTGCACCAGCTCTGCTCCACTGCCCTGCCTGCAGCTCCCATCCCATATAACAGCAAAGCACCTCAAACACCACTGCGACACATGCTTCCCAAAGCAACCATGCCTGATCTTTGCACAAAAGAAACCCAAACATGAAACTCATAAGCACATAATGAGAGCCCACCTGGAGCAGTGTGTTAAGTACAGTGCTCACTTCCAGGACCCCCAGCAGAAGAGGGATGTGGAGCTGTTGGAGAGAGACCAGAAGAGGCCATGAAGATGATCAGAGGGATGGAACACCTCTGCTATGAAGACAGGCCAAGAGAGTTGGGCTTGTTCAACCTGGAGAAGAGAAGGCTCTGGGGAAACCTCAGAGCAGCTTCCAGTGCCTAAAGGGGGCCAATAAGAAATCTGGAGAGGGACTTTTTACAAGGGCAGGTAGTGACAGACAAGGGCTAATGGCTTTAAACTGAAAGAGTGTAGACTCAGATTATATATTGAGAAAAACTCTTCCCTGTGAGGGTGCTGAGGCCCTGGCACAGGTTGCCCACAGAAGCTGTGGCTGCCCCATCCTTGGCAGTGTTCAAGGCCAGGTTGGACAGGGCTTGGAGCAACCCAGTCTAGTGGAAGGTGTCCCTGTATGCGGCAGGAGTCTGGAACTGGATGAGCTTTAAGGTCCCTTCCAACCCAAACCATTCAGTGGTATAAAATTTGCATAATGGGAAGGAGACAGAAAATCACAGAACCATAGAATAGTTAGGGTTGGAAAGGACCTTATGATCATCAAGTTCCAACCCCCCTGCCATGGGCAGGGACACCTCCCACTAAACCATGCCATCCAAGGCTATGTCCAACCCCACCTTGAACACCGCCAGCGATAGAGCATTCACAACCTCCCTGGGCAACCCATTCCAGGGCCTCACCACCTGCACAGGAGAGAATTTTTTCCTCATATCCAATCTAAACTTCCCCTGTTTAAGTTTGAACCCATTACCCCTTGTCCTCTCACCACAGTCCCTAATGAAGAGTCCCTCCCCAGCATCCTTGTAGACCCCTTCAGATACTGGAAGGCTGCTAGGAGGTCTCCACGCAGCTTTCTCTTCTCCAGGCTGAACAGCCCCAATTTTCTCAGCCTATCTTCATACGGGAGGTGCTCCAGTCCCCTCATCATCCTCGTGGCCCTCCTCTGCACTTGTTCTAACAGTTCCATGCCCTTTTTATGTTGAGGACACCAGAACTGCACACAATACTCCAAGTGAGGTCTCACGAGAGCAGAGTAGAGGGGCAGGATCACCTCCCTCGACCTGCTGGTCACGCTCCTTTTGATGCAGCCCAGGATACGGTTGGCTTTCTGGCCTGCAAGCGCACACTGCCGGCTCATGTTCATTTTTTCATCAACCCCCAAGTCCTTCTCCGCAGGGCTGCTCTCAATCTCTTCCCTGCCCAATCTGTAGCTGTGCCTGGGATTGCTCCCACCCAGCTGTAGGACCTTGCACTTGGCATGGTTCAACTTCATCAGGTTGGCATCAGCCCACCTCACAAGCATGTCAAGGTCCCTCTGCATGGCATTCCTTCCCTCCAACCTATCAACCGAACCACACAGCTTGGTGTCATTGGCAAACTTGCTGAGGGCGCACTCAATCCCACTGTCCATGTCACCCACAAAGATGTTGAACAAGACCGGTCCCAACACCAATCCCTGAGAGACACCACTCATTACTGGACTCCAGCTGGACATTGAGCCACTGAGCACAACTCTTTGCGTGCGGCCATCCAGCCAGTTCTTTATCCACTGAGTGGTCCACCTATCAAATTGATGTCTCTCCAACTTAGAGAGAAGGATGTCATGGGAGACAGTGTCAAACGCTTTGCACAAGTCCAGGTAGATGACATCAACTGCTCTACCCCTGTCCATCGGTTCCGTAGCCCCATTACAGAAGGCCATCAGATTGGTCAGGCAGGATTTCCCCTTAGTGAAGCCATGCTGGCTGTCACCAAGCACCTTGTTGGTTTTCATGTGCCTTAGCATGCCTTCCAGGAGAATCCGCTCCAAGATTTTGCCAGGCACAGAGGTGAGACTGACTGCTCTGTAGTTCCCCAGCTCATCCATTTTCCCCTTCTTGAAAATGGGGGTTATATTTCCCTTTTTCCAGTCGTCGGGAACTTCACCTGACTGCCATGATTTTTCAAATATGATGGACAGCGGCTTAGCAACTTCATTTGCCAGCTCCTTCAGGACCCGTGGATGGATTTCATCAGGTCCCATGGACTGAGACAGTTTAACTTAAGTGATTACATAGACATGAAATCTCTGATGAAGGGACATGACACAAACATACTCTACTTAAAAACACATCTCACACACCACTTTTACCACATTTAAAAGAAAATCACACTCTAAACCAGAGTAATCTGCTAAAGTTCAGGGCCCTCTCAGCCCTGGGCCTTCTCCAAGGCCTGGCTGCAATGCCCAAGGAGCTTGTGGTGGGGAAGGTATCTCCCCACCGGCCACGTCCTTTCTGCCTCCATCCTGGTTTCACAGCAGTTTCAAGTGAGATGGCACTTCATCTGAGTTGGGATACCCTGGTGGATAGCTGGCTCAGCACCAACCCTGCCAGATCTACCTCAAGTCATCACACTTCAGTGATTTGTTTGGGTTTCTAGGGAAATCTGAATCAGTGGAGTGAGTTCACACCAGTCTGTGCTTTGAAATCACATACCTGCGGTGCACCATCGAGCACTGGCAGCTCTCAGACTTGGTTTGGTTTTGGACCAAGGTGCCAGACACAAATGCCCTCACATTAGAAGCCCTCCAGGTCAACATGGATGTGTTTCAAGCCACGGTGAACATCTCTGCTTCAGGTGTGTTTGTTTCAACTATTAGGCTGCCCACGTGGTTTACAGTTTACATCTCACATTATAAATTGAGAGTAACCTTCTTGCCTCCTCACCACCCAAACCAAAGCAGCATAACCCTATTCTAGCAAATATGGGAAGAAACAGAGCTGAAAGAAAAGGCTGCTGCACTGAAAGATGTGTTGCTTTACAAATCCTTAATTCTCTCCCTCCTTCCATCCTTGGGCTTTCACACACAACATTTATCTTCTTAATAACTCCTTGAAGCTTGCCCTGCTTCTCTTAATGCCCAGCAGCCACCCCACACATCCAGCCCTGGTGCTGAGCCAACCCAGCAGGGCAGAGGCCACTTCCCTGCTACTACTTTCTCATAGCAGGTTGCTTTAGGGTCTTCTTTATGGTTTCCCCCCAACTCCAAAAATTACAAGGTCAGCAACAGACTAATTCCTAACAAAGATGCTGATATTCATAAACAGAAATTGGTCAGACAACAGCTTTGTCTACAGCTAAGGAAATATTGCAGTGCTTGCAGCCTCCAGCTTTTCACTTCGGCTTTCTTTAGAAACTCTAAAGCTGGCACCTTTGTCTGTGCATTTTTCTATCCCAAACACCCCTGCAGTTTACTGCTATTTGCCTGTGAAAACACCAGTAACTGAGCACATCTTCTGCCAAAGGATAGGCCTTACCTCAGTTCAGCCCCTTTGCACAGAAGCCTCCACCTGACAGAAGTAACTGTCCTTTCTGCCACTTCTTTCCAACCCCACAACAAGCAGATGCACAAAACCAGCATCTAGATGTCAAGAGTACATTGCTCTGACAGGTTTCCATAGAACCTATCCAGGTAACAGCTGTGTTTCAGATGACTCAAGGAACAATGCCTCAAAGAATCACTGCATCTGCACTACACCTTCAGTTTCCTTTCCTACTCCCTTCTTCCCACTGGTTTTATTTCCCCTGAGTATCTTCACCCAGCAGTTGTAAGGAAAAGCAGATAGAAGAATACACCACTCCCATTAATGAATTGCCTCAGCCATGCTGTTAACAGTCCCACTTAATTGTACAGTAGTATTCGCTTGGCAGCTTCTCCCACCATAATGTAATAATAACCCACTGCACTGTCCCAAGTGAGCTACCAAGGCTCAGTTTACCATGTCACTTTATTCTCTACACCAACTACCGGATCCACTTGACTCCTACTGCCCTGTAATTAAGCATACAGTCAAGATTAGAGCAGTCAATATCCATCTCAGCTTTATGACCAACCCATGGACACGAGGTCAAGTAAAGAAGTATCACTGCTTGGGGATACTTACCAGCACCATCTTTATTACAGGCAAATCTGTCATCAGTCATGGTCCAAGATGGTGGGTTTAACTTATTGTAGTATAGAAATGAAGTCAAGACTATACATACAGCTGGCCTATCAACAAGAACAAAAACAACCCAAATCAACCTCTGGCTACAAACATGGTTGTCTTGCCTTGCGATGTGAAGCTTTCGTTTACTGCCCAAAGCATTTAAACACAGAAATCTGTTTTCTTCCTCTCCACACTTTAAACATTTGTCTAGGCTGCTTCAAACTTTTTCCCTTTCAGCATTCCCTAACAAACAGCTACACTCACTGTCCTGCTATTGTCAGACACTCAGTCTCAGCTACTGATGAAGACCAGAAGGGTAACGTGAGGATGGGGAAGGGGATCCCGCAACAGGACTCTGAGAAACCTGAACCTTGTTTTCTGTTCTGCACCAGCTTCCCAGGTAACCTCAGTGAGCTGGCTGCAACCACCATCTTCCAAAACCCAGCACTTGGGGGACAACGGCATAAGGTGCCTCTCATTCCATCCCAGAGCTCAGCCTCCTGATTTGGGCTATGCCAACAAGATGGCCTCATGGGTATTTGGGCTGAAATCATGAATGCAATGAGAGCCCAAGGGAATCACGTCCAAGCAAATGTCAGTTACAGACAGCCAACATTTTATCTCCCAAAACACAACCCCTGTCTTCTGGCATTAGGACTCTGAATTTCCCATCCTTTCAGGGTTGGCTGGAGAACACATCACCATGCCAGGGCAAGGGGGCACATGTAAGGTTTGTGCATGCTGCATGCTGAAGGACTGGGGAAGGCTGCTGCTTTGTTGTATTTTCATAAGAAAGCCATGGGCTAATTAAAGAAAACGCAGAGCTTGATGTTCCCAGTTCTGAAGTAATGCCTCTTCTGCTCTACAATTGCCCCAATGAAGCGTCCCAATGTTCTTTCTTGCATTAGTTGTTCACCCAGACCCATCATCCCGTGCCAGGGAGCCAGCTGAGTTCATGGAGCTGGCAAAAGCTCCCAGCAGTGGGATCAGAGTAGTGCCAGTGCCAAGGCAAGAGGGGCAGTAACCAGCTATTCTGCACCATGAGCCAGGGATATGAGGCTGCCCTGTGCCCAAGGGATGTCAAACACAGCTAAACAAGCAAACCAACAGGGCAATGGTGACTTCCCCTTCAAGTTTTCTGAGCCTCCCATTCAGTTCTTGCTTTTTGGGAAGCACACCTGAACTCAAAATCTTTCTGAACACGCACACACACGCACACACACGCACACACACGCACACACACGCACACACACGCACACACACCTCCCAGGGCTGAAACTGCAGAAGTTTTGAAGCAATCAACCTTCTGAGCCTGGAGTGGAGAACCAAGCAAGAAGTCCACTGCTTGGTGCCAGGTGGTAGAAGTGTGAAATCCTCCTTTCCTGGCAGCTTTATCATCAGCTCCAGCAGAGCCAAGAGATCCCCTACCTGCCCAAGCTCAAAGGAAAAACATGGAATAGCTGGCAGTAGAGGGTTTAAGTGTACGAGAGCGGAGATCTTCAGCATATTGTACTTCCTACAAAGAATCTCACAACCGACTCAAGCTGACCAAAGTGAGTTTAAGCCAGCTCTTTCTCCCCTCCCTTTTTCACCCTACTTCTCTTCACAGGACCACACTCATAATGACGGAAGAGTTTGAGTTAAAAGTGTCATCTACATAAAGGTTGCCTAGATACTTAGAAGACAAGTGCCACAGAACGTGTGCAAGTAACGACATTTCACTTTATGTCACATTTAAAAGAAAACGCACCCAATGCTACCACTCTGCATGCAATGGGAAAGAGAACAAATAATGAGGCCATGTCACACTGATAGCATGACTGAAGCTAATGGCCTGGGGGGGGGGGGCACACTTGCACACTGGAAAAATGAAACCTATTTCTTCTGGAGAAATAAGGAGCTTGAATCAGAAGCTACCCAGGCTTTTAAATACAATTCAGCTGTTGTGAATGCAAAGCAACACTGGTCTCAGAACATTTAGCAAACATTAATTAATTCAGGGCTAGCAGACTTTCCAGGGAGGTATCTCCCAACTCTACACCAGAGAAGCAATACCCCAGAAAGAAAAAATGACAAGAAAAAAGCATTCCAGACCTTGCATGAAAAACTCAGTGGAACATTACATAGAGTCCAGGGACATCAAACTTCTCAGAGCATTTGACCTGTAGCTGGACTCTGCAGCCTCTGGCACCCATGGAACATTTTAGCCCATGCATGACAAGAGGCTCCACTGCTAAACAACACATTCACACATCAGCCTGCAATGTGGCACCCATCCTCTGCTTCTCTTTGCATAGATCAAAGACTTCTGGCCATGGAAAATAATGTAAGCTTACACAAGGCAGCCGGGTGCCTCCTAACACCTTACCTGCTGCTGGCCATCCACTGGCTGAAGACCCAGAGCAGCCACCACAGTGCTGTTGAGCAACTAAAACCAGCAACATGCCAATTACACCAGTATCCCCAGAGAAGATGACAAGAAAAGCTTATTTCATGGAAAATGTATTTCGAGAAAATGACTCCAACACGAGGCCGTGCCCATGCACTGCCGCTGCCCACGGAGCATCTCCCAGCCTCATCCACGGGTCACTGTGCCTGGGGCTGCATCATCACAGCCTCTTTCCAGAAGGAAAGACGCAGGCAGTCAGGCAGATTTCTCTCTCTGCAAGGGTATCATTTAGCAATTTGTTTCATGCTCCCAACCCCATTGTTTCTGAGACTTCCAGGGAAGAACAAAAGCAGCTGCTAATCAAGATTCAAAATTACAAGGCTTGCCTTGCAGAGAGAAAGAAATACCTAAGTCATATCTGCTTTTGAGAAGGCTACAATTCACATAAAAGATGAGCAAAGCTGTATTTCACTTTATTTGTGCAAAGAACAGGGTCAAAGCAAATCTATTCCAAAGCACGCTGGTGCTGAAGGTGCCTTGCCAGCCCATAGATTTTACTTTTCATTAAAAAAAACAATGGATTTTTCCTCATTAAAGAAAATAAATAAACAACAGGCTTAGACTGTGAGTTTTCTGAAAGGATTTGGCTTCCACACCTTACCTTTCGAACAGCTGGAAGCGACTCGCACATGTCACTTTAACATCCAGTTGGTTTAAATGATCTAGTTTCACTTCTTCCCAAAAAACACCCTCTAGCACGTGGTGGTGGGAAGGGCTTTGCGGGGTTACAGCAAGCTGAAGAGAAGTAAAATGGCAGTGTCCTACAAACACACAGCGAACAGCAAATCTAAGGTGAAATTAGTGTAACTAGCTCTTCAAAATTGTCTGTCAGAAAAGCAACAAGGACCAAACCAGAGTCCTCACACACATCCAAGCATGAATGTGGATGTAAGCCACTGTTCTTCATGCTGCCAGGGATAACCAGCATGCAGAAAGGGCTCAAACCCAACTTTAAGGCCCACAGCTCAGAAGCGCTAACCTTGTTTGTGTAGCCCACAGATTTTTCTCCCCTGTACTTCACCAAAGCTTTCAACTAAAACCCACTGTTTGGAAGGGAAAATTTTCCAAAAGGAACAGAAAAAGCCTCTTCTCACCTCTAAAGATCCACCAGTGCCACCCTGCACATGCACTCACACCCTTACACACTGGGGTTTAACACACTGAAATAACCAATCCTGTACTGATGTGAAGAGGTACTAAAACCACACAAAGGCATCCTTTATCTTGCAAAGAGACCAAACCAAAACGAGTTCATTCTTCGGCTTATAAAACAAGCCTTTAGAGATAATTATGTTTTATTACTCTTCATTTTATGAGGATTGTGTTATACAAAACAAATACCAGATGCCTATTTGTTGCGTTTGGGGGGGGGGGGGAATGGAGGAGAGGGGAAGGAGGAATCTCTGTGAGCACTACTGTAAGCAGCCCTGCTTTTAATTAAACACAATAAATGCATAAAAATTAATACTATCTGAAACCAGGAGGTAGGAAGCAAACGCATGAAGTGCAGCTGCTGAAAGACCCTCTCCCCTCCAACCTCCTGCTGCAAGAACAGCCACTCATGCGCCTATTGCTCAGGGCTGGTGCTCTCTGAGCACAGCTCCTTACATATGCATTTCCCTGAAAAATTAATACCAAACTTTGCAGATAACCAATAAAAAGGGGGAGGGAGGTGAAAGGATCTAATGCTACTTCTATTAAAGAGACACGCATAGATTCAGTCAGGAAAACCCATCAGGAAGTCAAGTTGCTTGAAGATTGAAGAAGAGGGGAGAGAAGGCAAGGAGATGTAAAGGGTTTCCTGGCAACCTTAAAACAAAGCAACCATCCAGAACAGGCTGGACCCTTCATCTGTTAACTTGCCAGACTCGTACAACATGTGCCCAAGCACAGGACACAACCAGAGGGAGGCATGCAAAGCATGTCCAATACAACAGCAGAAATGGGATGCAGCTCCTCAAGGACAGTTAAACACAGCCAACTTTCCACCAACAGCCAGATGTCACCCCCCTCCCCAGAGGCATCACTAGGAAATCTATTTCCCATTTTCAATGGTGGTTTCCTGTTTCATTTTAATTGCATTAAGATCCAATCATGGGGTGACAATAGACACTTCTTACCCAAGGCCACTACCAGCCCTACACAGTAAATCCCATTTTCAACAGCATGCCTGCTAATGCTTTAAAGTCCTGCAAAAGCAACCGAAACTGCATGCAGGATCTCACTGCAGTAGGGACCCTTTTTCTATGGGTTTTTTTTTAAGACAGATTTTAAAGACACGGTGCAGCAGTAAATGCAAGGTAAGGAGCAGTGGGATGGTTTCCACATTTTGCTGTTCATTTCTAGGTCTCCATCTATTGTAATTACTGAGATTGAGGACGGTCTCCTCTGTTATCCTCCACCAGTGCGTATTCTCAACCTACTTCCTAACAAAGTTTGTTTACAAATAGTCATTAGATTCCATGCTTTATTAGCCCAGTCATGGGGCCTTACAAGATGTAATTATAGTAATCAGTACATTGATTATTGTGAAACACAGTTACCCTGAGACTAAAGTTAAAGTAAATAAGAACTACTGCTGTAACCAGCAACCATACCAACAGGGCAACCCGGTATCACATCAGTATCTCTAAATCCTTAGATCTCCAGTTTTATACCCAAACACCACAGACAATCTCACTGTTAATTATTTTACTGTTATCTGTGTCAGAAAGATTTTCATCAAAGATGAGAGTAAAAAGGAAGGACTATTATTACAGACCACCAGCAATAGCTAACATTTTGGTTCTCAGCAGCAAAAGACACCAGCAGGCTAGGGTCAGTGAAGAAGAGACCTGCAGAAGATGGCATGTGCAAAGTGAGATGATTTTTTGACACCTTCAGACCAAACGGCGAAGACAAGGACCAGGAATCCCGTGCACAAACACAAAGCAAGAGCCTGTCCAGAGCATGGAGTTCTCAACCTCTGAGATCCACAGCAGGCTTTGGGTAGAGGGCAATGTGGGCAGAGGCAGCAGCTGAGGACACAGCCAGCCCCACAGTTAGCTCCATGTCAAGAGATGTGCACAGGCAGTTCAGAGATGAGAGGGGATCTGGGGCTCCCCCTGAGCTAAGGGCACCCAAAGCCTTCACACTGGACCTGGAGCTCAGGAAGCAGCACCCACATGTAGCCAGGCAATGGCTGCCTGTCCAGGCCATGGGTGCTCGGGCCAAGACGAGACACGCGGTGCTTCTGACCAAGTAAGGTCCAGCTGGGGCAACCAGGCACTTCTCCGACCATCCAGTTCTCCTCTCATCACCTACAGCAATCCAGAAATACAGCATTTACAGCCAGATAGGACAATAAGGCGCTGGGCTGTTCTTGGCTGAAGGTGAACGATCACCTCCTGGGTACTTACTTCCTAACACACCACATCTACAGAAGCCACCTTCCAAGGAAGAAAGCTAAGAGTTTATTACCTCTGCAATTAAATCTTGGGAAGGCTGAAGAAAAGCAATTGCATTTGTGTACATGTAAGCTCACAAATTAACCCCAGGAACTCTGTTTATAGCAGAGGAGGCATTCACAAGGAGAGGCGAGAGCAGTGAGTGCCTGTACACACTAGCTTTGATGTTGTCCCCCACCTGCCTCCTCACAGCTCCAGCCGCTTGCACACTTTGACTACTCGAGCTTGACTACTCGAGCCTTCCCCGCCACTGCCTCACTCGGTGGCTTTAATGTTGCCACAACAGCAGCACCGTGAAAAGAAAAGGGGAGAGGGAAGTGGGCGAGAAGGAGAAATAAAGAGAGAGAAAGAGATTCGGTGCTGGAAAAATCAACTTGATGGAGGAATCTGAAAAGAACTGATGCGCCACCAGCCAGAGATAGAATTATTAGAAATAAGGGATGTGTCGCGTGTTTACTAAAAGGGTGGCACGAGACTCATGAGGAAAGTACATCTCTGACATTTTTGAAGAGACGGCTGCATGAAGGCCTCATAGCAGCCTTCCAGTATCTGAAGGCAGCCTACAAGGATGCTGGAGAGGGACTCTTCATTAGGGACTGAAGTGATAGGACAAGGGGTAATGGGTTCAAACTTAAACAGGGAAAGCTTAGATTAGATATAAGGAACAAATTCTTTACCGTGAGGGTGGTGAGGCACTGGGACAGGTTGCCCAAAGAAGAGGTAAATGCTCCATCCCTGGTGGTGTTCAAGGCCAGGTTGGATGGAGCCTTGGGTGGTGACACAGTTTAGCGTGAGGTGTCCCTGCCCATGGCAGGGTGGTTGGAACTGGATGATCTTAAGGTCCTTTCCAACCCTAACTATTCTGATTCTATGACACCTGCTTGAAATCATTCCCATGGAAGCCCAGCAATCGAGGACTGCTAAATTTAGCACTGGTTATATCTCTTGTCAAATACACACTACAGCTCCTTAAGACATATGTCCAACCCAAACCTAAAACACATTTTAAAATCTTACTTAGACTTATCCACATGCCAGACCAACCATCAAGCCAGAGATGATGCCAAGCAGTGAAGGGAAGCCTTACACCAGCCTGAATTAAAACTCACAGAGCTGTAGCTAAAACAATAGGCAGAGAAGGGGGGAAAAGCAGTTACAAAAATGCATGATCATCTTAAATATATAACCAAAACCCGCCACCCTGCAATCCCTACCCGCTCCCCTCACCTTGCTGCTTTCAGAATCTTTTATTACCCTCACTTTTAAGAATTGCACTGGCACTCAGTATGCAGCAGCAGTGTGCGGGAATAGATCCCGCTGCCACAGATAATGCAGTTCTAAGGGAAACCCATCAATTGTTAATGGCCATGCAAATTGTTGAAACTAGAGAGTTATTCACAGTTATCTCGCTGTGATTTGCTAAGTGTCCATGCCTGATGTGATCACTCACTTGATATATTATTCCATTACAATTCAAATAGTAGCCTTAGCTTTCGGGTTTAGGGAAAAAAGAGCAGAGAGAGTGGGAGGGTGAAGGGATGATATTTGTTTTAAATTATTTTAAACAGTCATACACACCTTCTCGTGCAAAGGTTTTACAGTACAATAAATCCCTCCCTGAAACTACAGTCATGCCCTATTGAAACGTTTAAATCCCTCCGACCAGACGCCAAAGGAGTTTAGCCTGCAATTTCAGACCCTAATCCAGCAAAGCACTTTTTTACATTTCAACCATACACAAGGTTCCCACATCCTTTGTGGGAACTGGATCTTCCAACTGCAGCTTGCACCACATTGCGTTTTCTGATCAGGGTTTTCTACTGCTTATGCTAAAATTTACTGACACTTAATAAGCTATCGGTGTCTCCTCAAATCCATAATGCATTCACTCTCTTGCAGCACCAACTTACTGATCATTAATTTTCAGCTTTACTGCGGCTCCAACTTATCAGATGCTCTCTTTTTTTTTGCTTCTTGTTTGAGATTTATTACTTTTAGCAAAGTATACTTCGTGGGTTTTCTTTATTTATTTTGTTTCCTCATTTTTAAACAGCCTTTAAGAGGGAAATGTTACTCTTCCTTATAAAGCAGTTCTGAAATCACAGCATTAAAAAGCAAATCCTATAATTATGTTTCCCATTAGGATAAGAGAAATTATATTTAATTGAAAGAAAAAGCTGCTAGCACCCAGCAGAATAGGTGGTGGGGAATGGAGGAGATGAAACATTTATGTGTTTATCTTCCTGAAGCAGCTGAGGCTATGAGCAGACACACCCAAACAAGCCTCCAGAGATACAGATTCAGACATTATGAACAAAGATTTGGCCTTCCCTTCAGATAAGGGCTCTGGCTTTTAGGAGCAGCCTCTGATTTTACTCTTGCAGACTACAGCACCTACAATTCTGATGTGCTTTCTGGCAGTCACACACTGAACGACCCGAGTGCACCAGGAATTCCAGTACTGCACTAAAATGTCTGCAGTTATTCATGGGGCAAAGAACAGCATCAGAAGTCAAGATCCTCCAGGAGAATGCAGAAAATCAGGATTCCAAACCAAACTCTGCCATGCTCACTCCTTACCAGCACTGCCATTGGGCAGGTGATGTTCCCCATAAGCCTGACGGCTGCAGGGGTCATAACACATACCACACTTGTAGGAAATGATTTATATCATGCTCCTTTTCACAGCTTCAGAAAACTGATTATTAACAGGACAGGATCCCCCATGTGTACTTTGCAAGCTCTACAGTATGTATTTCCCATTTAGGCATTGCTGCCAGCATTGCTGTGCGCAGCCCATCAGCATCCTGCTCTCAATTTTGTTTAGGAGCTGAAGAATGATTGATCATATTGATTTGTGTCAACAGTCTGACATGGCCATATCGACCAGCGGTAATTTTGTGGGAGGAGCTGCCAGGGGAATGAGAGAGAGCATTTTCTGTAACACACCATCCTGCCTTAAGAGAAAATAACATTAGAGATGCTGCTGGTACAGCCATCGAAGGGATGGCGCTGGGACTCGAACCGACACAAGCGAGCAACGAGACATTTCCCACGACCGTGTTTACAGCAAATCCACTGCTAAGCACCCAACTGTATAATTATACTCTATTACAATTATGCAAAGAAGTAACATTTCAGAAAGGCCTTCTCATTTCCCATTCTTAGCATTGAATACTTTTGTTTTGCAGCCAATCAACTAAATTAGCCCTATTTCTGTTTCATTCACAAACAGAAAGAGTATATTAGAAGGAAAAAAGTGAACGAAAGGGAAAATCACTTAGGAACCCTGGATTATTTTGTTTTCACATACTTCTGGACTAGAAACCATCACGGGGAAAAAGTCAACTTAAGGCAGAAGAGCTTTGCTGAATTTGATAACTGCATTGTGAGAGCCCTCGAAGGAGTGATCAGAAACAGCAGCGCTTCAGTGCCTGGGAAAGTGGTGGCTTTCGATAGCAACTGAGTGAAGCAAGCAGAGTTAAAAGGTTCATACAACCAATGTGATCATATCCTGACCTAGGACAAGTGTCAACCCCTTAAAAAGCTTTTGTGGAGATCTCCCCTCCCCATACACCCATAGAAGAGCTGCTTCTGACGCTATCAGCTTTCAATAGGCACAATTTAGACCTATACTCACTAATGCTTCCTGAGGAAGGGACAGAGAAAGCATTAACAAATAAAATTTCTGTTTTACATAGCAATTTCTCTAAAACATTATAAAGCATTAAAGGAACCCCAAAAAAATGCTTAGGGAAATCGAAGCATTCTTCCCCATTTTAAAAGCCCATGGAAACATAACCACGATGGCCAGTGCCAATCCTGACCATCAGACTGCAGTCCGAAGTCCATGTGTCCTACAGGCAGGAAGAGAAGGCCTGACGTGTGCCGGCACCACACTTCACCGAGGGACTGCAGGAGCACAGAGAAATGTGTCTTGCTGGAATATGAAATGGGAGCCTGAATGAAATAAGATAAATACCCCAACTCCACCACCTTTCAGAGAACACCGGCACAGCCCTCTCTCTGCATCTTTGCCAAGCAGACAGCACTACACCATCCGAACAACCCAGGTTAAATCTCAGAGATGGGGTGGGAGAGACAAGTGGGTAAAAAGCCCCACAAGATACTTAAAGAAAATGGCATCTTCTTTTTCTTATTATTGAGGAGGCCTAACCCTTATGACTGGCTTAAAGTTACAGGTTTTCTTCTATTTGAAGAAACGGTAACATTTTAGGAAGTCAAGACTGCATTTGGAATGCCATCAGCCTGGCAGCACTCACACCAGTTCTTCCACAGCAAAGCAGTTAGGCACAACATTTTGCTGAGATAGAGCCTTTACTTCTTAAAGCATTACTTCCCTCTTCCCGTGTGAGACCAATCTCCTCTCTTCTGTTCTTATTTGGAATTCACTCCTTGAAGTAGTTTCTCCTGCAGCACCGCAACACACCGATGCCCCACCTCTCGGCTTCCAAATCGCCTCCCAGGCCCTGTGGCACCCGTGCTGCAACACCACGACAGGGACTGCCCTAACCACGCTCTTCGTTTTCTTCTACTGCATGGGTGTCAACTGCTATAAATTATAATTTGCTCCGTAAGTGGAAGAAAGAGTGATTCCCACCATCCTCTGGCCTGGATCTTTAATTGCCCCAGCTTCTTTCCTGCCTGCTATGGAGATGCAGGGATGATTTGTATCAGCATTATGTACCATTGATGTTCCCTCCAGTTCACTAAGGAGACTCCTAAATTAAGAGCAAGACAGTGACGATATGCCCTGTTTCCTCCTGAAATTTGGATTAAAAAGAGGAACACAAAACATTATGTAAAAGCACAGCACAGCTGGATGAACAAAAGAGAAGGGACAAATCTACTACTCAGTGTAAACGGTAAGAAGGTTTTGAAATCTATACATCCCAAAATACCTGGCAATGTGGAGAGCTGCAGAACCTTAAATATAACCTGAAGTTACATTCACACACATTCCTACATGCTGAACTAATCTCCATACAACATGGGGCAGGACTATATATCCTGCATCATCATCTAGATACAGCCAAGTCCTTGAGACGTCAGCCACCTTTAGCAGCGTGGAACACAGCATTTAACTCTCTTCAAGGCTACACAGTCATCTATGTACCTCCTGACTATTTTTCCCTGGTTAGCAAAACATTCTGTTTACCCGAGACCACAAAACTCTGCAGCTTTTCTGGAAGAAGCCCGTCAGAGAGAAATGGAAAACAATCACAGATAATACTCCAGAAACCATCAGATTACCGCACATTCTCTTGACTCACATCTGTTGAGTAAATAAGTGCTTCGTGCCGACCAGTTTCATTTACCTCCCTCTCCCGCAAGCAGCTACCGGTTTACTTTCCAGTGGGCTGTACCAGGGCTGCATGTGGGGCAAAAGGATTATTTCCAGCAGAGACAAACCAGCAGCAATTTTGCTAGGGTTTGGGGTTTGTCTTGAGCTGAAACAACTGTCCTTCGATCCCATCCACCTGGGGAGATGCACCGCTTCAGAGCTGCAAAGAGGTCCACGGCTGGGAATAGCCTCGATGCATTAGGGAACAGCAAGCAACAGCACACAGCCCCCAGGAGAACCCCAAATTGAGTCATCCCTCTCCCTTAGGAGCAGTTTCAGTGAAGCTGACCTTTGCTGGCACAGGAAGTCCTGCACAACTTGGGGTTTGCCTTGTGAATCACCCGGCCAGCGTGGGCGAGAAGATGGGAACGCAGCGGGATGCTCTGCAGCACCTTCTTGCCGAGGGCACCTCACTGGGAGCACAGCAGGACTTCATCTTGCCCTAACAGGCAGCTAGAAGCACTAGTTTTAGCCCAGTTCCGACGTGGGTTAAAGAAACCCTTCAAACTACCCACTCCAGGATTAATTCTGCTAAAAATGATAACTTGGATCATTTTTGGGTTTGAGCAGCCCTTCAGTGATAATTATTTATCAATAACTTATCCTAGAGCAATTTTCCTAGGCAATAAACATAAAAGCAGACCCACCCCCTGCCCCCGCTGTGAAAGAAGCATTCACCTACACCTCTGCATAGAGAAGACACCTGACCTGGACCAGATCGGCCATCTACTGTAATACTCTGTCACCAGAGAGCCTACTATGAGATGGTTCACATAAAGACATAGAAAAGCCTGGGGCAAGCAATTACAATAATAACTTGCCCCACAAGAAAACATAATTACTTGAGGTTAGGAGGGCGTCTGGTTTAAGGCCCGCGGGCAGGGTGGGCTCCTTTGCCAGTGCCTGACCCTATACACCCGACCACACACACGGCAGCGCTCAGCACCAGTAGCAGAGGGAAACAGACTCATGTAGATGCATCCACCCTCTTCCACCCCTTTTCCAAAAAGGAAAAGCCTGGTGCTAACAGCCAGGCTGAGGACTGCATCACTGGTGAGCTCAGGGATGCTTCTGCAGATGCTGCTCCCAGCTCCCACCAGGCCATCAGCCCCAAGCCTCCCAAGTGGAAGCTCCTACCCCACCAGGGCGCTGCTCACATTAAATCAGCACCAACAGGCACACGGGGACACTTTACAATACAGAGAGTAGGAGGAGGAACACGACAGAGCAAACCACTATTTCTCAGACGTACAGTAAAGCTTTGTCATTTACCCGCTTACTGCATTTTGAAATAAATGCACTGTAAAACAGGCAAATTTCCAGTTTCTTGAAAATTTATATTAAAATAAAAAAGCAGCCTGGTGGGGACAGGTCTCTGCAGGAGCCAAGACACTCTGGGAAAATGCCCAAGCTCTCTCAGCAGTTCTTGAGCTTCATCCAAGCTCCCAAAGCAGGCTGGTGATACACAAGATGATGGTTCCCATCTCAGTTCAGATGCTCTGGACAACAGCCACCCTGAACCTGGGTGATTTCTCAGCCCCGTCCTAAATAGCTGTAAAGGAGCTGACCTGTAAAGGCTTTTAAATAATCCTGAAGACAAGCCAGTCAGTGATTAAGTGTGGCATTTGTATTTGTATTTCAATCCAAAACACTGAGGTTCAGTACGCTGAAAATACAAGAATTTCACCTTTGTTCACAACATGTACGTACACGCGTATGCAGCCTCCAGATTATCATCACATGCTGGATGGGTGTGCCTAAGCCTTACTCCACGTTCTCATGTCAGTCTCGTGAGTGGCAAAGTCATCCCCAGTGTCTGCTTCTACCACTTCTTTTCTTACATGTGTATTTTATTCTGGTGGGAAGGAAGCGAAACTAAAAGTTGCTGCTCTTCCCCCTCCGTGCTTATTGCACAACGGTGTAACCTACGCTCAGGACAGCATTTTCATGGCTAGGAGGCTCAGCCATGATTGAGACATGTTCTACCAGTGTAGCACACACCAGGTAAACCTACCGGGTACCAAGGATCAATGAAAACGTTCATCTGGGTATTTTCACCTGTGAAAGTACATCTACAACCCTGCTCAGTGCTACTGTGTGCCCTGCAGAGATGGCTCACAGGCATAGGCAGGCGGTGATGCTGCTTCTGCCAGCACCCAGCAGCCCCAGGTAGCTCTGTGAACAGCTCCTTCCGCAGGCTCCTCCTCAGCCACATGCCTCCAACCTCCTCTTGCAGAACTAGTCCCACCTTGTGCAGCCCTGTGTGTTCTCCCTGCCTTTTTCAGCTCAGCCTTGACCACGCAGGCTTTTTGAGCACTGACTAGTCAAAGAACTCAAGTCTATAAAGAACACCCCTGCTACACTAGTTGTCCTCCACCATAAATTCACATTTCTCCAAAAATACATTTTTTTGCTCACTTCCACTTCTCCATCCTACTTTCTTCAACCCTGACCATTATTTGGTTTTTCCCCTTTGTTTCACCAACCATTGTTAACTTCAGCTATCCTGTACACATATGGGGAAAAAGTGTCCTTGAACAAGCTTTTGATAAGACCTTATGGTTTTGGATGCTATCACTGCTACTCTCCTCATCTTTCCAAGGGCACAGTTGTTGCAGATCAGGAGATACATCACAGACATTATTTACTTCCCTAGAAAGATCCCAATTTCAGCTCAGACCTCTCTCCTGCATCTGGCTTTACTAGAACGCTGCATTCCTCCATTTCTTTCCCTATCCATAGTTGTTTATATTACCTTCCAAAAGTAATTATTTGGAACCAGTTAAGCCTGTACATGAATTCTGCCTTTGTTTAAAACACATTGTACACATGTATATATTTAGACTGTCATTAAATATTTAAGAGGCTGTCTTCAGACTTCAGCAGCAGCACTGTTCATTCACTTAACCCTTTGTGAAACAGAAAGCCTGATGCTGAAATCCTACCATGGAGTACTTCAGAAAGCCCATTTTGTAAAGAAAGCAGAGGTTTTCTTTGTTTTCCTTTATACCGTTTGCTAGTAGTCTAATCATAATGCAATCCATTTTAGTCTGCATCAGCTTTATCTGCTGAGATGCATAACTGGGGTGCAAACTAATTAGCTGGAACATACAGATGGATCTTCCAATATAATTCAGGGAGACGGAGTCAAATACGCACAGGCCCATCCTTCCTTCCCCCAAATGAAATAAGACACTCCACACATTTTTCCACAGGTCAAGAAGCCACCTTTCTTGGCTTTTTCAATCCCCTAGAGAGGAAACAACACATCCTGCAGACAGGTGGACCTTGCTTGAACCCAACAACGGATGCTGTGCCTTAGATGAAACCTCACCGCAAGTATCTTGCAATGTGCACTGGCACCAAGTGTAACTCAACTAACACTACACCCTGCTGACAGGAGATTACCATGGTTTAAACTCTGGTCACCTGATTCATCTGGCTTGGCAAGGCCTCTACCTAGAGCTGATCACTCATATTTCACCCTGGCAAGGACTGGTATCAGGAGGCCAGTTCTTCACAGCCAGGTCACCCATGCTCCTGTCCTCCATGTGAGGTGAAACAGTGCAAGCGTCACGGCAGAGGATGGGAAAAGGGGCACACAAGAGCGCAGTACATGACTTTCCCAACTCTATATGGATACGCAAATGTACGTATCCTGGAGACCATGTTTTTCTTCTTTTTGATTAAAACCTTGAGGACGCATTATTAAACCCAGCCCCCAAAAGCCTCAAGAGAGCAGCCCTGCATCCAGTTTTCAAGGCCTAGCTGTCTTTAGAGATGTTTCTCTTCCTAAGCACTACAGCTTCATTCACAATCGGATGCTGCTTTAGGTGGAGTGAACAGCAGAGTCCCTCCTAAACCTTTCACACCTGGTTTACACATCAGCACAGAAGCATTTCACCCAGCTAACTGCTGTTATGCTACCCTGGGGATGTGACCTCGATGGATTTTACGAAGGGAGCGGAGAGCCAGGCGTGGTCCCTGTTTGCACGGGAGAGACAGAGAACGCCGAGCTGGGAGATCAGCAGATGGCATACTTTGCTGTGAGTCGGCACCAGAGCAGGAGTGCCAAAGAAAGGGCAGCAGCACACTCTGGCAGGTGCGCTCGCTCAGGCAGGATGCCGGGTTAAAGAGCTTCAGCATTTGCAGTTCTGCACCAGAGAGAGCCTGTCCATCTCTCTGGCCCAACCACAGGCTCAACCTGCCTCAAATCTCAGAGTAATTTTCTTGTAATCATCTTTTTTTACTTCCTGTCTTTAACAGCAGCATTGCAACAAATGCTGAAGCTCCCATACACCACCCCAGATACAGCCGCATCACAGCGGCATGTATGGGTTTTGTATGAACAGCACAGTGTACCAGTTGGGTTCATGCTTCCATATCCCCCAAGGGTTGTTGTATACACCCCTCAACACAAAATAAGTTACAAAGACACTTTTGGAGGGGCAGAACTTATGGGGAGAGGTCTACTTTTTATCAGATCAAATGGCATAGCTGTAAAAAAATCTGAATATGGCCCTATTCACGTCAAACCACAGGCAGGTATGTTTGATTTTATGACAACTCAACAGCTGTAGAATGCAGCAAATGACCAGGACTTTTCCCATCTCTAAATTAGCTCCACTTGCTGAGATTGATGCCAAAAGCCAGCATAGCCTGCAAGGCTACAGTTAGCAGGTCTCCTTCTTTCCCCTCAAAAAAATATTCCCTAAAGGAGGTCACAAGCCAAAGGGACTCTCACGTCACAAATAACATGAGCTTAGCTTAGTATCTCCAGTAATTGCTCAGCACTGCCACTGTATCTCTTCCACATGTGCATCGTTTCACCACTCACCCATCAGTTTCCTGAGAGTGAGCGGGATTAAAAGCCCACCAGGTATTTGCACTGCTGTTTCCTCCCCCTCTGCAGCAGATTTACACCCTCACTGGCAAGTGAGCAGAGTTCACCCAGGCACATGCAGGGTTTCCAGCGCTGCGGTGCTGACCTTCCCAGTCTCTACCAACCCCCCTGTGGACAGTTTCGGTGGAGAAACAGGCAGCCAGCTGGAAATTCTGATCAGCATTAATGCCACCATAGTTTCTTCCCGGCTGCTCTCCAAGAGTATTTTTCCACCCACATTCCTCTGTGCATCGCAAACCCCTCCAGCCGTTGGCAGCTCTAAGTGCAGCTCCACCGCACACTACTCAGCGCCGTACGGCTGGTGTGGTTTGATTCAGCGTCTAATTCCAGCTACACGGAAACATTCTCATGCGAGAAACTTCATCTACGGACACCTACTCTGCAGCAAATGTAGTGGTGGTCGGCATTTAAATGAACTAATCAGTTGCAAACGGCTTAGTCAGCAGCGCAGTTATGGAGGTAATTCCCAGGAAGCGATTTTCCCGGCAGCTATATATACAAACCTGAAAAGCAGACTGGAAGACAAGGGCAGCACCACAGCAGCACGAAATTTGGCTACACAGTGCCACTGCCAACAAATGAAAATAAAAACGAGGGAAAGCCTTAACCAAAAAACCAAGCAGCCACAGAAAACACACTGTGCTGCACTGCCAGTGCATCCTCTCACATTTGAGCAACAGAAACTCAGACACAGAACGCGAACACAGACAGCTTCTCTTTTTCCTCCTTTCTTTACTGATGCTGTGCTGGTTTGAACCGAGAGGAAAAAGACAGCAAGGCAAGTTACTGTGGAGATACACAGACACTGGCCAGACACCAGGCAGTGTGTTTTGGAGAGAGCATCCCAGCAATCACTCTCAGCAGCCAGGCTCACACAGACACTGAAAAGGGCTGAGGACTCATACAAACTTTGTCTTGGAGCAGTGAAGGCACAGCACACCCACCCCAAGAGGCACTGGGGGTATGAAGGGCAGTGCCAAATACCACAGCATCCTCCAGCAGCACCTCTGTCACTGGCCAGGGCTGCAGATGCAGGTCATCAGTAGCTGGGCAAGCAACGCCAGGGCTGTGGGACACGGCGCTGCCCTTCAACACCTCCCTGCCACCTCCCCGGCCGAGGCAGCACCGAGCCAGCCACCGATCCACCTAAAGGAGAAACTGAGACTTTCCTCTGGCCGCTATCAGCGTGCCAGCACACATCTGCGCACATCTGCCCAGCAGCCAGGGCTCCTGCAGAGCCAGGCACGCTCGCACGGGGAAGGGGCACCGCTCACTTACTTTTCATACTCGGCGTTGTCTCGATCACAGCGCGAATCCTTGTGCTTTTGCCAGTCTTTGCCATGCTTGCAGGTGGTCAAGAGGACAACATCCTCACCGTTATGGACGTGATATAAGGCATTCCTGGTGTCTGACCCTATCCCCGTCAGGTACCTTTTCCCCTTGAATACCAACATGTACTTCCTGAGAGGAGGGATGGTGTTAAACCTCAAAAATCCCTTCTCCCCTCCTGTCCTAGGATGATCCTTAGAAAAGAGCGGGATAGAAACGTCAAAGTTGGGTCTGAAGTTTTCAGTACTGATGCTGGCTTTGGCCAGCATGGCCTGGCCGATGTCAAACCCCACATCCTCGGTGTAGTCGGGCCAGGTGCCGGAGTATAAATTAAAAATCAGGTGGTTTCTGCCGTTGTTCCACAGGTGGAGACTCTGCACCTTGGAGCGCAGGTTGTGCACGTATTGGGGGGAGAGCTGGTCCCGGTCCAGCGTGTCCAGGCTGAGGACGAAGAGGCAGGCCTGCCCGGGGTCAGAGGTGTAGAAGCGGGAGCCCTCGATGGCGGCCAGGACGTTCTGGTAGCTCTCGGCGATCTTCTCCCCCTTCTGCTGCGGGTACACGTAGACCTTGAAGCCGTTTTTCCGGCACTGGGCGAAGTCGAAGCAGGACTCCATGCGGCAGCGGCGCCCGCGGTAGAGACCGGCGCTGGCGTCCCGCCGCTGCCGAGGGGAGACGCGCCCGCCGCCGCCCTCGGGACCCGGCCGCTCGGCCGGGGCGAAGGGCCGCAGGGCGTCGGGGAAGCGGGGCCAGGGCCGCTCGGCGCCGGGGCGCGGGCCATGCCGGCTACCGGGCGGCGGTCGCCGTGCCGCCTGCAGCCACACGCCTCCCAGGTAGACCAGCAGGACGAGACAGGTGCCGGCGGACAGCAGCGTCAGGTAGCGTTTTTTGGCCTGCATGTGTCCGGCGGGGGTCCGGGGGGCTGCGGAGGAAGGCGGGGGCGCCCCGAGCTCGCCGGGCGCCGCTCTCAGCTCCGCTCCGCCATCTTCCCGCCGGCGAGCGCTTCAAACTCTCTTCGCCCACCTCCGCTCGGCGCCGTTCCCCAAGCCGCCGGCCGGGGCCGCGCATGTGGGCGACCGCCGCAACTTTCTCCCCGCCGGTCTCTCAGGGGCGGCGGGCGGCGGCGGGCCGGCGGCGGCCCGGCGGGGCGCCCCGCATGCACTCAGGGGCCGGCCCCCCGCGCGGGGCGGGCACCGGGGCAGCCCCGCTCCCGCCTTCCCGCCGCTGCCTGCCCTCTCCTTCGCCACGCTCCCGCCCGCCCCTCCCCTCCCCGCGCCGCCAGCCCAGCCCAGCCCAGCACGGCCCGGCCCAGCGCGGCCCCGCCGGCTCACAGCCCGCGGCCGCCACGCCGCAGCCTGACGAAGCCCTGCATCGCCCGGCTCTCCCCCGTCCGGCCCCGGCGCCCCTCGCTCCTCGCCGCGCTCCCGCTGAATGGCCCCCGGGACGGAGCGGCGGCGGCGGCGAGGATCCTCCTCCCTCTCCTCCCCCTCCTTGCCCCTCCTCCCTTCCCCGCCTCCCCCGGGCCGCGGCCGCCGCAGCAGCGCCCCGCCGAGCCCCGCGCTGCCCGCCCGGCCCTGCCCCGCTCTGCCCGCCCGCGGGCCGCGACCCCCGCCTCACCCGGCCCCCCGCGCACCGCCCCCACCCCGGCACCGCCGCGCTGACCTCATCCAGCCACGCAGCCCCGCGCCCCCATTGGCGGGGCGTCACGTCCGGGGGGGCGGGGCTTCCGCTGCACCCATTCATAACGCGGCGGGAGGGGGGCGCCGCCGGTGCGGCCGCCGGTACCGGGACGGGCGGGTGGGGGGATCGGTACTGGGAACGGATCCTTTCCGGAAGCAGTGGCACCGCTGCGCCACGCACCCGCTGTGCCCAGTACAGCGAGGCCTGGCCTGGCTTGGCCTAGCCCTTGGGGGCCTTTCTTCGTCTTCCCACCGGCCCGGTCGGCCGCCGCCGCCCCCCCGCCGGTGCAGCCGTAGCCCCCCGGCCGGCGTACCCAGCTGTGTGCCGGTGCCGCTGCTGCCCCCTGCTGAGCGCGGCGCTGCCATGCTGGAGCCGCCCCGGGGAGCGGCTGGGCTGAGAGCGTGCCGGGGACACAGACTTGGCTGCCTAACGTGGGGGAGAGACCCAATGACCCAAATGCTGTCTGCGAACAAGCGCCCTTCATGGTGCGGGCAGCTCTGCGGCAGTGCCTGCCATCCCATCTGACGGTGGGGAAGGTGGAGGAGAGAAAGGACGTGGCTCCGCTGCTTGCGCTGGAGCTGCCATCAAGCCCAGCGCGCCCCACCGGCTCCGGCCGCGGTGCGATGTCCCTGGGGAGGAGGCCCCGCGTGCCCCGGAGGTGGATACTTGGGGCTAACAGACACAGAAAATGCTGATCAGCTGAGTAGTGTGCAGGGAGCTGCCTGAGCACCCAGCCACCCCTGCAGCTACGTGTCTGTGCTTCGTGTCATCCCTCCTTGGCGTTCGGTTCAGCCGCCAGCAGCCTGGATCCGTCGGAGAGCCCTCCTCTCCCGGGCAGGCCGCCCGGAACGGCGGGCGGAGGGGTGGCGGGCGCAGCTGGGAGCCCCGGCGTCCTCCGGCGCACAGGGCGCGGGAAGGGGTGATGGCACCGCACATAGGTGTTCGTGTTTCAGTCCTGCTAGCTCAGCAAGTAATAGCGGGGAAATTGAGTGGGATGGGCTTCAAGCTGGTTGCACAAAACACTGGATGTCAAGAAACTATCAGGTGCTAAAGCCTGTGCCAGTGTGCTTTCCCTGGTGCCCCTTTCCAGTGTTAAAGCTGTAACAGATTCACCTTCCCCCGGCTGCAATCCCACCTCCCGCTCTCCTGCTGCCAAATCCAGAGGTGTTTCACATGAGCTGAGTGACAGAAACCATGTCTTGGCCAAAAGTATCAGCATCCCTGTGTTTTTCCAAGCTCATCCCACGAGCGAGCTGTGGTTCCTGTCGTGTTCTTTCCACTTCTCCCTCCACTTCTGCAGAGTTAAGGAGGTGAAATGTAAGGGTAACATGAGTGAAGATGGTGTGCCTCCTCAGCGAAAGAGGTGAGAACCTACCATGGAAGGACACATCACTGGCAGTAAATGAAGTTTAATCTTGTTGCTTGAGCCAAGAGAAGACAAGTCCCTTCCCAAATCTGATTGTAGGGATGACTGTTGAAGGAAGGAGGCCAGGGCTTGAGGCAGAAGAAACGCATTGAGAATATTAATAATAATAAAAAGTCAAATTCTGAGAAAAATGTCATATTTATGCCTGGCATAGATTTGGGTCCAGGGGGCAGAAATTTTGTCCAACGACATGATAGTGGGGAACCAGGGTTAAATATTAATGTGTTAATTAACCCTGTAATCCTTTCCTGAAACATTTGTCACAGCCCACATACAAACCCGGGATGCTGTTCAAGAAAAAAAGAGGTCAGCTTCTTGAAAGGTGAAGCAAGGCTGCTCTCAGAAGCACCTTCTGTCAGGCACAGGAAGGTGGAATCCCATTACTGGCTGCAAATTAAGCCTCTGGGGACCAGTTTCAAACAGAAAAAGAAGCCTGTAAGGTTTGCTGCCTGCACAAGGACAGTAGCTGTTGCTGTAGGTTTTGAGGATGGGGTGCTGGGGAGCCTGTAGCACGAAAGTGCTGCTAACCGCAACAGAGAAGTGTAGGAGGGAAGTGAAAGCTGTTGGGTTTCCAGCTGAACTACCATGTACTTGAGGCACCCACACTGCTGCCCGCTACACAGCAGTAGTGAATACTTAAGCTTTGACATATTTGGATCTGGACAAGGGCAGTTAGGGTGCCATTTTAGAAGACAGAGAAATAAACCTCTGCAGATCACTGCTACCAGGTTTTACCCATAGGATTCCTGAGAAGTGGTTCAGAGCAGCCCTGCAGAGAAAGGCTTGGGGGTGTTGGTCAATGAGAAAATGAACATGAGCTGGCTTCAGTGTGAGCTTGCAGCCGACAAAGCTAACCATATCCTGGGCTGCATCAAAAGGAGCATGACCAGCAGGTCGAGGGAGGTGATCCTGCCCCTCTACTCTGCTCTCGTGAGACCTCACTTGGAGTATTGTGTGCAGTTCTGGTGTCCTCAACATAAGAAGGACATGGAACTGTTGAAGCAAGTCCAGAGGAGGCCATGAGGGTGATCAGGGGACTGGAGCACCTCCCGTATGAAGATAGGATGAGAAAGTTGGGTCTGTTCAGCCTGGAGAAGGCTGTGTGGAGACCTCATAGCAGCCTTCCAGTATCTGAAGGGGTCTACAAGGATGCTGGGGAGGGACTCTTCATTAGGGACTGTAGTGAGAGGACAAGGGGTAATGGGTTCAAACTTAAACAGGGGAAGTTCAGGTTCAATATAAGGAAGAAGTTCTTTACTGTGAGGGTGGTAAAGCACTGGAATGGGTTTCCCAAGAAAGTGGTAAATGCTCCATCGTGGGCGGTGTTCAAGGCCAGGTTGGACAGAGCCTTGGTTTAGTGTGAGGCGTCCTTGCTCATGGCAAGGGGCTTGGAACTTGATGATCTTAAGGTCCTTTCTAACCCTAAACATTCTATGATGATTCTATGAGTTGCAGAACAATTGCTCCATACAGTTCTGGATCCTGTTTTGCTGGGCAAGGCTTACTTTGGGAGATGTGTGCGTACTCCTGACTGCAGAGGGAGACGGACTATGATGATCGGTTGCCTTTTTGAAGGCCACCTTTCTAAACCAACTATCACCCACCACTTGTAATGGTCCCACACACAGAATGAAATGAGCCTGGCTTTATTTCACTGCTGTTGTTCGGGCCCTGTGGCAGCCAACAGGAATCTCACAGCCTGCCTTAAAGTCTTCAGTCAGAGTTCTCCGCGGCCCAGGCAGGCAGTGGTGGCAGAGTGCTCCAGAAGTGGAAGCCTACCTCTGTCTGTCATAAATCTGCCTGCATCTGCTACCAGGCAGGAGGATGGTAGAGCACAAACCAGTGTATAATAGAAATCCTGCCTGGGGAAGAGGAAGAATTGGTGGTGAAAGGGTATTTCAGCATATCCACGTGGCAAATACATGAGTCACAGTCCCCAGGTTTGCTCTGGCCACTGGTGCCTGCTAAGGGTCTGCAAGCTTGCAGGTGGCTTTTGACTCTGGTCCATTACCCTTTGCACTCTTCCAAATAATTTATATCTTCATACGGCTGGCAGTTGTCTGGGAATCTGTCCAAGCCCTCAAATGAAAGGCCAGGAGAGGGAATCGGTTTTCTATTTCTGGCTTTGCAACTTAACACCTGCCCAATCTGTGGCAGTCACTTGGGGCCAGATTCTTAAAGAGGTGGATTAGTGCGGACTTCTCGTTTTGGGTCTTGCTCTTGGTGTCCAGCTATAGCTTTAGGTGCCTCCAAAGTTTAACTCCTAAGAGTCACCTCCATGAAGTCCATAGTACCTTCCACTTTTTGTGTGTGAAAAATATCCTACTGCTTTGCACACTTGGATGCACCTTAGTTTCGATGCTGTTGAATAATGTTCTTGACTAACCCACTGGGAGTTAGTTGTTCCTCCGTCTACTTTGCCTACAGGGTTAAACTCTGGATCTCGAGACATGCATCTCCAGAGGTCCCTTCCAACCCTAGGCAAGAAGGGACAATAACAGTTCTGTGATTCTAGGGTTGAAATCCTCACAAAACATAAGGGAAGAAATGCTGTCACACACTCACCTGTCCCTAACCCCTTTTTTAAAATCTGGTAACTCTGTGCTTGAAGTGTTTGCCCAAGCAGGAGACCTGGAATCACCCTTGTGCCTTCCAGGAGAGCATCCTCCCAGAGTGGGTAGAGTGAGACTCACCTCCTGAGACTGCCTTCTTCTAGGTAACTATCTGGGGTAATCACTCTACTGGGTTACCTAGGGGCCTCAGATTTCCAGCTAAATGGAGTTGATAATGCTTTCCTGGCTAATAGGACAGTGCAAGAGCTGATTTATCACCACTGTCAAGCGTGTCATGATCCTAGGGAGACAAGCAGCATAAAAAATGCAGTGCAGCTAAAATATTTGGAAGGGCTTGGCAGCAGGCACGTGTGCAGTTAAAAAATGTTACCCTGTTGCTTAATTAGCTCAAACCACCATTAGAGAACCATAGAATGGTTTGGGGTGGAAAGGACCTTAAGGTCATCTACTTCCAGCCCCTCTGCCATGGGCAAGGAAGCCTCACACTACACGATGTTGCCCAAGGCTCTGTCCAACCTGGGCTTGAACACTGCCAGGGATGGAGCATTTACTGCTTCTTTGGGCAACCCGCTCCAGTGCCTCACCACCCTCACAGTAAAAAACTTTTTCCTTATATCTAACCTGAACTTACCCTGTTTAAGTCTGAACCCATTCCCCCTTGTCCTATCGCTACAGTCCCTGATGAAGAGTCACCATTCTTGGTGATGTGGATGTGCTTCTCCGTGGCAAAGTGCAGCAAGGATTTCCAAAGAATTAAGCAAAACCTTTCAGAGCCAGCAGCCTGGAGCTCCAGGCTTGCCTCTATATTTAGAAGCCTAAATCATAGAGTCATAGAATAGTTAGGGTTGGAAAGGACCTTAAGACCACCTAGTTCCAGCCCCCTTGTCACGGGCAGGGACAATGACAGCAGCCTGGTTTCCACAGATCTCAGGTACCGGCAGATCCCACTTTGATCAAAGAGGAAAGCTTTTAGCAGAGTCCTTACCTGAAGGCCACAGGAGAGGAACCAACTCCTGTGTGATGCTTGCCCACCTTCTGGTGAGAGCTAGAAGGTCCCTGGGAGGCGAAGTCAAGCTCACCTTTTATTCAGTAGTCAACAGTGCTGGGTTGAACTTTGAAAAGCGTTTTTTGAAGGCCACTCCTCAATCTGGAAGGAGTTAAGGCTGGCTTACAAACTGTCTTTGCCTTGGGATAGCCCTTGCCCAAGGTTGTGTTGCTTTGTCAAAAACGAAAGGAAGAAGGGAAAAAAGGAGGGAAAGACAGAACAGATTTTCTAATGGTTGTTTGTGGAGTGGTAATACTGTGATAATGATTCCTCAGCTTGAAGCAAATTAAAGTGATCTTTGCTCCACAAATTAATACTAACACCATGGTTGTTTATCACATCTTGGTAATATCACATGGGAATAAAAATATCAACTCTTACCCATTCAAAAAGCAGAGATGTAACTGTTTGAGCTTCAGCAGAGCAACAGCTGTTTCTGGTGTCCTCAGAAATAATTGGTTGTTACAGAGGCTGTTTAAATGTGCAAAAATCACTGTGGTTTTATAATTAGTTTATTTTTAAGGGAAAACATAATTGCCCTTTGCTATGAAGGTGAAGGTTTCAGGTGGGATGGAGGGATAGCAGCGTAGGCACCTGATTTACCATGACATTAAACAGATAGTAAAAACAGAGGCTTATAAATATTAAGTTCTTAATCTCACAGCAGAGCTCTGCTGGGGAAAAGCCAGAGACAAATAAGGCTTTGCCTGAGACTCGCTGTAGGGTCAGGGCCCCAGCATGCTGCGTTACAGAGCAGGATGACTGTGTGAGAGGGTATAAATACGAGCCGCTGACTCTGGCAGTAGCATTGTATGAGATTCATTAGAGGACCTGGGCGCTCTGCGGCTGTTTTTAGTGCATAATTCATAAAAGTCTCTCTTTGGGTGCAGCTGAATTCAGAAGCACCTGGAATCCACAGGCACGTAATGTGGTGGGATTGGGAAAGCTCCTTGGTTCCCTGTGTCTGCGCTCAGGTGTGCGCAGGGTCCCTGTCTCACACATCCCTGGTCCCCCACGTCTTTCCTCTCTCCTCATGCACTCCAGTTCCCCACCTGAGCTTAACTTTTCCCTCAACACCCCCCAGGAAGAGACTTGGCCAGTGGCTGCTGTGGGGAAGGGCTCCCCATTTTTCACACCATCCCGCTGGGCAAAGAGGGAGGAGGACATGGGATGCTGAGAGAGTGGCCAAGTGGTGGGCAGCATCCTGTCGAAGCCCTGCAGAGGTGCTGTGCCATGGGTTAAATCTCCACTGCCAGTTTTGGGAAAGAGCTGGCAAGCGCTGCTGACTGTGTGAGTATATGGCTGGGAGTCCCCAAGGAGGGGAAAGGGAGGTACTGAATGACTGTACATGGCACAACTCTGTCCCCGGGGTGGCACAACCCTATCCCCAGGATTTTATAAGGGCTTTTCAAATTAGGTCTCTGCCTATTGCTTTGCCTTGCATGTCCTTGGATTTTGCTGGCCATTCCCTTCACTCCTGTGCCGGATGGGGAGCGCATTGTGGCCTGTGCAGTGTGTTGAGATGTCTGCATGTATCCAGCTGGGCTTTGGCCCATAGCTTCACTGGGACAAAGAGTGGGCATGAAGGGCTCTGCAGCGTGTGCTCTGTCTGTGGCCTGCCCTATGACAAGTATCTCACAGCCAAGGCGGTCTGGTGGAGGGAGCTGTAGCCCTTAGATGGGTGCTATCCCTGGGAGCGCCAGCAGCCTTAGCAGAGCCTGTTTATTGGTGCTTCTTCCTTCGAGGAGTAATAACTTCCAGATTTACTCCCTTTCTAACTGAGCATCTTTCAAAGTGGGTGTAAAACTATTTAAATAGCTCCTGTGGAGGTGGGATAAGAAATTGCTCTTATTCCATAGTCTGTAATCAGCACCAAACAAGCACTTTTCTCCACTGCACACACAAACAGGCAAGTATCTACTAGCAGCCTCAGCACTTTATTTCTGATTATCTGCTTGCTGGTGTAAGACATAAGGAATTCCACAAACAGAGCGTAGTTTCTGTTTTATTTTATTTTTAATCCAGTTAAATCTCTGTATGTTTTTTTACCCCAGGGACTCCTCAGTGACTGCACTCCAGGAGAAAGCGAACCCCCACTGTGGTGCATGGGCAGTGCAGACCTGCTGAAGCCCTTAGAATCATAGAATCAGCTAGGTTGGAAAAGACTTTTAAGATCAAGTTCAAGGTTTACCCCGGGACTGCCAGAACCACCACTAAATTGTGTCACTGAGGGCCTCATCTACACAGGTTTTGAACACTTCCAGGGATGGTGATTCCACCACTGCCCTGGGCAGCCTGTTCCAGTGCCTGAGCACCCTCTTGGTGAATAATTCTTTTCCTTATATCCCATCTAAACTTCCCCTGGCACAGCTTGAGCCCAGTACCTCTTGTCCTGTCACTTGTTTCTTGTGAAAAGAGACCAGACACCTCCTCTATCCGTCCTGCTTTCAAGCAGTTGTAGAGAGCAATAAGGTTCCCCCTGAGCCTTCTCTTCTCCAAGACTAAACCCCCCAGGTCCCTAAGCCGTCTCTCATCACACTGTGCTCCAGACCCTTCACCAGCTCCATTGCCCTTCTTTGGACTTAACTCCAGCAACTCAGCTCCTTGCTGCCCAGCACCAAGTCACGGCATGGTCCTGCACAGCCCTTCACGAGGGGTTTAGAAGGGTCAAGGAGCTGATCTGTGACCTGCTTCTTTCCTCCTGCGCCAGAAAGAGCTTGCAGCATCCCTGGAGGAGGCAGGGGCTGTGAGTGTCTTGGGGTGCCCTCCTGGGACATCCAATGTTGGGCTCTTTGCTTTGCCAGCTCACCAGTGGGAAGAGCCTCAAGTCTGAGTGCTGATTGCTTTGGCAGAACAGACCCTAGTGAAGGGAGATGTGAAGACTGTGCAGCCCCAAACTCATCCCTGCTTGGATGGAGCAGAAATGTGGTGGGGAGCAAAGAGCACGAAGAAGCCTCAGGCCTTCAGAGGTGATGGAGTCAGAGGAGAGACAGCCCCTCTGGTGGCTTCCAGAGCAAGACCATGTCCATACCAAATGGAAGTGTAACCACTCAGTCTGGCAAACCCCATCAAAAGTTTGGGTCTGTGCTGAGTCAGTTCTGTAGCTGGGGATGTGTGGTGGTTTTGTGCACTGTTTTCTTTACTGCTGGTGCAAACATGGGTGGCAATCTGATCAGCTGATGATTCACGATTTGACTAATGCTCCTACTTCCCCCAGTCCCCACCTGTTCAAATAGCTACTACTGTAATGTAGGCTGCTAACTTGAAATAAGTTTTCCAACCCGTTTTGTAAATGAGCTCTGGAAGCTGCCTTAAGTCTTGTCCATGGTCAGAAGTTGTAATAATTTAACTTAAATGCTTTTAAAACAAACTAAACCTGGTGCAAAACTCTACATGGGCATTTAGGGAGAAACAAGTTCACTTTGAGCTGTTCCTAATGAGCTAATGCCATGACCAGACATGCTGTTCTGGTTTCCAGCTCCTGCTGCTCAGTGCTACTTCTCGCCAAAAGGCTACTCTTCCCAGCCCTGCTCTGCAGAAGTACTGCTTCTCACACAGTCCCCACAGCAGGAGCGAACTCCCCACTCAAGGAACGTGGAATTTTGTGCCGGATGGGGTGAGAAGAGGCTGCTCCGTGCAGTTTGGCTGCCAGACCTCAGTGGAATGGAGGGAAAGGCATGGGTTGAGGCTGGCGACTTGAGCCAACTCAGGTACCATCACATCAGCCAGCCTGACACTGCACCTTTGGTCACTCGGTCCCTTATCCACCACTCATCGTTGCAGTTAAACCAACCCAAGTGGGTTACAGCAGTGGCTGTGTGTGCCCTTTGCACCAATTTAAACAGATCAATGAGGCTCATGGCAACTTCCCAGAAGACCTAAATTATGCAAGCGACACAGTGTAAAAGAAATAGAAACTGGGGAAATACTGGTACTGAACCCACCAGAGGACTGATGTGTTCTATTCCCCCAGTTCCCCAATTGCATCAGAAAGGTTAGACAATTTTGAAGAACACATGACTTTCACCCTCGCGAAGACCCTTCGGCAAATCCTGATCTCTCCCAGTCCTCTTCTGACCACGCGTCCCCCTGCACTCACCTGCCTTATTCCCTGCACAACCCTCAGCTGCTGGTTTGGTGCAGTGTGATGTGTTTAGCTTCCACATCCTCCATTGAAATAGATGTATAATCCTTCTCCTGTAAAGTTCCGCTTCCCCAGGGGCAGGTTGGCAGGTTGGGGTTTTCATGGGCAGGATGCAGAGCCTCTGGACCTCCAGAAATCAGCGCAAGGGCAGCGAAGTGGTGATGTGACCATGCTGCTGCTGCAGTCAGGATCCAGGTTCTACAGCAGGGGAGGGAGATGCTTTGCCTGTGGGCAAAAGCAGTAGGTTCACCAAGGAAGTGCCTCTCTGTAGACGGGTGTGCTAATTTCACCCCTGGCAAACAGCATTAATATAATACATCAAAGCCGGCTGCATTAATAGCAAACCAAAGGAAAGGATTTGCTATACATGCTAGTTACTTTTCAAATGCAAATGTCTGTTTTAAATCAGATTAAGACAGAAGGAAGCCTAGAGAATGCCAATAATTAATACATGACAAAGGAATAAACATCCAGGGCATCAAAAGGTAAAACGCAATCACAAAGATGAAAGTAATCCATCTTCTCCACACAGCGCTCTCTGCTGCATGGAGTAGGTGGGTGTGAGCACCCATTCCCATTTCCATAGGTAGGTGGTGAGTGTAAACCCAAAGCAGCTGCTGAGGAAATGAGAAGAATCCTTAAGCTCAGCCAGCAAAGTGGAGAATCCCTGGCCTGCGATGGGCTTGGCTGTGCTTGGCTCATCTCTGCTCTCCAGCCTCCCCCGATTATGTGAGCTGCTGTGGAGAGGGAGCACTTCTGCTCATTGGCGTGACCTCGGTCCTTTCAGGGTGTGCACACCTTGCTTCTGTGGCTTTAAACCAGTGGAAAAGGTGGTGTTTGGAATAGCCATGAGCCATGAGTGGACCTCGGAAATATTTTGCCCTGGTTTCCCCTGCCTGCTTTTCCACAGGTGAAAAGCAGAGCGGCCTCTTCTCCTCTCTTCTTGCTCCCCCAGACCTGTATCTTGAGGCACAGGTGAGGTTACAGCAGGATGCATCTCATCCATCCATCCAGAGAAATAGGAAATTGGAGGGAAAATGTAACAGACTCTATCCCCCTTTCATAATTCATACAGTACAGTGCTGGCATTGGGCCCCTGGCAGTGCCCTTTGGTTTCACTTCCTTCTTCAACTGATACTTATAGCAGCATTTACTCTGGCTTTATTAACCACCAAACTGCAGCAGCCTTGCATATCAATTGCATCAAGAGATAAGCAGGCTTGACTTGTACACAGTCCATGCATGAGGGAAGTGAGCTTCTCTGCAGGCAGATAAACATCACTGTTAATGTTTGAAAGCTGCTGCTCAACCATGAGCTCCCTCAGAAAAGCCCTGCAACTGCTGGTTTCACTGGCTGGCCTAGGTACCAGTACCTGGATTTGGAGGGTACTTCTAAGCCCTAGGTATCAGCAAAGGATCAGAAGTTTCTTCCCAGACCTCTTAGGAGTTGTGCTGCTGTTCAAAGGTTTGCAAAGTGCCCCCAGATCAGAACATAGGGCTGAAAAGTCAAATCATAGAACCACAGAAAAGTCTGGGTTGGAAGGGTCCTTCAAAGATCGTCCAGTCCCACCCCCTGCCATGGGCAGAGACATCTTGGACTAGATCACGTTGCTCAAAAGCTCCAGGCCCCATCCAGCCTGGCCTTGAACACTACCAGGGATGGGGCAGCCACAGCTTCCGTGGGCAACCTGCGCCAGTGTCCCACCATCCTCATCATAAAAATATTTCTTCCTCATATCTAATCTAAATCTACCCTCTTGTATTTCAAAGCCATTGGTCCTTATTGTCACTACAGACCCTGGTAAAAAGTCTCTCTGTCATCCATATAAGCCCCCTTGAAATACTGAAAGGCTGAACAACCCCCTCTCTCTCAGCCTGTCTTCATAGCAATGGTGTTTCAGCCCTCGGAGCATCTTTGTGGCTTCCTCTGGACTCATTCCAACAGGTCCACATCCTTCTTGCGTTGGGGGCCCCAAAGCTGAACTCAGCACTCATAGGACCTCATGAGAGCAGAGTAGAGGGGGAGCATCACCTCCTGCATCACCTCCTGGCCATACTTCATACACAAAACAGAATATGATTGGCTTTGGCGCATTTTGCCTGCTTGTAGTCATTGCAAATTATTACAGATTGAAGAGTGAGGATGCTCTGTGCTCCTGTCTCCTGATTAATGATCATCTTCACACAGACAAAGCCCTCTCAGTGGCCCTTGGAAGCCCATGAGCACACTCTTTCACACTGAAAAAATCATGCAGTTCCCACAAGCCTCTTTTTCACTTCTCTTTCTTTCTGATCTTCATTCAAACCCCACGTTGGGCTGAAGGGAGCCCCAGGCTCAGCCACGATGTGGACAGATGGACAGTGTGGGCAGCTGGCCCTTCCCACCTGACACAGCAGGGATGAGGTTACTGCCTCCGTTGCCTGCTGATAAATCTGTGCTTGCTGCCAGCAGAAGTAAAGGCAGCTCCAGTCATTCTGGGAGAACAGCCCGCTGCAGCCCAGAGCAGCCATGCCATAATAGAGCCATAGAATCATTCAGGTTGGAAAAGACCTTTAGGGTTATCAAATCCAACTGCAAACCCAGCACTGCCACGTTCACCACTAAACCATGTCCTTAAGTGCCACATTTACACGTCTTTTAAATACCTCCAGGGATGGTGACACAACCACTGCCCTGGGCAGCCTGTCCCAATGCCTGACAACCCCTTCAGTGGAGAAACCTTTCCTCATATGAATCTAAACCTCTCCTGGTGCAGGTTGAGGCCATTTCCTCTTGTCCTATTGCTTGTAATTTGGGAGAAGAGACTGATCCCCACCTCACTACAACCTCCTTTCAGGCAGTTGTAGAGAGCGATAAGGTACCCCCTGAGCCTTCTCTTCTCCAGACTAAATCCCCCCAGGTCCCTCAGCCATTCTCCATCACACTGTGCTTCAGACCCTTTACCAGCTCCATTGTCCTTCTCTGAATCCCCTCCAGCACCTCGATGTCTCTCTTGTAGTGAGGGGTCCATAACTGAACACAGGATTCGATGTGCGGCCTCACCAGTGCCCAGTACAGGGGGATTATCACTGCCCTGCCCCTGCTGCCACACTATTGCTGATACAGGCCAGGATGCCCTTGGTGTTCTTGGCTGCCTGGCCACAAGCTGCTTCATCTTCAATGGCCACCAATCAGCACCTCCAGGTCCTTTTCTGCCCAGCAGCTTTCCAGCCACTTTTCCCAAGCCTGGAGCCTTGCATGGGGATGTTGTGACCCAAGGGCATCACCATGATGCTGCAAAGGCCCAAGCCTTCCTGCACTAGGTGTACATCACCATTACCATCCTCTCTCAGAGCAGCCTCCAGGTCCCTCCTGAGGATGCCCGTAGAACTGCAAAGCTTTACAGCAGGGGTGAGCTTCTCACAGGGGTGGAAGGAGCAGGTTCCTGAAGGTGAGGTCTCTCCAGGCTTTACATTCAGCTCCACAAATTCAGGAATCACTGCTGGCATATAAATCAGTGTATCACAGAATGGTTCAGGTTGGAACGGACCTCTGGGGGGCATCTGGTCCAACCCTCCTGCTCAAGCAGGGTCACCTAGAAATGATAAAGTAAGAGAGATGCAGTCAGTGCCTGCGGTGGTTGAGCTCTTACCCACTCGTAATGACAAAACCCCAGCTAACCCTCCCTGGCTGATACTCTCTCATCCAGTGGTGGGATCAGTCAGAGAGAGTGAACAACAGCCAAGCAGTCCTTGTCCAGCCCTTCCTTATTGCAGAGGACTCTGACAAATGTGCACATCCAGACATGGCGGTACCATCTGTGGTGTCTGGATTGCATGAAGAGTTGGTGCTGGTGCCACCAGCAGCACTGATGCAACAGCACATCTGTTACTGCCTTCCTGCCAGCACCTATAGGTCTGCAGAGGCCGTTGCAGCACCCAGCAACGCCTGCAACCAGCAGTTATGCTTTGGAAGATGAGCTGGGCCAGTAGGGAGGATGGTCCTCTGGATCTGCAGAGTGAGGAGTACGTATCCCTTCAACCAGTGATTATTTAGGCTTGGCCACAGCCCTGCTGACAATATCAAAGCCTTCTGGCAGATTGCAGGCATCAGCATGGACTCTGATCTTTGGTTTGCAGCCCAGAGAAAATTATTAATCACTCCGACAAGCACTGTCCTAAGCAAGTCTAAACAAGCAGTGCTTTAGTGCTCAGGATTTCAGTAATATCCAAGTTATGAATTTCCATCTTGTGCCTGGGACTCCTTCGGTTTGGTCCCACTAGTGAACGCAATTACTGTGACCAAATAGCGTTAAAATGCTTTCCAGCCTTGGTCAGGGGGGTGTCTGAGATGGAAATCACTCAGAGGCAGTGTTGCAGCAAACACTGCATCTAAGACCTCCATACAGTCACTTTATATACGAATCGGAAGAGTTGCATCCTCAAAAGATGTAGGTGATCACCATGTGCTGGACCAGGTTACGGGCAAACCTTTACTTGGGTATGTGTGGGAGAAAATGCCCTTTTGAGATGTATTGAAATTTCAACAGGACTAAAATCCTGCTCAGGGAAATCCCACCAAGAGCTGTGCTGCTGTAAGGAGCAGCCAAGCTCACTCCCTCCTGGCCTTGCTATTGAAGCCCATTGGGTTTCACAAGACATTCTGCCCTTAAACCCAGCATTCATCGTTATTAATTCTCCTAAGAAAGCCGGGCTTTCAGTGGGGAAGAAACCACAGATTCTGGTGGTTTGGGGTTTCCTTTGCTGAGTTTTCCTGTACATTTGACAACCAGAGGCAGCAAGCCGAGTTTCACAGCACTATAGGTTCTGGCGGGGCTTCCAACCCAGATGAAGGTGATGTTTGCAGGTTGGTGTACAGCCCTTATTTACCTTAGTGGCACATCTCCAGCAACTTCAACTACAAAAGAGTTTTGTCCGCGATGTCTTTCACTGGAGGGGGTTTTGTTCACACGGTCAAGTTGATAACCTTCCCATTCACCTCCGGCGTGATGGTGGGCAGCATCCTGCTCTTGTGCAGCCGCGGCAGCTTTGCTCCCTCTCATAAACAACCACTTGCTCCAGGTTGGTTTCTGCCCTAAACAGCATTTATTCTTATAACTTCATTTTTATTTATTGCCTAAAACTCTAGATTAAATGCCATCTCCTAGCAACTGGTGTATTTTTGTCGCTAGTCTGCTAACTTTCAGTGCTTGTTGTTGCTCTGTGTTCATTTTTACATCTCAGACAGAAAACACTGGCTCCCAGATACCTAGAGGCATTTGCATTTGTTGCATTTCTGAGCAGTCAAGTCAGTTAAACAGCTAACTTTGTGTCCACTTGTTTGTTGACCCTGTAGATGTGCTCCAGAGGCAGAAGGTACACAGTCCTGTTTGTTGCATCTTTAGAAGTAAGTGACACAGGACAGCAGCTGCCCCGGTGGGGACACACCACCCACCTGAGATGTTTTGGGGATGGGGCTTTTCTTCCACAGTGCAAACCCTTAACAGTTCTTGACATGTCAAAGAAGCATCTAGAAATGCGCTTACAACCTCTGCAGACTAAACCACATGTGTGTTCCCAACAAGGCATGGCAAAAGCACAGGATGAGTCTCAAGAGGAGGATGGGGCTGGTTTATGTCTATAGTGAAACTAACAGGGTAGAGGGTGCTGTGCTGTGAAATGGGTGCAGGAAAGACCTCGCATTAAAAAAGATCAATTTCTTTTGGGCTGTTCAGCTCATATTGTGCAACTTTGTGTGGAGAGATGTCTGCAGCTTTTGCCGTTGTAGACAGCACTGCAGGAGGTCAGCACTCTCCAAAGAAAGGCTCATGCATCAAACGAGGTGTCTCATCCGAAATTCTCAAAGCTGCTAGGGACTTGTCTATGAATCTGGCTTCAAGGAGCATTAGCAAATAGGGTTCATCTCACCCAGCTTTAGTAAACCACAGTCTTTACCTGAGCTTCCTCCGATGGTCATCAGAGGGAAATGGCAGTTTTTAAGGTGTGCTTTCTCATTGAGCTGCCTATTTCAGGCTGGGATGGAGAACTCCAAGTAGAGCCCATAAACAGACATTGCAGATGCTTGCAGCTGGTCAGGTGGATCCCACTAAAACAACAGGTCAGAATCCACCCTTAGGCTCACAAGTTCTTGCTCTCAAAGCCTTGTCATTTTTCTATCCATGCAAACTTGACTTTAGCTATTTTTTCAGTTTGCAATGGTTATAAATTGAATTTACATGTAATAAAAGAACAACTGATGATTCATGTCTTTTATTTCTGCAACTTCTCACTTGCAGACTATCTATTTGAGAAACTGTGAATCATATACATTGGCTTGGATGGATATACTTAGCTCTGATTTGTACAAGTGAGATAGATGTAAATAATCAATTAAATTACTTTTTTCTCTGTGAATTGCTGCCTCTTCTGTCTCCCCCTTTCCTTCCCTTCCTTCTGATTCACCACTGTTCAAAGGGACGATCCTGTCTCCTGACAACCTGAAACCATGCCACGCACCTATTCCAGAGGCAGCATGTCATTCAGGATGGTTGGTGGGTATGAAGATTGGGGCTGTCCATGACTTTCTGCAAAAACAACACGGTACCAGGACTAGTTACAACCAATGGGGCATCTAATTTTATATCTCTGCTGAAAAAGCACTTCCCACCCCATGCTTCAACGGCACTGGCTCAGACAGTGGGACACCCGCCACGTTCTGCAGTACCACTTTGTTTTGCTGCACCAGCCCCTGCAAGGCTCTGGCCACAACTCTGCTTTGACAGACGAGCTCGGAAGGGCCAATTTGCATCCTGCTAACTCCAAAACTCATAAAACACATAAGGAAGGATGCGTGCGAGTGATTCCTGATGGCTGTGATCACCCGACGAGACCACGAGTTGTGTCTGATCTTGCTGAGCTGGTTGGGTCTTGCCTGCCGCATGCTCTGGTCTCATTAACACCTACTGACAGATGTTTTCCCCTCAGTTTGGCCACAGGTGCCTGCTTGTCAATAGGCAATGCTGGGGGGAGACCTGTGTCAGCTTTTGGCAGTTTTATGCAGATTGGCTCCAGAAGGAATAAACTCTGCTTGTGACACAAAGGACGGTAACTGCTGTGAATTCAGATGGGGACCTGTTGTGCAGTTGTGTATAGCAGCATTAGGTTAAAAAATTCTGAGCACCAAGGCTGTGTAAAAGAGGGTATTTGTCATTTTTCATAGAGCAGAAGCTGTAGATTGCTTCTCCGCATCCTCTCTCCTCACTCCCCTGCTTCTCTGCATCCTCTCTCCTCACTTCCCTGTTACCCCAGACAGATCACTGCTCACACTCAGAAAGCAATGAGCTCTTCTCTAGAAAGCAATGTCTGGGATGGGCTTTTGCATGGTCTGACTTTTCCTTCTGTGCTGCTCAATCCCCCATTGTGGGACCTCCTGTTCCTTGCCTCAGTTTTCCCTAATTTACAAAGAGAACCCTGTGGTACCAGTCTCCTGCAACTCAAGCTTATCAAGTTGGGCTCTTTGAGAGAGATGAAGAGTGTTAAAATAGAGGATTTGTCTAGATGAAAACTGTGCCATGCTGCTGTATGTCTTGGAATGATAGTCATTTAATGATTCACAGGGATGATATGATTCTATGATTCTATGATTTCTCCCTGCGCTGGAATCCACATGTGTCACTGTACTGGGTTTGTGTGGCAAGGACCAGAGATTCCCCTGCAGCCCATGGTGCAGACCACAGTGAGCCAGGCAGTGCCCCTGCAGCCCATGGAGGTGCATGGAGAGCAGACACCCACCTGCAGCCCATGGAGGACCCCAGGCAGATGTGCCCAGAGGAGGCTGTGTGACGTGTGGCTGAACCTAGCCTGATGGCTGCAGATGCTCCCGCCTTTTCATTTACGAGCACAGATGTTTCTTAGGGCTCTTCCCATGGACTGATGCTGCTCCATGTGGGGTTTGTTCAGAGAAGAAGAAGGGGATTAAGAAAGACACGTGAGCAAAGTGGGCCATAAGAGGCAGGGCTGAGCTGGTACCAAGTGTGATGCAGAGGCAGAGGTAGGGACCAGGCTGTGAGGGGGCAGGAGATGTGCTGATGGAAAGGCAGAAGGGAGAGCCAGTGAGGCAGGCAAAGAGACATAGGAATGGCAAATGATCTTTGCAGCATCAATTCGAATGGACATGTGCCAGGAAAGATTTCATTTGTCAGGGGTGGAAGGAAAGATGTTGCAGTGAGACGTGAGATGATGTAAAGTTCATCTGTGTGGATGGAGAAGAAGGGGCTCTATCTCAGCTATGGTATGAAGGAAGAGAGTGGTATGAAGGGAGAGTATGGTATGAAGGGCTTCAGAGCAGCCTGGAAGTAATTGAGGGGTGCCTTGTGGCCTCCTTTATGCACAAGGTCAGATTAGATAATCGCAGTGGTCCCTTCTGAGTTTAGCATCTATAAATCTGTGAAATAGGAGCTTTAAACTATGATGAAGGGCTGAGTCCTTGGAGCATCACATTGGAAGCCCGGAGTATCCTGAGATATTGGTCTTTAATACTGGGATTTTGGGGTATAGAAAATCTATTTCAGGAGATTTTTATATTTTATTTTTTAAGGTTTATTTCATCTACCTGGTTTTACACCAGAGTCTATAAAGTAAACCTCTAATAAAACATTTAAAGCCCTCTAAATATCCCTAAAAGAGTCTTTTCATAACATGTGTTGCATAAACAGGCTGGACGCTACTGGGATGTGATATGCAGATGTCATTTCTTTGATAGGTTCATAGATTTCACAGCCAGAAGGCACCTCCATGGTGGTTTCCTCTGCCCTCCTGCATAATGCAGACCGTGGAGCTTTGCCCAGCCATTCCCACTCGGATACACCAGTTACATTGTAGAGAAAGACATCCACGCTCAATTTTTGGGTGATGGAGGACCTCCTGTATCCCATGTCAGCTCCTCTAGTGGTTAATTACAAGGCCATTAAGGAGAAAAGTGTGCCTCCTTTTCAACTGGATCTTTTTTCCAGCTCCAGTCTTCCTGGTTTATATGCCTTTGTCTGCTAGGTTCAGTAATCCTCTGATACTGCATTCTTCCTGCATGTGCAGATACTACAGACCTTGATCAATTAATCTCTTATATTCCTCTTTGATAATATAACTGGATTGTGGTCCTTTGGGTCATTGTAAGATATGATTTCAATCGGTCTTACAGCTCTTCTCCCAGTCTTTTTCAGTTTTTCAACGCAGTTTTCATGTGCTGACGGCTGAACTGGACTATTTTCATCTCATTAATGTCAGGTAGAGAGTCAATATGTTTCCCTCACCACTCAGTATTCCCATTTATACATCCTACAGTCATATCATAGCCCCTTCAGCAAAAGCATCACATGGGGACCTCATATTCAATTGTTTATCCATCCTGACCTCTGAAGTAAACAGCCAAGAACAGCTTCCTAAATATTCCTTCTATAAAAACTCCCACGGGATCACTCTTCCTTTGCAGCTCCTCTTCGGAGACCTGCCATTTGTCTGCCTCGTAATCCATTTAAAATGTGCCATATTGATTTTTCACAGTGCGACCACTCAAAACGCAGCTCATGGCAGAACGCACCCCCAGAACCGCTCAGATGCTTCCCAAGTACCTATTTCCATGGAGATGCATGCCCACATGTTCTGCTTCACTAAGTTGTATCCCATGCAGCTCCGTGCCTTGCCTGGGAGCAAGTGAACGTGCAGCCACCTCAAATCCCATTTCTGCTTCTTCAGGCCTATAATGGGAAGCATAGGAGACTGGAGCAGAATTACCAGCCGTGAGCTCGGAAAAAACTGGAGGGGGTGAGACTGGTTTACAGCTAACGCTTCCCGAGATGGCAGAGCTGTTATTTCCGTGCTTGGATACCAGTGCCTCTTCATGGCTTTCAGGGAACATTTTGAGACAATATCCTACACTCAGGGGGTCCTAAAGCGGCCAATGGAGAAGCATCAGTCTGAAAACCCCACATAAATGCCCCGCTGCCAGTGCTCGAAACCACACTGCTGTTGGAGGGGTTTGAATTTAAGCTTAACGCGGAGGGATGGGACTGGTGACCCAAGAGAAAAGCTGAAGGCCGAGGGCGGTCCTTGGTCCAGCGCGTTCGGATAATATTCCAGACAATCTTGGTTTTCCTGTTGGTTGCCAAGTCCCTCATGGGATTAGCAGAACTGTGTCCAAAAGATCTGCGTTTTGGGATTACGAGGCAGCCTGTTGTGGGACTGATAACACAAAGAGGGGAGGCATGAAGAAAGCCGAGTATCCCCTACTTAATATTGTACAACCCGAGGAAGTGGAGGGGGGAAGAAGAGCTACTTCCCAGGGGTAAAACGAGGAACTGCTGTCTCCAGGTGGAATTACGAAGGGGGAAGCCAGGCTCCCGCAATTCCTCAAATTCTGACCAAGAATTGCCATAGCTAGGCCCAGTCTGGGACACAGGGACATGTACAGAACGAGTTATCCTAACGGCATCCTTCATGCTCCGAGTTAAAGCTTGAACAAAGGCAGAAATAGCCCTTCATTTCCCCAAAGGACTCCGATTCCTGCTGTAACGACGGCAGGCGGGGGCCTATCTGGCTTTCCCGCATGTGGGAGTGTTTTCGCTCGCAGCTGCACTTCTCATGTGGGGCAACTTGAGCAGCTAAGTGAAACGTTACGATGAGTTAATCAGCTCAGCACAACCATTCCCAGTATTTCCCATAAAACAATCTGCCTCCCACGTAGTCTGCGTCTCCGTCCCGTTTCACAGCACTGAGCAGAGCTGAAGCGCCCCTTGGGCTGAGCATCCAGCACTCAGCACCAGCCGTGCTCTCCCATCTCAGTGTGGAAAGTGCCAGCTCAAGCTGAGACTCACGATGTCCCCTGAAGAGCATCTTCTCTCTGCAGTGAATCCCCCCAGGGATGAAGAAGCACTTTTCCTGATCACCCCACAGCTTCTGGAGGAGGCTGGCATTGACCACGTGTGCACTCTTAGCCTGCCCCTTGCAATGGATGGCTGCAGCAACCCAGGCTTTGGCCAGCTCTCTGTGAAGCATTGCCTCTCTTCATCTTGCAAGTGAGCTCAACATGTTCATTTTTCCCTTTTTCCTTCTAACCCACTTATTCCAGGGCTTTTCTCCTCAAGCCCTAATACCCTGATGGTGCCCAGTAAAGACCCAATGAAAGGCTGGATGTTGGAGGTGAAGAAGGATCCTCACCCTGACCCTAACGGGTGCCACCCTTTTGGTGTTCTTGGTCTCACTAATTGCTGCTATTTGTTGCACTGTATCTGAGGAACTGAACTCTTGATGAGTGTGGTGATTTGGGGTGAGAAGGTGGATATGGTCCCTGCTGTCACCCTGAGCTCTGCCTCTGCATTTGGCCCAGCCATGGCAGTGGATGTGTCCCAGTTTCTCAGCTCTGACAACCTGACGTATTGCCCTAAATGAGTCTGGAATTACTCACAGCTACATAGTAGTAGGTTCTTACCTTGAAGAGGAAGAAAAAGAGGACCTAAATTCAGCTCCAGCTGAAACGTAAAGTAATAATAATTAACAGAGTTAACTCTGCTCCCCATTCATCTTACCCGCAGGAGAATTGGACTGAAGTCGATTTTGGCAGACAGCTCGTTCCATCCTCCTTCCCTGCCAAAGGGTCAGGATTGCTGATGGAAGCTTTTCAAAGCTGTTCCCCATCTCTTCAAGCAGCCACTACTTCTGCAGCATCCCTGTTCCCAGAAAGCACTTCCTAGTGCCCGTGTGGATCCTTTCTGCCATTTGAGCCCCTCACTCCAACACAGACAATAAGAAAAGATTAAGACTCATGTTGCCCTAGAACGAACCTGTAGCAATTTGTCCTCTGCTCCAGCTCCTCCTAAACCAGTGCCTTGGTGCCATTTAGCTGAAGCAGAACTGTTTCACTTGGAAGTGTGTTTCTCACATGCAGTAATTCAGTGTATTTATTTCCCATGTGATGCTAATAACAGCAGACGGCAAGAAATCACATCAGGTGCAGAAAAGTGAGGGGAAGGCAATGACAAGGCAGTGACATGAATGAGACAAAGGAGTGCACAAAAGAGGAATAAACCTCAGACAAACCAAGTCTGGCCTGATACACCTCACCTGTGAATGTGCCACACCATGCACTGAGACTCTGACTGGGTGCAGTGAGAGCAGAATGTCAGGTAAGCACGAGCTGTGGACGGTTACTTCTTGTCCTCCAAATAAAGTGTTTCTTTTGTACCAAGGTGCCTGGTCTGTTCAAATCAATCCCATTTGCAACGTGATCTTCTTAGAAGATTTACAGTTTTGTCATTGAGTTTCACAGTTTAACAGTGACAGGCAAGTATAGAATCATAGAACAGTTAGGGCTGGAAAGGACCTTAAGATCATACAGTTCCAACCCCCCTGCCATGGGCAGGGACACCTCCCACTAAACCATGCCATCCAAGGCTATGTCCAACCCCACCTTGAACACCACCAGGGATGGAGCATTCACAACTTCCCTGGGCAACCCATTCCAGGGCCTCACCACCCTTACAGTAAAGAATTTCTTCCTCATATCCAATCTAAACCTCCCCTGTTTAAGTTTAAACCCATTACCCCTTGTCCTCTCACCACAGTCCCTAATGAAGAGTCCCTCCCCAGCATCCCTATAGGCCCCCTTCAGGTATTGGAAGGCTGCTATGAGGTCTCCATGCAGCCTTCTCTTCTCTAGGCTGAACAGCCCCAATTTTCTCAGCCTATCTTCATATGGGAGGTGCTCCAGCCCCCTGATCATCCTCGTGGCCCTCCTCTGCACTTGTTCTAACAGTTCCATGTCCTTTTTATGTTGAGGACACCAGAACTGCACACAATACTCCAAGTGAGGTCTCACAAGAGCAGAGTAGAGGGGCAGGATCACCTCTCTCGACCTGCTGGTCACGCTCCTTTTGATGCAGCCCAGGATACGGTTGGCTTTATGAGCTGTGACTGCACACTGCCGGCTCATGTTCATTTTCTCATCGACCCACACCCCCAAGTCCTTCTCTGCAGGGCTGCTCTCAATCTCCTCCCCGCCCAACCTGTAGCTGTGCCTGGGATTGCTCCCACCCAGCTGTAGGACCTTGCACTTGGCATGGTTAAAATTCATCAGGTTGGCATCAGCCCACCTCACAAGCGTGTCAAGGTCCCTCTGGATGGCATTCCTTCCCTCCAGCGTATCAACCGAACCACACAGCTTGGTGTCATCGGCAAACTTGCTGAGGGCGCACTCAATCCCACTGTCCATGTCACCCACAAAGATGTTGAACAAGACCGGTGTCAACACCGATCCCTGAGGGACACCACTCGTTAGTGGTCTCCAGCTGGACATTGAGCCATTGAACACAACTCTTTGCCTGCCATCATCCAGCCAGTTCTTTACTGTAAGGGTGGTGAGGCATTGGAATGGGTTGCCCAGGGAAGTTTTGAATGTTCCATCCCTGGCGGTGTTCAAGGTCAGATTGGACATAGCCTTGGATGGCATGGTTTAGTGTGAGGTGTCCCTGCCCATGGCACGGGGGTTGGAACTCGATGATCTTAAGGTCCTTTCCAACCCTTACTATTCTATGATTCTATAAGAAACTGCAGCCCCATGGTTGAGATTTGTGATGGAAAACCCATCCAAACACGCAAGGAAACTTCTTGTTCCACAGCATCAGTAGCTAATTTCTGTTTCCAGGGAGGAGTATTTCATTATCGTAGTAGCTGTAGTTTCATTATAAAGCAGATCTGATTTTGGTGGTGTATTGTTTGTAATGGGAATAATCTTAATGTGCAGCACCCAGAGCAGTAATAATATGGTGCCACTGTATGGAGACCCAACGGTGAAAAGGGTATGTGACGTAGAAACTGTTCTTTACTTATGCGGTTGTTCTAATAGGCCAACCGTATCCTGGGCTGCATCAAAAGCAAGTCCTTCTCCTCAGGGCTGCTCTGAATCTCTTCTCTGCCCAACCTGTAGCTGTGCCTGGGATTGCTCTGACCCATGTTCAGGACTTTGCACTTCACTTGGCAATGAAAGCAGAATTCTTCCTTGCAGCGTGCACTAAATCCAGGGTAAGCCAAGGAAAGTCATAGGGGTCACTCTGGAATTACACCCAAATGCTGCCAGCAGAACAGAGCTCTTTCCTCCATGAACACCTTCTGTTACATCTATGACTGCAAGTGTACTCCATACAGCAACCCACTGCTATACACACCTCAAGTACTCTGGATCCAACCCCCACCTCGTTTAAATCAAACAAAATCCTTGTGCTGTATAATAAAAATTCCATGTTTTAATACATCGCCATGCACAAATGAAGTCAAACAATGCAGAGTACAAAATTGTCAAATATACAAAATGATGAAGCAGATACCCAAAGCTTCCAGAGATCATGGCCAAAGGTACCAAAATCTTGAGACTGATTTTAATTTCATCAGTTAAAAGAACTCTGCCCTCCTGCCGGGGCTTGGGTTTTGTTGAGTTTTGAAAACAGAAGCGATTCAAGAGTAACTATAAAAACCGTCAGGTGGAATTAACAGTGATGGCCACTTCGTATCCTGAAACTCGGACTGCATGGAAACTTCTGTTTTGGGAATAAAGCACTGCTGTTCAGACGGACACCTTGGATACCTGGAGAAATGCAGTGTACATCAAACAAAAAGGCACACTTTTGTCTTATGCCACCTCATTTGGCTCCGTATTGGAAAAGTTCAGCCATAGACAAACTGGGAATGAGAGCATGTCGCTTTTTCACCATTAGACTGCTGGAATCTTCCTAGGTTTTCCACCAAGTTATCCTTAAAAGGAGATCATTAATGGCTTAAGTATTTTCCTAGTAAATGTAAACCAGAACTGACTCCAAAGGCAGCCAGACGAGACAGAACTTGCTGACTTCAGGAGGCTGTTTGACCATATAGCGTGGCCATGGGCTTGCACTCAGCCTTTCTGCATCCAGCTCTCCTGCATCAGGGCACCTGATTCCCAGGACCTGGATCATCCCAGTGCCCCTCTGGCTCCCTGCAGCTCACATCCACCATCAGCTGCCAGTGCCCAAGTGCAGGCGCAGCCTTGGCACCTGATTCTGTCCGTGGGCTACTGATTTTGGGGCAACCTTTGGAGACAGCTCAGGTGTGGCTGTAACTCCAGCTGTCAGTTACCTGCTCTACTCAAGGTCAGCTTCAGTCAACCTTAAATTCACCTCCACAAAATAGAGGAGCCCACATGAAGAGCCCCTTTGCTGGTTTATGCTGTGCAGAGCCAGGCAGGTATTACTCCCATCTTCCTCCCACTTGTGAAAAGGAAATAAGAGGCAGGTCCAGATAACTGCAGTCCTCACCAAAAAACCTGAAAGCAAAACCCAGCGCATGCCAAAGCACATCCCTGCCACTTCCGGATTCTGTAATAACTGTGGGATATTTAAGAATATGCCTCTTAGGCTCACCAAGTATCCAGCAGCTCAGTGCAAAGTGAAGGAGCCTTCCCCTCAGAGCACACAACCTGGGGTGATGCTGGTCATTCCCTGTGCCGGGGCATCACCTCCTGCAGTTCGCTGGTATTTCAGGGGAAGCCCAGCAGATGCAGCACCCCAGCTGCTGCCCTGAAACACAGGGTCTGATTCTGCAAGGTCTGTGTCTCCTGCAACGGCTTCAAGAGAGCTCTCAGCACAGCACAGGACACTGGCCTCGCCTGCAGGTCAGCCCAGCACGGCTCCATTCCTCCCCTTGGTCAGTGGCATTGGGCTCAGGAGAAGGCTGAAACCTGGGTCTCATGCTGAGACGCTTTGCATAGGCTGGAGGCTCCTGGCTCTGTGCTTTCTCTACTGCTGCTTAACATCTTTCCACCTTTCTCGGAAGAAGAGCAGAGAAGGAGCCTCTTGCATCTAAGGGCTGCAGATGAAGCGGGTAAGAGGACTCCAAATGTTTCCTTATCTGGACTGGTCTTGAGACCAGGGCCTGGGTCAGTTGGTAAAACTTCCTGGATGCAAACCCATGCTCTCAATAAACAAAGCCAACCAACCAAGTCCCCTAAGCATCTGATGGGGCAGAGAGAGGGTTTTTTTCTCCTCTGCACAGCTTCTTATTGCTTACCTGCAGTTTTGCTGCAGTATCGATCTCCCTGCTTTAAGAAAAACCCCTGTGTATCACTATGTAATTTAGTGGCTTATGACATTAAATAGATGAATTCAAGGCTTAATAGAAGTAACATGATTAGAGATGTAACAACAGCTACGGAGGATTTTTTTTTTTCTCTGAAAAAGTATTTAGATATATTTGGAATTAAAAGCAGAAAGAAGCTTTCATCTCATTCTCAGACTAAGCCTGGCTGCATTACAGCAGCACTGGAAATCCTACTTTTATGGCAGGATAGATGTTACACAGCCATCTCCAAGATCAGCTGCTTCTTGGTCCAGGCTGACTGCAGTCCTGCCCGTTGAGGACTGCTCTCCTCCAGAGCTGCAGGGTGTCTCAGCAGTGTGAGGACATTCATAAGCCATCACACACCAAAGCCTGTGACCGCAGAATTCGTTTGACAGGCAGTAAGCATGTACCAATGTTCTTTAAACAATAAATCTAGACCAAACTAATTTTCATAGGATTTCACACTGGATTAGAGCAAGAATCCCCACAGATCTTTTTTTAGCTATGGCTGTAGCTACCTCCCTTCTTGTTTCAACTTCTTGATGCCAATTCAATACCAATCTGCAGTAAGTATTGCTTTATAGTTTCTCTTGTTTGAGTGAACTGTTTATTCTTCAAACCGTACATCCTAGTTCGTGCTCCCCATTGCCCAATGAAGCACGATAGAAGGTGGCTCTGATGGTTCACACTTTACCTCACATCCATCAACACCCGTTTTGTGAAACCTGAATCGGAGGCTGAGCACTCCTTTGCTTATTTCTAAGGTACAACAGTGAAACCAGCCACAGTAACAGGGCCCAGGCTTGCAAAACCCCACTGCTGGGGGCAGCTCTCATTGCTCTGGGTAGTCCCACTGAAGTCATTCACTTCTAGGGCTTTATTAACCTGCTTTGATGGGGCTCATCATGAACAGGAACAGTTTGCTGTCTTTGAAGCAAGCAACTCGGGCGCTGTGTTCAGCTGCACAGCCATACAACATAGCTTCAGTCAGCACTGCAGCTTCTCTGCTGGCTGGCAAAGGCAGGAAAACGTTTCTTGCCAGCAAGATGCTACCTCCTTACTTAACAGGCAAACCCACACTTGTTATTCCTTGCTCAGACTACACATGCACTTGGCCCTATCATTTGAGCGCAGCATTTTGTTCCAGGCTATTATTAATGAAAGACAAGACTTTCTCTGCATGTCCAAGGGTTTTTGTTGTCCTTTCTTGTCCAGCTCTCTTCCCCTAATTAAGTGCAGAAGAACCTCACAGCTGTGAATAGACCCACCAATGCTCATACCAAATGCTATCAAGTACAGCTCTCTTCGTACAAGCTTTTTAAATTGAGACCATTTTGTGTGAAGAAACGGCTAAAGGTTGCCCTGCCTTCCTGCACTATTGGAAACCTTAGCACACTTTTAATTCAGAGGTTTACATCTGATGATCTCGACTAATCCTTGCGTAACACACGCCTAATAACTTCATCCAGTAACTGCTGCACCGAGCCTGGATTTCAGTTTGAGGTAGAGCTTATTGACTTAGAAAAACACTCTGCATGCATTTAAAGACTTTTTGTGATGGGGAACATGCCAGGTAACTAAGTAAGTTGCCTCCACAGGTAATTATCCTCCCTGTTGGGCAATTGCACTTAATTTCTAGCCTGAAATCAGTTTCCAACCAGTGGAGCACATCATTCCCTTTTCTTCTAAATAGAAGAGCTACCTTCCTTCAGACAGCACTTCCCTGCCCAGGTAGAAGATTGTGATTGCAGAAGGAGATCAAGTCACCTCTTCAAATTGCCTCTGATAAATTAATAGCTTGAGCTTCATTAGTCTGACACTATAATAAGACCTGTTTTCCTGCCCTTGAATGACACTGGGAGCTATTGAAAATAATCTTTCCAGGTTGTCAATACGCTTTCTGACACGCAGGCAGTTACCAAACAAACTGGGACAGCATCACTAATGCCAGGTCCTACATCCCAGCTGGCAAGAGCAGCTCTAGGGCTGATGCTGAGTGGATTATTTATCACACCTTCACAGCCAATGTATTATTCCAGACGCACTCCCCATGCCCCAAAGCCGGACTTGCTGCCACCTCTCCTGGATTTCTGACTCCCAGTCCTCCAGGTTACTCTCTGCCACTGACCTGCTCCATGTCATCATTTACCACACCCCTGGTTTTATCATCTCTGGCTGTTGCCAACAGCTGTTTCCTCTTTCCCTGGGAGGAATATTGAAAATAGAGCACACCTTGGGAGGAGCTCATTAGAAAGAGTCTCACTGATGATAATTTCATATTTACAGCTATTTTTTGTGATCCAGCCTCTAATCAGTTTTAATCCACTTAACATGGGTGATTTTAATTTTGCGTTGTGCTATTTTCTTCTTTATCAGAATCAAATGATCTAGAGGAGGCTAAGTACAGTGTGCCAGCAGAGTTTCTTTTATCAACAAGCCTTTGATATCACAAAAAGTGATAGCAACTTCATTTGCCATGATACATTTCTATAGCAATCATTTGGAGGGTTTTATCAGTTTTTAATTGCTTTAGTGATTGTGCCATATCAACCTTCCCATGATTTTGCCTAAGACTGATAGTCAGCTAATGAGCCCATAGTTTTCTGCCTCAAATCACCCATTCTTCTGAATTATTGTGGGTTTTTTTTGTGCCACCTGAAGTGCCTTCCATGCATTCTGGTCCTGAGGAGACCCAGGCAAGTTTTCCTTCACTTTTGGTTTCAGTTAATTTACAAATTTAAATGTAAGTTTGGATAGCTGCTGCTTAATATTACTTGTACTTACTGATGGAGTAGGAGGAATTACATTTTAATGTGCAGTCTGACTCCTTCCTTCTAATGCTTTCAAATACAATACAAGAGTATTTGTTGGGTTTTGCACATACTGTGAGTAATCACTGTGCCGTGCCTGTCTAGCATCAGGCTTAGCTTTGCTACCACACTATTTATTAGGATATATGTAAAGCCTTTGGACTAACCAGCCCCAACCCATTTGCCACTGACTTCCCATATATTTTTTGGCTTTCCTCATTAAACATCTACTTTTCTTACTTGCTGATTTATCCTCATGAGCCTGCCTAATCACCCATACGCTATGTTGGTGGGGTTTTCTGCATTCCAGATAACTGCTGAATTTTACAGTAGGAGGCTGCAGGTAATGCTGGTAGCAATCCCCCCATCACCCATCAATTTTAATTATACGAGAGGACTTTTCCTTTCTAAATTAACATCTTATTGACCACAGTCTATATATATAAACCAGGGTCAACTGTAGCACAGTCCTGCAGTTGACCCTGGTATATATACCAGGGCTCTTCAAGGAGACTCTGGCAGCAGAGATGTTCATTGTGAAAAGGGGACCAATGCGATAGATGCTGGGTTTTATTTTGCTTGCCTGAGACAATGTTGAATAACTGAATGGCTTTGTGGTGGGTAAGGGGAGGTTGGTTTTAGTAGCCACAAAAACCCACCCCAGGCCTGGCTCCACGGCTGGCACAAGTCAGCACATCACCAGAGACGCTGATGCACCAACATAAATCTGCTGGGGCCTGGCCTGGGGTGTGCTAAAAATTCAGGGCAAAGCAAAACCAAAATGTTGCCATTTGCAATGGTTTAATTTCCTCAGCAATGCTGCAACTGCTGCCAAGTGACAACGCTTGCCCTAAGGAACAGAGAGGGAGGGATGCATGCACCGGTAAAGCATGGCCACACAGCTGGGCAGGTAAAACCAAAGAGCTTACGGAGCTTTTTCAAACTCCCTCCTGGAAGGCTGCATTTCCCTTAATGGAATAAACGGTGGTGTTCAGGCACTGAAAGCCATGCAGATGGAAAAGCTCTAGGAACAAAACAGCACAAAGGATGCTCTCAGCTGCAGTGTGCTTTCTGGGATGAGCAATTCCTTCAGGTTTCTAGCGCAGGACTTCTCATGGTCTGAAGCACTTGGGATGGCCGAGTCTCTGTCAGTGATTTTTAGCAGGGTCTGTTGCAGCCTTTCTCAACACAAAGGAACCAGGAGAGCGTGGCGGCCAGGAGAGGTACTGAGCACAGGAGGAAGGCTGCAGGTCTGCACCCAGGGAACAGCATCCTGCCCACAGTACTGCTTCATTTCAGAGATAATAACTAGTGATCAGTGTAACGGCGGCACTGGCCTTTGCGAACTTCTCTATCTCTACAGAGCTGATAATTGCTGTTTTATGAAAATAGCATTAGTCTGCCACTCTTTTGCACCGAACTAATGGCTCTGAGCATATTTAAATTCACTTCCTTTGCCGGAATAACTTATTCACTCCCTTTCGTGTTGACTTGGTCTTTGGCACTCTCGACATAAATGATTTATTGACTAGAGATAAAGCATTCTTTCCCCTGAACTGTTCCTGCGACCCAAGCAAAAGCGGATGTGTCTGCTATTAATAAGGTGTTCGGCATAAAAAATGCAATAGATTTGATTGTCTCCACTCAATAGCCTTTCCGAGAACACAGTACCTGCCCCCATTCATAAGAACAAAAATCTCTCCCACATGTTTATTTGTATTAAAAAGTTTTCAGAAGAATAAGCTGGGATCCGGATAAGTTGTTCAGGAGATGTAGAACAATTTCATAAATATCCCTGAGGAAGCATGGCCTACTTTGGGAGAATAACAGTGATTGAAAAATCCAAACACAATGAATAGTCAAACACAAGCCAAAAAGTACAGTTATTTCCTTATGGCTCCAGCAGACAGCTACACACGTGAGAAGTGTCACAGGGCTCAGGGGAACTATGTTTGCAGTTATCCACACGCACAGGCTGGCTGTAGGATGGAGACCTACACCATCTTTAAGGGAGATTTGTCCGAGAGGCACCTACAGTAGACTTCTCACAGAGTCTAGCTACACAAGGGTCTGGACTTGATCTTCACATTTCTCAGGGCCTATAACACTGCTTTTCTAGGTCACCATAGCTAAAATCCTGGGAAGCTTTTAAAACAAACTGTTTTAACAGGAGAAGTGCACACATTTAAATTCATGCCCATATACTGGAAGATGTTCAAAACTAACATTGATACGAAAAATGCTTCTAGTGGCTCTCTGCCTAATGTAACTTCTTCTCGTACGCCCTTTTAAGACAACACTCTCTGATAAACTCTTATCATCCAAATTGTTCCAGATTTTTTCACTAGGTAGTAAAATAAAAATTCCTACTGTAGAAGTATGGCATCTCCTTCTTTTTAAATTGCTGTACCAACAAGACATGGATGTCAGTTGCCAGAGCTCATTTTTAAAGCCTGTAGCAGAAAGAGCTGTAAAACTTGCTGAAGCTTACAGTGGACCTGTGCCATGCGCACGGCTGGGTCTCTTGGTATCAGATTCCAACCTGCAACCCTACGAAAAGCTCTAAATGTGCAAATGTTGCCACTGGCAAAGATTCTTACATCCTAAGGAAAATTTTTACACCAATTAATTTAAAATTGGGGACCAGGATTTTCAGAAAGAGAATGGAGAAGGTCACCACTTTGTAATCCTTGGGAGCTCCAGTTGAGAGCCTATGGAAAGACTCAAACCATCAGAAATCACTAGTGACTTCTGAAAGTCTTGGTCATCACTAAAAATAATCTGCTTTTGGACTGAATACTACAGAAGTATCCAACATGCTGAATGTGAGAGGGGTGGAGAGCTGCAACCTAAGCCCATATCCACCTGAAAACAATTAAGCTCTAAAGATATTTATCTGTTTGTCATACGGACACCACCTTCCATTCTCTAGCAATGAACTGTACAATAGTTTGTAAGAGTTATAACATGGGAGCTTTCTATAAAAAGGTCCCTTTGTCTTGATGTAGCTGCGCATTCTCTCCATCACTGCGTCTTCACACCAGTATGGCATCTCACCTACAGTTTGGCATATATGCTAATGGCCACTCTATAGTACCTGACTATCAGGCTGGAGAGAGTGACGGTCTTCAAGTACACAAAAAAGCTACCTTTGATTTTAAAGAAAGAAGGAACTGATGGGTAAGTTCCCTCAGTATGCTGATGGCATCAGTTCATTATAAAGAGTGTGCCAAGAAGGTCCTGATGTGAGGGACAGACACTAATTCCACTGAGTCCCCATGGAAGAAATAGTACCACAGCCAGCTGTGATACCACCAGTGATGAGGCCAGCCATTCAGAGGCTGAACAAAAAACAACGTTCAGATTGAATGCAACAGTCTTGAGCCTGCTACAGTATATTGAAAGGCTTATTGGAACCATTTGCTTATTCCCAGTTCCTACCAAAATACTGGTTTGGATAGAAAGTGGAAAAAGTTAATGAAGAAGTCTGCCCTCTCCACAGGGAGTGTCTTGCTCCTTAAAAGTATAGTCTTACACTTCACCTTGTTCAGAGAGTTTGGTTTGGAGTACAATTCCCTAGCCCTGCCCAAAACACAAACGGTGGCCAGCATAAAGAAGCCAAATTCTTCCAGTTTATTCTGGCTTTATTGTAGCCCAATCCCAGGGTCACATATGTCTCTGAGAAAGGCTCTCTCCCTCGCTGAGTAAGAAAACACATTGGCACACTGGAAATGAGAACCTTTGATATCTGGTGGAAGAGAGGGAGAGCAGACACAGTGTCCTACAGCTCATTCAACCTACCCTGTTCTTGGCTACCTCTGAGCCAGCTGTTCTCCAAGTCTTGATAAAAGGAGTCACACCTCTGCCACATGCAAATCTATCTACACAATCTACTGTGAACTGGTGAAGGGATGCTAGGAGTGGGCTTCGGTTTGGATGCAGTCTCAGCACAAATACTGAAACGGATCCTCAGTATGTTTAGAAAGACCACTACATATATGGACTGTGCTAGTTCTGTGCAGAAAGCACATATGAAGTGCTGATATCATTTAACAGAATACCATTAGACTGCAAAACTAACATATACAAGACGCTTACATTCCTATCGGGTGTAATATTGTGAACATATCCACTGAGATTGGAGAATTGCTGTTTTTCCTAAAACATCATGCCATCTGCATACATAATAAAAGAATCCAGTAGTTGCCATGCTAAAACAGGACTTCTAGTGAAGGGCATAGACAGTCCCCTAAAGGGAACTCAAAAGTTATGCACAGTGATGAGAACTGGAAGAGATTTTCCAGCTAAAGGTCTGTCAGTGACCATTTTCAACAAATTAGCACTGGATATTATGCACCACAGTTTTCCTCCACAGCAAACCAGGCCTTCCCAGAATGCATCCTCATGAGAGGGCTGATTTTACTTCATGTTCATCTTCAGTCCTCCATGGTCACCTTCTGGCAGTGCAATTTATTAGATATTTTTCATGAAGGAAAGTTCGCTTTCATATCAAGTGGCAGGACAGCAGCTTTAGAGGCTGGAAATGTTTATGGAGAGCTCTCTGCTGGGGCTGTAAAAAACAAAAGAGAAAACCAAAACCAGTCAGTGAGTACAGAACACAGCAAAGGAACTTCCAGGTATTTCAACCACTATAAAAAAAGTCAGGTTTGAGCTGAGTAAATGTGCTTCTGGTGTAAAGATAAACTATTCCTAGAATACATATTGTGGCCCTCGTACTTTTTTAATCAGCTTTACTCATCAAACTCAGTGCTTAATCAATTCTGTAGATAAATATACAGTGCAGACCAGCAATAATTTGTATGATTTAACAAATCCTGCTTCAATTTATTGCCTCATGTGAAAGCACTGCTTACTCTTCCTCTACTCTGAGTCCCAGAGAGCAGGCTGTTCTGATTGGATGGGCTTGCATTAACTATCATAGGCTTGATGGCCAAATGCTGGAAAGGCTCCACCAAGTACCAAAGTAGGAGCTGACGTTCCCTCACCATTTCTGATGGCCAGGATGATGAGAGTTGGCCACTGCTGTGCAGGAGGTGTGAAAGCAGCTCATCCACTTCCTTCCCCACTTCAGACCCTATAAGATAATCAGGGGGTTGCAGAGAGTTTCACTTTCCCTGCTAAAAGCAGTAAAGCACGCTCAGTTTTGGTGCCTTGCCTGAAATCCCTTGCAAAGCTGTAAGTGATGCACAGCAAAAGGACATGAGATAATGGGCACAGGATGGAACAAGAGAGACTCCAGCTAGATACAAGGAAAAAGAAATCTCCCTAGTGAGGGTGGTCACATCATGGAACAAGTTACCTGACCAGGTCCACAACTTAACCAGAAGAGGCCCTGAACAACCTAACTTGTCCCTGCTTTGAGATCAGTTGAGTGAAACCATGTCCAGAGCTCTCTGCCAGACTAAGTTCTTTAATGATTATACATTTTCTGATGGGGATTTGTGCTCCCTCTTCTGCCTTTCTGACCTGGAGATAGGTGTCCATGCAGGACTGCTCATAGTGAAGAGCATTCAGTCATCTGTTCAGCATGTAGCAATGAAAATGCATGTAAACCCATCACAGGCTTATGCTAGCCTCTGGAGCCAAGAAGCCATGCAGAAACAAGTTCACTCTGTTATTTCAATGTGTTCGGACACAGCTTTGTTTATCACAGAGCCCTGACTCATCCCCTGTTTTACTGACCCACTCTCTGACCAGAGCAGTGCCGGGACAGGGCTAATCGGGGTGGGCTTTGCACCCTGTGTAGCTGATATCCTGCTTCCTGCATGAGCATATTTGTCTATACATGTGGGAAGAGCTGTATTGTTATGCTTTTTGGGCCAGATTCCAAACTGTGAAGCTAATAGGATACTGGTACTGCCAAGGCAGCATTCACGTCAGCTGAAACTCAGGTTGGCAGTGGATTTCTGCTTCTCACCCCTTCAAAATCACACCTGGTGTGCTCTTCTCCGATGGTGCAGGTTGACTGGCTCTGCTAAGCTGCCAGTTTGCCCATATTTGCTTCTCCCAACCCCAAACTCTTGCAGCAATGGACATGAAGGTCTGATGGAGCAGGGAAAGGAAGCAACGTTAAATCAGTAGATGCTGGAAGAACACTGAATAAGATAAAAAAACCCATACGCCCTGCCACGAGCACTTTACCCCTCAGTGTAAATATGTCCTATGAAATAAAGGAACAATAAAACCAGTCTCCTTAGCTATTTCCTTCCTTATGTGGGCATATGCACCTGATAAGAGCGCTACTTTCGATTCCTGTTTTTACAGCTGCCTTGCTTTTATTCTCAAGATTCCCTAGTGCAATGATCCCACCATCACTTACCATCATCTACTACATGAGATACCCAAGTCAGTAGTGGCCTGAGAAAGATGCACGTTCAGAACCCAGCAATTGTTTTATTCCATGGATGAGCATATGGGAAGGTTTTGAGCCTGCAGCTGGTCTAAACAGATAACTGACCACATCCCCCAGCGCAGAAAAGAAAGCAATGGTGACATTAAGCAGGTTTGAAGATAAAGGGGAAATCTGGGGGAGGAGGTTTTACACTTGGAGAGAGGCAAACTGGTACCTCACATCAGAAGTGTTTGATTCCAGGTGAACTGCAGGATATCTCCCATCTGTGTGGTATCAGCAGAGACGTGCCTGTCTCACAATGAGGAAACAGGATCTTTTTTGAGGTTAAATAGCTCATCTGCTGCAAAGAAGAGGAAATTTCAAGAGCTTTCCCAAGCAATGGAAAATACCTTGCTGAGCCATAAAGTTGCAGGACTAAAATAAAATGAGTAAGCTGGCTCATTACATCAGGTCAGTCCTCAGGGTTGCACTCGAGCTGAAATTCCCCAATCATTCATTGTCTCAGCCGTTGGCTTGTACTTGTGCTTAAGCTTGACATGAGCCAGCTGGCCCTTCAGACAGAAACCCACGAAACAGGAGAAATGGGGACTGATCCTAATCCGAGCTCCACCCACACCACAGAGGGAGCGCAACCACTGCTAGCCATGCAGAACACCCAGCAGAACCAGTCTGCATATAACCAGTGATGCTGGTCAAGGGAACAGTAGTAATTCTGCTAGGCTCTGCATGTAGAGCAAGCACACTGAAGATTTAGTGGTTGTCTCGCTCATTTCTTCTCTTCTTACTTTGTGAGGACAGGGTTTTAGAAGCACTTACTCTTCCTCATTCCCTATAAAATATTTGGTGCCCAGCTGGAGACTCCTCTAAGGACCTTGGTTTTCTAACAGTGCGTACCCAGCATTCTCTGAAAGTAAGATCTTTTTAAAAGGTATCACAAATGAGCAGTTGTCTTTGAAAACCTTGCCTGAGACTGTAAGCTCTTGGAACAAAGACCGCCCTTTGCAGGGGTTCCTATGCTTACCAACACAACGGCGTGCAGATCTAATCTCACATGACATTTTCAAGAAGCTGCTGTAGAAAGACAACAGTTATTTCAAAGCCAGAGATGTATTTTATTTTTGAGCATCTGTGCTGTGTGATTCTTTTCTAACTGGAAAAGGCACATATTTTTCGTTCATTTTAAACACGTTAATTCAGCTCAACCTACTGGTATTACCTGCTTGTCACATTTTCGTAATTGAGGCACTCTGATAAAGAAAACAAGCATCTATTATCTTTGCTACCAGCTGTTCCTTGAAGCCTGGTGAAAATCTGCATTCAGCTACATTTACTGGTATTTTTTCTGTGTCAGAAAGGCCACACTTCACACTTCTCATGGCACTTGAGACTTGATAATACACTGTACAATACTGCAGACTTGCTGCATCTTGCTACTTGCTAGTTAGAGATATCGCTACCTTTGGAGAATTTTGTACACTGGCAAAAGGAAATGGCTGGCAGCTCACTTGCAGAGTTACCCTTTTCTTTATTGTGCATTGAATTTTCATCACTGAGCTATGAGAACATGAGGTGTCTCTGTGAGGCTCATGGAAGTCCATGTAAAAAGAAACTACTTGGGGAGCTGCTGATCCTGATCAGTCACCATGGTGGAAGGAGGAAGGAGGATTAGCAGGGGCTGGGAAATGCTGGGCAGCATTGGCAGGGACAGGAATAATTTGTCCCATGTCAGATGAGACTGAAGTTGTATCAGAGTTTGTTTACCCGCTGTCATAAATCCACCCCATGACTGTTGTGGGTGGAGAGCAGCACCAGCTCTTTTAACCTCCAGGTAAATGCACCTAGGGCTGCACATCCTCATTACCTAACATGTGGCTGATAACCAGAGTCAACAGTGCCAGAGATCCAAGGTTACCTCAGACGTTGGCACACTTTTAGGTAGCTGGAGCCAGTGGGAAGGAGGTGGCAAAGCAACACTCACCAGCCTGCTCCATCCACCTCCGAGCAGCTTCACTCTTACAGGCGAGTCAAGCCTCAGGACTGCACAAAGCCAGCGAGCTGCCCCGCTGCAAATGTCACAGCCAGCAGCCTCTGTTAAGCAGTGACACATTAATCAATGGACTGAATGCAACACCCAGAGCCGAGAGAGAAAACAGAGAGGTGGATGGGTTTTGATAAGACTGACAATTTTGTTTTGATTCCCAGCCACTCGTGTCTTGGTCTGGCTTGCCTGATCTCCCCCTTAGTGCTAAGACCTTGTAGCTGATACAGACTTGAAGGTTATCTAATGTTGTCTGCTAAATGCAGTGTTAATACAGTAGAAAAATACCAAAACTTTAACTTCACCCCTACTTTTAGTGAGGACATTTTTGTCATGAACTAAGAAACCCTACCATGAAACAAGACTTTTTTTGTTCAAATGATCAGGGACATTGATGTATCATCACAAGACTCCAGGAGCAGAGTCCTTAAAACAAACGGCAGCTGACATGTGAGTTGCTATTTCTGTAAGGATGAATTCAGGGTTTCTTTTTGTAAAGACACTTCTTCTTCCGGACAACCAGCTCCCATAAGCAGGTACTCTTAATCCTTCTGGATATAGTTTTAATATCTGTTGATATTAATCACCATAAATATGGTGAATCACCATAAATATGCTACTGAATAAATATTTCCATATGAGATCTGTTGAAGACACTTTACATGCAATAAACTCCTTGGTGTTATTTATGTACTGCTATACTCTCAGTGTGAGAGGCCCCAGATCCACACAAGGGCTGCTGGCAGCAGCTGGGATGCAGCTTGAGCACAGCCTGCTCAGGCACGGCGCTGTGCATGACGCTGCCTGGTGCACTCTGAGAGCTCTATTAAGCCACTGCCAGTATGTGGGTATGCGGGATCCTGGCTCGCTCGCAGATCTGCTGTCTGGATAAGTGGCAAAGCTCGTCTCAAGGAAGGCTTCAAAAGGATGCTCAGTGCCTCAAGACAGATGATGAACATTCAACAAGGTCAGGCAAATCCTTTCCCCTGTATTCTGGCTCAAGAGAAAATTCACTTCTTGCATGAGATGCTGGGCACTATAGCCTGCATCAGGCAATTCTGAGATGAAACATTTCTGGGAGAATGGATGTCATGGCAGATGCTCTCAGCAGGTAACCTTCTGAAAAGCCAATTAGTCAGAGGTTATTGCAGCTGCTCTGTGGAACACAGTTGGTTCATACAGAATGGGTTGAAAATGTAGCTGTCCAAAATATGTTTCACTAAGCTGTTCGATGCCTTCAATAGTCAGATTAGCCAAGAGCCTCTTCATGAGTCACGCACAACTCCAGCTTTCCAACCAAAGCAAATCTCTCAGCAACTTTACCGGGTTAAACAAAATGAGGGCACACATTGATTCTGTGTACAAATCGTTTATTCAGGAGTTTTGGTTCCTTGCCCCTTCCTTCAAAAATCAGAGCTCAGGGTGGACAGTTCTCTAAAGGGCTTGAGCTCACACTCCAGCCTTGTTCTGAAAAATACCTTCAAAGCCTTTTAATGTCTTCCGACCTTGAGTTCACAGTGTTAATCTGGAAACCTCAGGAAAAAAATCTGTCCCAAGAAAGTACATCCCTTTTATGCCTGAGCCTGACCAGCAGGTGGGAATTCCACCAGCTTAGAAATCTGGTTCAAAAATCAGGCAAAATCCTGGGAGACACTCTTTCAAAGTGGTTCATTCATCTCTACTCAAGACATATCCCACCACCTTCCTGCTATTGCAAACAAAGACAAGTGACAAAGCTTCTGCATTTGAACAGAGGTAACAGATCCTGATGATTTCCTTGAACTAACAAGCAGTTAGTTTGAGAAACTGCACGCAACCACTTCCTTAGTATTTATAGCTTCTTTCAAAGAATTCTGTCCACCAGCATCTTTCTCTAGAGACTCAAACTGTAGCACACAGAAAGGTTTAGAGGAATGCAGTGCTAAGGAGTCTGATAATCTCAGCTGGTGCTGTCTTAAACTGAAAATGCATATGTGATTGCTGACTTCATGCTTTATCATGCATATCTCTCACTGCCTGCCTGTGTTCTTGATCTCACAAGTCCTTGTGGGGTGCTCTGCAGGAACTGAAGAAGGATGTCACAGATGAATAGTCTTCCACACTCTGTGGCTCTAAATAGCCATTTGCACTACATCATCAGCCTTTGCATATCTATTGCTTTCGAGAGACTGGGTTTTAATACGAAGCACCAGGAACTATGCAATCTGAGCGAACTTAAAAGAGACAGTCTGAAGTGGTACCATCAGCATGCACATAAGGTGATTAAGCACACAGTCCCAGGTGGCCTGCAGTGCCCTTGTGGCTGCTCTGCTCATCACCTGGAACTTGTCCTTGTGTTTCTTCTACAGATTCTGGAAGACACTTTCAAGCCTATCCTAGAAGCATGCAGCAGTATTTGGGAATTAATTCTGTCCATTATATCATCCTATTACTTGCTTTAGGATCTTCAGTGAAATATGCATTAAATTAAGAAACATAATCAGATGAAACTAAAGACTTCATTAGAAAAATCAAAGTATTATAGCAAAAGGGTTTGGAAACTTTCTGGAGCTGCAACTCTCTCGCTGCTTATGCAGAGCTTATGCAGGATTAATAGGTGGAACGAACTATCCACCGTTAGGGAGATATTCACTGTGAGGTTCCCTGAAATGAAAGTTTCCATTCTATGAAGTGATTAACCAAGCAAAAAGGGAAATTATACCTCTTAAAACCACCTGAAAGACTGCACATATGCACACACACATTTACCACAAAACAAAACCAAACCACATCATCAAGTCTACAAACTCAGCCCCCACCCTTCAAGTAGTTGAACAAGTAACTTCATTTAGCCTTCTGGATTAATGAATTAATACAGACCCTTTGTCTGTAAAATCACATCACATCATCAGTGCTTTGCCCAGGACCCTTGCCCTGCTCTGAGCACCAAGCAGACAATGCAGAGAACGAACATTCTGGTGCCATTTGGTATTGCTTTATCCTTGCAGCTCAGCACGTGGCCTACCACATTTAATGCACAGTGTCCAAGCTCCATCTGGAAAATAATGATTGCTATTCTCAGGGACTCGGTGTCCAACCATTTCACTAAAAGAAAATGCCTCAATTTCAAAAGACATCAGTGAGAAGAATGCCTCACTTCAGAGTTCCTAGATAGGCACAAAGACAGTTACAAGGCTGCACTTTGTGTCTCCCCAGATCCTGGCTCCAGCACCAAGAGCTTCAGGCTGTCAGAGCTCTGTGGGGCTCCTGAGGTAGGTGAAAACCCTATGGAGGAGTGAGATTTGAGGAGGCCTCTGGAACATGTACTCTGGGTCTGGAAGCTGCAGCTACAAGGAAGAGTACAACAGGACCATAAAGATGGCAAAGTCTGACCATCTATGCAGACTTCTCAGTGAAGATCTGACTATATCTGGAAAATGTCTCTTACTGATTGCCATCTGAAGGGCAAATCAGTGGACTGTCAATGCTACAATCCAGCATGGTCCTCCATGGCCACGGGGTTGTCTGGAAAAAAAGCACTCACCACTTCATCCTCATCAATCTTGCTGTGACCAGAACAAGGAACTCTTCCCGGGCATCCTCAGAAAGTTCTACAGAGAAATTAGCATGGTGTATACACCACTGCTGCTCTAAAAACCAAATCAAATCAAAGGCTGCAGTCTAATTCCCCCAGCTGCAGGACCAAGCCCAGGGAGAGTGCTGCAGAGAGGGAAGCTTCTGTCTGAAGCAGAGGTTCTCTTCCACCCCACAACTGATGCTGTGACAAGGCAGGCAGCAGAGATTGCTCGCCACTCTGCAAATCAAGCTTCATGTCTCTGTGTGGGCAGCTGGAAAATGGAACTGCAGAGATCAAAATGAGTTACCATCTCTGAAGAGCTCCCTAGGTGATTATTAAGACTGTATCTTGATATATACTCACTATGGACCCTACATACCACTAATGCTGCCTCTGCAGAAGGGCTTGATAAATGAAGGATGGGCTGATTGTATCAAACTGGTTCTTAAGTCAGGAGTGAAGTCCAAGGCCTGAAATGATATGGGCCGTATTGACCACAGAGCCAAGTGAAGAAGGCATTAATGAAAACATGACAGGTATGAAACAAAGAATATCTAGCCAGTGTTCAGAAGGCATGAGATGATCAGTCATTCAAGTTCTGGGGGAGTAATAATTATCTCAGCATACAAACTCACTGTTCAGTTGCAAACACTGCTTTACTCTGATTTGCCCCTTTTCCATTATTTCAGTTTGGAGTCTATCCAAAGCACCTGCACATCTTTCTGTCTCTTTCTGCATCACACATGTTCCTGAAAATACAACTGCACAGAAATGTATAAAACTTGTTTCAGACCACAGCAGCTGTTCAGTATGCTGCAGAGGTGGTGCTGTGTTTGGTTGCTGCCATCCCATACCAACAGTGTGAAGTCCCCCTTTGTCCAAATTAACTGATATGGACCACATCTGCAATGTGTTGCATGTGGGTCCTGTGGGACAGATTACAGCCCGTAGGACCTGCTGGAGTACTCCACATCACCCTGGCTGCCTGCAAAGCCAGTTTTCCTTCCAAGGGAAGCCTACGCCTGGGAAGATGCTACACTCCCCGTCACCCCCTCACACGCAGTCATCACCAGCGAGGCTGGGCATCCAGTGCTCAGGGCAGGGACATGTTTTCAGATGCTGCAGTGGAGGCATATCCACTGTAAATCAAGGACAGGACTTAGTGGCAGAAAATAACTTAATAATAGGTAGAAACTGACCTTTAAAAGTCAGAAAGAAGGGCATTACCATACTTCAACAGAGGGGTTTGGGGATAAATGTCATATCAGGAAAAAGACTTTAATTCGTCATGGGGATTCTTTGCTTGCAGAGAGTACCAGTATGGACTGATGGATGCAAGAAAGGGAAATATGCAGCGGAGCAGAAACTCAGTGGTTAAGGTAAAGGCCTCATCCTTATCATGGACCAGTAGACTTCCCTTTGCTGTACAGTTAAATAAGTACATAATTGTTCTGCACAAAGTGGAACAGCATCAGAAAAAGCTATATACCCTATCTGCTTCCCACCTGGAAGCTTGTCTTTAAGGTTACAGATGTAAATAAATAAACTTGCATGGACTTCTGAGATGATTCAGTGGTACTTCTGCACATAGCTTGATTGAAGCTAGTGGGTATTTCCATGCATAACTGCAGACAGTAAAAGCAACACATGCAAATCACAGCTAGAAGTGGGATAGGAGAATCCGTCCCTGCCTGTGCTGAGCTATGAGAACTCCCTCTGCAGAACACCAGCCCTGAAGTTTCTGTGGTGGTTGCACAGACAAGCTCATTTCACCCATCCTAGACAGGCAACCAGTTTGCACTGGTTATCCAGGCTTCTTTGACAAGCAGTGGAAAAGGACAGGGCCCTTAGAAGTGACCCGCCTACTTACTTGTCATATTGGGTAAATGATTCTTTAGCAGCTCCCTTCTTCACTGATCATCAGGATGGTGAGCTCAAAGTAGGTATCCAGCAATTAAATGGCAAACAAGAGGTGACAGGAATTGCAACTTCATGCTTAATTTGATTGTTAAAATTTCCAATTAGCATGTGAAATGTAGGTACTGCAATGATCAGGATTAGCATGTTTAATGCTTACATTTCTACCGATATCAAGAATGATACAGATTCCAGTGAGGGATAAGAGGCCTAAACTCCTTTGAGGCCTTGGATATCGGAATATGACAAGCAAATTACACACTACATAATCTTCTTAGAAATTCAAACACACAACTGAGATAATGAGATGCTTCCTGCAAACAATCCACAAAGTACCGAAGTTTTTTAGTGGAATTATTTACTCAGTACTATTGGTATAATCTTGCAGCTGCATAATTTATTTTGTCCATGTTGCCAAATTGTTTCTATTTGCCACTGATTTGCTCTCCATTTCCAAAAGCAATATATGAACCAATGGATGTCGCAGTAAAGGAACTCACATAGGTACGTAAAACTAGAGTAAACAAATATAATTCTTTGCTTATTATTAAACACCTTCCACATCTTGGCTATAGTTGGCAATTAGGGGGGTAGGAATTTGTAACTGGAGAAGTTCTACCATTTTATCTTGGTCCAAACGTTTATCGTAACTCCTGTGCAGACAAACTTCTGTGCTTCTAAAATCAGGGACCTAATGGGATGTGATGTTTCTCTTCCAGTGCCAGGAAAGTATGGATCCCAATTCAATTTTTGTGGAAGGCAGGCAGGAAGAAAGAAAGGAAGAATTTTTGCTACTGGAGCATGGAACAGCTTTTGGCTAGAAAGAAGAGGGACAAGATTTCTTAAAAACCCAAGTGATTTGCACACCAAAGTCTGCTTAGAAGTCAACAAGACTCTGATTTCCAAGTTACTTGTGAAAATGTTTTCTGATGATTCTTGCAAGTCTTTTACTATTTATCCTAAACGAGTGCTGACACATCATTCAAAAGCAGATCTGGGGCTGCAACAAGTTCTGGTAACCCCTCGAGACATTTCCAAAGCCTCACCCACAAGAGATTTGAAGCTTCTGGCATGTCCATATGTCTGAAATCTTCAGTTTGCATCATGCATTTGTGTATTTAGGATAATTAAGGGTATGCCTCCGTGAACACATTACTGCAAGGTAACTGGAGTCTGGATCTAAAGCAGAACAGATGCTCTACTCTAACTGTCCATGTGTATGCTCTTACCCGTGGTAAATGCAAGCAGCTCGGTGCACGGCCACTGAAGAAGAGGATGCAACACATTTTCAGCATTGACACTCAGTCTACCCTCACTGTAACTTGCTCAGGTAGCAACACCATCAGATTTGTTTCACAAACCCAGCCACTATCACAGACTGCCCAATAATAAACACTGGCAGGACATTTTCTGCTCCTCCCTGTTCAGGCTGCACCAGGATGAGTGCATCATGAAGAAATGGATGCTGACACTGGTTAGATAGAAGCTTCTGTGCCTTCCTGAAGAGGCTGTATTTAAACATTATACTGATAAAATGTCTAAATGGAAAAAAATGAAGGGATGATATTGCAGAGACTGCAAAACTAAACAACAGCCTTGTCAGAAAAGCAGTGTGAGACGTTCAGGACCTGCCACTAAGTCCATCCCACTAACAAAGGGTTTTTCTCCAAGCCAGTCCTAAATTTCAGGATTCTGGAGTTTGGTTGCAAAGGGCGGGAACCAAGAGAGCTGTAAACGTGCTAAATACCAACTTCTTAATGATACTGTCATTCAGATTCTACTTTCAGTTCTGAGACTACAAAGAGAAATGATCTCACCTCACTAGGGCGTAACTACAACATGCTGCTACAGCTCAGGCCCACCTGTTTTTTACAGCTTTCTCTGGTTAAAGGCTCCTGTGAGATTACTGTATTTGCAGCCCTAATGGAGCATCCTGGAGACGTCTCTGTGATCACCGTAGCACTGCCTGCCAACACGAACTTTTGTCTCTAACCTCTTGGCCCAGATTCCAGATGAGAAATTGATTCTAGTATCTCAGGAAATGACATCTCCTGATATCGTTGAAAGGTGTTTCTTCATTGCACATTGATGTTGTGCGTTGCTATTACACAGACCAGGCTGCCCCACTGAGCACTTCTGAATCCACTGCTATAAATCCACCCCAGATTTTCATCTTGCAGATATTAATGCCTTTATGTATTAAAAAAGAAAATAATAAATAAAAGCAGCTTTCAAAAAAACCCTTTTTGCTTCTGCTTCTAAGTCTTACGAGTTTAACCAGTAAATAACCTGTGATGTATCTGGCTAAAAAGTAAGATTGCTGAAGCTGGTATATAAGAAAGGTGATCCAATAGTTCTGCCCTTCTCTCCTGGAAAGTGGAAAGCAAGTTTTCCTTTGTGTGGTAGCTTCCTATGCTAAACTATATGGTATATGCAGTGCTGAGATTGAGAACATCCTTACCTATGCAAATTCCACATGGTATTTTCTGAATATCTACCTCTTACTGGAGTATGCTCATTGTGTGTCCCTTCAGGTTGCCTAATGGGAATCGTTCTGTTCACCACCAAGCCAGCTTTCTCTTTGCACCTTTGTGCAATGGAAAGAGATTCCCCTTCTGCCTGTGAGCTGAAGACCATGGCTCTGCTTCAGGCACGCACACAAGACTGGAAGCACGATTCCTTGTGATGAATCATGAAATGGTGGAGACAGAGGTGGTCCTCCAACTCTGCTTCTCTTCCTCCCCTGCCCTGCTGCTGGGCCAACCCTGCTGCACAGTACAATGGACCTGTGAAATAAACCCATGAGAAAAGCTAGACCAAAGCTTTAAACCTTTTCATTTCCCAGATCCGCTTTATTGCTCCACCATAGCTAGAGCAGTCCTGGCAGGGAGCAGTGAGGAACGCCACAGGCAGCAGCAGGAGCCTCTTCAGCCATCTCTGCAATTGAAGTATTCATAACGTGGACTGTCTTGTGTTTTCCCTAATGCTATGGTCTCCCAAAGAACACTGATGTTTAACTCGATTTAGAAAGGTAATAAAGAATGAAGCCAGCAGCCTGCAAATGGATAGACTGTGCAGCAGATAACAGGCACAGCTAATTCTGGTTTTAAATAACAATAGGGGCAGCAGACCCACTGGCAACAGCCATAGCATTTCTCCACATCATGCATTCTCCGACTTTTCTTTTGCTACTGCAGGGCCCAACTCTGCAAACTATTTTTAGTAGTGTTACTTTGTCAGTGCCCAGCCATGAATCGGGGTCCCACTGTGCTATTCAAACACTTAACTAAAGGCTGGTTTCTACCCAAAGACTTTGAAATTCTACTTACAAAAATCCCATGGGTTTAAATGGCAGGAAAACCTCCATTAGCAGTACTTTCTTTTATGGTCTTTTATTACTTATTTTACTAAATATTATTTACTTCATTTGCAGCAATTGGAGTAGAATGATGAAAAGATTGTTTCCAAGCAAAAGATTGGAACAACTCTGCAGTACTGCTGGTGAAATAACAAACCATTTCAATGAAAGAACCTATATATGTTGAAGAGCCCAAAATGGCTTCTGCAGAGCCACAGCAGTATTGTATGCAAATATATAATTCAGTTGTTTTTATGTAACCTGGCTATTTGGCAATCACAGAAGTAGGCATTAGACAAATGGGGCATATGCCATTTGTAAAGAAAGTACATAGGAAAAATATGCACTGCAGTTATAGTCCTGATATTTAAATTTAGATACTCAGTAAACACATTGTCAGCTAACAGCAAATTACTCAGTTTCATTAATGACACTGATTTGGAGTTAACGTAGAAGATACAGAAATGAGAGTCTATATATGTACATGCTCTTTTAAAACAAATTTTAATGAATGGTGATTATCTTGCTTTTATCGAGGGCTGTTCATTCGAGCGTGCTTTATAAACCAACTGCACAATTGCATACTCATTTGCCCATGAACAAAGAGTTCACCGTGTCTATCGCTAGACAGCCATCATCTCTGGTGTGACAACATCAGGTGCTTGTAAGCATGGACAACATTTTTAAACCACTTTTTGCCCAATAAATGCAAAATATAGACAGGTTCACTGTCTAGGATCCAGACAGGCTTTGTGTCTATAATAGCTCCAGCTAAAATGCCATGTGAAACATAGATATATATCACAAAGTCTATCAGTCATGACTACATATATAAAATAATCACAAGTGATTATGACTAAATACCTACATTCTGCAGATCCAGCAACTCATCCATACCGCCATGCTGAGATATCATTTGCAAAGACCTTTAAAGAAAATGACCCCTATTCCCAGAGAGCAGACTGCCTGCAGGACAAGTATCCAGGATACGAGCTCATGATTGAGTGGCTAATATCTCTGCACAACTCCAGTGCACTTGATCGGATGTGAAAAACAGTTCTGAGACCCTGTTTTCTACCCCTTGTTTTGAGATTCTGCTTCCAAAACCTTTGAAGCAGCCTCTACAAAGCCTGATAATGGTTCTCCATTAAAGCCAAGGCAAAGACGCAGCCTTCTGTGCTTCTGACAGCCAAAGCTTAATCGGATCTCTCCAAATGGTCTTTAAAAATTCGTGGTGAGGATCTGGATCCATTCTGAAACCACACTGAATTATCTACCAAAGACCAAGACAGAAGTATGACTGATATCCGCTCCCCCTCACACAACATTATCCACTTACATTATATGTAATGCATAAAACCCAAAGTCTAACTACCATGCTTGGTATTTTTGGTCTGCTGTACCAGAAAAGGTCTTGCAAATGAAAGAGTGGCCCAGATTCATCCAACTATTTTTAGACACCTACTGCTGATACCTACGGTTCCGCCTGCAGACTGCTTACACAGCGAGTGCAGGGCCGGTCCCTGCCTGATGTCCCTCAGCCCCAAACCTGATCACTCTCAGGAAGAGCCTTACTGCTGGCTACAGTGGGAACGTGGATAAACCTGGGAGGTACCTGCAGGTAGACAGGGCCTCAAAATTTATCTAGTAATGCATAAGAGCAAGGATTTTATTGAGAGAGTAGTTCAGTTGGAATGATCATCTAGTCCAACTGTTCAACTGTCCAATTGCTTATCTCAGTTAACAAGTGAGAAAATGAACTGTGAGCTGTGCTGCATCTACAGAGCTAAGGGGGAAAAAAAGGCAACAAAACTATTTTAGTTAACCAAGGCTGAATGTATGGAGCTGAATACACACGGGGAACAGATTTTTTGAGTAAGGCGGTGCCATTTTTACATACTGATGAGTAATAACACACTCTAAAAATGTTTTATAGAGTCTGATTGTGAGAGACAGGATTAGTTTGGTAACTTTGCCTTTGGAAGACCATGGCAACCACTAGAAAGGTGAGAAACAGTCTCCCTGGGTCATTTCTGTGGAGGTTTCCGATAGTAGCTTGGCTGGTGCTCACTCCTCTGCATGGCAGCAGGATTACTGATTTTGCTGGGAACAGTCAAGACTCCTTTCTTAATACCAAGTTATGATAAATCACTTTTAGTTCCAGTGCTGGCTATAAATTGTGTTAAAATCTTTATTTGATATTTTAAGGACGAGACAAAGGATTTGGAGGACTGAAATTGAAATTGTGCCCTGTTGACCATTTCTCTTGTTAATTCCATACAGGTGCTTTGATTCTTCAACCTCTCCTTTCCCTAAATAAAACCCTGTGAAGGTCTGATACCAGGTATTTGCCAGCTTAAAATGTCCTTCTGTGACTGCACAGCAAATCACCTCAGCCTTTTCTGACTGGCATTAATGGAGCTTTCACCACCCAGAAGCACATCCATCCTAATGGGTAGTAGCTTCCAATACTTTTAGTCTTTGGGACTTCATGGTCTTACCTCCCCAGCCCATAGAATTTTCTTAGTGTAAGAAGAGGCCAAAACTTACTCACAGAAATGTACAGATACACTATGATTGAGGAATTAATGACTTTTCCAGCACCTAAAAGCATCACCTGTAACCCTGCTGCACCAGGGGTTAGCCAGTAGCTGGTTTCTAGAGACACCAGACACCCCTTCCCTGTGTTACATTTTTGGAACAGTCTGCAAAACTTTCAGCCATTTAATATCAAATGTGAAATCAAATTATATAAATAGCCAGTCTGTCACTCCATTGAATTCAGTTTCAAGGTAGGATATCTAGATGGGAAAAGATCCCATTTGTACCTTGTCCTAGGTTCAGCAGTAGCAGTCATTTTTCTCCTTCTTAGTAGCTGGGACAGTGCTGTGTTTTTGACTTTCGGCCTGGAAACAGCGCTGATGACACCGATGTTTATAGTTATGGCTTAGAATGTTTGGTCTGACCAAGGACTTTCTGAGCCTCATGTTCTGCCAGGGAGGAGGGGAAGCCGGGAGGAAGCAGAGACAGGACACCTGACCCAAACTGACAAAAGAGGCATTCCATACCACAGCACATCATGCCCAGGATGTAAAAATTGGGGGCAGGAACCCGGAAGAGTTCAGTTCATGGCTCGGTCATCAGGAAGTGAGCAGTTGTATCCTCTTCCCTTGTATTTCCCCGGGCATTATTATTATTGGTGGTAGCAGCAGTGGTTTGTGTTATACCTTAGTTACTGGACTGTTCTTATCTCAACCTGTAGGAGTTACATTCTTTTGATTCTTCTCCCCATCTCCCCCCATCCCTCCCCCCCATCCCAGAGTGGGGGGGGAAAAAGAGGGGGGAGTTAGTGAGAGAACTACGTGAGTTATGGCTTAAACCACGACAACCTTTAAATGAAGGGCTTGTTTTTGAGGTTTATTCCCCAAAATCTGCCCCATGGGGATGAATCAGGAAAACGTCTCTATCTATCTATCTATCTATCTATCTATCTATCTATCTATCTATCTATCTATCTATCTATCTATCTAATCTATCTATCTACCTACCTATCTACCTATCTATCTACCTATCTACCTACCTATCTATCTATCTAGATATCTAGATATCAGATATTTGCCTTATCTGTCCGTGTTGGCACTGATTACTGCATACACCCACACTGTCAGCAGCTCCAAACAAAAACATTCTTCACTATTCCAGTCCATCCTTTGTGTGTCATGCACGCCAGACTTACCCCTACAAGTCTGCATCTAAGCATGTCTTTTGTCTCTCCTAATTCTGAGCAACACTTCTGGGAAATCAGCTCTTTGATTTCAAGGTAAAACCAAAATGGTGATACTTCACCAGGGATGATTTATTTGACAACATACTTTCATCTCCATAACTAGCCCATGCAAGCCAAACTCTTTAAAAAAATACTTTGGTTATTACTATTGCACCTGAAACCTACCGCCAATTCTTGTGGGGTTTCTGCCATGGCTTTTTCTCTCTCTAAATAAGCCCGGCTCAAAACAAAACAAAAACCCATCATAGACACCCACAGAACGGTGGGGAAAAATGACTTCACTTCTGTTTTGCAGACACGCTCAACTGTGGTAGTCTCTTTAGGTTCATGAAAAAGGAAGTGAGAAAAATAATTCTGGGTAACTATAAAGGAGAACAAGCATAGATGTGTGTGTGTGTATACATATATATATATACATAAAAATATAGATATGAAGGCTGACGATAAGAGAGTTCCATCATGTAAGTTATACCTTAAACGCAAGCCAGAAGACAAATTAAGTGAATGTATGCTCTGTGTATACATAAATGTTGGTATTAGACCTCTAAAAAATAACTTCCCATTATGCACTCCTTAAGCAACTATATATTTGGTTGGCACTTGCGTGCCAGTGGAAGGACTGAAGCAGCCAATGATACGAATTGTTGCTAAACTCAATTTAAAGCAATTAGATCTTTACGCTAGCTGAAATTCTTTACTATCCATAATCACCTTTCAGCTCTAAAATCCAAGTCACCAGGATACATACATAACTTACGTTATCACACTGTAAGACTGTGGCTGTAGAAGAATATTAAGGAGGAACCCTTGCCAGAATAACACTAAATAATTTCTTTCTAGTTAAGACTAAAATTATGGCAAGGAGAAGAGTAGAGGCTTGCTAATACACTGTAATGATTGGGAGATCCACAGCAAATTGCTGAATTTTGCAACTGAGAAACACATTAAAAAAGCAAATGTAAATTATCACAAAATGCACTTTGCTCATTTATTTTGACAACTGTTGTTTAAATTATTTATGCCCTTTCATCATGTACTAGCAAATGTACTGTAGTGTGTTTTGTAAAATAGTCATCAGTGAGATTACAGTAACATAACATCTGCTATTACCCTTTGCTTGGAGGTGAGTAGAAATCAGCATTTTTGTGCCTTGCCAATGCAAAACGGGGTTTCAGAAAAGCGCTGTGTTGGTGTTTCTTGGGCTTTGGTTTTTTGTTTAAGCAATGCTGAACCTACAGCAGCTCTCAACTGTTTCAAACATCTGTATTGAAACCCAAGTGGTAGGAGCTGAGTGGTGTTACCTTGAATGGGCCACTTAACAAATTTAAAGGCTTAAAAATGTGATATTAGGATTCTCCCATGGAAATCTCCATCACTGCCCATGAACAGCATTCTGAACCTGAACTCAAAGTCAGTAAGACCTTTGCTTAAACAGGCTGATGGACATTACTGAGTACCTACTGCTTCAAATTGACACATCTTCTTTAAAGGAAGAGAAATTTTGCCTTCTCTTTGTTCCTATTTCAGGTCTATCTGGAAGAACAAAGCAGAAAGCCACACCTTCCTCTCCTGAGCTGTGGTCTGACTTTACAAACTTGGATTGCGGCTCGATATTGAGGTGAATAAGTGTAAATGAGAAAGGAGAAATGTTAAAGCAGATTTGGCTCTAGTTACTCCTGGAATCAAGTTATGTCAAGACTATGAAACACTCAGGGTGTTGGCTGGAGTTGCATCACAGTCAACCTACGCTGATGAACACCATGTACTCAGGAAACAAGGCAGTTGGGCATCCCATGAAGATTAGCGCAGCAGGCTTGCCAGTGCATGTGCTTCCATCCGTTCTATCAAGTACTGCAGCTCTGAAGAAGGAAGAAAAAAAACCCCAGAACCCAGCTCCCCACCTCCCCAGTAAAAGAGTAGCTATTGTGAAAGATGCAGGACTGACAGTCTGAATTAAGGATGTGAGGGGTTTTGCATTGGTAGCTAAGCAAGGTACCTTACAGGAGATCTTTGGAAGGAAGCTGGAGGACTTCTGGGGTCCTCTTTCCTCCATTACACACAGAAATCTGATCAGACACAGTCTGAACTTTCAAATGCATTCACCTCACCTAATTTATACCTTAGAATCATAGAATCACAGAATGGTTAGGGTTGGAATGGACCTTAAGATCACCTAGTTCCAACCCCTGCCATGGGCAGGGACATCTCCCACTAAACCATGCCACTCAAGGCTATGTCCAACATGGCCTTGACCACCACCAGGGATGGAGCATTCACAACTTCCCTGGGCAACCCATTCCAGGGCCTCACCACCCGCACAGTAAACAATTTCTTCCTCATATCCAATCTAAACTTCCCCTGTTTAAGTTTAAACCCGTTACCCCTTGTCCTCTCACCACAGTCCCTCATGAAGAGTCCCTCCCCAGCATCCCTATAGGCCCCCTTCAGATACTGGAAGGCTGCTATGAGGTCTCCATGCAGCCTTCTCTTCTCCAGGCTGAACAGCCCCAACTTTCTCATCCTATCTTCATACGAGAGGTGCTCCAGTCCCCTCATCATCCTCATGGCCCTCCTCTGCACTTGTTCCAACACTTCTATGTCCTTTTTATGTTGAGGACACCAGAACTGCACACAATACTCCAAGTGAGGTCTCATGAGAGCAGAGTAGAGGGGCAGGATCACCTCCCTCGACCTGCTGGTCACGCTCCTTTTGATGCAGCCCAGGATACGGTTGGCTTTCTGGGCTGCGAGTGCACACTGCCGGCTCATGTTCATTTTCTCATCGACCAACACCCCCAAGTCCTTCTGTGCAGGGCTGCTCTCAATCTCTTCTCTGCCCAACCTGTAGCTGTGCCTGGCATTGCTCCCACCCAGGTGTAGGGCCTTGCACTTGGCATGGTTAAACTTCCTAAGGTTGGCATCAGCCCACCTTGATTAATGATGTTTATTAATTGCTTTTAATTACATTAGATCCCTGAATTAATGATGGTGCTTCTCAATTAGAAGCGTGGTTATCCTTGGTATTCGGTGCCTCACCAGATGCTATGAATCCAGGCCCTACAGTATTACCTTCTCACTTAGACACTCATGATTGAAGGTACTGAATATCCTTTCCGCGTATTCAAGGCTGAAAAAATGGCCTTGAAAATGCTCATTGTGAAATCAAAGTTATTCTCTCCTGAACCTAATAATTAGTGAGTGAGCTTTAATATGTGTTTGGGTCTTTAAAATCCCCCAACTGCAGCCAACTGCAAGGGAGAAGCCAGCCTCTCCACAGGACAGAGGGAAATTCTGGGCTCCAGGAAAGCTTTATACTTAATTCAGGGGGTGGGTGTTTTCTTAAAGCAGAGTCATTAAAGCTGTAATCAGGGGAAGGGGGGGGAGAGGAAAAGTGGTGAAAAAGATTTACTGATAATCTCACTAGTCATGTGCATCAGCTTCCTGCCTGCTGACTCACCTTTAGCTGTTTAAACATGTTTCCTTCCATTTTTTCCTCGTTGTTTTTGGGTTTGTTTTTGTATTTCTTTTTTAAATTGTTATAAACTTGTGTCTACTTTATATGGTAAGATGCAAAGTCACACAGGCCTTCATCCTGCTCTTTTTTTCCTTCCATTTTCTTCTGCCTCCCTGGAAACTTCACCAGAGTTTCCTCTCGGATGTAGACTGTCTGTAGGGCACCCGCAGGCACATGAAGCAAGTCTGTTCCATGCACTGCAAATGTTACAGCTCATCCAGCACAATGTTTTTGTCTGGAAAAACACTTTCAGACATACAGGTTTCCAAGCAGGAGGGCTAAATTTAACAGCACGGCATCTCCACTGCCGGAGGATGGCTGCAGGAAAGCCTGCGGTATAAACCAGTCACATTTCCAGTCAAACTGAGAGCAGTGTCATGAATGTTATGCTCAGACTTAACTCACATTTCTGTGCCATTTACAGCAAAAGCCATAGTTAATCCTTCCCCTACCTCTTCCTCTGTTCTCTTCATTAGTGCAAATAAAGGCAATTCAGTGACTGCCTTTTAGAGAACTTACTCCTCTTTAGGATGGGGTGAGACAGCTGTGGATGTCTCAGTCGTCTGCTTCCCCAGATGGGACTCCTCCTGTAGGAGCAGGAGGACCTACACAAGCCTGAGTCTTCTCAAGACAGGGCTGAAGGCAGAGCTGTTACTAGTGGAAGCATTTGAACCATGCTGTTAGATTAGTCTTGGGCTGTGGACTGATGTTTTCCTCCAGATTCAGCCAGAAACTCTGATACATGAGCAGTTTTGCAGCCCTCTCAGAAATACCCACACTCTGGAGGTGTGGGTCCTGCATGATGCCTGCAAGCCTGCTGACCACAGTTGGTCTTGCCTTAGCCACCTCTCACCAGCCCCTCGCAACAACCCCTGGCTCCTGGAGGCTGCAGCCGCTTTCCAAATCCCTGCTTTAAGCAATAGATCTACCGCATTGACACTTCTGGAGCTTGTGCGTAGAGGAGGTATTGCTCTTCTAATTCCTGGCTGGATCTCTTTAAGATCAGGGTAAGATCACAGCATAGTGTCTGTAAAACAGCCCAGGAGTAAAAACAAAGATGCCGCCAACTACCATTAGCTAAACCAGGATTGCAGTGGTAGTTTTGTGCACATAACACAGCAAACTATTAAACACTTCAGCTATAAATAATAATAAACTCACAGAAGCAAATCGTCTTAATGTCTGCAAAACTCAATTTTAAATTTTAGGTGCAGTTTTCTAGTTAAATTACAAAGCACTAAACCTAAAATTAACTTGCTCTGGGCAATCTTAAAATAGTAGATTGCTGGATCTAAGCTTATGGGTGCTCTCCGTTAAATGCTTCTGAAGAAATATAAAAGTGGTTTATTACATCTATAATTACAGCAAAACTTCGCCCTGTACTTTTCTTTCCTGGCTGGAGGAGATGAGTTTGGATGTATCATGTGAAATCAAGCACTGAATACCACAAGGACAAGAATCCTGACTGTGTCTGAGCTATCAAAGCTCTTGAGATACACCTGATAGGGCCTTATGCAGGATCGTGCAGGTTTGTCTCTTATTCTGCAAGACTGCTCATAGGTGTGTACAAATACACACACATATGCATTTATATATATATGTGGTAATGTGAACACACACATTTACATATATACAGGTCATTAATCCTGAAGAAAGCATGGGGGTTGGAACTAGATGATCTTAAGATCCTTTCCAACCCTAACTATTCTATGATTCTATAAGAAAAGGAACTTCCAGGGCACATTTAAGAATAGATCCTCACACACACGATTACATTTCAAAGTATTCTCCCTTTTCCATGTTTCTACACTCATTTTAGAATCATAGAATCATAGAATAGTTAGGGTTGGAAAGGACCTCAAGATCATCGAGTTCCAACCCCCCTGCCATGGGCAGGGACACCTCCCACTAAACCATGCCATCCAAGGCTATGTCCAACCCCACCTTGAACGCTGCGAGGGATGAAGCATTCACAACTTCCCTGGGCAACTCATTCCAGGGCCTCACCACCCACACAGTAAAGAATTTCTTCCTCAGATCCAATCTAAACTTCCCCTGTTTAAGTTTGAACCCGTTACCCCTTGTCCTATCACTACAGTCCCTAAATAAGAGTCCCTCCCCAGCATCTCTATAGGCCCCCTTCAGATACTGGAAGGCTGCTATGAGGTCTCCACGCAGCCTTCTCTTCTGCAGGCTGAACAGCCCATCAATAGTTTTATTTTCATACAAAATTTGAGACCCTGATCTTGATGATAAAATCCCATCCTAGATGATACAATGCGCTGCCAGAGAGCATAGAATATTGGCAATATTGTCAGTCTGGGCAGAAGACAAGAGTCAGATTCCCCTCCAGGAAGCCATGAGGCTGGGTGAAAAATCAATAGGAGGGATTGATCTGCTTTCTGATTTTTCAGTTGTTAAGAGTCACATTTCCAAGCTGTTCTCTCTGGACCATGAAGCGGCAGAAACTTCTTTCTCACTGCTTAATGAAAGCTGAAAACTCATAATTTCACATGCCTTAAGAAGCAGTAGCTCGTAAAGAAACACCAACTATCGTCACAGCCATGATAAACCATATGATTGGCCTCAGTTTTAAGATTTTGAGGGCTGAAATGCTACCTCTGGCAGCAAGTCATGCAGACAGACTTTTAAGCAGGGCATGAGCTGTAGAAAAGTCTGGAAAATCATTTTTTCATAAGAGAAAAAACAGACTGTGGCTATTCTGTAAGGAACCCAAATGCAGTGTGGATATTCTGTACACTTCTGCAGTGATTGCAGCAATCACAGTTTATTTTTAAATTCACCTGCTGTAACCCAGTGTAAGTAGAAATATTTTCAGTTCAAAGATTCCTCCTGGAGGAAGTAATGCAGTTGATATCCTGTGCTCTTCCATGGAATCAGATGTAGTTCCTTGTTCTTGATTGCATTTGCTTCTGTATTGCAACATTTTATGATTAAGTCAGTAAACTTAACAATATTTAAACTGCTGTTCTGATTAGAGCTTAAAATATGTGGAGAGTGGTGGGGTTACTTTCAAAAGCTCTTGGCTTAATTTTTCTTCCAGTGTATTAAATGAAAACAACTGATTCAGAGAAGCAGCACAGCAATTCTGGGTATTGAGATCTACAACAATTCAAAGCCTCCTACAATGCTATTTGTCCTCTAGTGCTTTTTCTATTGCTTTTCTTGAACTTTTTCAAATTTCCTCTCAGGAATGGTCAATTTGTACTAAAGATATGCAATATGGGAATAGAAAAAGCCATTCCCACAATTATGCAACGCAAAATTTACTGAAAATGTCAATACATTTCAAAGATCAGCAGACATTTCTGCCAACAGAAGTGACTTTTGCGGTCAACACCGATGAGTGGCCAGCTCTGGAGAAGTACTTTGTTTCTATTTCAGAGTATTTTAATATAGAAATCAAACCCTGAAATATTAAAAAGGAAGTAAAACAATAAGAAGCAACACATGTAAAGACTTCCTCTTCAAATTGCCACCTAGAGAATGAGTCATATGTTCATTTACAGCTAAGCCTGGATTAAATTGCTAGCAGTGAATCTGAAAGCAGAAAAATAAAACAGAACTACCGTTCAAAGATAAATTTCCCATCCCAGAGAACAACCAAAAGGGTTTCACTATATATATCCTAGTTCTGGTGAGCAAACTGAATTAAGGAGACGATGTAATTTTAGAAAACATGAAAAACCTGATTATTAAAAACTCTTTGCTTAGACCCGGTTTATGATGATGCAAAGGCTCTCAGTTCTCTGCAATGCATCAGCAGCTTTTCATTATTGTACATGCAAAAAAAATGCATTCAATCACTTGTTCTACAAACTGCCATTTCGAGGAAGGTAAAAGACCAAAAACCATTCAATACAGAAGTTCAGACTCATGCAGTTCTCCATAGCCTGTGCCAGGGATGGCCAAATAAGTTCCAGCAATGTCTGAATCATTTTGATTCCAACCCAAGATAAATCTAAATTAGCCCCTGCTTTGCAGCAAGCGGAAATGAAGTTAAAATGCATGCTAAAACCCCCTACATTTTTAAAACTTAAAGAAAACATAAAGCTGCTCTTGCCTAGGGATTGTATAACTGTATAATTCAATCGAAAACTTGTGGGATAAGAAAAGCCTGATCTAAAGACGAGGTTGCGTCTTTGCATAAGAATATATATATATTTTCCATTTCCTCATTATCCTTTAACAAAATGACACTGGGCAGCATTTTACAGGCACTGTAGGTGAGATCACAACCCATTTGCTAAACCCACTTGCACAAATTGCTCCCAGGGTTTCTTGTTTTCATCAGATGGTGCTAGGGTGGGATCGGCGGTGAGCACCAAACCTGCCTATTTCTGCGCTGATTGCCTCTGAAAGATGTGCTGACAGCAACCTGTGAAGAGCAGAGCTGTGAAGCTGTGCCTCCTGTGCGTGAACTTGGGTTTCTCACAGTGTCAGTCAACAGCCTGAGAAAGATAGCCATCCCCGTATGCTCCCTGTCTCCTTCCCCAAGCCCCTTCCGAACAGTTGAAAACAAGTCCCAACTCCAGGCAGCATTTTTTGGAATATACATTATCATGCCAAGAAATCTGGATTCTTTGGGCTTAGTGTTACACTTCTAAACAACACACAGAAACACTGGTCCTAGGACAGTCAATGGCACATGTGTTTTTATATTTACAGTGGTGTTGATGTGTAAAGAGTTATCATGGATTTTGTTTAAAGGAGACCTAACAGGAAACACAACTGGCTTGTCAACACTGCAATGGACGTGTAATTCTGGGGGTTTGTAAACATAAGGTGACATAAGAAAGAAATATGATTTTAACTGAAATTACTTGGGACAGGCAGAAGTAAACACTGATGCATCGTGTTCCTCCACCATCCTTGGCTAACTTTGAACTAAGGAGAAGGCATACTGGGACTGAATGATTCCAAGCCATTTCGTCATGAGAGCTTCCTTAAGTTACAGGCATTCCTTCCGTACACTTTCAGATGACAAACTACTGAGTGCAGTTGCAGTCTGCAGAAGGGACCTCTCTTAGCCCCGTGTTTAACAAACACCCTGCCAAGCAGTTTTCTTGGAGAGCAGATATTCTCAGGGAAAAAAAAATTTAGTCCTACATCAATATTTAAATCTTCAATAGCATACAGTGTCAATGTATCCTAATAGGTTTAACAACTATGATCTTAAATCTTGAGCAGATGCTTATCCATAACCCTTTTGACTCCTTTTCTCATTTTTGTTAAGGTTTCTCCTCTACATCGCAATTCCATTTGTCTGTCTTCAAACTTCAGTTAAGCTGAAAATACACAAAGTAAAACTTGCCCGCACTTGCTCGATACTATTTCGCAGCTAAGGCTAAGAACAATGAGAGGTCTTTCATTGTATGTACACCACCTTCGCTTGGACTGAACATGTCAGACTGCCTTTGAGCACTGGCTGTGAATGCCAGGAAAGCTGGATCATTGAGATTGCAGTTTTTGGAAAAGCTGCATTACATTTGGGCTTATCTGGATATGAATGTGTATCTTTGAGGGGTTCTTTAAGCTTCTGGACAGAAAAAGCTTGCGGAAAAAGGACACAAAACTTAGGTACCCAAACACATTTTATTTGTATGTAGAAATGACCCAACATGAACAAGGATGGATCACTCACACATTCCACCTCCTGAAATGGCACCCACATATTTCCAGCACTTCCAGGCTTGAGCTTCTTAATCATAAACTCACATCTCATTGTGGGAGCCAAACATTAGCAGTTCAGCAAACTAGCTCCTGGTCTGCCAGTCTAAAGAACAAGGTTTAACCACACCACGGGAAATAAGTGGATCCTTTAATTTTACTTAACATTCAATGTGCTTTGCCCACTTCTCCTTCGAAAACAAACCCGAGCTCCAGTGAGTCTCACAAGCTGTTTTTTCGATGTCATTGTTCTCATGAACTACAGAAGAGGGAAGTACAAACTCCTGCCTCTGGGCAGGAATAACCCGAGGCACCAATACAGGCCTTGGCCAAACATCTGCAAAGCAGCTTCCCAGAAAAGGCCTTGGGGTCCTGGTGGACACCCCGCTGAAGAAGAGCCAGCAATGTGCCCTTGCAGCAGTGTAGGCCAGCAGCCTCCTGGGCTGCATTAGGCAGCGCACTGCCAGCAGGTCAAGGGAGGGGACCCTCCTCTCTGCTCAACACCAGTGAGACACATCAGGGGTGCAGCATCCACTGCCTGGCCCCCTAGACCAAAGAGAGATGGGTTTACTGCAGAGAGCTCAGAAAAGGGCCAAGAGGATTATTAAGGGGCTGGAGCTTCTGTCATATGAGGAGAGGCTGAGAGCTGGAGTTGTTCAGCTCTGGAGAAGAGAAGGCTGAGAAGGATCTTGTGATAGCAGAAGTAGAGAAGATGGAGCTATGCTCCATTACACAGTGCTCTGTGACAGGTCAGAAGGCAGTGGGCATGAATTTGACATACAGGAATTCCATTTAAACATAAGAAGAGACTTTTGACTGTGATGGTGGTCAAACACTGGAACGGGTTGCCTGAAGTGGCTATGGAGCCAGTAGTATGCTTGGAGATATTCAAGCCTGACTGGGCATGGCCATGAGCACCCTGCACTAGAGGACCTTGCTTTGAGCAGGGAGCTTGGACTAGTCAGTCTTCAAGAGGTCTCTTCCCACCTCAGCTATTTTCTTCTGTGATTGCTTCTTCCAGCAATGGCAATTTATTTAGGATTTGTAGCTGTACTTGACTTGAAAGCATTGAACTTGCTAAATAAAACAGTGTAAAACTTCAGGAATAGAGCAGAAATGAATTTAATGCTAACTCAACTCATAATGTACCATATTGTGTGCTTACACGTGGACAGTCTCCTCAAATCCTTATTCTTTACCTATCACCCTTCAACGTCATCACTTAGGGTGTGCAGGCATCCAGTTCAGCATCTTGCCCCCAATCATTTGGAAGTGCTTAGCAGTTTCCTCTGAAAAACTTCAGAAACAGAAGTTAGGGATCGTGTGAGACCCATAGGAGGCTTAGGATGAGATCTGATGGTCTGAGAGAAAAGATGGCCAAGAGTCAGCATGTGAACAGTGACCAAAGCTACAGCCTAGCCCCAGCCCCTGCAAAAGCTATGCTTACAGATTTGTCTTAGCCATTATCGCATGGGGATACTACCAAATATTACAATTAAATGTTTTGTTTTTCATGCATGTGTGTAGCTCCTCACTCTTCAGCAGCATTATTCCTGTGTGCTCCAGGACCACCAAGTTTTGAAGCAGCCTGCAATTGTGAAAATCAATGAAACCCCACCTTCACCAGTGCATTTAAACATCTTCTCAGCTACAGCAAAACCCTGCTTTGGCTTAAATTCTGAGTGAACGTGCAATAAATGAATTATATTTTTTAGCCCTGCCCTATTAATATTCAGGGAAAAGCATTTTTCATCTAGAAATGTTTTTTCTAATTCACTCAGTTTAATCAGCGAGCATGCCATTTTGTATTTTTAATGTACGCTCTCAAAAATTCAGGTCTTTATAACAGCACTGAGAGCAATCTTATAATTAAGGGGACCCCAAACTTAACCCGTGTTTTGAAATTTGCCTCTATGTGAAATCATACTTCAACAGCAAATGGATGAAATTCCTGCTGATTTCAGTCCTCAGCTATCAGCTGAAAACCTAACTTTACAAAAGCAACCTTAGCCCTAATATTTGTGGTTAAAAGAAAAACTTGTACTCTACAAGTTAATGAATGTGGCTGAACAGCTGCTACAGCCACTGCTGGAGGAAAAGCGGCAATTTATTAAAGAGTAAAGTGATAATTATCCAGCATCCTGATTCATTTTAAGATATGGCATCTTCAAGCAACAGAACACACATACTCCCTTTAATTGATAACTGAAAACATTTCCTTGGGCTAGCTAACTATCTAGTTGACTGAATTTTCATTAAAGAAAAAAAAGTGATCTGATTCCCTCAGGGAGAATGTTCTTCAATTATAAACACCCGTGTTTCATTTTATACTCTCCTCTCATACCTTCTTGAGAAGCCCACATTAAGCGATGAATCTCTTTGGAAGCAGACAGTATTTGCTATCATTCATGCTTTTTCCAGATCAGGAATAAGTAAGAAGGCATTCCTCACATCTAGGCTGTGTATTTATTATGTTGTGTATTTCCAGCAAAAAACTACCTCAATGATTTTCCTCCATAAGTGGTATCAGCCACATTTCATACTCCTCCACAGTGAACACAGTTGTTCTTCACCTTCTGAAAAGCTGGTAAAGGGAAAGCTCTCAGGAGATGATCTCCTGTTATGCTACTGGCATGAGCAAGAGAAATCTGGGCCAAGAAGAGAGGATTTATGGCAAATTAGGGTCATTGTTCTTGTTCTGGCCTCATTCCTCAGGACTCCTTCCAGGGTGTAGACGGAATGTAGCAAAAGCAGCGTAACTAATCTGAATGATCTCTCCCAGCCTCATTTTACTTGCATGTGCTGCTCTGTCACACCCTTCCACTGCTGCACCAGTTCTTAAAGTCCTGTTCAGCTGCGTAGCAATCTCAGTGACAGTATTTGGTCTCAGCTGTATCAATGCAGATCTACAGATTTGCATCTAGATTACAAGATCCTGCCGATCTATTAATCCATATGCTGTCGACACTTGGAAATTCATGCTCCAATCTCTGACCACATCACACATTATCTGCCTGCCACCTGCTCCTCTTCCACTCCTGCTGCCCAGTGATTCCCTGCTGCACTCAAAATGGTGCTGCGGGAGCCACCATCTTCATATGCTTCTGACAGCTCCACCTCATACCCTGGGCATCTTATCCCACCTCTGACTTTCTCATGTGGAGATACCCCTCTGACCTGTGAAATTTGCCTAGAAAAGATCTTTCAACTTAGATATTCTCCCTTTTTCCTGGCTTCTTCGTTCCTCAGCAGGAGGCTCATGGACTGAACGGAGGGAGCTACAATTACCCAACTTCACGTCTTTTTTTAGCATTAGTCATAGCACCTATTGATCTTTACTATTCGACGAAGGCAGGGCAGACAGTAATTGCAGTTACACTGCCTGTTGCTTCTGAGTAGGTCCCTGCATGTAGCAACTCCACACCCAGGGCATGGAGTTCCCCAGTCCTCATTCACCTGATTCTTTGTGCCTGTAGCTAACCTACTGAAGAAGGGAAAGTACAGCTGACTGGTATGCGGCACTTGGGCACTGTGGGGGAACTGCAAGTAGAAGAGAGACACAATATATACCAGCTCAGAAGAAGGATAAGAAATGGGAAGGTGAAGAAAGTAAAGCAGTAAGAAAATCTATCATTGTCTTATATGAAAAATTTTGTGCTGACTTTTTCTATAAAACTTTAGACAATGGACTTCTGGAGCAAAGCCAGGCATTAAAGTCATAATACCATCTGTGTTGATGTATGCCTGAGGTGAGCTCTTATCACCATGCCTCAATTTATAATATAGTGTAATAACGTGCTATAAAATGCACCTGACCCACAATTACCCTGTGTTTGTTTCTGGGCCCCTCATTACAAGACTACCTTGAGGTGCTGGAGCAGGTCCAGAGAAGGGCAATGGAGCTGGTGAAAGGTCTGGAGCACAAGTGTGATGGGAACGGCCGAGGGACCTGGGGGGGGGGTTAGTCTGGAGAAGAGAAGGCTCAGGGGGACCTTATCGCTCTTTACAACTGCCTGAAAGGAGGATGTAGTGAGGTGGGGGTCAGTCTCTTCTCCCAAGTAGCAAGTGATAGGACAAGAGGAAATGGCCACAAGCTGCACCAGGGGAGGTTTAGATTGAGTATGATGAAAAATTTCTTCCTGGAAAGGGTTGCCAAGCATTGGAACAGGTTGCCCCGGACAGTGATGGAGTCACCATCCCTGGAGGTATTTGAAGAACGCAGGGTTCAGGTGTGGACTCAGCAGTGCTGGGGTAATGGTTGGACTTGATGATCTTAAGAGTCTTTTCTGACCTAAATGGTTCCATGATACTATGATTATTCCCCTCTGATGGCCAACTGGAGGACCCTGTAATTCATAGCTTTCTCTGTACGTAAAGCGAGGTGTTACAGTTTACTGAGAGAAGGAAACGTGTGTGGGTTCCACCAAAGCGGAGCTGAGAAGTAGCCATACCTAGGTGCTAGAAAGCACTACTGGATCCTGTAGTAGGGACACAACCAACATTATTAGTGAGCTGAGAGGTTCTATCAATGGTTCACATAGCAGTAAAGTAAGCAAAATGGTAATTAACATAAAACCCTCTGTATTCAAAGCTGCTTGTGGAATTTTTAGATGAGCTTTTTGGGATGGACTTGATTAAAAAACATCAACCATAATAAACCTACTAATATTTGCAAATAGTATATTAAAACCATAAGCCATTTAAAATCTAACAGTAGCCTTTGTTCTTCCCATACACTTTGATATTCAGATGCTTTAATCTCTGTTATGAAGCTTCCTAGGACATCCCCTTACTGATATAATTTCAATACCAGGAGAAGAGCTATTTACTACATGTTTTCAGTCCATCATTCAATCCCCTCAGGATAGGTTTCATCTAGCCAACAGCAGATGTCTACAGAGCAGAACAGCCAAGTGGTTGATGGCTATCCTCCTTTCTTCCACAATGGAGAGTAACAGCTCATCTCATTTGGAGGTAGACATTTAAATTAGGCAAGATGGAGATCACATCATTAGGAGAAAAGAGCCCAAACTTACTCTTCATCAGATCCAAACTCAAACATCCTTGCTGTCCCTTGGCCAAATATTCATATTGCGTAGGAGTCTCAGATACTATCTACTAGAAAATACAGTGCATGCAGAAAGAATTTAGTGTGTCTCAGTCTGGGCTTTTTAATTGTAACACATCACTAACCATGGAACACAAAAACTATAATAAACCACCGTATCTCCAGCAAGCTTTTGTCAGAAACATAGTGGCATTGTTGCAAACATTACAGCCATTGATGCTTGTAATAGAAACAGTTATTTTTAACAAGATCCTGGAACTACCAAACACCCTCCTGTCATCCATTCTGCATCAACCAGCTGCAGAGATGTGATTGACGAAGAAAGTGACAAACTTATGTCCCTGGAACGCTTGAGCTGATCCTTTAGGACACTTGCAATGTCCTTCATTCAACAGAGGTATCGCTGCCGCTCAGACCGGAGCCCCACAGCAGCTCCTGCTCACTGCTGCAGCAGGGGAGCATGGTGCTGCCCTGTTCCCAACCCTCCCTGCTCTAACCATGCTCAGTTCATGCTGTGTATCCCTTCTCCAAAGGTTTTCTTGAGCCGAGGGAAGGAAGCTCTTTGTTCTGGACATTGCCATTAATTGATATGCTGTAGGTGACTATTTTTATTATTAATCTTCTGCACCTATGCCCAGCATGTGAGATGGGTGAATTTTAAACAAATTAATTTTGCAAACTCACTCCCCTTGTGATTTTATTATGCAAATAATGCTCATCCTTTCACCCACCACAAGCTCAAAGTCAGACTCATTTATGAAAATGCTGAGAAAGTCAAATCTTTTTTAAGGACTTAATACAATAGCAACTGCTTTCTGTTCCTTTGCAATCTGGAGGGTACATGGGAGAGCCCATTGTCTTCACGTGGTCTTTCTTTTACGGAAAACAGAAGTTTAATTGTAATTTTTATCTATGGCTACACTCTGTTGTCTCCAGATTTCTGCAGGTCACCCCAAATCCCGCCTGTTCAACCGCCTGTGACCCAGCCTGCTACGCTGAAAACAAAAATCACAGTCACTTCTTGAGGTGGCCGGGGATGGGTGAATACCCGAGGTAAGGGAGGGGCAGCAGGAGAGGCAGCACAACATGGAGGACAGCAAGAGGAAGAGCTGGCAGGTTCTGGAGCAGTCAGATTTGCAGAGGCTTCCCTGGAAATCCAGGGAGTTCACAGCAGGATGCATTGAAAAGATACTGAGCACATAATCCTCAGCTCCTTCATAAATGCTGATCCACAGCTGGGTCACATCAGCTGCTACAGAGCAGGAGCAGTAACAGCAGATGCTACCAATACAGAAATATGTTGGCTTGTTAAGCTTTGGGTTTTGCAGAGGCAGACACAGGCTGGTCCAACACATCACATCCATTTTGGACTCTCTGAGGGTTGGGTGCAGAGGGATTCTACCAGTTCAAACAGCAGAACCACTTCTCTCAACATCTGGGGCCATATCGCCTAACTGTGAGCATTTATTAAAGGCTCTCATTGTATGTGCACTGATTGTTTATCTCAGTTTCGCTCAGAGCAAGGGTCAGTCATTCTTGGCTAGAAAACAGTGAATACTGCTCAGTGCTTTCTTGACCTTAGTCTCAAAGATGAAGTTGGTCAGCTTTCTTGGTGGACTGGAGGCAGTCTTGCTCTACCGGAGCTGGTCCAGTTCCAGTTCTAGAAACTCCAATTCTAGAAATGGAGGACATTTTTCTATCATATTGGTTCCATGTACTTTTCCCTTTGAATCTCTCTTTCCAGACTAAGTAGGAAAGCCAGTAGTCAACATTTCTGGTTACGAATCGTTTCTTCATTATTGTCTTCAGTTAATTCTTCATCTTATTTTCTTTAATGAATGCCCTGTTACCTCTGTATTATGCAAGACTTCTTTAGTACATCCAAAGCAACCAGTAACTACGCACCCCAAAGACACCCGCTCTAATGGTGAATCCATAGATCAGATAGAGAAATAATTCAAAGGAATCATTAGCAAACTTAGCTTTCACAAGGAAAAAAAAATAAAGAAACACAATAAAAAGTGTACTTATTTGATCTGTTCACATTTAGCAGCAATTACAGAGATAGTGTAAAGTCGTCAGATCTCAAATTTTAATTGCACTGAAATTTGCATAGTGGTTTACTAAATGCCTTTTTGTTCAAGTCTTTAGCACAGTACTTAATTAAACCTCATTCTAGGTCAAAGTGATTTAATTTTAAAAACTTATTGCCTGCAGGTCCTACATAAACAGTGCTGAGCATACCTTGTGCTTGGAGAGCATACGATCTTTCAGTACTTGTACCTGGCCTGATGCTTGTCAAATTTGATGCACAACAATCCAGCCATGAGTTTAAAATGTGACAGTACAAACAGTGCTCCACCAAGGACCTGGGCAATCTTGTACGGATTAAAACCATATTGGAGTCCTGGCAGCATTTCCCTCTTTCCCTTGTAAGATTTCTCCATTCAAATGAAAATCTGTCCAAGCTTGTGACTATCTTGAGAGCCAGAGTCCATCAGCTGTGGGTTGTTAACACTTCACAGACCCTCCTGGCCCTGCTTCCCTTCCAGTCAAAGTGCTGCCATGAAGACTAGTTTCTGTTTCCTTGCTTTGATGATAATGGATTCATATTTGTAACAGCAGACTCAGAAATGCCTGAAGACTTTCAAGGTCGCTCTGAGCAGAGCTTATCTTTACTCATTATTTCTTATTTGCTACTGAGCTACTGATCCTACCTCTGCCAGGGACACCAGCTTCTGCCACCCAGCCACAACAATCTCTGAACACAATTAGACGGTCTCTCAAGAGGGCCCCATTTCTGGGCAGAATTTGTTTGAAACACCTTAGTGCCTTCTTCTTGGAAGAAATCTGGAAACATTTTCCTTTAGCATGATGTCTACAAAAATTTGACAGATTTGTTGGGATTGTGGCTTATTTTAATAGCACTACTGTCTTATTTTTCTCCTGTACTTATTTATTGCATTTACCTGCTGCTTTCTGATATATTTAGCATGTAATCTTTTGCAGTCTTTGCAGTCCACGTTCATAAAACACAGAGAGAAGCGAGGTGTTGGCCCTCAAGGAGGGCTTCTGAAATGCTGTCATAATACAAATAAGCACAAAGAAATAACAACAGCATGTGGAAGGGATTAATTTTACCCTCTGCTTTTCATCAGTAAGGAAAAAAAAGGACTCTAATATCCAGACAGAAAATAACTAGTACATATTGCAGGCAGACTGCACATGCCAGTTAATGTGCAAAGAAAAGATTTCACAGTATGGCTCGTGATTACCCTCACAGGGAATCAATCTGCCTATTTGCACATGAGTTTCATCCTTCATGATGACACTGTAAAATAGAGTTCAGTCTGAAGCACACTTAGGTACCTTCACATCTTGCCTTGTTCTTGGCTTCTTCACCACTATTGCCTCTACTGGGTGTAGGCACACAGGTCTCCCAAAAGGCCACTCAGCTCCACATCTGGATTCATGCTCTTTAGTTCAAGATTGTTTAGCAGCATATCTTAAGGATACTCTCACAAGGTAGCATGCACTATCACACGAATTGTCTCTCTTCCCTATTTATCCAATTCTAAAACAAATTAAAAGCATTAAAGACAGGAAAATACACACTCGATAAGGCAGAATAGGAAGTTTTTAAGAAGCACGATTGCGGCTTGATTTTCAGAGGTGTGAAGCCCTCAGAAGCTCTATGCAGGCCTTGGCTCTCTTGAAATAAACTTTGAAGTATTTAAAACAGATCTTTTGACACCTGTGGGTACCTTGTGAAAATGAGGCTATCCCAGGGAACACGTGTACAAAAAGCAGTCACTATCTTTTGTAGGCCATGCGGCCATGTGCAGCAGCTTATTTTAGGCAAGCTTCGAACTCTGAATGAGATGCACAGCTAGAAAATGTTTCTATGCTGTGGCAAATTATGTAAATATCACACACAAGGAAGTACCCTTAAACAGCAATCTTGTTTGTCTTCTCCTTTAATTTCCATCAGCGTGGATTTTAACTAAACAAACGCGGTTCTTATGTTGTTATTTGGAGAGAGAACCCAGGGGGAACTCTACTTCTTCTCTGAACTGTGTCCTAGATCTTTCTGGCTTAAAATCTCCACCATCCACATCCCTGGACATTTCTGAGTTCACCTGCAAAAATTAACCCTTAAATCTGCTGTATCTTTCCAGATCTCAAGGCAATTGGTTACCAGGCAACCACCCCCTAATTTCCCCAGCTTGCTTGTTTAATTGAAGCCTGTGCTAAATAACACTACCAAAGAGGAAAGGCACTCTTTAACAGTGATTAGTTGTCACAAAAGTCACGAGTAAAGCTTTGGTACAAGGAGGATGGGTATGAGAAAGCAGTCTCCTCCCTAAAATGTCCTCTTATCACCAGGAAACAATTGCTGAATATACAAGGAAAGAGCTGGCCTGCCTGGGGCTCACTCCTTCATCTGCTCATCTCTTACCCACACCACTGGACAGAGCCCGCCATGGATGGACAGAACCCCTGAACTGCCCGGCCTTCCTCTAGGAAGAGGCCTAGACCTGTTTCTCCATGGCTGATCTACCCTGTCTGCCTCAGGAACAACTGAGGATACAGAGCACCCTCGGGGAGCAAGCCCAATTGACAGCACTCCCCTTCTATATGGGTAAGCAACAGCACCACTGGTGTTTGGGTCCACCAGATTCAAACTGAGGTCAGTCCCACATCAAATATTTTGGTGCAGATTTTTAAGGAGGCCAATGCAGCACACACCATTCCCGCACTGGTACCCTGCATGTGCAGTAGGTAGGTCTGGAAACAGCTGCAATTTTTGCACCAATTCTTGAAAGCTCAAATACAAACCCTGCAAAGAGTGCAGGCCCTTCTGCTTTCTGCAGTACTGGTGCTTGAAAGAAGATGGAAACACGGACCAGAAAGCCTGATCTTAGTAACACATTACAGTTCAATATTCCAAATGGAACATAAACTAGCATCTGTATTTCTGTGCATACAATCATAGAATCATAGAATAATTAGGGTTGGAAAGGACCTTAAGATCATACAGTTCCAACCCCCCTGCCATGGGCAGGGACACCTCCCACTAAACCATGCCACTCAAGGCTATGTCCAACCTGGCCTTGAACACCACCAGGGATGGAGCATTCACAACTTCCCTGGGCAACCCATTCCAGTGCCTCACCACCCTCACAGTAAACAATTTCTTCCTCATATCCAATCTAAACCTCCCCTGTTTAAGTTTAAACCCATTCCCCCCCCTTGTCCTCTCACTACAGTCCCTAATGAAGAGTCCCTCCCCAGCATCCCTATAGGCCCCCTTCAGGTATTGGAAGGCTGCTATGAGATCTCCATGCAGCCTTCTCTTCTCCAGGTTGAACAGCCCCAGGTTTCTCAGCCTATCTTCATACGGGAGGTGCTCCAGTCCCCTGATCATTCTCGTGGCCCTCCTCTGCACTTGTTCCAACAGTTCCATGTCCTTTTTATGTTGAGGACACCAGAACTGCACACAATACTCCAAGTGAGGTCTCACGAGAGCAGAGCAGAGGGGCAGGATCACCTCCCTCAACCTGCTGGTCACGCTCCTTTTGATGCAGCCCAGGATACGGTTGGCTTTCTGGGCTGCAAGCACACACTGAAGCCAGCTCATGTTCATTTTCTCATTGACCAACACCCCCAAGTCCTTCTGTGCAGGGCTGCTCTGAATCTCTTCTCTGCCCAACCTGGAGCTGTGCCTGGGATTGCTCTGACCCAAGTGTAGGACCTTGCACTTGGCATGGTTAAACTTCATCAGGTTGGCATCAGCCCACATCACAAGCGTGTCAAGGTCCCTCTGGATGGCATTCCTTCCCTCCAATGTATCAACCGAACCACACAGCTTGGTGTCATCGGCAAACTTGCTGAGGGCGCACTCAATCCCACTGTCCATGTCACCCACAAAGATGTTGAACAAGTCTGGTCCCAACACCGATCCCTGAGGGACACCACTCGTTACTGGTCTCCAGCTGGACATTGAGCCATTGAGCACAACTTCTTGTGTGCGGCCATCCAGCCAGTTCTTTATCCACCAAGTGATTCACCTATCAAATTGATGTCTCTCCAACTTAGAGACAAGGAGAGTTGAGAACATAGCTGCATGATGCAGAGAATACTAAGGTGAATGACAAATGTCTCTATGCACAAAGCTTCTACTGCTTTGGTAGTCATGAGTCAGTAAGTGACCAGTTTCTGGCTAGACCAACTCGGTAAATCAGTTCACCACACTGCTGTATGAGTCACAGAATCACAGAATTGTTAGAGTAAGGGACCTTTGTAAATCATCTGTCCAAGCCCTGTGCCAAGGAGTCCCAGGAGAGGAGTTAGGAATTTGGAAGAAGTCGGGGAGGAGAGGCTGCAACAGCCTCCACCCAGACAACCTTAAATAGCTACAGAAACATCTCAAAATGATCTACTGAATATTCCCATTGCTGTGTTAGGTGGCAAGCTGCGATGAAGGTCTCACTGCCATCACAGACACATCTATGGCGCTAGGTGCAGCACACTTGAAAGAAGCTGCTGACTACACCCGCTCCAAGCCTGGCCTCGCAGATGAATTTATGTAACATAAATTCATGGGAATGAAAAATCTATGGGATTCCTTGTTTAATAGATGGAGAATGAATGATGTTAATTGATTTTTAGGGAGAGTGTTCAACCACAGAAACGACTGACCCAAGTCTAGGGTACAGGAGCAGCAGTATCAAGCATTTTCATAAAGTGACAGCTGTGGAGCAAGGACTTCTAAAGGACGCTCTGTCTGGCTTCTCCTCAGAAGTCTTCAGTCCCTGGTAGCCAAATTCCTGTCCAAGCAAATTCTGCCAGGCTGCAGAGACAGGCCTTATAGGCTGCCTCCATCCCACCAAATTGGAAGCATTTAAATAAATGCCCTCATAAGCTCAGAACCTGACTATATTCAGAGAAGGAAGAATATGGACTCAAATCGGAACTGCCCTCCAGCAGCGTATCTGAATTGGTGGCTTGAAAGGGGTTTCTCGTCACCCAACTCCAGGTGTGTAAAGCACATTCGGTGGGAAAAACCCAGGCTGTACTATGTCAGGGCTGCACACTTCCAGCACTGAGGAAACACTTCTCCATCGAGCCTTATTTTCTCCTCTGTGGCAAGAGGAATTTTCCTAAGAGATCAGAATGAAACATTTTACTTCAAGATTTTCTTTCACTTCTGAGATCTTCAAGAACTCAGAATCACATTGTGATACCTGAAATAGCACTACTGATACACTTGCTTTACATCTCATCCGGACTCGTGACACATATCTTCAAGATATCCCCTGCCAGCCAGCTGATAAGACTTGGCCTAGGAGCTCCAAGTGACTAATTGGTAAGAATATATCTAAAAGAGGATGCTTTTAATTATGTTTTTGACATCTTTATATACATTTTGTGAGATGAGAAATACATTTTCACCAAGTTTCTATTTGTGCCATATGGCAGCTCACAAAAAGCTGAGCAAATTAGTTGTAATGAGGCTCATTCAAAATAAAAGGAAAATCTGCTATTAAAAGGACTTTAAAAACTTGCAAGATGACTTTGAGGTAGAGCAGATACCCTGTACCTCTCCTCTCTGGTACTTCTGGTAGATGGCCAGAAATGCCTCTACCCCTATCAAAGGTACCAGTGGTTGCCCACTGTTCCAAAATAGTCTATCACATTGAACCTAACCCTACACTCATCAGTATGACAGCAAAATCTGATACCAGCATGGCACTTAGACTTTCTTTATGCCTTTACATTTCCACTTCCAGTTTCAGGAGATTTGTCAGTAACAACTATAGCATCACTAACCACTGGCCATTTCCTAAAGCTTAGTGCCTCCATCTAAACCCATCACACTGCAAGGGCCCTCTGTAGGATCCCTGCTTTAGACATTAATGTCTAAAATAATGTCTTCAATAGAAGCAGCAGATGCACAAGGCAGAAATAAAGACATATAGAGCAGGAAAGAGGGAGGACAGCACTGATTAAGTTTTGCTGCGTTACAGCTTGTTCCTCCAGAAAGGCTTGCCATCAGCTGTTCCCTAGCACTGTGCATGTGTCTCTGCTGGCTGGAAAGCACTGCACTGCGTGTCAGATGCAGCACAATTTCTCTCGGCTATTGCTCACTAATTGCAGAACCACTTCAGGGTCATTCACCTCTCTGCTCAACAGGATGCTGCATTTTACCTCTATAAAAAATCCTTCCTGGAGCACATTACACAGAAGACGCCACCATGAGAGTCACAATGTACTAATTAAGCTACATCAGCTGTGTGTTTTCTCCCATCCATGTAAGAGAGTGTGCACTTCTTTAAAACCTCTAAGGAGACAGACCAAAATGATATCTAACCAGAGGGGGGGAAAAAAAGGCCCCACTTCTTCTGGCCATACATCCTTTAGAAGATCCTTTCAAAAGGAAAGCGCCGTTAGGCTGGGAAATGGAAATAAAGCACATTGGCTCCATCTGGTCATAAATACGCAGGTAAGAAGGAAAAAAAGTAGAAAAAATTATCAAAATATGGAAAAAAGAGGCAATTTTTGTCCTTATTTATACCCTGTTCAAATATCCATAGGGAACCTGTTAGCTCTTCCTAAAAATTCCTCCAGCAGGGGAGATGTTTGTAAGATTTCACTGCCTCAATTGTATTTACCCGACTTTATGTTACCACAAAGAGGACTTAGAGCTGATAAAATATACTTCCAAAGAGCACATTAGTCTCCTTTTGGAATGATGAGTTTCCATTAAGACTGACAGGTATTTTCCATATTTCCCATGGGAGACTATCCCCAGACTCCTCTAAAAGGTTTTCAAACCCCACTGCTGCTGCCATTCACAAGGCAAAAGCAAAACACCCTGCTCCTGCTGTCTGATTCCAAGTGCTCTTCAAAAACAAATGACAAATTCGCCAACAAATTGCTACTGAACGCAATTTGCCTGCCCTCCTTGATTTTGCTTATAAGGACAAGTGTTTTGTTCACATTACTCTTCCTGCCAAAAGTGTATTATCAGAAGCAAAAGGGGGAAATTACTTTGTGGGACCTTTAATTAAAAGAGGGTCGCATTTCATTGCCTTTTTTTCTCTGTGATAGACATTGCTATCCCTCCCCTCTCCTTTCTCCATCTCCCAAAAACCAATCTGGAACAAGTTAGCATGATGGTCTTTTACCAAATCTACATCATCACTGAAATTTGCTCCTTTTATACACCGGCAGAATGCAGCCCTGCATAATGCCATAAATAAGTGGTTTATTCACTGTGGGCCTACCTGGCACTGGCCATCACACTGCTTTTTCTAGCACTGTGCAATAATTACAGATTACAATTTTCTCACTAGTGTGTTTATGTAGCATTAAGAAATAATTGCAAGGAGCACAGTATCACAGCCTGGATTTTTTCATTATTATTTTCTTGTCCCATTAATTGCATCGAAATTGTAATTTTTACATGTTCTTGACAGTAAAAATTAATGAAGAGCATCCTTTTCTATATTGTTCACTTTTCTCTGGACTAGGAAACCATTTCTTCATGCCTGGTGTGACTCTAACTGAACTGCTGTGTTCATTTCTTCTCAGATGAAAGATAGCGTATGTGTGAGTGTGTGTTTTTTGGATGATCAGACTTCTACCACTGCTTCACTTCTATCTTCACTTCTATCTAGCTGACTGAAATATCAGTTAGAAGCCTGTACGAGCCATACCAATGCTATTCGTGATCAGATATCTTCCCAGGATTTGCTGCCTGTCAGACCACTGCAAGATTTTAAGACCTTCCGCAGTAAATTCATTTTTCCCTGGAAACATAATTTTCTCCTCTAAATGAATTCCCTCTTCCTTTTGGGGCTGATACACGTCTATGAAGAATATCTTGCTTTGCTTGCTTAAAAACTCCTGGATCAGCAGAAGTGTGTGCAACAGTAGGTGTTTAGGGTTTCTCCGACAGCATCAGGCATTTGGATGGTACACTCCTAAGCTCATTTCAGAAGAAAATATGGAGGTTTTATTTTCACTGTTATACAGCACAAATTTATTACAATTGGAATAAAAGACTTGGCAAGAAAAACATAAGCACCTCTCTGTCAAGAAACCATTACCTTAATAGCCTCTGAGATGTGTCACAAGTACAAACCCAAGTTCTTTCCTCAGGAGATGCCTTTCAAAGCTAAGAGGTAAAAAAGGCAGGATAAAATACGGGGTTCAGAAAAAGATGACCCTATGTCTATGCAGTATAATTCAGTATACATGAGCTCCAATCCAAAATGTGGCAACACTTAGGAAAACTAAGGTAAATCACCCTAAATAATGAAGTCATTGTGTAGGAGCTTGCATCCCTTAAACCTACAGGTGAATGCTTTCATTCAAGCGTAAAGTAGTCATAACTCACAACATCATAATTCTCCTTAGAGGATTTTATGTGCTCTATCACAGATGCATTGACCTAAAGCATTAGCAGATTTGGCTTATCTTTCCCCTATGTATTTGTGTATATATGGCCCTGCTTGGCAATGACTGATTCGAAAGTTGAGCTCAGATTTAACATGGCAATTTGCTCTATCACTATAAATCTCTCTGGCCCAAAAATAACTGCAGAAGGGGAGAAGAAAGGAGAGAAGTTCTGAGCACAGCCGTGACAGGAAGTACCTCATGAACTTCCATTTGAACTGCATGTTAAGATACACTAGAACCACCTGAAGCTTTAGTATCTCCACATCACCTCTGTCAGGTATTTCTGCAAACACGCCCGGTTACAGCCAGAGCGCTGTGCCCCCTTGCTCCTCTTGGTCGGAGGGAATCACCATTGCAGGACAACAGAAGCTAAGGCTGCTTAAGAAATGACATTATAAAACCCATTTGAGGAATCTGAGTTATAAAAGCTGTGGTACTAGTCTGAAGAATGAGTCCATTAAAGAAAGTGTCACTAGATGTTTCCATGTTTATTACGTGCTAGTAACTCTGGGCTGAATGTGCTCCATTTGTGAGTACAAAGACATTTTTCTGCTAACAGCCAATCTTAAAAACACAAGCTCGGATCTGAGAGGTGAGGTGGGTTTTTCATTCTCATACCTCATTACCAGTAAATGTCAATTAATATATACTTGCTTATGTAGCTGTAACTGAGCCTTATTATTCTATCTTTTAATCTTGAAACCGGTTTGGATATATGAGCCAAAAAATGCAAAGCAGACTACAAAGCTTACACAATGACAACCCAGTACCTATACACCGTAACTCAGCACACATGAGCACAAATCCAAAACATCTGACTAAAGCCACACGCGTTGTAAAACTAATAACCCAGATAAACGTTTAAGATACCAGAGTTCAGAGTCAAACCCTCTCCAGATGACTGCATGGGTTGTTATTGTCCTTTGAACTCCTGCCAGTATCTTTTCAGGAATGAGCTGCTTGGGGCTCAATGTATTATCCCAGACACAGTCACAGAAAGCCAGATAGGAAGGCTATTACCTCCCTATATTATCATATAGTATCTCTATCATCACTTCCCTGGTGGCAACTGCACAGTATTGTGAATTTGTATTTAACCTGTGGCTTTAACGCCAGGAGGGCAGCAGTTTATCAAAACGGTTGTGAGCAACAACTTGTACTGCACCCACAAGTGCTGCAAGCCACCAGACCGCTTAGATGAAGCCAGCTTGGAGCTGCTGCTTCTCCCTGGGATCAAGGAGAAAAGCAGTTTAAGTCAGTAGCCATCCTGTAATGAGATTTTTAAAAGACTATCCTAAATTACAATTAGTTCATAATAATTAGCAAGGAACAACAACAGAAATAGCATTCATTCACTTAAAATTATTTTTAATGTTATAATGACTGATACGTAATTATACCAGAGAATGGCTATCTAAAAGAGGAGAGAAAAGATAACTTCAAAAGAAGAGAATTCATTTGGTGTTTATTTGCTTCAGGGTTCTAATTACTCTGGAAACCAGCAACCCTCCTGATAGGATTACTGACACGAACGCAACTGCAGCTGCAAGGAACGCTGAGCACATCAGTTTTTTAGCACCATTAAAACAGTCCTCTATAAATACCAGATGCATCTATCTAACTGTTACTTTTCCTTCTTAGCACTTACTAGCCGAGCAGTTGCAGAGCATATCACAAAAATGAAATGTGTAGCTGTGGCAGAACTGGCACAGTAGAGCAAGTAATTTGTATCAGGCTGTATAAGAGTTTAAGTTTTATTATTAAGTATATGTCACAGATATACTAGCACCAGTTCATCTTTTTCCCCCCTTATAGTTCAGATTTATACACTTATTAATAAAATCCAGACGGTCATTTCAACATCCTCATTTAGCAGAATAAGCTGGTCATATCTTGTCAGAGTCGCATGGGTTCCACGTGGCAAAGCCAAGAGCCCTGGCAAATATAATTGTTGCCGTCTAAAGGAGATTTATGATGCTACTCATCCTGGCCCTAGCTAATAAATCACATCTTCCTCCAATCTTCAGCAGATAGGTTGGGTGAAAAAGGCTGGTAGGTCGCATTAGCGCTCCCAAAAGTGGCACAGAGGTAGGAAAGGAGCCACGATGCTCGGCACCCAGGTTTGCCCACATGGATTCTCACAGAATTGCCTTACTTGGTGGTGTATTGAAAACCACTGACAAGGAGAATTCTTTCTCAGGAACCGAGGCTGGAGTAGCTTCGAGCTGGTGTTCGGTTTGGGTCCCAGCACAGATTTCCCATGCAACCTAAAGCATGTGGTTTGCAGCGCTTCTGTGCCTCACCCTTCAAGGAGCAACCCTCGGATGATGCTTCCTACCATTTCTCTTAGCTAGCATGTAAGCTCTTTAGGACAGCCACTGCCTTCTAATATGCATATGCAGCCATTCTCACCAGGGGGTGGCAGGTACAACAGCAACACAAAACAACAGCTAAAAGAGCCGGAAAATATCCTCAAATGTCAGGTTTTTGCATTCTGTCCTCCCCCTCACTTTTCAGACAGCTAGTAAGAAAAAAGTCAATGTGCAGAGCAGTTGGGCATTTCTTACCTCCGATCTGAACAGCATCAAGGGAAAAAAGTAGAAACATTTTATCAAATAATACATTTATCAAAACAAGAGACAAGGAAATGCCAAACCAGAAGTTTCAATAACAGATTGTCCCCTAATGGTCTTTGCGCAGCAGCATCAGTGGAGAAATTACAGTTCTTCCCTTATACTCTTAATAACTGCATTATTTTAAGAGCTGCATAGAGAGAGAGGGAGCCTGGGCTTACACCTACACCTTATGTGTCCTGAAGCCTGGCAAGACAAATCTGATGCAGCACAAGCAGTGCAGCAGTGAAGAATTCCAATGTTTACTGTCTTCACAAGTGATATGGACAATGGGATGAAGTGTACTCTGACAAAGTCCACCAATGATACCAAACTGCTGGAAGAGTGGGCTAACAAGAACCTCATGAAGTCCAACAAGGACAAACGTAAGGCCTTGCTTCTGGGAAAGCAGAAACCAGGAGTGCAGCACAGGCTGGGATCTACCCAGCTGTGTGGAAAGGGACCTGCTGGACAACAAGCTCAGTGTGAGTGAACAGTGTGCAGCTGCGGCAAAGAAAGCCAACAGGATGCTGGGTTACATCAACAGAAGTATCATTAGCAGAGATAAAGATGACATTATCCCACTGTACTCAGCTCTTCTCAGGCCACACCTGGCATAGTGTGCTCAGTTTCGGTCTCCGCTATAAAAAAATTACGTGGACAGGATGGAGAGGGACCAGAGAAGGGCCACAAAGATGATCCAAGGACTGGGAAGCCTGTTCAATAAGCAAAGGCTGAGAGAACTGGGTTTGTTCAGCCTTGAGAGAAGAAGGTCAGGGAAGACCTTATCCCTATATTCCATTATTTAAAGAGTGGCTACAGAGAAGATGGAGACTCCATTTTACAAGTAGTCAAGTGGAAAAGACAAGGGGTGATGGGCAGAAATCACTCCTGGGGAGATTGTGACTAGACACGAGGAAACTTTTTCACAATGAGAACAATCAGCCATTGGAATAGTCTCCCCAGGGAAGCGGTGGATTCCTCAACACTGGACACCTGTCCTCGACTGGACAGGATGTTGGGACATCTTGTCTAGACCGTGCTTTTGCCAGGAAAGGTTGCACCAGATGATCCTTAAGGTCTCTGCTAGCCTGGTATTCTATACTATAATTCTATGATTTTTCCTGTCATTATAAGGCATCTCTGTAACATATACTGATAAACTGATCGGCTAATTCATATGAAAACATATTTACCTATTAGTAATGAAAACATTCCCTTACTTCTCATGTCAAGTGAATTCCCAATACGAAACAAAGTCCACGTACTAGAGTGCAATGTACAGTACAGTGATCCAAGTTTAAATGAGCTGGCTCAAGAAAAGGAGCTATGGTAGCAGAGCACAAAGCTTTTCCTCCCACAGATAGACTTCTCCGAACTCCCTGGCTGGATTATGTTTCTCCACAACATGCTGCAGAAGGCAGTGCAGATGTACTCAAAGACAGGACAAACACAGCAGATGCAGAGACACAAGGGAACAGTGAGACATTGGTGGGCAAGACAGCAAGCAGTCTCCACACTGCAGTAGCTCAGATGCTGGCAAACGTCCAGCCAGCCAGATAAGGTCATCAGGTGGGATATGAAGGAGACCAGGGACTGATGTGGTATCGCTCAGGGAGCTCTTCCCAAAGAATAGCATTGGTGATACCATCACTTAGGCATTGGTGATGGGAGGTGGAACTACAGCAATGGGGAATGACCTTGCTAGCCCATAAAGCTGTAGGGAGGGAGAGCCTAAGAAGGTCTGGAACAAAAGAGAAGCAATTTAGATTTCAAATGCACACAGAAGTCAGGCCTGAAAAGGACCCCCAGCCACTTTGCAGCGGCAGTTTCCTTGATTGCAGAAGTTCACTTTGCCTGCGTTTGCAGACATCACATAGGCAGGTTCATAAAAACAGTAATACTAGCTTGGAAATATGTGAAGTCTTCACTTATTTGAGTAGCATGTGTAACAGGAGGAGAAGACTGTATCATATCTTTGTTAACGACCTCATTAATGAAAACGGAATGAGATTCAGTGCTGCAAACCCTAATTGCTGGCTGATGCCTAACATGGCAAATAGTACCTATTTCTTGAGCAGTCAGTCACATTAAGCACCTCGCTTACTCCTTCCTCACATTTCCGAGATGATGTTCAGCTTTTGAGGGGGAAGAGAGGGAATGAGAACACTGCTTGCAGTCTCATAATAGCTTCAGTTGTGAAAAAGACACAGCTTCATGATTTCCAAAGTTGCTATTTTTGTACGTGCTTGGAGAAAGATCAGTTTAACAAAACTTCACAATCAGCGATCCTCACAAAATGTTGGCCATGTATTTGCCAGCTCTTTACTGAGCTAATTCATTTTTTAAAAGCAGCTTAGCAGAGATAACTGCTCAGATTTAGATCTGCATTCTTCTGGATGATGTTCTTCAGTAGAAATGAAATACTTTGGAGATAAAAACAATCATATTGTTTCATTAGCCTGAAATATTTCAGATGGGGACAGCAATAAAAATAGATAGCTTTTAGATATGAGCTCAGCAGAAAAATTGTGTTTCATAGTGAGAGTTCAGAATGACTCTGGCAAATAATCTACTCTTCTAACAAGAAAAATGTAAGGTCAGGTCAGCACACGGATCAACTTGTTTGGCTGATGAAGGTCTTGCCGCTCTCTGAGCTCTGTGTCTTGTGCATCTAATACACTGAGTTTCAGCGCTTCACAATGTCTGCTTTATCTCAAAGGGAAAAGCAAACACCGAGGCAAATGTTCCATAAACTCCAAAGACGGAGCCAACCTTATGATCTACACACATTATTTTCCCTGAAGGCAAGTCAAATAGGATGCCGTTCATGTGTAGATGTCTCACAGTGTTCTTCCTCCTTCAGACTCCTGATAAGACATCACTCCTGATAGGAAACATTTATTAGTGTCCCTTTCTCTGAGTCATCACAAGGTTTAAGGAAGGTTGTGTGAGCCCTAAGCCAGATTTCACCCAGTGCTTGACTGACTTCCTAATGCATTCATTTCTTTGTAGAAAAGTTAAAAAATACTTTCATTAGAAAACCAGACATTTGAGAACCAAAACATTATCATATAAAGCAAACAAGAAAACTACAGACAAAATACTTCCTAACTCCTTTTCATCCTGGAAAGTTACTAAGACTTCACTAGAATATAACACTACAACCAAGTAAAGCTTTTCAGCATGACCAGCAGAGTACCCTGTGGCAGCCTATAAAGCTAACTTGTTGGTTTTAACATACAGGAGACAATTGAGAACTGAAAAAAGAATTAAACCAAAATAAATGATCTAGTGAACAGCCTTTCAGATTTGAATGTTATTGGTGCATATCACTGAGATCTAACTTTTTAACTTCTGAGGTACACCAGAAGTTATTTTGGGAGCTTAACTTAAGCTATGAGGCACAAGCTGACATTTTGAGGTATCACTAGAAAGATTACAATGAAATGTTAAAGAGAAGAGCTATTCCCTCTAGGCTGACTGAAGCAGGAATGGCACATCCTCATCTCTCCAAGTCCACCACAAGCCCTAAATTGTACAACAGCACACTTCAATTATTCCTCTGCTTTCAGTGTGCTAAAAATAAGACTGACATCATAAACCAATTTTAACTAATATTATAAAGCTAAGTGCATGCCAATGTCAGTAAATGAATCGTAAAATTAATTGTGCTGCAGAAGAGGAAAGCCTTGTGAAAGAATTCACTGTAGTAGTAAACGGTGAGCACTTTGCATGCCCCCAAGCATCACTGAAGTCATTACTACTTAGATGTCATGAAGGCTAGTTTCACAAAGTCTTTTTCAACATGATGTTCATAATTTATCATCAGACAGACACAGGAACCAGCTAGCCAACCCCTAAGACTCACTGAAGTTAGCTTCTCATGATTTCAAGGGGCAGTATTTGGCCTCAGACTTGCAGACAGGAGGCTGTTTATAACTGAAGTTTTGACGGAACGCAGCATTGTCTACTCTAGAGAGACGAAACCTATCATTTGCTGAAATAAATACAAATGTTGCATTCTCACAATGGGCAATCATTAACCTAGACAGCTGAAACTTGAGAGTAAACAGATCAGAGGAACTTGTGAAAACTGGCACTCAACGTATCAGCTTTCTGTACAGCCTCAGATCACTACTGCTCACTTTCCTGGCCCCAAAATTTTGACTGCTGTTAGCAATATACTCCCAGTCCAACTACAGATGGGCGAACTGACTTCTCTGTGCTGTGCTACCTTCATGCCTCAATCACAACACTGTCAGGCAGAGTAAGTCTACTTTGGTGGAGACTGCATTAAGAAACAGGAGGCAGGCAGGTAAGGTTGGCAGGAGAGCACAGCCAGAGAGGCAAAGAGGCACCTGGCAATTTGTAAAGCCAAAAGAATACAAACAAGATGTTGAAATCCACAGGAATGAACACATCCTTATCCGCTTCTTCTTCTTTAAAGCCCGCTTTTTTTCTCACAACTGCAGTTTTAAGTGTTTAATGAAGCAATGAGGGAGGACTGAATTTGATGCACAGCAGTTTTAGGACTGGAGGCTGGAAGTACAGAGCTAACTTTTTCCATGCTCCCTGAGAGCATGCAGAATGCAGGTCTCAGTGAGTCACCGGACACACAGAGGAGTTCCGGGACACAAACACCCAATTTAATAAGTGTGCTAATGTCCATTGAAGGGAATGACAATTAGAAGTACGAGCCATGTCCTAGGGATGAGACGAGATGAAGAGATGATGAGGAGATGTAGCTCTTGGCAAGGAAATAAGTTTAGCTGGGATTTCTGTGTATCTCTTATCTGCACTCTCTACCACAAAGATCCTGATTCCGCGACAGAAATATTGACCATATTTTTGTGGAAGATGGCTTAAAACCAATCTAAGTATCACAAAAATATGTTTTTATACGTAAAATATTGTCTTTGAACTCCCTTTGTCTTGGTTCTGTTCTGTAGAGGGGAATACTGCCTACCACCCAGGGATAGACACTAGTAAGTGTTAACAAAATGCCGTGACTAGCTGGTGCTGGAGAACGAATGAGCATCAACAGCCTTGTTCCCAACACTGTTCTTGATCAAAAGAGGTTACACTAAATACTTCCAACTGTAGAAGATTTATAATAAATAAGGATAAGAATAACACTTTCCAGAGCATTTGTGGCCATGCTAAGACCACCAGTTCCTCAAACACTTAGAGAGTAACTTTGCTCTGTAAGGTCAAACTCTGTGGTGTTCACAGACAAAGGTTTTTGCATCTGCATTCACGTCTGAAGAACTGGTTCCCGACACCATACCGCAGAACTCCATCACCATACATAATTTAACATGGCCATGTGAAATGTAGTTTAATATGCAAAGCAAAGATCACATGAAGTGATAAACATTTAATGTTAGCGGAGTTGAAGGTGACACGCTACCATAAACCGAAAACATATAAAGCAACATTTGTTCTTCTTGTCATCCTCTGCTAGACGGCTTGATGACAAAATGACACACATGTATTTCCAGACTTAATCTGGATGCACAACAAAGCCTAAAATTTAAACTAACAGGCCCCAAGGATTTGGATCCAAGAATAGACTATGCCAAGAGAAAACAGTGAAATCTGATGATTACACTTCTCAAAAGAATGATCCCTCAAATGTGTCATGCCAAGATTATAAATGTAACTGAATATCCACAGAACCTACGGGCACAATTTAAAATAGAAACCAGCCTTTAAACACTAGAATTTCAACCTGGCCCTAAGCCGAGTGTACTCTTCTTTAAAACCTTTTTTTGCTAGTTGTTTATTTTCAGTGTATTAGTCATTAATGTGACACTGACCAGTAGCTGCTTCTTGCTTACACCCAATTTAAAAGACATAATAAGAATTAAAGAGTCTTCCACCTACCGGAATAGCCTCTTTCTTTGCCTACCAATTCTGACCTTTTCTGTTTGGGAGACATTGATTTTTTTTTTACCGCCTGTGTTTCTAATGGAGCTTGAAATTAACACGGTTTTTTCTTTACCTCCTAATTTGTGCACCACCACCATCACTGCTGTCAGCACAGCTCTGGGAATAGGGCTTGTTTACTGCTTTTGCATAACCAGCAGAAGGAGCACAGGACCAGAAAATGGGTTTGGTTTAGAGTTTTTCCTTTATTTATTTTATTTTGCCCATGTCCTTTTATAAGTTATTTATTAATGACTTGAGTGATAATGTGGCCCATTATGTCCATATGGCTTAAATGAAACACAGAAAGACTTGAGTTGGCCCAGGAATATGCTGAATTCCTCTGGCACATATATCATAAAAGGTTGGTATTATTGTTGTGTCAGTCCAAAGGATCTGTTGGCCTTTTGCACAGTGGGAGTTTCAGTGAGACCTAGCATCACCTGCCCAACATGGAATACCAGCTAGAAAAGTCCCACAGCAACTCATTCTCCAAGTAGCTGCTTTGGCATAATGTCCCAATCTCTTCATTAAGACAACTTCCAACATTGGAGCCCCTGGACTGGTACAGGAACAATGTCATCTCCTCAAAGAGGAATCAAACACTCAGTATCAGTACACAGGCTTGTATTCTTGAAGATTTGCAGTCTTATCATCTCAGTAAGAATAAGCTTATTTCTCTTGGTCACCACCAAAGTGCATGGACCAGGGCTGGTAATCTACAAATTAATTTGGCTAAGTTACTATCCCATTATCATGTCCTTCAGCAACTGTATGGTTGGTACATGATATGTCCAACTAGTATTACAATAGGTCATTGTAAAACTGGCATTTGTGACCTGCTGTGAGACCATTAATACTGCCAACTACAAATAACTCTAACCAATTTCCAAATAAGACTATAAATTCTAACACTGATTTTGATTCAGTGCAAAGGGATGGACTGCACAATCTGTGAATCATCAGTATTCAACTTAGACTTTTTTCCTAAGAAACTTTGTGGTCCAAGATGAGAGAGAACAATTTTGATCCCAAACATCCTCATGCTATGCTGCCATCCACTCTTGTATGAACACCAGCATAATCTGTACATGTAAGAAAACCATTCATAAACATATTTTAAACACTTGCTTTATTTTGTTGGGGTTTTTTTAAAGCAGATACAGCTTTTCAAGTACTATACCCACAAAACCATACAAGTCTGATGATCTTCCTCAGCATAAACTCAATAACGTGAGTTCCTTTTTGTTCCTGCCTCCTCCCCAAATTCAGTACAACCTCCTACTGTGCTCCTCAGTTTCCTCCTGCTTTTATTACACCATTTGGCGATTCTCAGAATTTAGTGCTGTGTTGATTCAATGCCTTTGATGATGTGCAACATGTCTAAATATTAGGTATTCCTTAAAAAGAATCCTTGCGGAGGATCGGGAGCTGTGTTTCAAAAAAGGCAATGCACTATGTTGAAAATAATACCTTACCTGCTCTGTCAACTGTGCTGCTATGTCAAAATAATACCTTTTAGTTAACTCAAACATACAGTGTATTCCAGTTGTTTCTTTTCCTGCATTCTCTCCGCTCCCCAGATGACAGTCTTGTTGATTTCTGCTTGTATTTTCATGCCTAAAGCCTTTTTCCCTTACAGAAGGTCATTAAGTTTCAGAGGGTTTTTTTTCTGCATGAAGCTACCAAAATTAGTTTGTCTCTCAGCACCGCTCTGTTAGCATCCCAGAGACTAAACAATTCTGCTTCCTCTGGAGACAGGAACTAAGAAAGGTCATCTCTTGACCCAAGCAGGCTGTTCATACGCACTCTGTATCCCCTAGGTTGTCTATGGGTTTAGTACAAATCGCTATCAAGCAGCACAAAGATGAAAGCTAATCTGATTTTTAATACACATCTTCTGGGGGGAAAAATCTAAATGCCACAGCAAAACAAATCCTGGGGACTTACTTATTTTTCAGCTAAAAATGCTGTAAGGTATGAGCAGCAAAGAACCCCCCAAAAATGCAATTCCTAGCCTCCTAAGAAGCAGCAGCATCACAAAGGAAAAGGAGAGGTTGACTAGCCTGGGAAAGCGAGTTGGCCCTTCAAAGGGAGCAGATGCCCTGGTGGCAGGTTTGTCATGGGAGACTTGGACATTAGCGGGCATGTCAGAAAAGCATATTCCTTTCCTAAGCCATCCAATCTGATTTTAATAATCTGTTTTCTTCTGGCCTCAGCGACATGGAAGCAAATAACAACGGAGACCACCAAGAGTCTCCTGAGCAACCCAGACTCTTTGGATTGTCTCAAAAACCAGTTTAAATCAAAGATACTTGAACAGCACCACAAGTACAGTAGGTCAATTTGGGACCTAACAGTGCCTCAGAGGAGAAACTTGCCTGCAGAAGATTAGGAAAGGATTATCTCCTCTTCCCCTGTAACCAGATAGTGGGAACCACTAACAGTAAACATTTATCTCTGCAACTGAAATAAAAGGACATCTCCTATTCTAACAATTCTGTGGTTAACACAGACGCCCGAAGTGATGGGATGAGGTGCTTTTCGTTGTAATGGCTGTAGCATTGTACGTCTGGTTAACCAGCTCATTTGAGCCACTGCCAAAGGCTGAATGTTGGTCTAAATGGACCACGATCTGACTGGGAAAACCAATCTCACATATTTCACATGTAGTTTATTCCTGAAGTTCAAAAGCAGATTTCTAAGCACTTATAGGATTCAGACAAAGTTAGAAGTATGCTGGAAAGACTTCCACAAGTGTTTAGTAAAGGTTTCCTAAACTAAGCTGGTTTGCAACAGCATGCGAGTATTTACCAAGACACAGAATCAAAGAATCTTAAGGGCATAATCACAAAATAATAAAAACCATTTAAGTTTGTATTCTTATCTACCACTATTACAATAATAGTTTTATAAATAGATTCAGGCATTTGTCTGTTTTCATTTCAATTTTTGCCAAAGACTAATGTACCAGAATGTTAATGTTATATAATTATATATTCTGTAAACTAAAGCAGCGTGGCATACTGGTTGGGAATAGCACATTTCACACTTCATTACTTCTGCTGCAACTCAACCAATGTTAAGTTCTAAATCTTCTGTTTCCAGGAGTCAGGGTTTCTGTGGTAGTTACTTTTTTTAAAGCCTTTTTGGTCCACTTTTTTAAAGCCTTTCTGTGAATGGTGATGGTGGAAATACGGTGGTTTCCTCCATAACAAATAGAGATAACAATGGAAGTGAAAGGTAGGTCTGAGAAATGCATATGGGTATCACAGTGAGCATTGGAGAGGGGACAGAACTGTCACCAGCGGCCCAAAGTTCAGACTACCACGGAAATGCTACAGCAAATGGACCCAAAAGTCTGGCTATTCCACTTTGAACCACAGCTTCTGTCCCAGATTCATCAGATGAGGACAAATACCATATAGAGAGATAGCTATCAGGTTGTGAAATTCTTAGGTGAATTTTTAGATTTAGAAGATCATTCGAACTGGTCTACAGAAACATACAAAGAATATGCTTGGTGAATTAAGAGAGTCCCAAAATGCTGAAAACAACCTCCTACTTCACCACCTCTGAAAATGTAATTTGTACGGGCCCTTCAAACACACAATAACCACCAAGGAATGGGCATTCTTACCAAAGGAGCTATAAAAAGATTAAACCAAGATGCCACCAAAATCCACATATTTCTTCACCTCTTAGCACACTTCCATGCAGATTTGGAGACAGTTTTGATACCAGCAGAGACAATGGGAGAGAATAACCTTGGTTTATTTTGATTTGTACTGCAGAAGGAAGTCACAGCAAATTATAGGCTTTTCATTTCATTCCAGAGCAATTTGAGATCCTCAGGACAGTGAGAAGAGCGTGCAGCAAGCTCACTGCCCTGGACTTCAAGAGAGCAGACTTTGGCCTCTTCAGGAACCTGCTCAGTAAGGTTCCATGGGATACAGCCCTAGAAGGCAGGGGGGCCCAAGACTGTTGGTTGATATTCAAGGCTCACCTGCTGCAAGCTCAGGAGCGATGCATCCCAACTAGAAGGAAGTTCAGCAGGAGGGCCAGGAGACCTCCTTGGATGGATAAGGAGCTGCTGAGCAAAATTCGAAGGAAACAAGAGGCTTATAAAAGGTGGAAGCAAGGTCAGGCGGCCTGGGAAGAATACAGGGATGTTGTCCAGGAAGCTAGGGACCAGGTTAGGAAAGCTAAGGCCCACTTAGAATTAAACTTGGCTGGGGATGTTAAGGATAACAGGAAGGGATTTTATAGGTACATTGCCAATAAAAGACAGGTTAGGGACAACGTGAGCCCCCTCTGGAAGCTATCAGGAGAACTGGCTACCCTGGATTTAGAGAAGGCTGAGGTTCTTAATGACTTCCTTGCCGCAGTCTTCACTGGCAAATGCTCTGACCACACCACCCAAGTCTTGGAAGGCAGATGCAGGGACAGTGAGAATGAAGACCTTGGGCCCACTGTAGGAGAGGATTTGGTCTCAGACCATCTTAAGAACCTGAATGTATACAAGTCCATGGGACCTGATGAAATCCATTCGCTGGTCCTGAAGGAGCTGGCAAATGAAGTTGCTAAGCCACTGTCCATCATATCTGAAAAATCCTGGCAGTCAGGTGAAGTTCCCGATGACTGAAAAAAGGGAAATATAACCCCCATTTTCAAGAAGGGGAAAATGGATGAGCCGGGGAACTACAGACCAGTCAGTCTCACCTCTGTGCCTGGCAAAATCTTGGAGCAGATTCTCCTGGAAGGCATGCTAAGGCACATGAAAACCAACAAGGTGCTTGGTGACAGCCAGCATGGCTTCACTAAGGGGAAATCCTGCCTGACCAATTTGGTGGCCTTCTAGGATGGGGTATGGAATTGATGGACAGGGGTAGAGCAGTTGGTGTCATCTACCTGGACTTGTGCGAAGCGTTTGACACTGTCCCACACAACATCCTTGTCTCAAAATTGGAGAGACATCAATTTGATAGGTGGACTACTCAGTGGATAAAGAACTGGCTGGATGGCCGCACGCAAAGAGTTGTGCTCAAGGGCTCAATGTCCAGCTGGAGACCAGTAACGAGTGGTGTCCCTCAGGGATCGGTGTTGGGACCGGACTTGTTCAACATCTTTGTCGGTGACATGGACAGTGGGATTGAGTGCACCCTCAGCAAGTTTGCCGATGACACCAAGCTGTGTGGTTCGGCTGATACGCTGGAGGGAAGGAATGCCATCCAGAGGGACCTTGACATGCTTGTGAGGTGGGCTGATGCCAACCTGATGGAGTTTAACCATGCCAAGTGCAAGGTCCTACACTTGGGTCAGAGCAATGCCAGGCTCAGCTCCAGGTTGGGCAGGGAAGAGATTGAGAGCAGCCCTGAGGAGAAGGACTTGGGGGTGTGGGTTGATGAGAAAATGAACATGAGCCGGCAGTGTGCAGTCGCAGCTCATAAAGCCAACTGTATCCTGAGCTGCATCAAAAGGAGCGTGACCAACAGGTCGAGGGAGGTGATCCTGCCCCTCTACTCTGCTCTCGTGAGACCTCACTTGGAGTATTGTGTGCAGTTCTGGTGTCCTCAACATCAAAAGGACATGGAACTGTTGGAACAAGTGCAGAGGAGGGCCACGAGGATGATGAGGGGACTGGAGCACCTCCCGTATGAAGATAGGATGAGAAAGTTGGGGCTGTTCAACCTGGAGAAGTGAAGGCTGCGGGGAGACCTCATAGCAGCCTTCCAATACCTGAAGGGGGCCTATAGGGATGCTGGGGAGGGACTCTTCATTAGGGACTGTAGTGAGAGAACAAGGGGTAATGGGTTTAAACTTAAACAGGGGAGGTTTAGACTGGGTATGAGGAAGAAATTCTTTACTGTGAGTGTGGTGAGGCACTGGAATGGGTTGCCCAGGGAAGTTGTGAATGCTCCATCGCTGGTGGTGTTCAAGGCCATGTTGGACATAGCCTTGGGTGGCATGGTTTAGTGTGAGGTGCCCCTGCCCATGGCAGGGGGGTTGGAACTAGATGATCTTAAGGTCCTTTCCACCCCTAACTAGTCTATGATTCTATGATTCATTTGTCTCGCAAAATCCAAATTGGCTGAGTTGAAATCAGTAACGTTAGAGTGGCTGAGGTATTCAACTGTAAACATAAAAGAGAGTCATGGGTCACCTTTAAAAGACAAAAATCTTTGAATTTATTCATATGGTTTTACAAATTTATGAATGATGGAACTATCCATCTGTATGACACCAGGTCTATAACAAACGGAAGCATCAGCAGGTTGCAATGCTTATTTAGTAGCTTAAAGCTGCACATGTGGATTTTCCAGGCAGCAGCAGGAGCACCCTACTCTCCCACTCATCCTGTTGTGCAGCCTGTGAGTCTCCCATTACACGTCACAGCAGAAGCACTCTCACAGATATGAAGTCTTTCCCCACTCAGTTCACAGACAGCTCAGCTCAGAGCCTTTGGGTTCAGTTTGGCTTCTAACTGGCAAATAGATTGCATGTAACAGAATCTCTGTCTCTCAGAGCCTCGTGCAATGTGTATGGACAACATCGGCAGGCAGACCACAAGGTCTTTCTCCATGAAGTTCTGTGAAACACTCTTTTTCACTTTACCCTTTAGCTTACTCTGAAGAAGGCCTCCTTACTGAAGCTGCAGGTTACACCACGCTAACAACAAACAGAATCCCCAGGGATGTAGTTATACACCATTTCACAATGCTTCCACATTTTAAAGGACATGAACTCTTCTTACATCGTAAGCAAAAAGCTGCCATCACTGCAATGCCACAGCAGCTTCTATTTAAGTAGCTTCTATCTCATCTCCTTGTGCTTACAAGTACTATGAAATACCAAGACTCACAATACCACCAAATTTTATATCAAGGCAAATAAGGGTTAAGTTTCCAGTCTGGTATCACCCAGGAAGCTCAGAACTGAAATAGAGCCAAGATGTCCTGAATGGCAATCCTACACTATAACCCCAAGCACATCCTTCCATAAAGGTACTTTATTTCAGGATGCACATTTTTCTTTCCAACTTGGCAGTTTGGCTTCTTTTTAAAACCTTTAATTACAGCTCAAATTATGTTCAATCTATTTTTCCATGGCTGGCTTTTTCCTGTCTCAGGCTTCACTGTTGTTAACTCCCTCCAGAAACGCCAAATGCTTTAAAATCTCTTTTGTTGTTAGCAAGCAGGAAAAGAGGAGGATTTCTTGTGAATCTCTCTCTGTCTCTCCATTGAGGAAACAAAACAGATGTGCTCTCCTCAGGGAGAAGGATCCTATCTCACAGCAGGTGTGAGCAAAGGCTGCTTTGCATGTGGAGAGGGAAAGAAAGGCATGAAAGGACCTTGCTGGAAAAGCAGCACCGATGGCAAAAGCATTTGGGTTTTGAGAGAGAAGTTCATCCACCTAAAGAAAAGAAAGGGTATGGGGAAAGTGGTAGGGAAAATCACACCCTGCTTTGCATTGGCAGGAGGACTAAGGGCTACTGCCAACTTTCCCGATATTAATCTAGTGTTTCCCTTAAAGCAACAGCTCCACAAACCAGGGAATGGCATGAAAATGTCTCCTTTGGTTTTTTAAAAGGCTTAATGCTTCAGCCTGAAACCAAGAATAGCCTAAAGACTCAAATTCCCAGCACATTCAGAGCAAAATGTGGGCTCTTTCTAAACCTCGGTATTTCTGAAGGGGGTCAACACTGGGCACGTTAATAGCTCAGGCTGACATTACTGGGTAACTTTCACAGTCTGAAAGATTTCCTGAGCCCTTCCTTGCAACCTGAGAGGGTAATTCTGAAAAATCCTCAGCATTATAAGAAACAATTACTTAGATATAATTTCACATTTTGAAACACCTCTTTTGTGTATATATGAACACACGGCTAAGAAATAATCCTGTTTGTGTTAACAGCAGTAAATCTTAGACAAACTTGGAGTCACTATAGAAGCATTTGCAGGAAACGCAGCCCATTGCATATGGCAACAATTACGCAGAAACTGGCACAGTTAGTTCCAACCATTGATTTGATACTGGCCTCACTTAGGATGAAACAGCCATGCTCAGTCTGCATCACACAGGGAAAGAAAGGTCAAAGCAGCTTCCTCCATCTCTATGAAGACTGGTTACTAACAAAGAAAAGAAAAATGGTTTCCTTTGGAGTTCCAGGGAGTTTTATTTTTTGTCCTCTTGCAGATCAAAGAGGATCTTTTCTGCAAGAACTAAGTCACGTTTGCATAAATGTCAGCTCACTTTTAAGAACAGCCTCGCACTACAGGCAGGCAGCTTCATCTGCGGAGCTGCATTTAAAAAAGGAGACATCAAATGAGCTGGTCCCAGCGCTGCTTCCGAGATCACATTTGAGAAGGGACAGGTGTTCACAGGCATTATTTATACTTGAACACAGGCCCAGATGCATCCCTAGAACCTCCAAACTCCTTCTGCCACCCTCCCCTGGCATATTCTTCTTTAATGTGGGAATAATGCCACAGCAAACAAAACCCTGTTCACTTGGGAATGAAAGAGCTGTGGTATTCAGCTACAATTTCCCTGCTTAGTTCATCTGTTTAATTTTGATGGATGCACTTCTGGCAAGTCCCTGGTGAGCAAAACTGGCTGTTTACACAGGGGATTAAGGGTGCTGGAGGACAGGCAAGACTGCTGGATACCCACACTTATAAATAGGCAACTGGCAAATGCTGCTCAATATTTCTTAGAAGTGTTACCATATTGCATCATGAAACATCAGAGCTGTATAAATGTGTGATAACACCACTGAGTGCAGCAGGAAGTCAGTGGAGCGCAGCACCAGAGGGGCAGGAGGAGAAAGCAAAGCCAAATCTACAGCAGTAGGTTTCTTCAGAAACACCCAAACCCATATTCCCAGGAGCTCTATGCCCTGGAGCTGAGACCACAGGATGGTAATCCAGCAATGATATACTGATGCACAACAGAACAGAGACTTCTGCTCTTTGGATTAATTATGGCAGAACTGCCTGGTAACATCTCAGCACACTGTCATACCTGCACAGACTTTTTACTGCAGGTAAGAGGGCCAGAGTATTGCAAACAAGCCCCTCCTCCTCGAGGACTGAAAAAAATACAACCTAAAACTCTCTGGTTTGAGTTGCTTTTGGCTGAGAAGTGAGGCCAGCCATAGTATGGAAGTGGAAATGTTGCCTGGAAGAACTACCAGCAATATTCTAAGAATCCAATTCAGTTTTTTATAGGAAAGCAATGGAAAGTTAAAAACATGATTGTTTTCTTCTTATGGCACCATGTTCTAACTGCAAACAGCCACTGCGGCCCCAGTGCCACCTCTCAGACACAGCAGCAAAGGGACAAAGGTACAGTCTGCGCACTGAGCCAGTACAGCTGCTCTGCAGTGGCCAGGAGGGCAATGGCACGCCATGGAACCTCAGGAAAGCAGATGACTTCATTGGATCCCACAGAGCTGTGCTTGGTAAGAACAGACAAAGAATCCCAAGTCCTCTGCTGTCCTTATACTTTACCTTTCTACTGTGGAAGTAGAACGAAACCTGTTCTGCTGCATGCATGAACCTCTGGAAATACTGAGGAGCCAGCCTAGGTTTGTTTCCATTACACAAAAGCACTTTGTATTTTCTACTCTTGAGAAATAAACAGATTAGTAAGTTTGGTCCACCAAACAATAAATAATTTGTCTGCACAAACAGATTTGATTCAAACAGCCCAGTGGTGCATGCTACCAATACAGCAAGCTGCCTGCTATAAATGCAATGCTTTCTCCAACTATAGGAAAGCAAAGAGATACAGCTGCTGAAGGGTGATGTGAAATTAAAGAGGGAATGAAATGTGTGATCTTATTTAATCACACCTGGTGCTTCAATTTTTCAGTAACAGCACCCTGCTAGACTGTGTCAAATTGGTTCTACAAAGAAAAAAAATTATGGATGGAAAATGAATTAACTCTTCCGTCCCTGCTGTTAATACGGTACACCAGTTGGAGACAGCTTTAGATGTGGTTGTTAAGAATCCTTTTTTCCCAGATGAAAGGTGCTCGGCACCCGGCGCAGTGGATGATAGTGCTTCCGTGCCAGCAGATGAGTGTGTGCCCACTGTGACAAGCACAAGTCTTGGGTGTGTATATGACCTATTCTTATACACAAGAAATCTTGGTGGTCAGAATCAACTTGAAGAATTGAAGTACCACGCTGGGACCAGTCGTTTCTATTTGTTTCCTTAGGTGGATGGCACATACGCGCAGAGAGAGAGGCAGAGGAAGCAGGACAGCCAGGGACAGCAGGATGTGAAAGGGCAGAAATCAGATCTTCCCTTGCCTTGGGCGCTCTGCTCAGCACTGATTTCCTGCAAGAAGAAAATTCATCCCAGCAATTACCTGGTTTCTGTTTTCTTTTGGGCTTTCCTTTTTTGAGGATTTCTGTTTGCTTCTTTGAAGCCTTGTTTTGCAGTTTGGGTTAATATTAAACGTCAAACATAATTTGATTCTGCATTGTGTGATCACTATGTCCCATTGGCTAGTCAGACACTGTTTCTCTGTGTGCCCTATGTACTAATAAATCACTGGGGGTAACAGACGGCAAGGTGCTCTATCTAATGTAAAAAATGGTAATTGTGGTCAAATGTTCCATTCTTCAGGGAAAAGGGAAAAAAAAAATCTTCTACATGATTTCACTCAGCAGCAGAAAATAAAAAGCCAAGGTATAATTAGCTTAACATAACCATCTTTATATTAAATTCATAGAGAAGGAACTCAAACATGAAAAATAACTAGCAGGCTCCCATTCTGGTTTCCTCATTGAATTAATGTCACCAGTACAGCACTGGATGAAGTAAGATATACAAGGCCAGACGAGCTGTGTGTTTGGAGAATAGTTCATTTTTACATGGGAGAAATTTCTCCATGCAAGTGTTACCTATTTAAGAAATTGGTATTTATTAGGACAATATTGTCTCAAGAGACATCTAGTTTTTACAGTATGGATTCAGCCAATTTACTGAAAAACTAAGGCATTAAAGCAAATACCTCAGAACAGTTTTAAGAACGTCTTAGTCTCTTCATCATTACTCGTATAACTCATGCTCCAAAGGATTATTACACCAAGGAACATTTTTAATGAATAAAATAGCATTGTAAAAGACCTCCATAAATAGAAGATGCTAACACTGCACCATAAGGGCTTAATTTAAACCAGGGTTACTTAAAATGCTGAATATAATCATAGTTGAAATTAATAAAAGGAAACCCTTGGTTTAAATCACTTTTATTCTTGCTTTGCATTTTTAATTGGTATTTTCCTTCGGTGGAGCCATAGACAGAACTGAAGTGATTGCAAAAAGATCATCACGATGACCCCTCCCTTGAGGGAAAAATAAACATCCTCACAGGTGACTTCAACCTATTACTCACACCTACAACCCTCCTCTACTCTCATTCCCCCAAACACTCCACTCTAATATACTTATGTTACATTTCTAATATTAAAACTAAATCTCCTGAGGTGTAACTTGAACTAATTACTCTCCCTTTTACCTTTATGTAGGCAGAGAGGGCATAGGGAAACACTACTATGATTTTATATTACAAATCATAGAGTCATAGAATGGTTTGGGTTGGAAGGGAGCTTAAAGCTCATCCAGTTCCAACCCCCTGCCACAGGCAGGGACACCTTCCACTAGACCAGGTTATTCCAGGCCCCGTCCAACCTGGCCTTGAACAGTGCCAGGGATGGAGCAGCCACAGCTTCTCTGGGCAACCTGTGCCAGGGCCTCAGCACCCCCACAGGGAAGAGTTTGTAATTCTAATGTCAAATCCTAATGTGGAGTCTAAACCCCCACTCTGTCATATACCTGAAAGATTGGGTCCCTTTCCAGCTTTGTCCTTGCATCCTGGACCTAACTCTTTCAATATTTCCTCACTGGTCTTTTCTAAATCTCCACTCATTCCTACAGCTCTCTTCCTGGCTTTCTTCAGTTTGTCTGTGTTGTTTCATGGTGTGAAGCCGACTCTGGACATTATCCCAGCAGAGTGACAGAAAGCCAACAGAAATGTGTTAAGGATATCCTATGGCTTACATGCAAGACTCCCACTTACACTGAAGTCTGGTGTCTTCCCCATTTTCTCCCCCAGACATATCCCAGTGCTGATTCATATTCAGCTTGTGATAACCCAACACCACATGCTCTTACAGTACTGTTACTTACTCAGACATCCCTCGTCTTCATACACACACTTGTTTTCCATTCCTCACTGCAGGCTTCCTTATTTACATTTCCTGATTTCCCATTTTACTCATTCCAACCATTTCTGCATTTTATCAAGATCACTTTAGACTTTAAACTTGTCCTCCACAATATCCAAATCCTGCTAGTCCCTCACACCCTGCACTCTCAAGTCCATCATCCAAGACACTAATGAAAGCCATGAGCAGCACAAAGACCTGGAGTAGAATCTAACAGCACTGCACTTCAGGCTCCCTCCCCATCTGCCAAGCAAATAATAGCTATTCCTTGAACCAGTCCTTCATCTGCCTCCCAGTAATTTCACCTAGATGATTTTTTCCCTCTTTCCTTTCAAGAAGACTACCTGGCTTTCCACAACACTGCCAAAACCCTTACTAAAGACATACCTATTACTTCTATCTCCTACACCTCCTGTGCATTCAGAGAGGAAATCGGAGGTTTGACCCATTTTTTTTCTCAATAAATCCACACTGGCTCTTTTTCTATCAGCTCATTATACTCTAGGTGTTTACAAATCGATTCATAATTTTCCAGAGCATTTCACCATGCATCAGAGTTAAGCTGACAGGTTTCCTCATTTCAGTGTTTAAGTTTGCCCTTCCTCATCCTTCCCAAGTTCTTAAAGATAAAAGCTAAAGTTCAGAGATGGCCTCATCTGACTCCTAGAAGTGAATCTCAAGAGACACCGATGACTTGGCTGCAGCCAACAAACATATTCCACCTCTGTCCCCCATTCCAGCTTGTGCTCTTTTCCTTCTTTTAAAATTAACTGTTCCAAGCACCCCATCATGATTAATGTATCTGGAAAAACTGAATCCAAGAAAGGCTGGTGCTTGTCCTCCATTCTGACCAGCCTTTCCCTCCTTGAGCTAATTTCCTTCCTCTTTCCCTTAAGTTTATAATCTTGAAAAGGGATATTTTAACACCCCTTGTAGTTGCAACTCATTAAACGAGGTGTTTGTGCTACTTTTAGATTTTTTGCCTTAGCAATGCACTCTCCTGTTCCCATTAGTTGCAGTCTTGATTTTCAAGTCATTGTAGAGGGCCTGAATTACTTTTCATATTTTGTGTCTCTCCTTCTATGGGACAGCCTCCTGCCATGTCGGTAGTATCCTGTCTTCCAAAAAACTGTCAGCTCCTTTAAACTTTCCTTTCCCTCCCTTCCCAGCCCTTCCCTATCTAATCCAAAGTTCAAAGACACCAGCTCTTTTAAAGTCCTTTGACATTTTTCAGCTGCTTATACTCATTCTTTCCTCTCCTTCAGATCAGACACTCTTTTGTGATCATTTTCACTCACATTTGCCTTCTGTCTTCAAATTCTCAACCATTTCCTTCTGATGACTCAGAATAAAGCATACGGTAAATTCCTTCACTAATTTCCTTTGCCGTCAGAAACAAAAGTAACCCTCTTTAGATTTTAACGCTTTCGGCAGCCTAGACAAGATTCACTTGACCAAGGGTGGGCATCTATTCAGCTTGTCACTCAAAAGGGATCAGATTTCCCAGAGTGAGATTCAACTTACACCATAGTAGATGCCCAAAGCAAACCATATAAAACATCTCTAATGGATGCTATTTTTCCCAGCGTGACTCACAAAGGGAAGCTTTGGTGATAAGCTTGCATGATGGCATCTATCAGTCACAGAACCATGCAGGATTGAAGACACCTATGGAGATCTCTAGTCCAACCTCCTGCTCAGAGCAGGATTAGTATTAGAGAAGGTTGCCCTGGGCTGTGTCCAGTTGATTTTGGAATATCTACAAGGATGGAGACCCATACCTTCTCTGGCCCATTCCACTGTTTGATCACCCATTTTCCCTCCCCTTTACATTTAGTTAGAATTCTCTGTATTCCAACTTGTGCCCATTGCCTCTTGTTCTGGCCCTCTGCACATACGAGAAGAAACTGGTTCTGTGTTTTCTGCACCCTCCCAACAGGCAGTTGCAGACAGCAGTAACACCCCAACACCTGTCTTCAGGCTGAACAAACCCAGCCCTCACCCTCTTTTCCTACCTCAGGTGCTCCTGGCCCTCGGTCATCACCTTGGTGCCCACTGACTCACTCCAGTTTGTCAGTGTCTTTCTCATACTGATCACAAAACTGCACAGACTGCTCAAGATGTCATCTCACATACGCCAAATAGAAAGGAACGATTGGTTCCCTTGACCTTCTGGCTACCCTGCTGCTCAGTAGGATGTGGTCCTCCTCTGAGTGATAGTGCTGCCCTCCAGCACCTCAAGCGCTGCCCCCAGTTTGGGATCATCCCACAGATTTGCTGAGGGTGGACCCTAACTCATCATCATGGTCACTAACTGAAGTATTCAGACAGTATTGTCCCCTGTATCAATCTTTTAGGGATGCCAATAGTTCTCCATTCACTTTCCATCTCCTTAGCCATTCCATAAATCAGCAATCTGGCTACATGGAATCTGTGGGAGAAAATTATGAAGGCACTTGTGAAGTCAAGGTACACAACATGCACCGCTACTTCCCTGTCCACACAGCCAATTTTCTCATCACAGAAGGCAATCAGGATGCTTTGCCTTCGTAAATCCATAGTGGCTCCTCCCAGCTACCTCCTTGTCCTTTGGGTGCCTGGACCTCTAAACTTGCTCCTCTGTGTCCTCCATACAGCTGCTCTCTGTTAACAGCTCTTGATAGTCGAAATGCTCCTCACCCCTTAAGCCTCTCCTATCAATACTACTGTTAACTATTCAAAAAACACAAGAACTCTTGTCCTAAGGGTGTGGGCAGTGTCAGCTTGTTGACACGAACTTAAATAGAGCTTCTATCAATAAATATGGCATTTCTTTTTCAGTTAACACAACCTACATGTATTTATCTATCTACACGATTAGCATTTTTACACACGACTCTTGACTAATTTTCGTTCCTTATGTTCTCATTACATTTGAGCATGAGTAATGATACACTACGATAGGTATTTATTTGGGATTAATGTTAAGTTCTAGTTATAAAATAGATCCTGGTGTGTAAAAGTGAAATGCAATAAAGATGTTGAAGAATGGTATTTTCCAAATAAGCTACATAATCAAGGCAAAAATAAGCTTATCATTATACTTTTGAAGTAATCAGTCTCATTAAGCAAGGAATCATTACATTGGTGAACTGAATGTCAGTTCTAGTTGCCATGTTTCTCAAGATCACAGAACCGGTAGATCTTACCCCTGTTGCACAGATTTTGTTCATAGATTAAAAGAGGAAAACATGCTTTTCAGCTTTTTTTTCCTCCCAAGTGGTTTTTTACTTTTGAATGAGGCAGTCACTGGAATGAAATAGCTGAACAAACATGAAAAAGATATTATCTCTGCACCTGCAGAAGTAAAACAAGAGTTTAGCTCTTCAGCAACAGGTGTTTAACCAGTGACTTTCCCCAGTTCTCTTGTCTGACTTCCTTTGCATTTCGGCAGCAATTACTCACTGCTATACACTGAACAACCATGAATTTAAATAATTACAAGAACCTGTAAGATCTAAATTCACTCTTGTATGACATTCAAATAAATCCAATGTACTTTTCTTTAAAAAAGCAAATATGCAGCACAGTTTCAATTTAAAACCACATTAAATATTTCATACCCACTTTGCACCTCACGGTTTACAACTGTTGGAACTACTGCAGGATGTTAACACCAGTTTTGGTTCTTTGAGGTTTTTGAAAAGGAAGGGGAAAAGAAAACCCATGACAGAGACCTTGCTGTGAAAAAAGATACAGAAGCACTTGATGCTTCATCCCCCGTAGAATCCAAGTGTGTGCTGGGGGGAAGAAACAGGAATGAGAAACAGGGGTAGATGTGAACAAAATCGGGTTTTGATATTCAGAACAGTGCTGCAATTACTTTGGAGCAAACATGTTGCTGCCTTCAAAAAGCTTTTATTTCATGCTTTTGCAGTTGTAACACGGGTTTTAAAATTTCAAGCTGAAACATGTACAAACTCTTGCTTCACTACTGCCAGTATGGTTCAACCTGGCCCCTCTGCGTGGAGTTTGACATTATTCCTATCCCAGACACAGCTCTGAACCAAAAAGCTGAAGATGCCAAACAATGCTTTTAAAGCTCACCAGATCAGTCTGCATTTGTATCACTTTCTTTGTCTGTCTTCCCTCAATTTTAAATGAAAATACTTCCTCATTTCTAAACAGGCTAAACTGGATAATAAGAAGAATTGTTCTAAATAGGAACTAGAGATGCTAAAACACATACAACTGGGCATGGATGAATTTTATTTTCTGTTTGGTACATCTGTCAAGCACCCAAATCTGATGTACTGATAAAACAAGACAGCTTAAGGCAATAAACATGTCAGATCCATCTGTTCTTCAGGACATTGCTAAGAAAAGGAATTGCTCCCTACAGTATGCTGCACACTTCGGACCACTCTGGAGAGGTTTCCCTCTGCTGCTGATGGCAATCCAGCTTCACCAGTCTAAGCTAGTGGGTTTCCAACCTTGTTCCCTGTCTCCCACCTGGGCACATCATGTGTTATTGGTTTCTTCTCCCTTCTCTCCACAGTGTGAGAATTGGTGGCTGGGATAGGGATGCAACTATATTGGAAAGTCTTTGGCAAAGTCAGGAAACAAAGCACAGAAAGCAAGACTAAAGCCCATACTGGGTCTACCTAATCCAGATCCTTGCTCCAGCAGTGGCTCTCAGCAGCTGCAGGAACCCCGCTTTGCATCTCAGACTTGGTTCACAGCCATTACGTCCTCCACTTTGTTAAAGCTACAGCATCCCTTCTCGTACTATTCCCCCGCTACATCCAGGAACTCCCACTGTGAATACCCCAGTCAGGGCAGCTTTCACATCCCCCAAATGCAAGTCAGTGGTCTAAGTGGCTGAAGGTAGCCCTGAACACACACCAGCTGCTCCCGTATTCCCACTTATTTGTGCAGCTCCCCAAAGCGCGGCTGCAGCCGATGCTGAGCTACAACACTGGCAGCTAGCAAAGAGCCACCCACTGTATGGCTCCAAACACAGACCACACCAATCGGAGCAGAACAAGCACAGAACCAGTTGACAGGGCGGAGGTGTTCATGACAGAAATCATCTTCCAGCTGTGTTTTAACAAAAACCACATTTGAGCCACCTGCAGCCACATTCAAGGAGTTTGGCAGCCAGTCAGGGGATGTGCTACTTTCTCACAGGAAGGTAGAATTAAAGGGTTTTTTCAGGATATATACAACCCACTGATATTGGGCTGGCTGCAGATCTTTAACTCAAGTAACACCCATTCATTTCTCACTTTTGACTGGCAGGAGAAAAGAGGGAAGAAGGTCCCCAGCCTAAATGAACACAGGAGACCCAGACAGCAAGCACAAAGTTCAGCTGCTTTCTGGAGTGAGAAGCACTCAATTTTGGCTATGTGAATGCAGGAAATGAGTATGCAAAAGCTCCTTTGTACCATATACTGGTCACATATCCATATTATCCAAGCCACCTGAAAGACAAACATCCAAGAACAGAGAGCTCACTGGAAAAGATCCTGCTTTGCTCAGGCCTTCCAGATTAGTCTCAGTTTGGAGACAACTCTAATCTTGTTTCAATTTTTCCATGAATATTTAAAGCCATCAGCTCTGCCCTTCAGCTTATCATGCAGCAGGTAGGTAAACAAACAGCCAGCAATGTGGGCAACAGAATGGGTATGGGCTCAGAAAAAGGGAATGAAGATAAGGGGCAAACCATAAAGTCCCACAGTGCATGTGATGGGACCCATTCTGTCCAGTTCTGCCAAGCATCAGAGGTGAAGGATTAAGCATATTGCTCAGTAGAGTTCAAAAATGTAGTGCATGTTATCAGTTACTGAACAAGACTGGCAAAAATTGAGAAGGAACAGAATGAGCAATGGGAGCTGTGGGTCTGATCACTGAAACCCAGAAATACCCTTTTGAAAAGCTGGCCTTATTTGCTCCACATTGGTTTCAGCAGCCAATTTGAACCTATCACAACAGCACGCTGTTCTATGTAAGCTAATAAGCACTTACTATTGATAATTTCTGCAGTGGCTGCTTAATTTTTAATCATGTCCTTAATTTACTGATTACAGTTTTATCCAATTAGAGTGTGTGCATATGTGTGCATCTGTGTGACAGAGAGAACATGGAAAACTCCGTTTAATCTGAAGTACAATGTCTTGCTTTCTAAATGAGGAGATATGTGTGTCTCCTGCTTGACATTTTTTCACACAGCCCTCTTATTTTTCTGGAGAACGGCATCTCAGGCTGCTGTGTTATGTTGCACCGTTCTGCTGTTAGAAATGGGCGCCACTGACCTCTCTGTGCAAAGCTGTACATGGACTTTGGAATTGAATGTCATTAAAATAGCCAGTGCTAAGGAACAGGCGGTTTTACTGGAACTTTCCTGAACAGAAATCACCAGAAATCAGAAACAGACATTTTTATCTGTAGATCAGACATTTAGGTAACGCCCTGGGACACCCTCATCCTCCTCAACCCCATTTCAGCCTTTCGTTAGATTCCTATAGTCATAAAAACTAGATGCACTAGGGCTGGAAGATGGATCATTTATTTTTAAGCACTAACTATTGTCCATGGTGACCAACAATAAAGTTCTCAATTACAGAGGCAGAGCAAGTAAACCGAGGGACAAAGCTTTGAGGAGAGCTGGGTGATGATAGAAGGATAGGGATTAGAACATCTCAGAGCCCAAGAGATGAGCTAATCACAGATAAAATAATATTATATTCCTATTACTACCTGACATGCTGGTTGGTGCAATGCCAGTGATTAAAAAAAATCAAACAAGGAAAGGCAGAAATGCGCTCGGCAGAGACATAATGTGGTTGATATGGATCCTCCCAGGGAGCAAAGCTCTCCCGAGCTTTGAGTTCATGGCTCAGCACCTGGATACTCACATCCCACTGCAGCTGTACCCCTGCATCACAGAATCATAGAATCATAGAATAGTTAGTGTTGGAAAGGACCTTAAGATCATCGAGTTCCAACCCCCCTGCCATGGGCAGGGGCACCTCCCACTAAACCATGCCATCCAAGGCTATGTCCAACCCCACCTTGAATGCCACCAGGGATGAAGCATTCACAACTTCCCTGGGCAACCCATTCCAGTGCCTCACCACCCGCACAGTAAAGAATTTCTTCCTCAGATCCAATCTAAACTTCCCCTGTTTAAGTTTGAACCCGTTACCCCTTGTCCTATCACTACAGTCCCTAATGAAGAGTCCCTCCCCAGCATCCCTATAGGCCCCCTTCAGGTATTGGAAGGCTGCTATGAGGTCTTGAGAGTTATGCTGAAAACCCCTAACTGGCATCTACTTTGTATGCCTTCAGTGAGAAAAAAGATGTAATTCCATTCCTCCGCAAACATAACACCTCCAATTTCACTTGTTTTTCTCTAGAGCACAAGAAAGGCAAAGGTAGGAAATCGATACATTCATAGAAAAAATAAACATCTAAAAGTCACCGTAATAGGAAGAAACTAAAGAGCTATGCCTATAGCTGTCTTAACAGTGGCAGAACAGGTTGGATTAATGTGCTGAGGTAAAAGACTAACAAATAGAGAGGAATAAACTGCCTTTAGAGTAAATACTACAGGTTGCAGTGCCCGTTTCCAGAATCCCAGCGCACTCTAGACAAAGCACAGGGCAGTTACATGTGCCTCCACACAGGAACTGTTCCTAAAAACACCCTCCCTGGGGAGTGCTGCTGCTGAGCACACCCAGCCCTGCACTCCAGGAACTGGAATCCTGTGCCTAAAACAAAATCTGCCTGCATCAGCCAGGCAGCGCAGAGAGGCAGCTTCAGCTCTTGTTCTCTTCTTTGCCCCCAGGAGCAGGAACTCGCAGCAAGGAAGGAGGAGACTGTAATGAAAAGGAGACAGGAAGGTCTCCAGTAGGCTCTGAGTCCTAAAGATAGCAATGAATCTAGCACGAAGGGAAGGAGGAAACCACCCTCCCACATAAGAGGAAACCCCAAAATAAAACCTTTTGGCAGATGGTAAAAGGCTTTAGTATTCAATAAAATGAACGCACTGCACGAGAATGCAACAGAGCTTTAAGGGAGTCACAGAAAGCCCAAACAAAAGACATATGAAGAAGCTTTTCTTTTCAGTTGCTCTTCTGTGTGATTATTTCAGATCATTTTTTTGATATGTTTGACCAGATTTTCTATTTGATTGAAATTATGCAGTCCAGGGTTTTCAAAGACTTACACCTTCGTTGCCTGTACTAATGAATTATATGAAAGGGAATAAGTTTTCAGTAAGCTTTTTGAATTATAAAGCAAAAGTTGAGTTCCAATGAGCATTTCATCTAGGATTCTCAGCATGGCCCTGGCCTTCCTGTGTGAGCCTGGACTCAGCTCACAGGGGCAACAAAAGCTACAATCAGAAAATAACAACAACAACAATTATAACAGTAACAACAACAATAATGATTTAATATTTGTATCAGGCTCAACCACATCCACTTGAAAGGAAGAACGCAGAGGACTAGGATCTAAGTGCAGTTATTCAAGCACTCCTGTCTGAGAGAAACTGCCAAAGCACAGGTAACTTACAACTGTATCCCCCCAGACAATACATAAAATGAGTCCTGGTCTGCTTCAGACTAAAGGACCATTTAAATTACATGTAAGAAAACAACCCCAAGACCCCTTAACTGAAATTTGTAACTCATTAATTTCAGCCTTTTTGGTTGGTGCTTTAATTCTACTGCCATTGAGCAATCAAAAAGATGTTCATAGGAAGTAACAGAATATGAAAGATGATGCTATCAATTGTAGCAAGAAAAGCAATTTAAGAGCATTGCATAACCAAATTTTGCTAACAGGTACAGATAAAAACTATAAAATTAATATACTAAGGCAGTGGAAGACTGGTGTCAAATTAAAAATGGGTAACATAACTTCTTATGTGTTTCATGCTCAGAAGCAAATGGCAGGAAAAGCTACTGCCTACTTTTCCCTTATTTAATATTAGCTATCCCAAACTAGACGGCAAGTCTTCCAGCTGACAGAGGCAGGAACCTCCAGATGGCAATGCATTGTTCCTATCGTGAGCATCTGTTTTAGAAGGGCACAGACTATCTCTGGAGGTGGCTGTCATTCTTCATTGATTATTTGAAGAATGCGAGCAATGAGTTCAACCAGACACCTAACTTGTAGCTGGCTAACATAAAATGCAATAAAGACACTTCAAACTGCTCGACCTAAAAGACAGTATACTTGTGTTTCTCTTTGATTATGCCATTTTAGTAGAGAGCATGAATAAACAATAATAAAAGATAAAAGTTTTTTTGATTTCATTTTCAAATGTGATTATGAAATTAGGATTGCAAATAACACAGACAGCGCATATCAGCAAAACAGATTTTGAGACCAAGTGAAAAACAAGCTTTCTATAGTGAAGAAAAAAGTTCTAAGAATAAAATATCAAAATTGTATTTTTGATAGAATAAAATTGGCCAGTCAATTTCAGAAAGACCTATGTCGGGTTAAAGAACAGAACACTTATGTTTCTGTATCTGTGGTTTTAATTAACTTACTAAAAAGGTTTATGGATTTGATCCAAAGGTCAGCAAAGTCATTGGTACCCTTCATTGATTTGAATGGGCTTTATAGTCTCATGCAGTAGAGGAAAAATGGGGTTGATCCTGTTCTCATTTTAACTAGTTTCACATTTCACTGAAATCAATGGAGCGTTACTCCTTCAGTTGCCCTCACAGAATCAAGAGCAAAGTTGAGGTCTCAGATTTTCAAGGGAGATAATTGGGATAAAAGCAACATGTAGCTGGTGGTAGACATAATTTTACATTCTTCATAGTAGAGCAGTTACTCTTGGTGTTTTCTCACTGTGCTAGAATTGATACAGAATGTGTGCATGAAGAGCATAGATCAAGTTTTAAGTCAGATAAAGACTTTCCCAAAGACTATGGGCAAATTAATTATAAGCAGCAGAAATTTAAAGATGTTTCTAGTTTAGCACTAGTTTAGGTACTCCAAATTCCTAGAAACATCCTTGATAAAAGGGTTCCTCTCTTCTGGTTCCAGGTTTACATTCCTTACCTAAATAACCTGGGTTCTGATCATCCAGATCAAGAGAAAACATTGAAGGAATCAGTTAAAACATATATTCTCATACCAGAATTATCATGTGATCAGCTAAGCCATGTAGAAGTACAGTAAAATTCCCACAGTGACATTCCCATTACTAGAGGGAACCAAAGAAATTCCAAGAATAGCAGTAACAGTATAATAAAGGAAAACATAAGTTTCTCAAAAAGCAATGGTCACACATTCCAATGCTTATCACAGCAGCTGATATATAAGAAGGGAGAAAGAAAATTTATCAACAAACAATTCTAGCAAGTGGATATCAGTAAATAATAGTTCTCGCAGAGCTTATTAGGATTAGAAGAAAATAAACCATGGTTTTCATGATGATAGCTGAAAAAACCTATATACCTAAAGGAAACATTTCTAGAAAACGACAAAAAAAGCTCATAGATGTCTCATTTTATGAAGATACACCCCAGCAAAAAGACGTTCATTACCTTGATGGGCTGTAAGGGCTGGCTGCTTTTCTATGACCCTCAAAAAACCATGTTCCAGGTTTAAGTAGAGATCTACAAAAGTCAACAATATCAGTGGTTAGTGTCACAGTCAACAGCTGTAACAGAATGGATGCCAGCTGCACTGCTGGACACATTAAAGCAATTCTTGAGTCTACAGAAAATTCCATTCATAGAATCATAGAATCATAGAATAGTTAGGGTTGGAAAGGACCTTAAGATCATCTAGTTCCAACCCCCCTGCCATGGGCAGGGACACTTCACACTAAACCATGCCATCCAAGGCTCTGTCCAACCTGGCCTTGAACACCGCCAGCGATGGAGCATTCACAACTTCCCTGGGCAACCCATTCCAGTGCCTCAACACCCTTACAGTAAAGAATTTCTTCCTCATATCCAATCTAAACTTCCCCTGTTTAAGTTTGAACCCATTACCCCTTGTCCTATCACTACAATCGCTAACAAAGAGTCCCTCCCCAGCATCCCTATAGGCCCCCTTCAGGTATTGGAAGGCTGCTATGAGGTCTCCACGCAGCCTTCTCTTCTCCAGGCTCAACAGCCCCAATTTTCTCAGCCTATCTTCATACGGGAGGTGCTCCAGTCCCCTCATCATCCTCGTGGCCCTCCTCTGCACTTGTTCCAACAGTTCCATGTCCTTTTTATGTTGAGGACACCAGAACTGCAAGCAATACTCCAAGTGAGGTCTCACGAGAGCAGAGTAGAGGGGCAGGATCACCTCCCTCGACCTGCTGGTCACACTCCTTTTGATGCAGCCCAGGATACGGTTGGTTTTCTGGGCTGCAAGCGCACACTGCAGCCAGCTCATGTTCATTTTCTCATCGACCAACACCCCCAAGTCCTTCTGTGCAGGGCTGCTCTGAATCTCTTCTCTGCCCAACCTGCAGCTGTGCCTGGGATTGCTCCCACCAGGCTGTAGGACCTTGCACTTGTCATAGCTAAACTTCATCAGGTTGGCATCAGCCCACCTCACAAGCGTGTCAAGGTCCCTCTGGATGGCATTCCTTCCCTCCAAGTTATCAACCGAACCACACAGCTTGGTGTCATCGGCAAACTTGCTGAGGGCGCACTCAATCCCACTGTCCATGTCACCCACAAAGATGTTGAACAAGACCGGTCCCAACACCGATCCCTGGGGGACACCACTCGTTACTGGTCTCCAGCTGGACATTGAGCCATTGAGCACTACTCTTTGCATGTGGCCATCCAGCCAGTTCTTTATCCACCGAGTGGTCCACCTATCAAATTGATGTCTCTCTAATTTAGAGACAAGGATGTTGTGTGGGACAGTGTTGAACGCTTTGCACAAGTCCAGGTAGATGACATCAACTGCTTTACCCCTGTCCTTCAGCTCACCTACAGAAACTAGGCATGTGACAACTGATTTGTCAGTGGAGCTTCAAAGGTAGGACTGCCCTCCCTCCCTCTTTCCTCTCCCTTCCATCTGAAATACAATTTATTTGCTTCAAAGTCTTTAAAATTTGGACCAAGAATGATGACACCTTGCAAGTGTACAGCATAGGGAATTTTCAAAGGTCTATCTGCATCCCTAATTACATGACACTTTTAAAAGCCAGTCCATTGTCGAGGATGATGCTGATTGCTCCTTCTGGCATCCAACGTTCTTTAAATACAGCTGGACCATCTTGGCACCTTATGACAGAAAAACACAAGGAATGGCTGAAAAATGTTCCACATAGTTACACTCTGGAACAAGCTGAGGAATTCTTCACCAGACCGCTGTAGTCCATTCAGTCCTCTAAACACTCAGGCTAAAGTAAAAGCAACAAAAGAAAACTAGAGCAGGAGATACTAATCTCCTGGCCCAACTTTAACAACAATCCTCAATTACTCAGGAGTTCTTAAAGGAATGAAAGACCAAAAGAAATACAGTAAGAAAGATGTCTTTCCTCTGTACTTCTCAAGACAACTGGAATGACCTAACATTTTAAAGAAAGAAGGAAATGTGCTTATCATTCCTTCTCTGTCTCTACCTCTGACGTATGCCAAAGAGGAAAGAGAACAAAACCCATATGGCTTAGAGGACTTTGGAGAGTAAATTTTAACCACAGAAGCTTTGCATTATGCTCCCTGAACAAAGTCATAATCAGTAAGAACCTCCTCCTTCTGCTGTGCAAGACCTTTGTTTCTTTCAGGTTTTTCTCTCAAAAAAGAGCTCCTGAAAGTCCTACACAACAGTGGCCTCTCAACACAAAAAAGCCTCAAGAACTGAACTTCACAGTCTGCCAGCTCACGTCACAGACAATAAGCTTCCCAACCGGTCTCAGTAAAAAATAAAGGAATATGGCAAAATTATTTGTTTCAGTGCTGAGGTGTTGGAGTTGCTTCAACTCCATCTCACGTCAGCAAATGCCAACTGATTGGCTTGGCAGCTGGGTATCCCAGATGAACTGACTGGGAAGATCTGAATGCTGTTTCTAGTGGAGAGGACTCAAAACTTTAAAACCATGTCAGTGTGTATGCCTTCAGACTGCACTCAAGCTTGAAGAACCTTGACATGCCTTTCTGCTCATGTACTAAAGTCTCCACCTTGCCTATCCCTACAGTTCCTGAGGATGAGAGCTCTAACCCTCCTGTATAGTTCAGTGAGTACGCCAAGCCAGAGTCCTGTTGTTTTATACCAGGCTGTCTGGATATAATATGATGTGCACATTCACGAGTCTGGCCCTTTTCTAAGCAGGTTATCTTCAGGTGAAAGTCACTGTACAAGCCAAATGCATGTAAACCAACTACTTTTCCAACAAGATGTATAAGGTGAACAGAGAATGAATTCTAGGATGCAGATGAAACCTTAGTGTGGTAAAGGAGCTTCAGCACTGTGTGGGACTGCCATGTATGTACTGCCTAAACCTCAACTCATTGCTCTGCCACTGAGAAAAACAGTCAGAGACTGACTCAACGTCTTCACAAGTGACACCTTTGGAAAACCACTGAAGTTCTTACAGAGCTACTCACAGCAGATTTCCTTACTATATCCTTTCTTTGTACAGGCAACAATAAGTCAGGTAACTGGGAGATATTTTTACTGATAAAACCCTCAAATGTAACACAATGCATAACAAGATGTATTTAAATTTCAGGATCACACAATCCAACTGTAGGTGGACAGCAAATAGAAAATACTTCCTTAAAAAAACACAGCAATTCCCAGCCCCATTTCCATGCTGTAAATTAAAGCTGCTGTATTGATGCCATCATCTGCTGGACTTGGCGCTGACATGAAAAACATGGGGGTGCTTTATGAGTACTTCCACTGCATAGAAGAAAACCAGGTACTTTTTGAAAACTGTTCAGAATTTTGTCAGAGTCCAGAACTCCTTAATGTCAAGGACCACAAGATCATTGTTATTACACTTCAATTTATTATTTTATAGGGAATCAATTTCAATTAAAATTCATTCAAATAGTGACTGGAAAAATTCTATATTATTGATCTTGAGGGGGAACCAGCATAGTTAAAATTATTAATCATACTTGAGCATGTCATAAAACAATGGGCTCGTACCCATGCTTTATGATCATGTCAATAAAGAGTTTAAAAAAACCCCACCCTTTCCTTTATGGAAGATGCCAGAGATCTGCACACTGCTTAGTAATAAAGGAACAGTCCATAACACTGCTGGCTGCCTGTGTATAACTAAGTAAATGAAGGCGCTCCATCATACGAAGCATAAAAGCCATTAAAAGTAAACTTTTATTTGAATAGAACCACATTCATTTTTTAAAATTACATTACAGAAAAGCTTTTAAAGAATGTGAATAAAAAGAAAAAAAAGAGAGAAAAAGAGAAGCTTTTAAATAAAACAGCTTCTTTTTACCCAACTTAGAAAAGTAACTTCACAAGGGCATAACAAGGTGACGCTTTTTCTCCAGCCTCCCTTGAATCTTTCCCATAATTATAAATCTTTATTGCACAGGCCATAAATGCTAGTAACAACAGGAAGAAAAATGCTTTTGAACTATTTGGCAATGTTCACCTTCAGGGATTCAAAACAGCAAAACTTTATTTTACCTTTTCAAAAAGGCTTTAAGTGACTTTCATGTTTGTTACAAGTGCCAATATGGTGAAACACTTTGCAAATAGAACGCATTCATGCAGGCATCAGCAACACCAGTTTCATAAAATCAGAACCATGAATGAAGAGGGCAATTTGTCCAGCTTTCAGACCAACTTTTTCCAGTGCAGACATTTACATCTAGCGTAGTGAGAGGGAATTGATCTTGCCTGAGTTTGGTCATCTACCATGTAGACAAATACATCTGGCAGCCATCCTGAGCTTCTGTAATAATGAATGGAGAGCAACAGGTATAATTCATCTAATATGTCTGATGTGTCACCGGTGAAATAGAGGATGTGTAGCTACTACTGCATGCACACTATAGTAGGATGGCTTACAGTCTTTGTGGAAGGCAGAAGATATCCAACTAAAGACATGCCAAGTTAGGCTTTTGTGCTTTTGGCACCACTGAGGCTGCCAGTGATTATGTACTGGTTTGTAAAAAAAATTGTTGTGAAAAACTTGTTTCACGACAATGAGACAGATACTCAATAGGTACTACAAGAATTAGGCAGGGAAGTACTCTTCCTAATGCAGCAATTCTGGATGCTGGGGAGCCCAAGGGGATGGGACCACAGGGAGAAATCAGGGGTCTGGGCTCTGCCTAAGCAGCATCTGCTACCACCATGGATGGACACTGAGATAGGGGCTACTGGATCTGACCAACAATGGCATTTATTCCTTCCAACATTATCCACACAGTTTGACCATAAAGGTGCTAGCTGATGTCACCAGTCAGGTTTTGAGCCAGAAGCCCTGCAGTGAAAATTCCTGTGTACTTTCTAAGGGGTCTGAATTATAGCTGGCACTTCGTTTTCTTCAATTCTTTAATAAACCAACTATCAACTCTAATTTTCTTCTATGTCTGACTTCTGGAAAATCTCATTAGAAATGACAAATATGTTACATGGTAAATGGCACCATCTTACAATATGTACATTTGATGCATTTAAACTCTGTGTGAAAGACTGTACCTATTCCCAGCATCCTTTTTACCAGCCTCTTCTTTTCAGCTGGGTGAAAACAAGCGATTTCTACTGGCACTACTACTACAAACAGCTGTTGTTACACCAGAGCCTCTGCCTGCCCAAACTTTCCTATTTAGTTGAAAGTCTTTCATGACTGGCTGCAGCACAAACACCAACAGTTTATTTTTTTTCTGAAACCTTGAGCAAAATTGTTTGTTCTCTTTCCAATTTACATGAGTGGGGAAATACGTACATAAATATGTGTGTGTATATATATGTAGAGGTAATATCTATTTATCAAAAGTGTAAGACAGTTTTGGGTAGGCATTAGCTCAGAAGGACTAAACTTTCCAACTCAATTTTCCTGTAGACTTCTGAGAAATGTGAAAAGCAGGAATGAACAAAAAAAAAATCAACATTAATAAAATAACAAGAAAGCCAGACAACTGCAACATGTCCTTGCAATCATACAAAACAGCTATTACTACATTCCCAGCAGACTGAGTTGTAATATTATTTATAGAAACACATAAAAATGCAAGCACATCATAATATTATACAGCTGAAGTCTTGCTGCAGAAGTTCATCAATACAGATTTCATAATTGCTACATGTTTCCCTATTCACACTGCAAACTAATACACAATACATATTGAAGGACAGTTCTGTGCTAAGCCTATCCAGAGTACATTACAATGTATTGTCCAGTGTACTGGAACTTATTTTACCTGTCAGCTGAATCACTCAGTTATTTGATATGAATATGTATCTGCATCACAGCAATAGCTGAAAGGTAACGAAGAACAGAACCATAGCAATTCAATGGTCTAAAAGGGACCTTGATTGCACCACAAAGTGTATTCCTTGAGTTAGAAACCAGCCACATGAAATTCAAGTAATTGGTGCCATGGATGGGATTTGGTATTTATCATCGCTGACGCATGTATTTTAAACATTTCATTTGCACTCAGATACACACTCCACATACTATACTACGCTCCAGCTGAAACAAATGAGAACTACAGAGAACCCCTCAGTGCACACTTGTAACCTAAAAAAATTGATTTTCACGAGTCTTAACAGTGTCTGAAGAACGTCTCAGAAACAACTACGGCTTCTGACTCCAGAGCCTGCGTCCCCTGCAAGAGCTGGAAATGTCCCTGACTGCAAGTGGAAAACATGCAACAAATACTGCTCTTTTGTGAGCTAATGGATGGCAGCAAATTTTTGCAGTATCCAAGAGCAGTGTTAAGTACAAGTGCTACAATTGCTACAATGGTACAGGAAAAAAGGATATAGAATGGAAAGAAATAAAAGAGATATGGATGTACAGTGAAACTAAAACCACATCAAGAACTGTGGTGAGAGGACAAGGGGTAATGGGTTTAAACTTAAACAGGGGAAGTTTAGATTGGATATGAGGAAGAAATTCTTTACTGTGAGGGTGGCGGGGCACTGGAATGGGTTGCCCAGGGAAGTTGTGAATGCTTCATCCCTGGCGGCGTTCAAGGTGGGGTTGGACATAGCCTTGGATGGCATGGTTTAGTGGGAGGTGTCCCTGCCCATGGCAGGGGGGTTGGAACTCGATGATCTTGAGGTCCTTTCCAACCCTTACTATTCTATGATTCTATGAAAAAGGTTAAGATTTATTACTTATAATCAAGCCATTTAGCATGTTGAGTCCTGGAACACAGTTTTGATGCTATGATAAGGGATGAATTATTGCTTTGGGGTAATTTATGACAGTTTTTTCATGCCGTACTTTGTGTACAACTCACAGGGTCTCTCAGACATTTTGAAGTATAACAAGAGCACAGCAAAGGAAATCAGCTGGGAATTAAGTTTGCTTGAACTCTTCTGAAATATCAAGTGCTGCTTTCCGTACCTTGGATAGATGCCACATATGCAGCATATGCACGAAACATTTGCATAGTAATTCGTGCTATAAGAAGAAAGGCCCTTCCGGACAAGCTGGAAGCTTCAGGGCTAGGGAGAAGAAACAGGGGAGGTCAAGACAATGAAAACAAAAGAAGGGGTGCCTGGTAAGAGGACAGTCAGCATTTCAAATGCTGCAAGCCTCTGAGCACCACCACAGGGACATGGAACAGAGATTCCTCAAGTGTTACACACTTCCCCCAGCAGCTGCCTGGGCAGGCAAACACACTGCCTACCTGGAGCAGTCGCACAGGCAACATCTGCTGTTTGTTACAGACGAGAAAAGGAGCATTTCTGGCGGAAGGAACTCCTGATTCCTCAGGTGCCAAAACCTCGAGTCCAGAACATACCCAGGAAAGACAACAGTACATCCTGGAAGTGTAACAGGATGACCGTCTCTCACAAACCTCAGTTGCTCTGACTTCTTTACAGGGATGACAAAGAAATGTGCTGATTTCAAGCAACACTCTGCTTTAGTGAAACCCCACTTGCAGCAGTGTGTGCAGTTCTGGTGTCCTCAACATAAAAAGGACATGGAACTGTTGGAACAAGTTCAAAGGAGGGCCATGAGGATGATCAGGGGACTGGAGCACCTCCCATTGAAGAGAGGATGAGAAAGTTGGGTCTGTTCAGCCTGCAGAAGAGAAGGCTGTGTGGAGACCTCATAACAGCCTTCCAGTATCTGAAGGGTGGCTATAGGGATGCTGGGGAGGGACTCTTCCTTCATCAGGGACTGTAGTGAGAGGACAAGGGGTAACGGGTTCAAACTTAAACAGGGCAAGTTTAGATTGGATACAAGGAAGAAATTCTTTACTGTAAGGGTGGTGAGGCCCTGGAATGGGTTGCCCAGGGAAGCTGTGAATGCTCCATCCCTGGCAGTGAACAAGGCCAGGTTGGACAGAGCCTTGTGTGACATGGTTTAGTGTGAAGTGTCCCTGCCCATGGCAGGGGGGTTGGAACTAGATGATCTTAAGATGATCTTCTATGATTCTACAACACTTCTTCAAGGGACATGAAAGGACAGTAGGCAGTGGCAGTTCAGGCACCACAGTATCCATAAAACCTACACAGTAAGGGGACAGCAAGCTGCATCTCTCTTAACTCCAAATGATCTTCTAGTTCTGTGCTTTGCAACGTTCCATGTCCTCAGATTTCCTGATCACCCAAGTCCCTTTTCAGGCAGGTGTGCAACCCTCAGTCATTCAAACTGTGTATTGGAGCCATCACAGCAGGAAAGGTCTTCATATGTGAGAATTCAGAAGATGGTAATGAGTCCAGTATTTCAAGGCTTTGATTGTGGAAAATGACAACAAATCTCACATGCAGTGCTGCAAGGTGGAATGTCGGTGCTCAGGTTCCTCCCTCCTTCAACATTCACAAGGAAGAAGCAGATAAGGTGAACAGGAACTAGCACCCTGTTTCTGATAGCCAGGGAAGGTTCAGTGCCAAACAGCTCAGATTTTGATCAATCCAGCTTTTACTCTAGAATTGAGATGCTAATAATGCTGTAAAAATCCTTATAACACATTTCAGCTAGGGGTCCTATTTTATTCATCACATGGACCTTGAAGGCAATGTTTCTGTTATAAGGTCCCTCTAAAACCCAGTGAATGATCCATCTCTAGAATAATACGTGGTTTTTACTTCATCTTCCCTTGGAAGATAAAATGCATCATTGAAGGCCCTCTAGTTCCCTTCCTGGAAGAATACAGTGCTAAGGTAATATAACAGGTTCTGAATTCTATTTTGGAAATTGATGGAAGGAAAAAAATGTGCCTTATTGTGGTTATTATTGGGCACATATGTTTTGGGCACATATGCTTTTAGAGCACCAGGGAGGATGAGCAGAAAACTTACTGAAGAAATAACTTCAGCAGGTATCAACAGCGGTGATGGCTTTCAATGAAGCATAAAACGTTATTCTAGCACATTTTGCTAGCAGGAGAGATCTTTTTAAGAAGATTTGGCACATTCTGTGGCCTGGAAGCAGGTCCAGGCAACACTTTGCCCTCTATGAAACTCACACAGGAGCTTAGGAGGGTGCCCAACATCACCTTAAATGCAGGTATCATTTAATCCAAATATGCTACTTAAACTCAGCCCTATTAGCAGGTTGCTGTCTATGGATACTTTGATCAGAATCACACACAGCACTGTTCTACCACTTTGAGGACAGTCTCTTCTATGCCAGCCAAAAGCAGGACTCACAATGAAAAATCTCAAAGTAACTTCTTCCTTCTCTGTGTAGTTATGTAAGGCTTTTTTACAATGATCTTTCAACTCAGGCTTACAGCGATAACAGTACAATGATGGTGTTTCCAACAGCGTGCAGCTCTCCCTAAGAGACATTAGGAAATATTTTGTCAAATTAGTTCCTCGACATCTCTAAGTCTGGGGGAAAAGCACGGATCGGTAGTTGGGCCTGTGCCCTTCTATCCTAGCGGAGGTTGGAATAGCATTTCTGCCGGTAACAGCATCAATCAGGCAGTTCTCCCTCCAAACAAAAGTCTTCCTCAAACTCAAGACAAGCTTTCAATTACACAATCACGTACTATTCTGGCTTTAAGATCCTCAGGACAGACTGGATGGTGCGTCCTGAATGAAGACGAATGAAACAGTTTTAATTTTCTGAAACAAGAGGAGAAAAGAATGCCAGTTCTCTCCTAAGTTTTTAAAATGAGGCCAACTTTCTCTGCAGACAACAGAATACAAACCCACTTAAAATATCTGCTAAGTATTACATAATGCTCTTTCAAAACTGTCCCTGTTGGCTCCAGCTTCAACTGGGGTATGAGCTGAAGTCAGTGGAAGTCTTTTCACAGACATCAATGGGCTCTGAATTAGGACCTCGTTGCTGTGTGCTAAATTAATTCAGAAAGGGGTTTTAATGGCTTCTTTCACTTAAAGGTCTCCTGAGTTGTGCACTAAGAGACAGAGGGCTTTGTTTCCCCTCTTTGTGGAGGACGTTCTGGAGGACAGTGAAGCACAGCGCAGCAATAGCTACACTGTGACCTGCATTTTGCAAGTGGAATTTCCAAAAGGCAGAAACTGCTGGCATGCAAATGTGCCACTTTTCACAGAAAAAAGTGTTCTCCAAATGTTCTTCAAAACACAAAAGCACTCACAGAAAGCTATTCCAGTAGCAACCTGGATTGGGAATGTATAAACCATAGGAAGAATATGAGTAGACACAGTTTGAAGAAACTGGGCAAGGGGACAGAACCCGTTTTGGAGAACAACTGAGAAATGCACAGCTTTGCAGACTGCACTGTAGCTGAGAAACTGTATCTTAACCTTAGTGCTTGCAAACAACACATGATGCACAGAGGAATATTTTATGGACTGTTGTGCTGCCCCATAACTTCAGCTCTATGCACGAAGGCTGGAGCAGACCTGAAGTGCAGCGCAATGGCCAGCACCACTGTGGGGGAAGGCAGTAGGAGCTGCAGACCACCAGCTCTTTTACAAGCTTGTGCTGGCTTTCATAAAGCATATGATGGCATGTCTTTATATGATCAGACTAAATAATACTGTTCTCTCAATGTAGCAGAGAGAGACTGCATTAAATACACATCCATACGTTTATCAGTAGCCTGTCCTTCATAGTTCAGCATGTGTTTATTCATCATCTTACCACAGTCCAAAATTGTATCCTCAACTGCTCAAGCAAGGAACAGATATCAAAGGATGCTGCCCTGAATTCCTGAAATGGCAGTTGCCACTGTCTGAATGAACATGACTCATACACCAGCTGATGTGTCCAGAGGGGAACACAGGGAAACAATAAATGAGAAGCCTGGAAACACAAGAGTTCTCAATGCCAAATATAGGTTTATGGAGAAATCTATCTGGACTGCAGCCATCAACTGACCCAAATTTGTAACTAGTGGGTCCTCATTGTCCGCTATCAATAAAATCCCAACTTGTGTAAGCAGGCCTAAAACTGATGGTTGGTGACCAGAGCTCTTCAGTTCAGCAAACTCTCCAGTAACACTTTAGATGTAGGGGAAGAGAGAACCCAGCCAATACTGAAGAAAAGGACGTAGGAATAATGGATGAAAGGATGAATAGCTGAAGAAAAAAGGAACATTTTTAAACATCTGAGGAAGATACTGATGCTCCAGCATGTGCACTGCCTTTGACATGACACGAGATGAGGTAAGCTCATATTCACAGATCACAGCAAAATGAAGGAGACCAAAAGCTCCTCATCACAATCCACAAGACACCAAGCCTGACGGAACAATTCACTTGAGACATCAGCTCTTTGAGATAAAATGCAGCTTACTCAACTAATCAGAGACTTTTCCCCCAAACACAGTGAGCAAGGCTTAATCAGGAACAGTGTCATGTGTGAAGGACATTTTGTTAAAAATACAGTGCATGTACTCAAGAACACTCTATTTTCCATATTATGTGACATATAACGAGCACTGAACCAAAACACCACAGAAGTATCAGGTTTATGCTATTGCACTGGACTACTCAACATTCGACAGTGAGAAACTATTGCAGATGTAGTATAGGGTCTCTACATGTTCTCTACACTGTTACCACAATAATTGCTTTTCTTTCAAGTTACTACAGCTGCTGAAAGCCTTAACAGAGAGCTAATAACACGAGTCATAGCAAACCATTTTACCCTCATTTGGAAAATATGTTCAAGCTTTTTTGTTACTCCTTCTTCCCTGTCTAATCAAATTCTCCATATTGAGCCCAGGTTTGAGTTTTCTTAGCAGCATAAATTTGAAACAACTTGATTCAAGTCAATAAAATTACTCCAACATGCAAAAAACCCAGTGTCTAACAGGTAATTTTCTACTGACAGCTCTCACCATAATACAGGTTACAGAGATTACTCTTTTATCTAACACTGAAAGTAAGCAATTAATGCAAAATGTCTGTAAAGCCAGTATGTTCATTACTTGTCCTTTATATGTAATTATTTCCATATCAGTAAGCAGACAGTTAAATAAGGCTACCATCAGGCTGTAGATGGAGCCTATTCATCATGCAAAACAGGCAGCTGAACATCTCTATTTATTTATGCATTATTTTACCTTTTGTTGCCACCTTGGAAAGCATGTGGAATCTATGAGACGTTTTCACGCATCATTTCTCGCGGGAGAACGTCAAGTCACTTTTTATGCCCTCAGGCAGACTTCTGCTGCCTGACCTCAATAACTGTCCATAGCAACATTATTTTTCATACCTTGTGTAAGCAGCTGGAGGTTTCGGACTTCTTCTCTCACCTTCAGCTGAAGGACTTGCTGCAGAATGTGCTGTCGCAGGCTTTCCTGGGCAATGCCCATTCGTTCAAGCTTTTTGTCAGTAAGCCTCAGCAAAGCACGGCCTGGATGCAGAAGGCAAAAAGAAAAATCACCCAAGGATTTCCATTAATGCAATATTCTTACTCTGACAGGATAATTTGCTATAGAAGAAAATCTCAGCCCTGAAATACCTCAGTCTGAGAGATTACTGCTTCATCAGTTTCATCAGTAGTTCCTTACTGTCAGAGATCTATGTTCAACTCCTCCTTTTCTTTTGATTTTCTGTATTGTTTTGGTGCTTTGTGAGATATTAAGGCATGTAAAATAGGTATTTTGTGCCATTTCAAGTTGCTGTTCTTCAGTGCCAGTTGGTCTCCCCCAGGCAGGATATCCCCTATAAGTCTACAATTGGTCCAGATGCCTAAGTAGACCATCACCTATTTCGAAGCATCTACATTACTGTCAGGAAACCATCAGTGAAAGTGAATTTTACCAACTTAATCAATTTAATGCATACTGAGGATGAATATCATCGCAATTCATAGTGTAACAGAATAACTTTTCAGAAGGGCCCTGTACTTTTGTGTCCAGCCTTCCAAATCCCTCTCAGCAGTAACCTATCACAGCAAAACACGAAAAAGAGCCAGAAATTTCCCTTCACGCTACTAGTTATGGCTAAATTATTCCTGAAAAGGATGTTTGTCCAACTATAAAAAGACATTTGCCCCACTAAGAAGCCTATGGTCTTTGCAGGCAATCACTCTCAGTTCATGACATATCCTTACCTTTAGGACAATGCTGAACCATGAACCCATGCAGATTGTAGATGTTAAAAAAAATCCAACTATCCACACTCTCCAGACGCTGCTAGTGGAACTCTAACTCCATCTTTTGGGCATCACTATGCTGTAAGTAAACAGCACACTGGCTCAGCCAACACTAAAGAAGTATTTGGACCAAGCAGAGAACCAAGGCATCAGGCAGAGCTTTACCTTAGGAAGAAACCCAAAACTTACTTACTTTGGTCTTCATCACTGCTGCGAGCTAGCCCAGGGAGGAGTGCCCTGTAGCTCCCTACTGGCCCTTGGTTCCCAGTATGTACATTTGATATCCAAAGGTGCCCTGGCCAATACCAGCATATGACACTGGAGCTACACGGATACTACCTTGGAAAATGGCATGTGGTTTGGATCGCTTTTTAAACAGACTCAAATTTTTACCTCTCTAGTTCTGACTGTGTTTTTTAATTGTTAAAAATACCATCTTTGATTTCTCAGGCTTTATTCTGAAAGCAGAAGATAGTGAAGAGCAAGTTACACTCTCTGCAACACAGCAGCCTCTGTGCTACTATTACTGTGGCTTTTGGATGAATGCTAAAATTTAGCTCATCATGAAATGTTACTCAAGACAGCAAGATAAGGCCCTTATTCAATCTCTTTCCTTACAAAACAGCAATGAGTACAGAATTTTTATTATTATTTTAATTAAAAAATTCAAGATAAATGCCAAGAATTTAAAGGGACACATTATATTTGCCCCAAACCAAGCAGTTAGTGGTATCTTGATACAATGCAATGCAAAATAATGGGATATTACTATTAATAAAGCAAGAGGTTATTGATCAGATAAAAAATGACAGGGTTCAAACATTTTCTGCCCTTCCATGTCTCTCAAACACTACACACTATGGAGGATGACCTTTTGATTAGAAAAACTTGCTTTGAAATCATAAAGAAGAAGAATTCTATGGGTTAATGTAACAACAAACTATGAAAATTAATCTCTTGCAGTTCAATGCCAGCTGTCCAATTCCTTTGGTGATACAGATAGCAATAATGACTTCAATTTTTATATCATCTTATCACACTAAATCATCTTAAAGCAATTTATAAAGGATGTACAGCAGTCCAAGAGTATGGTCTGTAATGTCAATCTAGCAACTGAAAGCAAACAAAAATAAACAAGTCATCAGTTTAAAGAGTGCCAACATGCAAGTCATCTTAGGGCAGGGAGTCAGCAGCAGTAATATGAAAAGACAGAGGCCATGTATCTCATCCAGTGCCTTCCACCTCTTTTTGGCCATGGATACAGTCACTACTCTTTACTTCCTCTGGGCAACTCTTTATTCCATATTCAAATTGGTTTCCTATCCCAGTCACTGCCAGTGAGTACGCACAAAACAGAGACGTCTGTCTTCAACTCCTGAATGCCAGTTCCTCTGTGGCTTGCGCTCAAAGCACCATGCCATTGGAAAAAAATGTCTTTGACTCATACTATCTGTAGCAACTTGCACAAGTTGCCTTAAATTAACTCCTTCTTGCACCAAGTCCAATGTGATGTGTTGAGGCAGTGCTGAGGCGAGAAGACAAACATCCAGCTGTGGCATTCCAAGAATGCAGTAAGTGACCTGCACTAAGAAAATTCAATCCTCCCCATACTTTCTTCTTTCAACACTCAGAACAACAACATCCAAGTCAGAACTGGTAAAATTTTTTACTCTGGTATTAAGTCATGCCTTTGAAAAGATACTGCTAATTCCTGGATCAGTCCCCAGAGCCAATTAGTTACTAAGGCCAAGGTCCTGACAATCAGCTTTTGATTTCAGATGCTTCACTGTCTTGCTTCCTGTACTCCACATACTGGAAATAGTTATTATTTGGTGCTAAGATCTCTGTAAGGGTTATTGAACATTGAAACGGGTTGTCCAGAGAGGTTGTAGAGTCTCTGTCGTTGTAAGCACTCAAAACCTGCCTAACAAAGTCCTGAGACACCAGCTGTAGTTGCCCCTGCTTTGAGTAAGGGTTGGACTAGATACTGCCAGAGATGCCTTCTAATACCAGCTATTCTGTGACTCTATGAAACAATCTGCATGAAGGATCTCAAGAAGATCTATTTTCTTTATACAAGGGAAGATTAACAAACGCCATTAATAAGCATACACAAAAGATGATAATTTTGACAAGCATCATGGTTAGACAGCTATACAGTAAAAAACGGGGGTAGATTTTTAATTCTCAGAGTGCTGGATAGAATGTATGATCAAAAGCAGAACATGTAACAAATGGGACATTTTTGAGGAGTGTACACTGATCTTTGCTGGGACACAAGTAAAGGAACTTCACCTACATCTTAGGAAAATTACCCAACACTACAGAACTGGCTCCACCTCTTAGATGTAGCAGCTACATGCATAAAAGAGACCAGGAGATTTTATTTCTATTGACAAGAGGAACTGTAAAGATCACAGACACAAGCACCTAGGCCTTGGCTCTAGCTAATTGCAAGGCTGGAAACCAAATGCTTTAGAAAGCCCAAGCTCCCTCATTATCTGCATGCACCTTTTAGCACCTAAACCCCAGCCCTCTCATACTCAGGACAGATAAGCCATGGAATGTTCTGAGATACCCCAAGGGCAGACACAGAATATCAAATACTTTCCAGCTTAATAACGGATTGATGGCCTAATTTTTTCTAATATGACTTAGCTGCTGCAGTTCTCATTTGATCAAGCTGGAATGAGATGAAAATTTGAACGGAGGGAGAAACACTGCATGCCACAGAACATTAATATGAATATAAGCATTGGTCTGATGAGGATGGCATTGGCCCTAGAGCAAGGAATGTGGCACAGTCTGTTGTACCTAATCAGAAATCCTCGTACCTCCCTGCACTGGTATAACCTACTGCTCTTCAACCAAAGCCTGTGAAGCTGCACCAACTGCCAGTTCACAGAAATATAGAGGAACACCTCATGAGAAGCCTTGAAAGTACACTAGTAATGAAGGTGAATGAATAGATAAGAAAGGACTTACTAAGTGGGTATGAAGAACTCAAGAAATACAAGGAAATGAGAGCAGATATTTAGCAAAGAGTCTGGCTTCACGCAAAACCCTGAAGAAAACTAATTTAAAGCTGATGAAAATGATAAACCACTAGTGGGAACAAATAATGTGTGTGAAACATGGCCAAGAAAGGCCTCCTAAGTACAATATGATAGGTATACCTGATTATCAAGACAAGATATTCAGTTTACTTACCACAGGGCACAGGCAGGAAAGAAAGAAAGAACAAGGTGGAGAACACAAGGACCTTAGAAAATGCCCTAATGCCAGACCAACACGTCAGAGTACTCAGAGTGGCAGTCGGAGATACGTTTTGGGAGAGCTATTGGGAAGGCTACCTCCTGAAGTAATTCCCTTTGCACCGCGCTAGTATCCAGAACTGTTATTCTAGGGTTATTAAAGAGTATGGCATTTTTAGCACCTAGGTACTGTCCTAAGGTCCATAAATTTGTCTTTTTGATCTTCCTGATACGGTCTGCCTCTGCAGCCTCCTGAGGTAGCAAATTCCAGAAGCTCACTGCCCATTTTTGTCTAGTTCGTATTGATTTCTTACTAATTGCTTCAAGTGTTCTCTAGTTCTTGCACTGCTGTATTTGGTTAACAGTTCAACACTTAATCTGTTGCTTCTGTGGTTTGTAAACTTCAGTCATCTGCCTTTTGATCATGTTTCTGGATACAGCCAACTGACAAACCTAGAAAAATGAGAACATGGGATTCACTCAGCCCTTAAATTATGCAAGAAGAAAACTTTTTCAAGTTTATACTTAAATGCTGCAAACACCATTTTAAATTGTTATTGACACAATGGGATATTCTTACTTAATTGATAATAATGTGCTTCTCTAGTTTTGCAGTAGAACAATTTCAAACATTTTGCTTTTGTATTTACCTCTTTAGTTCCACATATTCATAATTATAGTTCACTGGGGTTTTCTGCTTGAAATATTCTGAACACAGCTTTTCTCTTGCTTATATAGGCTGATTGTTGGTTTTTCTTCACTCTGGTGCTTAAAAACAAGCCTTCTAGGACTTTCCAAGTAAAATTTCCATGACAGACAGACGTTAATATAATTTTTAAGGTGCTGGTGAGACACAAGTATAAAATTCTTACCATACACTGAAGAAAGAAGAATTCGAACAAGAACAGTCAGAGAGAGAGGCTGTGACTTCACGGTGAGGAATGACGAAATTATGAGAAGAGGTGAGGAAAAGAATAGTCACCTATGAAATGAAAATGGCCTCTTAGTGGCAGCAGAGGGAGATGAACAACTGGCAAAAAGAAGAACTATTAAAATAACCAACTAAGCTGAGAAGAGATGAACACCAGGCAAAAAGAACTATTAAACCTAGGAACTAAGTAAAGAAGAGAATACAGTCCTAGATTTGCTGCTTCCTACATGAGAATTTAAGAGCACGTCTCTCCCTGTCATACCAGCCTCATCACTAGTCAACCAGACATATCAGCCACTTTGTCAGCAATGCCCTGTGGCAAATCTATAGCTTTTCTTGCAAAAGCAGTTAGAGCTGGCTCATCTTACTAATCATTTTAGCTCTAACACTGGTGCAGACTCCCAGTAAACTGCAGCTTGCATTACCCCTCTCTTTGCCCCACTTCAGCTATCTAATACCTCAGTAATCAGGGAAGATCACTTGCTTCAAATGTAAATACGATTCATTCTTCATCAGTCTTGCCATAGCAGCAAACACTTTACTGACCTACTAGCATAATGGCAACTGCCAGCCTAGATGTAGAATTAGCTTCCAGAATTGGTATTGGTAGCTGCCTGGTACTTCTGACGCGATGAACAACTCTCAACTGGGGAACAGCTTAGACAGATAGGAGACACAAAGGATACCGGTACAGAAATAAAGCAGAGGGAACAATAGTTTCTAATGATAGGGACCAGAAGGAGCAAAGATGACTAACCACTATGGATATCAGAGATCTCCACCTGAGGAAGTTCTCCAGCATCAGAGCCAGCATTCTTCTGCTTTCTCATCCTGTTAAGAAACGCAGCAAACTTCCATGGAGCTGTAGGAATGATTTTCTAGTAAGTCACAGGAATGGGAGAGGCCCACGACTCCAGTACAGTTTCAGTGGAAGTGCAGGAAAGCACAGGAAGGCATTTGCTCACGTATCAAATTAGCCTTGGACACACGTTGTTTGTTAATGTTGTCAAAGAAGAGTAAAATGATTTTCTGACTTTTCCCTGTTCATTATTTGCTGGATCTGGATGAGGCCAGCTCTACCATAAGGTTTCTGAAAGAAAACACTGTCAGACTGGTCAATTAATGTCTGCTCACACTCAAAAAGGCAGCTACGTAAACAAAAGTGCTTTGTGAATATTATCTGCAGCCTTTGTCTTCACGTCATGTCTGTTTATAGTTCTGACAAGAGGAAGTGATGACTATTGTAACTGCTGCCAATAAATGCACAATTGAAACTAGTTTATTTCCATAAACGCGCTCTCAGGTCACAGTTCTCTTGCACCTTTCTGCCCTTCCTCCCCACTTCTGAACCACAAGCATGAGCAGGATATGAAAGAAAAGCAACTCAATGCAACCCTTGATTTAGCTGCATTTTCAAATACAAAATTAGCAGCCACCAAGCCATGACTTTGTTTTTAAATCTGTCAAATTTATTAAGTGGTCAGTAAGATATTGGTGAAACTATTTAAACCAGATTACTTAGTTTGGCATAACTTCCTCTCACGTTGGTGCTGCCCTTCCGAATTCCCTTCATATTCCATCAAATAACGCTGTCATTTCATAGAATCATAGAACAGTTAGGGCTGGAAAGGACCTTAAGATCATACAGTTCCAACCCCCCTGCCATGGGCAGGGACACCTCCCACTAAACCATGCCACCCAAGGCTCTGTCCAACCTGGCCTTGAACACCGCCAGCAATGGAGCATTCACAACTTCCCTGGGCAACCCATTCCAGTGCCTCACCACCCTCACAGTAAAGAATTTCTTCCTCATATCCAATCTAAACTTCCCCTGTTTTGAGTTTGAACCCATTACCCCTTGTCCTATCACTACAGTTCCTAATGAAGAGTCCCTCCCCAGCATCCCTATAGGCCCCCTTCAGGTATTGGAAGGCTGCTATGAGGTCTCCATGCAGCCTTCTCTTCTCCAGGCTCAACAGCCCCAACTTTCTCATCCTGTCTTCATACGGGAGGTGCTCCAGCCCCCTCATCATCCTCGTGGCCCTCCTCTGCACTTGTTCCAACAGTTCCATGTCCTTTTTATGTTGAGGACACCAGAACTGCACACAATACTCCAAGTGAGGTCTCACGAGAGCAGAGTAGAGGGGCAGGAGCACCTCCCTCGACCTGCTGGTCACACTCCTTTTGATGCAGCCCAGGATATGGTTGGCTTTCTGGGCTGCAAGCGCACACTGCACCCGGCTCATGCTCATTTTCTCATCGACCAACACCCCCAAGTCCTTCTCCTCAGGGCTGCTCTCAATCTCTTCCCTGCCCAACCTGGAGCTGTGCCTGGGATCGCTCCCCCCCAGCTGTAGGACCTTGCACTTGGCATGGTTAAACTTCATCAGGTTGGCATCAGCCCACCTCACAAGCGTGTCAAGGTCCCTCTGGATGGCATTCCTTCCCTCCAGCGTATCAACCGAACCACACAGCTTGGTGTCATCAGCAAACTTGCTGAGGGCGCACTCAATCCCACTGTCCATGTCACCGACAAAAATGTTGAACAAGATCGGTCCCAACACCAATCCCTGAGGGACACCACTCGTTACTGGTCTCCAGCTGGACACTGAGCCATTGAGCACTACTCTTTGCGTGCAGCCATCCAGGCAGTTCTTTATCCACCGAGTGGTCCACCTATCAAATTGATGTCCCTCCAATTTAGAGACAAGGATGTCTGTCCTGGGCTCAGCAGTAGCAGTCATTTTTCTCCTTCTTAGTAGCTGGTGCAGCACTGTGTTTTTGACTTTCAGCCTGGGAACAGTGCAGATAACACTGATGTTTTTAGTTACTGCTTAGAATGTTTGGTCTGACCAGGGCCTTCCTGAGCCTCATGCTCTGCCAGGGAGGAGGGGAAGACGGGAGGAAGCAGAGACAGGACACCTGACTCAAACTGGCCAAGGTGTCCCACACCACAGCATGTCATGCCCAGGATGTAAAAACTGGGGGCAGGAACCCGTAAGAGTGCAGTTCACGGCTTGGTCGGGCTGGGTATCAGTGGTGAGCAGCTGTATTCTCTTCCCTTGTATTTCCCTTGTCATTATTATTATTGGTGGTAGCAGCAGTGGTTTGTGTTATACCTTAGTTACTGGACTGTTCTTATCTCAACCCGTGGGAGTTCCATTCTTTCGATTCTCCTCCCCATCCCCCTGGGACCAGGGCAGGGGAAGAAAGAAGGGGGAGCAAGTGAGCGAACTACGTGGCTGACTGGGCTTAAACCATGACAATGTCATGCCTGACAGTGTCGAACGCTTTGCAGAAGTCCAGGTAGATGACATCAACTGCTCTGCCCCTGTCCATCAGTTCCGTAGCCCCTTCATAGAAGGCCACCAGATTGGTCAGGCAGGATTTCCCCTTAGTGAAGCCATGCTGGCTGTCACCAAGCACCTTGTTGGTTTTCATGTGCCTTAGCATGCCTTCCAGGAGAATCTGCTCCAAGATTTTGCCAGGCACAGAGGTGAGACTGACTGGTCTGTAATTCCCTGGCTCATCCATTTTCCCCTTCTTAAAAATGGGGGTTATATTTCCCTTTTTCCAGTCATCGGGAACTTCACCTGACTGCCAGGATTTCTCAAATATGATGGACAGCGGCTTAGCAACTTCATTTGCCAGCTCCTTCAGGACCCACAGATGGATTTCATCAGGTCCCATGGACTTGTGTACATTCAGGTTCCTAAGATGGTCTTGAACCAGATTCTCTCCTACAGTGGGCCCAGGGTCTTCATTCTCCCTGTGCCTGCGTTTGCTTTCCAAGACTTGGGTGGTGTGGTCAGAGCATTTGCCAGTGAAGACTGAGGCAAAGAAGTCATTAAGAACCTCAGCCTTCTCCAAATCCAGGGTAGCCAGTTCTCCCGATAGCTTCTGGAGGGGGCCCATTTTGTCCCTAGTTTGTCTTTTATTTGCAATCGTCCTGGGTTCAGCAGCAGCAGTCATTTTTCTCCTTCTCGGTAGCTGGTGCAGCTCTGTGTTTTTGATTTTGGGCCTGGGAACAGTGCTGATAACACCAGTGTTTTCAGTTACTGCTTGGTGATGTTTTGGTCTGACCAAGGACTTTGTGAGGCTCAGCTCTGCAAGGGAGGAGGGGAAGCCGGGAGGAAGGAGAGACAGGACACCTGACCCAGAGTGACCAAAGAGGTTATTCCATACCACAGCACGTCATGTCCAGGATGTAGAAACGGAGAGCAGAGACCCGGAAGGGTGGTGGGGGATGCACTGCTTGCTCAGGCTTGATATTGGGTGGTGAGTAATTGTATTCTTTTCCCTTGTATTTCTCTTGTCATTATTATTATTGGTGGTAGCAGTAGTGATTTGTGTTATACCTTAGTTACTAAACTGCTCTTATCTCAACCTGTGGGAGTTGCATTCTTTCGATTCTCCTTCCCATCCCTCCAGGAGCGGAGGGAAGAAAGAGGGGGAAGTGAGTGAGTGAACAAAACTGTGCGTGGCTCAGAAGCTTAAACCACAACAGCAATGTACCTGAAGAATCACGTCCTGTTATCTTTATTTTTATTCTAATTTATTTCTATTTCTATTTTCTAGTCTCTTATTTTTACAGAGTCCTTTGAGCTATATATGTCCCACTTGACAACGGTCTCCAAAAGTGCGCCAAGTCAGATGTCTTTCTGGCACTCAGTTTTTCCCGAACTCTTCCCAAGGAGCTCTCCCAGCTAGCTACCCCCAGCTGCTTCTCCTGAGCCACCGCTACCTTTGGAGCTCCTATATAGTGCCACACAGGCTCCAGCACATCCATCTGCTCAGTCACAATGACGCTGGATTTGTGCTATTGAAAGAAAACTACAAACCAGCAGTAATGGTGCAGTAATGGTGAAGTCATGGAAAAATACTGGAAGACATGACTATGGATCTTGAATATTTATTTTAGAGGCTGCATTTTATAAGTACCCTAACTCTCTCCATGGAAGATTCCTTCTTCCAGCCAAACATCTCAAAACAATTCAGGTATTTGGGAAAGTCACGTTAAAGATGTTTCCAGAAGTGAGTCTCCTGACTGCCAAGTGCTCCCACAAGTAAAGCACGCAAGTCCTGCTCCTTGCACTCATCCACACATGTTGAAGAAAGTACTTACCTGTATACTTTGATTGAGTGGGAGCACCACACATCTTTATATCATAGAATTAAAGAATCATTTAGGTTGGAAAAGATCTCTAAGACCGTCAAGTCCAACCGTTAACCTAGCACTGCCAAGACCACCACTAAACCATGTTTCTATGTGACGTACCTACACGTCTTTTAAATACCTCCAGGGGTGGTGACTCCACCACTTCCCTGGGCAGCCTGTTCCAGTGCCTGACAACCCTTTCAGGGAAGAAATTTTTCCTACTGTCCCATGTAAACCTCCCCTGACGCAGCTTGAGGCTATTTCCTCTTGTCCCATTGTTTGTTACTTGGGAGAAGAGACCAACCCCCACCTCTCTCTTTCCATCCTCCTTTCAGGCAGTTGTAGAGAGCAATAAGGTACCCCCTGAGCCTTCTCTTCTCCAGACTAAACCCCCCCAGGTCCCTCAGCCATTCTCCATCACACTGTGCTTCAGACCCTTCACCAGCTCCATTGTCCTTCTCTGAATCCCCTCCAGCACCTCGATGTCTCTCTTGTAGTGAGGGGTCCATAACTGAACACAGGATTCGATGTGCGGCCTCACCAGTGCCCAGTACAGGGGGACGATCAATGCCCTGGCCCTGCTGCCACACTATTGCTGATACAGGCCAGTATGCCCTTGGTGTTCTTGGCTGCCTGGCCACAAGCTGCTTCATGTTCAATGGCCACCAATCAGCACCTCCAGGTCCTTTTCTGCCCAGCAGTTTTCCAGCCACTCTTTCCCAAGCCTGGAGCCTTGCATGGGGGTGTTGTGACAAACGCAGGATCTGGCACTTTGCTTTGTTGCACCTCATACCAATTGCCTCAGCCAATAGATCCAGGCTGTCCAGATCCCTCTGCAGCACCTTACTATCCTTCAGCAGACCAACACTCCCACCCAACTTGGTGTTATCTCCAGTCTGAGGGTGCATTTGATCCCCTTGTCCTGATCATTGGTAGATATTAAACAGAACTGTTATAGATATGTAACAGCCTTGGTTATAAAATATTGAATTAATTACTTCAGTGTCTAATGATTTACAGATATATTCCAAAACAACTTTATTCTAAGACAGTATTGGTTCTATACAGAGAATGGAAAGGGTTAATGAGAAGTTGTGCATCGTGATTACTGGAAGTGGTTCAGTAAGTAATTTACTGTACTGATGGGAACTATATTGATTCCTTACAAGTCTTGAGTAAAAGACTGTTAGACAATCCTGGTTTTCAGCTGAACTTATTCAGGACCTGATGATTTTAATAGGAGGAAATAGTAATAACTTGAATTCCCCTCTGAAATATAAATTCAGGCACAAATCATATTACACCACTTTTCAAATGTACTGTAAAATGTGAGGCAACCATTTTTAGTGCTTTCAGGAAGGACCCAATACGACCCACAAAGTAAATTAAGGATAAATGTAAACCTTTAGTAAGCAGTCTATAAATCAACATTACCTGTTGTATATACATTTGCCAACCTACTTCCTGGCCATACAAAATTATATATTATATGCAGCTATATATAAAGGTATAAAGACATATAATAATGTATTGTACACCATATTTTTTAAGAAACAAAATCCATGTTTTCTGGTATCAGTGTGCTAGATTTATGGTCCCCCCTTCAAATAAACAACCTCAAGGCCTTTTTTTGTTTGTGATAGCATAAGCGAATCTGTCAACACCTTTCATTTTGTCCACCATCAGCAGGACACACGGTTCTTCAATCCCTAATCTAATGTCACTCAGTGTGCAACCCATTATGCATTACATATCCCATTTCTTTATTAATTAGAAAATGAAACCACATTAGATCATGCCTGCTGGCAAATCTCCTGTTAATTTATTCAGGAGTAAACACACATTCATATATTATAATGCACAGCTTCTACACAGAACAGATTAGGAAAGGGAAAGCCAATTTGGAAAGCATTAGAATTGACCAAACTCTTTACAGCAAACTCAAGCAAAAGCCTTTCCTTTAATTCCTAATGGTGGATCTTATAAAAATCAGTTTTCTTCCAGAAAAAAACAATCATTTATTGCCAGGAGAAAAATAACCACAGACACATGCACACAAAACCCCAACACTCGTTCCTGAAGCACCCAACACCACTGGAACTGGGAAATCCTTGAAATCCCACAGAAGGCTGCCTTACCTTCCGACATTCCTAAGCAAAAGGGGTTCAGCAGTGCTGCCTAGAAATAGAACTGGTGTGTGCATCCACCAAAGGCTGTAAAGCCCCGTGAAGCACACATGTGAATTCAAATAAAGCTGCCATTTAATTAAGTGAGGAAGAACACCCACTCCTATCAAAGACAAATGTACCCTCTGAGCTCTTCTTGCTGCACTAGTATGAAGCTTCATGGCTGAAGACCAGGGTCTGGGAGCCTGCCACCCCCATCCAAGGGACAGGAATTGACAGTAAATATTGCTGCTTGCTCTAATTTGCTATTAATCAATCCAATCAATAGCTCAAAGGTGCTACGCCATGAAATACAAACCAAGGGCACAGTTTCTCAGTATGCAATATATGGAAGCATGACAGAAGACAATCCATTTACATGCAGTATCTCTCTTTCTTGTTTCTATAATGCGTCGGAAGGCACTGGGGGCCACCATCTCTATTATTCTGCAATACTGGGGAAAGCTGTCCCTTCTTCCTGATTATCTAACCACTATACAGCATTCAGGCACAAACTCACACAAAGAAGTAGTATTAGGAACACGTTTAATTCATTTTCTGAGTTTTCTTTAATGCCAAATGTGTAGGAAGCAAGGAGAGCCTACATAATGCAACCAGACAGCTTACTGTAGTGCACTACGAAAGCTCTGTGGGCCATCGTAGGTTCGAGCGGACCAGAATTTGAGAACTTCTAGTAAGGTTTTCCAATCACTGCTCTGTTTAAAACAAACAACAAAAAGCAAAATTAAAATGGTATTAAATATTAAAATTAGCTTTCACATTCCAATGCTGAGGCACATCCAGCAGTACATCATTTCCCAGTCTATACCCCGGGCTTCCTCCTGCTCCAAGCAGCTTTCAGTGGTGCTTTCTTCCACGCCTGTACAAGATTTACCTTCATTTTTGGTAAAAAATGAAATTGAGAAACGTTTTTGTTAATATTCGCAATGTTAATAATTCATGTTGATAAAAACGGAAAATTAAAAGCAGCGTGTTCATAGGTTAAGCACTGCAGACTGCTTCAACTCTCCTAGCCTGAAGGAAATCAGCTCTCCTGATGCACTTTTTGCTCTACCATGTCTCTTTGGAGGACTGAACCAGCAGCCTGGCACCAGTCAAGCTGCACACACCACCTCTGATGGGCCCTTAACTTAGAGTTTATGCTGCCCATTGTATAGCCTAGGGGAAGATAATTTTCCTAATGTTAGAGTTATCTCTACTCAATTATATGTGCAGTCTTACAGACACACACACTGGTCTGGTGCTACACTGCTGGTTCAGTAGTACAACCAACTTTGCAGAGCTCCTTTGTGTTTCTTCCAGCCTTTATTACTGTAGCTGTCAAGAGAATCAGCACGTAAGTACTTTATTCTTCTGGCCTATTCCTCCTATCTAATAATTGCACTCAACCTGTATAAGACTGTGAAACCACAATCATTTTGGATGAGAAATAAAACAGATACCTAAGCAATGGCTGGTGGTCCTAATTTGTAATCAACTGGTCCCAGTTACAGAATCCAGACCGTATGTTCTTAAATTCTGACTCCTGTATTTGACCCCATGCATTTGACTCAGAAAGACATTCTACCATGTGTAGAGAAATAGGAACAGTAGTAGCAGTAATAACAATAATAATATAACACTAATGTATAGGAGCCTTACCAGAGGCTGCATGCTGGCACTGCGTTCCAAAGCCAGACCCAGACCTTCACTCTGGCTTTGGGTCTCACCCTCCCAAGGGAAAATAAAAGCTCCTTTTCCCCTACCAGGGTACAGGAAGGTGGGAAGATGCCGAGTAACCTTTTTTCTAAAAATAACTACTATAGCTAGGAGCAAGGGAGCTCCCCCAGAGAGAGTGAAACCTCATCTCCCAACTCCCAGGGGAACATGTGAAGCCCAGGCCCCAAGACTCTTAAGGAAAGGCTGCACTGACCTTGCTGCAATGCACTTGGGATCCTGTATGTGAGATGCAAGGGCACAAAGTGCTGCCACCTCCCAGCCTGTATCCAAGACCCACTCCAGCCATCAGGGAGCATCCTGGCAGCAGTGTTACCCAGCCCTTCCTTCCTGCACACCAGGAAAAGCACCAACTGCCCAGGCAGGTGGTTTTAGCTTGAGGGCAGGATTTGAAAGCCCTCAGGCTAAGGGGGAAGCCAGACTATTTCCTTCTGCTCAGACTGAGACAACTTTGTGCGTGCATAAAGAAGCAACTCCAGGTACTGAGATAAATCCATAAATAAAAAGAGAACTAGGATGTTCAAACACCTGCAGGCTTTTCCAGCAACAGCACAAGGGACTGTTCTGGTAATTCATGCTGTCAGTTTGCAATCCAGAGCATCACGCTTAAGTCCTATATTAGGTGTAACAGGGTCTGTATGTGTTGCTCACTTTCTAGCTGCTCAGAAGCAGATCATACTCATAGAATGGTTAGAGTTGGAAAGGATCTTACAAGCATCTAGTTCTAACCCCCTGTCATGGGCAGGGACGCCTCACACTAAACCATGTCACTCAAGGCTCTGTCCAACCTGGCCTTGAACACCACCAGCGATGGAGCATTCACAACTTCCCTGGGCAACCCATTCCAGTGCCTCACCACCCTTGCAGTGAAGAACTTCTTCCTTATACCCAGTCTAAACTTCCCTTGTTTAAGTTTAAACCCATTACCCCGTGTCCTCTCGCTAGAGTCCCTCATGAACAGTCCCTCCCCAGCATCCCTATAGCCCCCTTCAGATATTGGAAGGCTGCTAGGAGGTCTCCATGCAGCCGTCTCTTCTCCAGGCTAAAAAGCCCCAACTTTCTCATCCTATCTTCATACGGGAGGTGCTCCAGTCCCCTCATCATCCTCATGGCCCTCCTCTGCACTTGTTCCAACAGTTCCATGTCCTTTTTATGTTGAGGACACCAGAACTGCACACAATACTCCAAGTGAGGTCTCACAAGAGCAGAGTAGAGGGGCAGGATCACCTCCCTTGACCTGCTGGTCACGCTCCTTTTGATGCAGCCCAGGATACGGTTGGCTTTCTGGGCTGCAAGCACACACTGCACCCTGCTCATGTTCATTTTCTCATCGACCAACACCCCCAAGTCCTTCTCCGCAGGGCTGCTCTGAATCTCTTCTCTACCCAACCTGGAGCTGTGCCTGGGATGTTTAGAAAGGAGCTTGGGAGCCAAGCAAGAATATAACAACACTGTCTGAAATACTCTCTCAGCCTCCAAAAGCTTGTAGGTTAGGAACTAATTAACAAAAAAAGTGCTGGCTAATTTGGGCTACAACTGAGCCTGAGGTCAGCGGGTGGCTTCCAGCAACTGGAGTGATACTTTGATCTGCTTGTGAGAGGAACCTCAGTAACATCTTAAAATGGCAGAACAATCATCCTATTCACAATGGGATTTGATTTAGTAGGAAGGGGCAAAACAAGAAACAAGTGCTCCAAGGTAAACCTAAACTAATTAAAAAGAAATAAGCTCAACAGTAAGGCTAATTCACAATCAGAATCCTCTAGCAGCAAAATGTGTCTTGTGTCCTTGCAGTCTTCAGATGAAGTTTTTGGAAGACACATTTCAGAAGAGCTCAGGTTATTGGGGTCTGCAGAAGGAGGCAGCAGTACTGAGAGGCTGTTTACCTCTGCAGGATATCCAGCATTCCAAAAGGCCTTGGAAAAAAGTGTGGGAAAGATTAAGAGGAAGAAATGTTTACAAACCAAACAAGTCATAGTAAACTCCCAAACCTCAGGAAATAGGGTTGGGTTTTTCTGCTTTATACTATATTGCCTTTCTAATAGCTTCAGTGCATTTTCTTTCTATACATTTGTTTTTTCCCTTTTAGAGGGTCTGCATTCCTTCAGAACAACAAATGTTGAGCACTGTATTATGTATAAATCTTCTGTTACACCTTGGTTTGAGAAGAGTATACAGAGAGATGCATTTGAACATGATATGACCCACCTTTAAGTCCTTTTGTTAAAGAGGCACTGAGTTGAACAAACACTGATCAAACAACAGAATCAGATTAGAGAAAAAAAAAACTGTGGTTCATGAATGCATTGTAACCTTTATTTACAATTTTCATGCAACAATTTATACAGAGGAAGAAGACTGGAAACTATCATCAGACATTCCCAGTGGAAATACCAAAGAGTAGTTCTCTAAGCAGACCAAAGGAGCAGATTACACACTGTTTGAGCACACCTGCTTTCACTCACAGAATATGCATCAGGTATCAGTGACACACTGGTTAAGTCTTGGGTTAGATACTTTCCTGGCCCAAAGAGTGACTATTCTGACAGGTTCCATGAAGATGCACTCACTCGTATCAGAGCTCAGACACAAATACACAAATTCACTTTTCCACTGGTTTTACATGCACACACACAGAACAAAGAAGAGAAAAACATCATTTTCAGGCTGGCGAAACTTTCCTAAACCACAAGGGTCTACAAAATGGTTTCTGAGTACTAACGCTGAGCCACAAATTTAATCCTTGGTCAAGTACTAAATTGTTTATCTTCATCTCCATTCATTAGCTTGCACTCAGTCTTCAATACAAAAGCCAAATCATTTTAGGGTTAGTTTCAAATGTAGTTTTGGTTATGCACGAAATACAATTTCTTCTTTCTACATAATAAATAAAACATTTAGGCTTAACACTCTTTCCTGGGTTGTAGACTCATGTCTTGCCACGCTCCAGCAAATCACAATATTCAGGTAGTGATATCTGAATAGCAGCAACACAAACCCAAAAAGCGACAACAGAAACCAAGAAATTATTTACTTCATCTTCCAGTGTATAATTAAAATTCTAAACCGAACATCCTGATCTTTAAATACTCTTTGCTCTTACAGAACTCTCTCCTGGAGTCCTCTTTACAATACGCATTGTGCTTGCTTTCCCTCACCAGTGTTCTTCTGTTTTCTTGCCATTGGAACAAGTTATTCTCTGCAGCTTCCTCAGACTGCAAAGCTTCCCTGGAGAAGGAACATGTTGTGCACCACGTGAGCACTGACAGTATGAAACCCTGTCAATACCCTAGAAGTAAATCAGCTGGATCACAGCTGTCCACAGATTGAAGCATCAACTCCAAATCCTTTGGCACAGTTGCATAAGAAGCTGATCTAAATCAAGTTATTTCTAGCTTGCTCCCAAGCAATTTTCTGATGACCTTTGAAGATGATCAGGCCAAGATTCTTTCTGCAACACACGGTGAGTCATGGAAATTCCTGGCCATGTCCTCAGGACCTTGTATCTGCTCTCAGCAGCCAGGTGCTACTTAAACAGTACGGAGGAGATCATATTCAGGTCCATTCACAGTGGAGAGGGAACATTTCTGTTATTCTCATACCAAGAAAAGGACTTGGGGGCCTGGTGGATACCAAGTTGAATCTAAGCCAGAAATGTGCCCTTGCCCTCTGCTAGCAGCCTCAGGGGCTGCAGTGGGGCAGAGCATTGCCAACAAGTCCACGACATGATCCTTCCTTTCTACTTGAGCCTGGTGAGGCCACATCTGAAATACTATGTCCAGTACTGGGATTCTCAGTAGAAAACATGGACATACTGACGAAAGTCCAGCAAAGGGCCAGAAAGATGATTAATGGATTGGAGCATCTGTCAAACTAGGAAAGGCCAGGAGAGCTGAGACTGCTCAGCCAGGAGAACAGAAGAACATTCAGCTGGACAGAGTGTTGGGACACCTTGACTAGACAGTTCTTTTGCCAAAAAAGGTTGGACCAGGTGATCCTTGAGGTCCCTTCCAACCTGGCATGCTATGAGTCTATGTTATTTTCAGGAATGCTGTGGAGTTTCCATTCTTGGAGATACTCAAGAGTGATGGGACACTGTCCTGGGCAACCTGCTCTATCTGACCCTGATTTGATCAGAAGGATGACCAAGATGACCTCCAGAGATACCTTTCAACCTCAATTACTCTCAGATTCTATTCCATTAAAGTACAGAGCAGCAAATCTGGCTGCCTGAACTTCAACAGAATTAGCAAGGTAAAATTAGCAGCTACTGAATACAAGTCTTACATAATTTGTATATCAATATATTCTATTGAAATTTGCAAACCAAGGAGAAAGGTAAAGAAATACCTAGCTACTTGGGACCTCCTTCAAAATTGCTTGTACAGTAGTGTACACCACCTGCAGTATCCCCCAGTAGGAGCATCCAGACACTGGATTTCTCTAAAGGAAAGGCTATAACTAGCCAGGTTAGAAAGGCAGAAGGATGCAGGCTATTACGCATGTAAAACATGGGGGTTTTCAGCCCTTTGAAGCTCACCTGGTGTCACACGCTCTGAAAACAGGGCTGCGGTTGGTTCCAAGGATGTGCATTCTACACTGCTGTTCATCCTAGAAAACTAACCAGTGGTACCACTGTCCAGGCACTGGAACTCAGTATTTTCTACTATCAGACTACCCCGGTGGTTCCTAGGATGATTCTGGCCTGCGCCACTCAACACTTTCCCAGAAACTCTGGCATGTGGTTCAAGAACGAGCAGAGACTGGAGGCTCTTCCCCATAATTGGTGTAAACACAGCCATCCTATCCTGAAAAGTAAAAGCCCTCAGCCGCATGGGCACAAGTCCTCCCTTACTAACTAGCCTCAGTGCCAAAAGATGTTTGAGGAACATCACTGTCATCAAGATGGCAACATTATAGAGCCATCAATTCTGCTGTCAAAACCTGACTAGCTCTACTAACAAAGTACATCTGCTATGTAAGGATCTGTTTAATCTTAAAACGCAAAAGGACTTCCAGGATTCATCATCTCTTCCTGAAAAGCAACAGCATAAGCTGGTTTCTCAGAACTCAAGAGATTCCAAAGTGAGACAAAAATGATTTCCCCCGTTGTGAATTCTATGCATCCACTCGCACAAGTCAGAGCAGTGGAAAAGGATTTCCTCTGCTATTTCTTACCTGTTCTAAGCTATTAAATCACAGTTATCTCAACAGTGAAGTCAGGAAAAGCAGTGGGAGAGTTGTTTGGTTAAGTTTTTAATGACTATGGCAATTTTATGTAAATTTAATTTTCACTTCTAGGCGTTTGAAGAATTCTGCTGCTTTCAGACCTGTCTCACCTCTTACTTATGTCACAAGAGAAAGGTGCTCCAAGATGTCCAAACACTGGAAATGAGGAGGAGAAAGAGAAGAGGTGTAAATGCCTGGGATACTGTGTGAGGAAAGCAACACCACATTTCTTCAAGGAATCCTGTTTCTGTGAAGTCCTATAAGAGACAACGTGTGAAAGCAGTAATCTCAAATCCAATTTTGGATTACTTCCGAAGGGCAACATGCTGCATATCACATTGCACTCGTCAGAAGATCTGTCAAGGATTTTTACACATAGATTCTTCCTGATTCACAGGGACCATTCATTATAGTTGTAGGGTATGTCTGTGTCAGTTCATTTGCATTTCTTGGTCACACCCTTAATGTGTTCTGCAATCCTCACCTCTAAGCTAGTACTGCTTCTGGAGCACTGTCAGGCCACATAGGAAAAATGCTAACGAATACTGGTCTCCTCCCACCTGCAACTGCAATTAGACTGCTGGCCCAGGCTCCACAGGAACAGCTTTAAAGGAAGGGCAACAAAAGCATCTCGGAAAGAAAGAAAGGAAGACTGATAAAAGTCTGACACTTCTAAAGATAGTTTACAGGTTTTAGTCTTTACCTAAGCACAAAAATTACTGGGATAAAATACTATCATTCCAGACTTGGGATAAACATCAGGTGATAAAGGCAAATTATCTTCCCACAACTCCACAGACTGAACACTTTCCGTAAAACAACTTTTCTGGAATGGGAAAGCATCTGCTTCTTGCTAGCCAAGAGCCTCCTGCTGCTGCACAGTGGCTGGGTAGCAGCAGAGCTGCTATGGGACTGCTGTGACAGAAACATGCACAGGTACCAAGAAAACTACTCTGCTGTCACAAAGGTGGTCAATATGAAGACAGTTACTACTGGTTTGTACTGTAACAGCTCTTGAACGGTACAAAACTGTCAATAAGAAACATTCTTATTGCCACTTCCCACTCTGAGTTTTGAGATTCACCTTAGATATTTTCATCAAGCTTTAAAGCACCTTGCTGACCACTGTAAAAGGTTTACCTGGAGAGGTGAGGGAAGAGGTTAGAAAGAACCACAACACCAGGATTTTAGAGAGGTTCTGACTAAACCCACACTCATGCTGACAACAGGAACATTTGCATCTAGAGACAGAGGAATCCTGACTTGCAGGATCGTAGAATTGCCAGCCATTCAATGCATGCCCCAAGCCTGCAAGACCTTTCACTAAACACTCGCCTAGAAGAGAATCAATTCACATCTGCCTTAAGAAGTCCAGAATGACTGGGGAAAATGGCTTTTAGAGAGCTGAAGGACAGATCAGCACCCAGCTAACCAGGCTCTTAACACGGAAATGCTGCTTGCTATGACTGACTTCTGCAACGCAATCACAAGTTTTCTGAAAGCAGAAGACCTACACTTTAATGTGGAGCATCAGATAAACTCCATTACATGAAACAGCCTCTATGAAGTGAAGTGATTTCAAAAAGAAAGGGAGAGAAAAACTTTTATTTCAAATCCAGGAGCAGTTTGTGGGAAATCCATGTACTAGATATGAAATTTGACTTGAGTGATAAAGTAAATTATTGTCCCATATACACTTACCTACTTCGAGCGTGAACTCATGCAAAGTGTTACTCATAACTGAGGCATTCATGCTCTTATTCTTATTTTATATCTCCAATTTGAATAAGTTGTTTATTACAAAGTTATTGTCCCACAGTCTTTGTTCTGAATTTGTTGTAAGGCCTGTCTGGATGTTATGGCAATAGTGCTTCAAAACAAACAGAGGAGTATGAAGTCATTAAGAGACAAATGCAATGAAAATTCAGGATATTATTTATTATTTTTAATAATAAAAACTCAATAGTATACCAAGATGGAAGTTGTTCACCTTAAAGCATTTTTACTGTAGAGTCGTAAGGCTGTGCAAAGCTGAGACAGCATTTGCTTAGGGAGGGTGAATTGCACCTCTACCAGCTAAGTTTCTTTCTATCTTCTCACATGCGTACCTCAAAGAAATTAAAGCTAACACAAGCTATTTCCAGTGCCTTTCCTAAAACTCTTTTAGTCAGGCGATGCTGCTACTTTTTATCCTTTATTATTATTTTTGGATTGTGGTAAAAACCCACACAAGTGGAAAGACAAATAAGTACAATTTTTCATGAGTTTTCTTATCATCCTAAAAGAGGACTAAAGAATTTACATCATCTCTAACTGCTACATTCAGTCCAGTGGTAGTGTGGCAGGAAAGCACAAGTACATTATTTCTCCTTCCATTAAGTTCTATTTCTACATGGTCTTAAATAGTTACAGGAATTGGAAACATGATTGATTGAGGTGGAGATCTATGGTCCAAATTTGTCCTGTTCTAACTTGGACCCACTGAAGAGTTCTACAATTCCACCTGTTTCAGTGGGTTAGCAGCACATGGGTTCTAGTATGAGTTACATTATCCGTGCCACATGATGTTACAGCATCACGGCTCTCATCATACTGCTGAGAGGCAACAGACAATACAATACAGTTTGACTACGATTCCATTTTACAAAGGCACGGGAGAGAGCTCTGGTTGCCCCCTTAGCTTGGAACCTGCCCCAACTCCTGCCTTCATAGCTCTGTTAAGCTACTGGCTGACAGCTGGCAAAGATAAAGCTCCCTCCTCCTGGGGTCCATTACACTGAGCATTTCCAGTACACGATCACAATACAGTTGCCTGAGGCATGACTGCGGAGTAATCAGGACAAAGATATGTGCTCTCCCCACAAACTTACATTACACAGGATGGTAACAAACACCAATACTTAAAACTAGAGATGAAATCCTGCCTGGATGCCACTGGAACAGGAGAGAACACATCAGTCCGCAAAGAGATGCATACTGCTATACTGGCTCTGTGAATTATGAGGGACTACTTAGAAAACAATATGGTTCCAAGAATTGCAACAGGACACAAGGGCATCCACACCTACTTTGTTGAGCGCAAATCCAGCCCACTTCTAAGTTATCCCACTTTCAATGCGGTCTGGCAGCCAGACAGCATACACAGTTTATGGACACAAGGCATGTCGGAGCAGAATGACTTGAACTTGAGTCAAACTCATTTGTTGTCCATGTTAGGCCTCTGCAGTTGCAGTTCCACTGCTTTTCAATAACCTCCTGCAGAGGACAAGCACACAAGTGGTCACTGTGGTTTACGGAAACCAGAAGAAGTTCAATACTCCAGCTATGATTCTGGTCTAAGGTCAGATTTGGCAGCTTCACTTTTTGGCACTCAGGGAAGGCCAATAATTACTGAAAAACAGCAAGCTGCATCATTCATTTTATTTTTAACTCACGTATTAGTCCAGAATTAGCAAATCCTCAAATTCTTTGGGAAAACTCTTTAATCCTTTTGATATATTTTCGAGAGACACTGTCAAAAGATACTCCTTCCCCCAGTTCCCGCTACCAATTATAATTGCAGGTTTGTACAAGGGAGTGTTTCAGACTATGATTGTTTACACTATTCTTTTATTGTGGGTAATTCATCGAGGTACAGAATGGATCCAGAACATCAAAGCTTTTGCCACACAAAACTGTTAACGGCACTGCAGCTTGCAGTGTTTCTTTCCGCCAGATGGATGATCATATTGGTGTAACAGTTCCCAGCTATTTTTGCAAGTCAGCAATAGACTGTACAAGATTTAGTGGATGCTCTAGCTAGAGCTTGCTTACATAAAGAGTATGCAAATTCTTGCTTACTACCGAAGGATTCACTCAGATGGGATGTAAAAAACATATTCTAAATTGCTTTAAAATTTCAAGCTTACTACGGCTAAGAAGAGATGAGTTTTCCATCTTTTCCTGTAAGTCGTATTCTGACATCTGGCATTCCAGAACAAGTAATAAATGCTCAGATACGGTAATTATTATTTTACTGACAACTAAACCAGCTCTCTTACTAAAGGGGAAAAACAAACAAACAAAGAGTCAGTCCTGAAGCACACCTGGTGAAAATAAGCAGTCTGTCAGGGAAATGAAAGCCAGGCATCATTCATCAAATCCAGCACAATAAAAAGGCTCTGTGAGTTCTTCAGAAGTGGTGTCTCTGAAGGGCAGAACCGTATTGCAACAGTAGGGATCTGTAAGTAAATACTGCAAGCTTTTCAAAGCAGACTTCCATCCATGTTGACAGAAATATCTCAGTCTGGAGCTTTCAGCCTGGAAAAGAGAGGGCTCCAAGGAGACCTTATTGCAGCCTTTCAGTTCTTAAAAGGGGCCTATAAGAAAGATAGGGGGAGATTTTTCAGCAGGACCTGTTGCAATAGGACAGGGGTAATGGTTTTAAACTAAAAGAGGGGAGATTGAGACTAAATACAAGAAAACTTTTTCAGTAAGGGTGGCGAAGCACTGAAACAGGTTGCGCAGAGAGGTGGCAGATGCCCCATCCCTACATTTAAGGTCAGGCTGGTCACAGCTCTGCACAACCTGGTCTAGTGGAAGGAGTCCCTGCTCATTGCAGGCGGTTGGACTAGATGACCTTTAAGGTCTCTTTCAACTATTCTATGATTCTATGGATCAAACTTTAGTCAGGCATTGGAACAGGCTGCTCAGAGAAGCAGTGGAATCATCATCCCTGGAAGCGTCAAAAACAACGCAGATGAGACCCTTAGTGACATGGTTTAGTGGTGGACTTGGCAGTCCTGGGGTAACAGTTGGACTTGATCATAAAAGTTACTTCCAACCGAGTTGATTCTATGAAACACCGCAAGTCCTGCTTATGTATGAAAACTGAAACAGATTCACATGGGCATATATTGCCCTCATTTAGGTTGCATTTTCTGGACTTAAACGCATTTGTGCTACCAAATAACCCAGAAAATCATTTATTTAACTAAAACTTTACCTAAGTGTCAGTAAAAACTACAAGCACGAGACACATGGTTTTGTACTTCATCAGCCTGGTGTTTTCTGTGCGTGTTTAGTGGCTTGTTTTAAATACCCTGATTACTCCCTCACACCTTAAAATGTTCATCTCTTCTAGCACGATGCACACCACCATGGCTGAGCACATGAAAAGTCAATATTAAAGCTGCACTGCACAGTTCTCAGGAAATGGCAGCTTTCAGGTTGCGTAAGTGCTCATGTCTCTGTCCTTTACTCATGCATATTACCACGGAGACTTTGACTATGTGTTCATATAGTGGCTGTCCAAGTATGTGAGTTTTCCCTGTGGAAGACTGTGAACAAAAGAAATGTTGGAAGACAGGAGGGTATTTGGAGGAAATACTCCTGTATTCACACTCCTCCCTAAGCGCTACTTCTGGACTACAAGAGGATCCTAGGCTAGATGTATCTTTGGCCAGATATAGCACACTCATAACCACAGCTACTTCACTGCTACAAAGATACATATAGTGCGTCTTTGAAATCCATGTGTTCTGAGGTTTGAGGCAGAATCCATGAAAATTATTACAACACATTGAAACTGCATATACAACATATCATTTGTAAGAAATGAAGCTTACTAACAATTATTTTCTACATAAGGAATGATAGCTTACTTTTAGCTTGAAAATTTCATTTGTAAATAAAGCAGTATCACAAGAAAATTAAAGCTTCCAGCAAAGTATACTCTTGATCCACAGAATAGCAGTAGCCCCTCTAAACAGACATTCCCTTTAGAAAGAGAATCACAGAATCATAGAATACTTAGGGTTGGAAAGGCCCTTAAGATCATACAGTTCCAACCCCCTGCCATGGGCAGGGACACGTCACACTAAACCATGCCACCCAAGGCTATGTCCAACCTGGCCTTGAACACCACCAGCAATGGAGCATTCACAACTTCCCTGGGCAACCCATTCCAGTGCCTCACCACCCTCACAGTAAAGAATTTCTTCCTCATATCCAATCTAAACTTCCCCTGTTTAAGTTTGAACCCGTTACCCCTTGTCCTATCACCACAGTCCCTAATGAAGAGTCCCTCCCCAGCCCCCCTTCAGATACTGGAAGGCTGCTAGGAGGTCTCCATGCAGCCTTCTCTTCTCCAGGCTAAAAAGCCCCAACTTTCTCAGCCTATCTTCATACGGGAGGTGCTCCAGTCCCCTCATCATCCTCGTGGCCCTCCTCTGCACTTGTTCTAACAGTTCCATGTCCTTTTTATGTTGAGGACACCAGAACTGCACACAATACTCCAAGTGAGGTCTCACAAGAGCAGAGTAGAGGGGCAGGAGCACCTCCCTCGACCTGCTGGTCATGCTGCTTTTGATGCAGCCCAGGATACGGTTGGCTTTCTGGGCTGCAAGCGCATGCTGAAGCCGGCTCATGTTCATTTTCTCATCGACCAACACCCCCAAGTCCTTCTCTGCAGGGCTGCTCTCAATCTCTTCCCTGCCCAACCTGTAGCTGTGCCTGGGATTGCTCCCACCCAGCTGTAGGACCTTGCACTTGGCATGGTTAAACTTCATCAGGTTGGCATCAGCCCACCTCACAAGCATGTCAAGGTCCCTCTGGATGGCATTCCTTCCCTCCAATGTATCAACTGAACCACACAGCTTGGTGTCATCAGCAAACTTGCTGAGGGCGCACTCAATCCCACTGTCCATGCCACCAACAAAGAAGTGTGCAGTGCAGCCAATAGAGAGACTCATGACAATTAGGCACTGCATATATCCCTAATAAAGGAGACCAAATACATATTTCAATAGACACATACAGCACAGGTGTCGATGACTATGACTATAGCCGCTTGACACCTTTCATAATCATCAAGTGTCACTGAACCACAACCATTGAGGCTGAAAATTTCCATGGCAGTTATTTTGCATCAGACTGAGTTTTGGTAGGCTTAATTGCTGTTGCCAGAATTTCAGTGGTTTTCAACACAAGGTCAGGGTAAATATTTGCAGTTCAGTTAAAAGAATTAAATAACTACTGGAAGGAAGAAAAAAACCCCACAGTTTCTAGCTGGAAAGCGTAACTTGAGAGTAAGCCTCAAGCAGCCATGCTGCCTTCATGAGGATGAAGGACATGAAATGTGTTCATGCTAGAACCTTTCTGAAAAGAAAGGTTTCATCCTGCAAACACTCAACAGACCCACTCGAAAAGTCACTTGAAGTGACTGTGCATGCTCCAACCCTGGGCTAAAAGGACAGAGTCAATCCAGCCAGGTAATGCCTTTGTGGAGCCAGATACAATAAGAAAACAAAACTCTCCTTACTGTACTTCTAAAGGTTTCCACTACTGGAAAGAAAAACAACAGAAAGACCAAAAACCTGAAATCAGAATAAAAACACGGAAGGTCCCAAGTAGATATGACCAAAACAGAGCCTGAATTTGCAACAGTACCTGAAACAGAAGACTCTCAAGTCTTTCTCTACTGTCAGCCACTTGCTGTGAAATTCATCGGCAAAATGAAGCCCTCATTGTCCTGCAGTCACCGGTTACTGCAGAGCATTAGAAACCACCACATGCATCTGTAATCACCATAAGCAGTCAGGGACAGCTCCAATGAATCCTTTTGGTGATGAACAATATGGGAATCAAAGCAGTGCAACACTGTGAGTTCAAGTTGCAGTTTGTGGGTGCACATGCACTGAAGTATCACACTGCAGTATCACACTGCAGTATCACAGACTGTTCCCTCATAAGGCTCTACCTCACTCATGGCCTGGAGAGAAGACTGCTCATGAATACTCCATGCGATCCTTCACCTAGCTTGAGCGCTGTGTTCAGGCAAAGCTGTGTCATGCTGCAACAGTGCAGATCTACAAATTATGAAAGCACTATTAAAGGTGCAGGAAATGAGACAAACAATCCAGTGTCAGTGTTTCTCCTTGAACCATTCACACAGTAGTTTAAGATTTAGCCTTGCCAAAAAAGAAAGTCTTGTATAGTTTATGGCCAATGTACTCTTTTGACCTGAGTAGGTAACTGTTTTCTGTTTTTGTTAAAGGAAATTAATGCACCAAGATAAAATGTCCTGAAAACTTACAGCCCTCAAATTACTTTTCTGAATGGACACCAGAGAACACCTGAACTTCACAATCTGAATCCCACAAGGGCTTCTGCAAAACCTCAAACCCTGAGATTAGGTAATCTGTTCAAACCCAAAGAAGTCACGCACACAGAAAATAAAGAGGCAATGGCATTTGCACAAGTAGAATATACTTTTGTGTAAAAAATGGGACAATCACAGCCAGTGTGAGCCCTGCTTTTCTTTAGATTGATTTGATGTCTGCACTTTAAAGCATTCTAAGTTCTATCCCAGCAACTCAGTATTAGATTGGGAAATCCTATGGCACTATTGTATTTAGTGTATGGAGGCCAAAGATAGCTCCATGATTAAAATCCTCCTATTGATCTTATCCCAGCTACATCAGTTGAGTGCTAAACATCTCTGAATGGGAAAAAATACTTGAAGTGTTATGTCTTCAGAACAAATGGTCTTCAAATAGTTATTTTCAGCATCATTTTTATGACAGTGCAAAAGCCACTTCTGATGTTGCAAATGTAAGGAAATGCATAGCATGACATAAGAATTAGGTAACTGCCCTACAGTGCTTTTTACCGCAATTCCCAGGCAACAGCTCTAAAGCCTGTCTCCCGCCAGGCTGTAGGCTCTGGTACCTGTTCCAGCAAGAGAGCACCACATGAAGCTTCAACAACAAATGTGTACCTGATCTAGAAAGAATGTGTAAAAAGACATGGGAAACAGATGGTATTAATAGGTTATGTGGGGAATCTTGTATAGAAACGACGCCTAAGAAGTGAATTAAAGGAATGACAGGTATGTGAGCATGTATCAGCATCCCACTGGACTCATGAGAATGTGCAATGGATTATTTACAGACATCATCTTTGCATATGTCACATCAGGTACATTTGCAAAATTCAAGTCACAGGGGAATTCTAAAAGAAGACAGAGGAGGACTTCAAATCTCAAAGTCAGACTTTCTATATTACATGCATCTAACCTAACATGCTCCCTGGTCAAACACAGGGAAATATAATAAATTCAAACCCTAGGAGAGCTGCCAGGAAAACACACATTACGCATACAAATTACTGTTTTTTTCATGTAGTTTTCCCAGTACAAGTGCTTACCCCAGGTGTGATGCTTACAAAAGGAATACATCTAGAAGCATGTAAAACTGTTCATATCCGGCTTGAAGTGGGAGTAAGTTGCCCTTACCTCTAAAGTTTTACCCTAGACATAGTCTGACATACAGATTGCACAAGTAGGGAAAGCCACACGTAGAGCACAGGAAGAACAGCTGGATAAGTGGCAGATTATTTCATCTCTAGTTTTGCTACATGCCTGGGTCATTCCAGCTTCCCAGGGACCTTTGCTTCTTAAGGCCTAGGCTTTCAAGAAGTAGGAAAACAAACCCACAAATACAAATCACACCCTACCCAAATTCACACAATGAGGCTGCAGAGTATCCCAGAATCTAGAGATTGCAGATAGTTCTGCTAAACAGCTACTGTGTCCATGCAGCCTGGGTTTTGCTTGTGCTCATGGGCATGTATTTTTCCACCCACCTTTTAAAAGCTTGATTTTGCCAGCATCTACCCTTTTTCCTATTAAGCATTTCACTGCGGAATGACCTGCAAAGCCAGGATTCATTTTCCAATTACTGAATCACTCAAGCTTCCAATTTCAACTTTTGAATGCACACCCTTGTCCTGCTAAATCCCTATACCCAGTTATCAAGTCACCTATCAACCTTCCTTTCAGTAGCTTCATCTCCTGTAACATGACAACACAAGGCTCATCTTCCAGGCTCGGGAAAAGGCTGGGCTCCACCTTCCATCTACTTCTACGCTATTCTGAGAATGAAAACATCTCGACTGGACACAGTATCTTAGCAGAGACTTAAGTGACCTGACCTGTGCACAACAGTCCCTGCTATTCAACACAACTTTTATAAGAAGGGATTACACTAGTCCCATTAGCTTTGATTTTGAGTACAAGTAACATGGCTACCTACAGTAACTCCCAACCATTTTCTTCTTTGACACCCTGCTTTCCAAGGGAGAAAAGGCCACACATCCAGGAGGAAGGAATTTCTCATATATTGCACACATTTGGTTACAACAAAGCAAATTTTCTCAGAACCGTTTAGCCAGATTATTTACACCACACTTGTACCATTAACCCATCCTGCTGTTTGCGACCCCGTCAACTGCACCATTTAGGCAACCAACACAGAAAGCCTGAGCGATGCTGCACAACCAGCTGAACCAGGGGACACCAATGAAAGGCCCTTTTCATTAGTGTCTCCCTGCTGCGTACAGGCATCTGCCAGTGAAATAGCCCGACTCCAGCATACAGAATTAAAAGGCACATGTTTAATTGAGACGTTAGGTGATCCTAAGCTGTATGCTTTAGGGGCAAAACAAGATACTGTATTTCACGTGGTAGCTGTTAGCTACTTAACTTGCATCCTTGCCAACAGGAAAGAAAAAACAAAGAAAAAAGCACCAGGTTAGTTTGACAGGCTGGGCATGGGGATGACTGGTATTAACTGTACAATGCAATTCTTTGTTGACAGAAGCCCAAATTAACTGTTCCATTCTTTTGGCAGGATTGGCAAGAGGCTAACAGGTCTGTAGCTCCTTGTGTTCAGTGCCATGAAAAGAAAAAAATCCCAGAGCATCATTTTTTAACAGAAGGAAGCTTTCTCCAGGAAAGGGACTTGGAATGAGTCACTATGATGTAAGTCAGAATACGGCTTAATGTGGCATAAAAAAGGACCGTACACACCTGTGAATGGCAAATGCAGAAGTAGATTAGCTTAGGATAATGTTTGCATGTGACATCCATCACAATCAAGCTGTCTTTTCTTTGCTTTTGATAAGCCAATATATGACAAGCTTTATCTACATGCATCTAGCATCCATAAACCAATGGACACAAGCATTTTAGCACTGCAATTTAACTAGTGCTTGACAGCGGATTGGACTGCAGTACTTCATAGGTTTGATATGCTCAGAACAGATTGTCACATTCCTGCCATTTCTCCAGACAGTGTTTATAGTTAACAGTGGCCACAAAAAAATTAGAACTTGTAACAAACATTTCCTTATAGGCCATTTGGGATTATTCAACATTTGGCACTGTTTTTTAAATAACCTTTTTAATCCATCTTCAGGTTCTGAGCTGTTCGTTATATTTAGACCACAAACATGTCCTGCAAAATAAAATCTATATAACCTATGCAAAGCAAACATTAAAAAGTGTACTTTCAACATGACAGTCAAGGAAAACTTTGACTAGAGAGAACACCTGAGCCAATACTCAAAACCCAACTGGACATGGTCCCGGACAACCTGTTCTGGCTGACTCTGCTTGAGCAGGGGGTTGGACTGATCTCAGAAGGTCCCTTCCAACCTAAATAACTCCAGGATTGGATGATTTTAACCTCTGAACAGGTAAATAACCTCAATTCTGCAATGCACTGCACCCAACAGAACCTGCAGAGAAAGTGACTGGGGTTTATACACACAAACTTGTAAGGGGGATCAGAGACATCTGTAAAAGACAACCACAGCACAACGTCACCAGGCCCTGCGCAATGCAGGTGCCCTGTCAGCACAGTTGACAGGCCTGGGATTACACTGACGGCTTGTCTCAAATACATGGCACACTGACAAAAGATACACATTTCCTCAAGGGATCACTGTTCAGCGTTTCACAAAACAGAACAAGCCCGCAGGTTTCCCCTGGGGGAAAATTTGGGTTTTCTTAGTCAGTGATTAAGCAGCAGCATTTCTGTCTGTGGAACTTGGGAGGCTTCTCTAACCAACCCGGTGGGCAGGAATTCCACTGTGCTTCAAGCTGAGCTATTGGGGAACAGGGTGAGGTCTGCACAGCCTAAGGTGCAGCCTTCCGAGGTTCTGAAGACTCCTATGTAATAGATGATGTGCTGGAATTGGGTTTGGGTTTCTTTCAGGGCTTTTTTATTTGGGTTTGTTTCAGGTTTTTTCATCCTTTAACCATGCTTCTGTTGTAAATATGCAGCAATGTAGTCCTGAAAGACTAAAATGCACAGCAGACTCTATCAGAGTCTATTCAGCAGCCACTGAAGCACAGTAAGAACAGAGCACCTGATTTTCAGCAGCATCGCAGCCCTCAAACGTACGCTTTCACACACTGGATTATGTTAGATTGTAGCTGTAGTTAATAAGAAGCCATTAGAACAAGAGTCCCCCAAGTTTTATGTGAGGTTACCACTTCATGTTGATTGCCATATAATAGAGATTGCCTTTGATAAGTATTTTGGGACTCTGAAAGGTTAATGAAACCTCAGGGGAGGAAAGACTGTATTTTGCTGGGATTTTTGAAGGAGTCACACCTTTACTGCACCTTGTTAATAATGTTCATGAATTAATCCACATATCCTTGTTTCAGACCAGAATGGCTCATGAAGTTCCTATATTTTGTGTGTGTAGGCTCTCTTCTGCATGTGCAGGGCTTCTCTTCATGGACAAAAAAGTCACAGAATGATTGGTCAGGCATGACTAGCCATCAGTGAAGCCATGTTGGCTCTCGCCAATCACCCCCCTTACTGTCCATGCGCGTTAGCATATTTTCCAGCAGGATCTGCTCCACGATGCTGCCGGGCACTGAGGCGCCACTGACTGGGTTGTAGTTCCCCGGGTCTTCCTTTTTCTCACCTTTTAAAAAACGGAGTTGCACTTCCCCCCGTACCAATTAGAAGACAGAAGTTTCTCACAGTGGATTCCCCTTTTTGAGAAGCAAGCAATTCTTCTGGCTGCACACAGAAGGACAGGAAGCCTTCTCCTGCGTCAGCTAAGTGCTGATCACCTCTAGGATCGGAGGAGTCAGACAAACACTTCACAGGGTGTGTAGATCCTTGGTGGGTGAAGGGCTGAAAAATCAGTTCCTGAACACAGGAAGGGATGGACAGAATCCAGCCTTTTTTGTTACTGTTGTTGTTCCAAGAGCTCCTTCCACTGAATTCTGAGGAAAATGCTGGAGCTGGGTCCTTATCTCTTTACTAAAAGAGCCAGGTATTTGTGACCTCCCTCCGCTGTGCATTCTATGCTAACAAGGATAAAGCTCAGTGTCAAGTGCACCGTATCAGACCCTGTCAGACTTTCAACCTGTTCAATTAACTATATCAAATCAAACAATTTCCACTGGAGGACCGAAAGGCACTTCTTTCCTTCCTGAAGGCTATTCCTTTGGCAAGTCTTGACTTTCAGAGGCCAGCTGTTTTAGCACTTGAGCTGTTAAAAAAAGAAAGCAGCTTTGGGTTTTATTGTTATTGTAATATGGGGGAGGGAGGGAAGAAAGAAGTGCTTTTTCCTCTGGTCCCTTTGCTTTCTTTAAAAGGCTCACGTGGCTGGGCTGCTATTTCTAAAACTAGAATCATTTTCAGAGAGACATGAAAAAATTCGGGACCTCCCTGGAAGTGTTTGGGGCCAGGCTGGACGGGGCTGTGAGCACCCTGGTCTAGTGTGAGGTGTCCCTGCCCGTGGCAGAGCGGTTGGAACGGGATGATCTTCAAGGTGCCTTCCAACCCAAACCATTCTCCGGTTCTGTGTCACGCTAATGAAGAGACTGAAAGCTGGGGGTAAGGGCTGGCTTGTCTTACGCGCTCCAGAGCGCAGCCGCCACCGGTCACGCAAACGCTGATGCTCCGCTGGGATAAGCCCCTGCAGTAACTCGGAGAGGCGGCTACCACCCGAGTTCAGAGCGAACGGCGGCTTCCAGCCCTGCGTGGCTCCCGCTGCGGGCGGTGTCCGGTGCGCCAGCGCCCCCCCGCGGAGCCGCGCCGCGCCGCACCCGCCGGCGGTTCAGGCTGCGCACAACAGGTAAAACGTCCGCAGTTTTCCCAAGCGCATTTCCAGTTCTTTCTAACACCATCCCGGAGACACGGGGGAGCACTGCAGCCTATGTGCTTTTGCTCAGCGACACCGGGGTAGCTCAGGGCACCTGCACAGTGCGAGCCCAGCCCTCGGGGAGGGAAAGCAGAAAGCAGCTGAGAAGGTGGGGACCTGACAGAGAGCAACACGTCGGAGAGGAGTTAATCCATTTGTGCAAGAGTGGGTTTGTCATCTGCATATGTATTAAGAAAAGAGAGACTGCAAAGAAGCTGGAATCACAGCAGAACTGGAGGATGATGTCTGGCTTGGGAAGAGTGGCAGGGGATTGATCAGACAATGGTGAGAGCTGGAGAAGAGAGGAGCACAAGTCGTAGACTGATCGGATGAGAGACATGTAACATGCACTCGCTCGTTTCTGTCACAAAACAGAAGTCACACTCTCAGCTGTGGCTTCCTGCAGGTTTACAGTTCAGGAGAGTTTCCTTCTGTTTCACCATCAAGTTAGCTGCATTATTAGACTGGGGAACACTGCCAAATAATTATAAGATTACACTGAGACTAAATCCCCGTATCATGAATAGCACATGCTGGCAAGTAACAAGCTGAAATAAAAAGAATCAGCTCTAGCCGCTTACTGGTATCACAAACACCCACTAAGCAGCAAATTAATTCACTTTTTCAAAGTGAAGAATTGCGAGGTCTTCTAACAGCTCTTCCATTTAATCACTGAAATTTTCCCCATCTAGTTTTCCTTACCTACAACTGAGCCATAAAACTTGACTTCATGTCTGCACAGCAGACGACTGACACTCCGTTCCAGACAACAGCGCAAGTAATCTGAAGGGACACCACCCTCCAATACCTCCCATTTCTGCCCTGGTTCCCACCAGAATGGGAACCAGGACTCCTGGAGTGCTGCAGGAAAGCCTGACTTGGTAAGAAATGAGAGCCCAGCAGTTTAACCAAGCTGAAAAAATAAGTTCCTGACTCACCACAAACAGCAGTTTAAGAAAAGCAACACAATTCCAGCTTAATGAGACTTTGGTCAGGGCACAATACTTGGAATCAGCACAAGTCATAGGAAGGCCTAAATATTCAATGGCTACATCTGAACTAAGGATCCCACCCTTTGAGTGGAAAGACTCCAGGCTGCTCTGCGCCATACTGAAGTAGTTCATCAGTGTTAATCAAGCAGGGAAATAAAAACACGAATTAAAGAAGTGCCATCAGGGTTAACAATCCTACATCCTATGGCTTCAAGCTGTTCCTTGGAGGTCCTCCACGTAACATCAGTGCTTCACCCTGCACAGCCCCTAGATAATGGGATCACAGCCTAGAGATCGATCAAGGAACATGGCAAAGTAATAATGTAACCACGAACAGATGGTGATGGTTCCAAAAACCTGTAGAAAAAGAACTTCCTAAGAAATGAAATGAGAGGGCAGAGTATTTGGCAAAACGTTAGAACTATTATTGAAGTGATCAATACCCCTGTAAAGCAGCTAAGGAAAAAATAGTTGATAAAAAGCATGCTTCAGAAAGAACATGTGATGGGTCACAAAACAGGGTGGGCAAAGGAAACAGAGTGAACACAAAAGGGTGTTTTCATAACATCTTCTCTTCGCTATATCAAGTCCACTAAATTCTTCTGTTTGGAGGCGTCCCTCACCCCTCCATTGATTACTTCAGCAATTTACTCTTACCCTTGGTCTTATGAATCTCACTTAGTTGGTTGCCCGAGACCCCTAAGATAGATAGCGTAAACACCCAAGGCTAAGTCGGTAGCTCCTAAGCTTTTTGGTTCTGTCTGTGGATCACAATCAGTGTTCAGTTCTTCTTGCAGATACACTGTGCAGCCTTATCAGCAAACTAGGAAATATCACAAAGCTTTACAATATGGTTTGAGAATTCCTGAAATAGGCTTTGCTAACGTATTTGATACGGTTTTCCGTACCTTATCCTAATTCATGTTTTTAGCTCCCTCAGAGTAAGAAACAGAAATTGATGTTGAAACTGGCTGCCACAGCGAGAGGTTCCACGAGTGAGTTTTACACTATACTGATGTGAATCAGTGTTTTGTAGAGAACACAGCGGATGAGGTTTACAAAGACTGTACAATAAAGACCTTTTCAAGGAGAAGGGTAAAAGATGATACAATCTCTAGTGAGTAAAAGTTGACTAAAATAAATAGAACAAGATTAAATTAAAAATGAAAAAACCCTTGTGTTAGAGGGAAGTAATAATCCAATTATCAGTGCATATAATTATGAAACATTAATTCCTGAACATCTGACAGCACTTGAGGAGTAAGTACTGAGGAGCAAGTATACACTGCTTCAAATAAAGAGCAATATATCTTTTCCTCCTGCCACCTAAATACCCACACTGTAAGGGTACAAAATAACGTATCTAAGCTAAGCTGAGAGGGGATTTCAAACCTGAAGCTAAAGGACAGGAATTATACTTCTCAGTTCAAAGATAATTTGGATTCTGTGTGATACATCAGGTAGGAGTAAAAGCTACAGCAAATCTGGCTACCATGGCTCTTACTGAATTCTCATATAGTGACAGAGTAAAGAAAAAGAGGCAACCAGAGTGCAATTCACTTCTAAGTATGCTGTAGAGCAATCATCTATTGAAACCATGAGAGATCCTGCCAGGTAGTTACAAGTGGAGAGAGCATACCAAGGAAAAGCAACCAGACCCAAGAAATATCCAGTAAGACAGGAAACAGTGTAAAACATCCATCAGCTACTTGCACAGCAGATCTCACAGCTGAAGACAGAGCAGACTTGAAGCCCCTCCCGTATGAAGAAAAGATGAGAAAGTTGGGGCTGTTCAGCCTGGAGAAGAGAAGGCTGCGTGGAGACCTCATAGCAGCCTTCCAGTATCTGAAGGGGGGCTGGGGATGGACTCTTTGTTAGGGACTGTAGTGATAGGACAAGGGGTAATGGGTTCAAACTTAAACAGGATAAGTTTAGATTGGATATGAGGAAGAAATTCTTTACTGTGAGGGTGGTGAGGCACTGGAATGGGCTGCCCAGGGAAGTTGTGAATGCTCCATCGCTGGCGGTGTTCAAGGCCAGGCTGGACAGAGCCTTGGGTGGCATGGTTTATTGTGAGGGGTCCCTGCCCATGGCAGGGGGGTTGGAGCTAGATGATCTTAAGGTCCTTTCCAGCCCTAACTATTCTATGATTCTATGAACTGTTCATTCTGAATTTAGTCCATATAAAGGCAATAACATTAATATGTCATTGGCAAGCAAGGCCAAAAATGCCTCAATCACCCTTCAGCAGTTTCCCTTCCCTATTAAACAGGTAATATCACTTCTTCCACAAAGGCTTTTATGTAACAAATAATGGCATTAGACACTCCCCACTCATTTGTGCACAGAAGAGAAGATGGCTCCACTGCACAAATAATTGACTTGATTTCTTCTTATGCACATAGGGCCTACTTCTCCTATGCACAAGCAGCAACTTGGTTTAGCAATGAAAAGCAATGAAGATTGTCACAGAATCATAGAATAGAATCGTTAGGGTTGGAAAGCACCTTAAGATCATCTACTTCCAACTCCCCTGCCGTGGGCTGCGACACCCTGCACTAAACCATGTCACCAGAGACTTCCATCCAACCTGGCCTTGAAGACTGTCAGGGATGGATGTCATGGCAGCTAGTTAGAAAACATTCTCCTGTTCCAGATTTACAAACAAAAAACAAACAACATAAAAGAGATGTCATTCTTCCACAGATTATTAAAAGCCAATTTATCTGAAAATTATCAACTATGTCGATACTCAAGTTACAACTTCCATGAAGTATTCAAGTGCCTCATTGTCCCCTTCTCAACTGCAGATGAGCCTGCCTGGTCATACCACATCTCTCACCAGCCATTACAGTTTTGCCTCTTGTTGTGGAAGTTCGTTACATATTGCCTGAGCTATAATCTGACTGCAAAGCCAGACCCAGGAACCATTCCTAAAACACAAGAGATTACTTTAATGCAAAAATTTTCTTTATCAGTAAGAGGCTGAATAATGAAAATTAGATTTCCACTTTCCAACTATTTGGCTCTTCCAACTTCTTTCACTTCCATGTTATTTAAACGCATTCATTATATTACATTCCTTATATTACTGATATTATATTAATTGTATTTCTGATACTATTTTCCGTGCAAAAAGAACAGTTGACACATATTGTGCAAACAGGAGCCTTATCCAAACATCCATCTCTGTTTGATATGTTCCACATGTTAAAAATTAAGAGTAGCCAAGTATGAAACAGGGAAAACTTTTTAGTCGCTCACGTTTTCCAACACAAGCATCACAGCTCCACAAAGAATGCTGCAAACAAGTCTGACCTTACCCAAGCAGCAGAATAAAAGCTCTCTCCAGGGTGAAGCAGTGATTTTATTTTGATTTTAAACACCAGATGGATGTAGTCAGGATTCATCTGACAGCCCACCAACCAACACTGCTGTTAAGACCTCACGGAAAAAGGAGGGAAAAGTGGCATAAATAAGGACTGTGGGCAAGGCTGGCTTAAGCTTTGCACCATGGAGAAGGAAAAGGTTTCACAGAGATGGCTCAAGATGGAAATTGCTTCTACAGTATCACTATCAGATAAACACTGCTTGGGAGGAGAGATCTGTTGTGCTGAAAAGCACTGTCAATGTAAAACGAGGAAGTCAACTAACATTTTATCGTAAATACCCTCCATTTGGACACAATGAAGGTTCTTTTTGTTTCTACTAAAACCTCTTCTGTGAATAAACTAGATGCTTTCGCAGACGTACGGCAGTGCTGTGGAATGCTTAAAACTTGCTACAGGTTTGGGATCAAACAGAAAAATGTGGTAATCAAAACTTCAATAATATTTTAAAGGAGGCTAAAGTACTTCCTACGATACCTTGCCCTGACCCAGGACCTTCTTCACTTGGTACCAGTCCTATACCTGCCCATAAAAACAGTCCTCTACCAACAACAGACAACCTAGAGGGCAGGCTGTGACCAGTTCATAAGGGACAATAAAACAATGTCCAATAAAATAAGCTAAGAAAAGGTGCCAGCTTGTGTACTCTTCTGCCCTGTCAGATTTGTGAGAAGACTCTGGAGGGCCCTGTGTCAAGTAACACAGATCGCGGTAGACATTGGGCTGCACGCCTATGGAGGACATCTTACAGAAGACCTCATTTTGTTTCTTGCATCAGACCTCACACGAAGGTGTGCTGTGTCACTGGCATGAGAGATATTTTGGATTGACATGATACTCATCAATAACGTAAGGATGAAAAATAATAAAGTTGGAATCACTTGTCAAGGGAGGGATTGAGAACCAAGCAGTTGTTCCAAATGAAATGGACCTGTTAACAGGAAGTATCTGGCTCAAACGACATTCTTCGTGCACACATCACAACACCTTTAACAACGCTGGCATCCTCATCTCTGTTGTACAGATGCCGAAACATGTATGAGGAAGATGAACACTATCAGGAGGTCACAACATGATGAATAAAGCCTCCTGGTTTTGGTCACCCTTACTGCCCCGGAGGTAGGAATGAAACCCAGGCCTCCTGTGCTCTACTGCACAGCTTTCATCCCAAAGTCACTGCATTGGTTGCAGCACAAAACTCAGCTGAGTTCAATGAAACAAAAGGCATAATTAAACTAAATATATGTCCTGGAAATCAGAAAGCTCTCTGACAATGCTTTGGTAAGAAAAAGAATCCCTTTCTCTCTCTGGAGAGAGTAACTTAGACCCTGAGGATTCAGTGTGCATCCTAAGAACACCAGAATAACCTGAAACAGAGCCAAGACTTCTCCAAATTCCAGTGTAGTATCTTAAACCATGAGACCATCCCTACTCTGACATGCTAAACAACATGAACATTTCAGCTGATATGATGAACTCCTAACACCTGCAAAGACATTAGCAAAGTGAAAAAAAAAAAAAATAAACCAATTCAGATTTAAAAGCGACTTTTTATATGAATTTCATAAAAAATATATGTCAACGTAGCTGGTTTAATGCAAGCATCTTTAATGCTGATTTAATGCAAGCATCTTTAGAGGTTATAGAGTTAGCCCAATTTTAAGGCTATTTGGAGCAGGTTTTCAGTAGCAGTTCATATTTAATTTTCCACGGTGCCAGTTGGCATTTAATGAATATTCAGAAGCTGTGGATCCTTCTAAAACTAGAAAGAGGTTTCCTTGAGTCCTGTTCCTTTCCTCCTTAAAAGTTTAATTTAAAAAGGCTTGAGTCCTCTCAAGGACCTCCTATCAAATTCCTCCCTTTGGACCAAGGTACCTCTTGGGTATTACTTTGACAGAATGAGGTTTATTTAATGATCATAGCATTAAAGCCTCATGCGTTGAAGGCATGCATTAGCACACTGGGAAACACTGCATTAAAAAAAGAGGTGAAGCAGTGTTTCTTTCCTTCCTTCCATCCTTCCAACAAATCATAGAACCATAGAATAGTTAGGGTTGGAAAGGACCTTAAGATCATCTAGTTCCAACCCCCCTGCCATGGGCAGGAACGCCTCACACCAGATCATGTCGCCCAAGGCTATGTCCGACCTGGCCTTGAACACCGCCAGGGATGAAGCATTCACAACTTCCCTGGGCAGCCCATTCCAGTGCCTCACTACCCTCACAACGAAGAACTTCTTCCTTATCTCTAACCTGAACTTCCCCTATTTCGGTTTAAAGACATTCCCCTTTGTCCTATCACTACAGTCCTTGATGAAAAGCATCCTTGTAGGCTCCTTTCAGGTATCGAAAGGCTGCTATGAGGTCTCCACACAGCGACCCAGGTAAAACGCCACACTTTTTAACACCTATGGTTAACAATTGCTTGATATGTTTGCCCAGGGCTATTTTCCTGGCTGATGACCATGTCTTAGATTTGATCTTCAAATAAAGTTTAAATATCCTTTTCATGCCACTTTCTTCAAGTTCTTTTCCATCATATTTTTCCATATTAAAGCAGCCTGTAAAGTCACTTCAATGCCTGAGAAATTTTCAACAATCACATCACCTTTCCATAGCCATATCTGTAAACAGTTACATGACCTTGGCTTAATCCATTAGTTTCCATTGCTCCTTTCATGCTCTACTTTTTTGGGCCACAAATCCACTGTTCTATCCCCTTATTAGATTTCAAATAATTGGAGTCACAGCACTGGAAATATCCTCCCAAGTTATTGATTTCACTCATAATATTACCACAATATACTTCTCTAAAATCTGTACAACATTGATTGCTACTGAATTGAAGTTATTTTCTTTCCTGCAGACTTACTTTTCTAACACATACTAATATTGTCCTTATACCTCTTTGGTGTAAAGTGAAAGATTGATCTTGATTCTTCTTTTTCATACAGGCTGTAAAGTCCAAAGTTTTGCACATCTGCACTGAAACTACAAGTTTTCCATCTATGTTCATGTTGAAAACTTTTTCTTCCTTTCAACTCCATTTCAGTGCTTAATTTTATGAACAGAATATGATAGTAAAACAGCACTAGGAAAATAGCTTCAATTTTTTCTGGTAAGCACTCTGGATGCAGTCAGCTCTGTACACATGGGTGGAGACACAGACTACATTCCTGTGGACTGCATTCAGCAGTTGGTGACTGAAAGGAAATGGCCACAATGGGTAAGTACTAGAACTCAGCACTTAGCGAAACAATACTTCTCACATGTGTGTACCTGTATTCATGGCTACATAGTAAACAAATATCAGTAATTTAGTCTGACATGTTTGCAATTGCTTCAGTTGTTACCAGGAAGGAAAGAACATCTACATGAATTGATGTAAACACCACAAGTACACGTATACAGACACAGACTGAGACATACATCAGTTAGCAGTATGTTATGGTTAAGACTGAGATTTGTATGTGAAACTCAGATCTCTGCTTGATATTAAATGGCTCAATGCCACCACTTCAGAGAACAAACTGGTGTTCCACATTAAACTTTTTACAGATTAATTAATGCCTGGATATGAGTAAAATGCTATTTAATGCCCAAGTTACATCTGTATTTATATTAATTCAGTTACTCTGCTAAACTGACTTCCCTTCTAAGTGGTCAGCTAAAATACCACTACACTAAACTGAGTAGACGTTAACAAGTGAAACAGATAACAAAATCAGTATCAACTTCTAAAGAAAATAAGGAATAAAATATAATTATGCTTTTTAATATATGGTTCTATGACAAGGCAAAGAATGTTGAGGTTCTGAAGGTCCTGCAGGTATTTGAGGCCCAAACCATGACAGAACAAACAAATGTTTTTTAGACTAGACAAGGAAAGGGTTTGCAAGTAGGAAGCCCCCATCCAATAAAGACTGCAAGAAAGAATGACTGACTGTATTTGAGTTACAGTCGGGACAGGAATCAGTTTCACTGGCTGGAAATAATGGTTATTGATACTAGGAAAATAACAACTTTAAGGACTGTAAAATACTCGAATAGAGAGATGTAGACATCTCCTCCATTGCCAATTGTCCAGAGCAAAGTTAGACAATGATCTGTCAGAAAGAACTTGCTGTACTGATACTGCTTCAGACCTAGGGAGAGGTTCAGCTGGGTTTGCCCCCCATCCTACGTGTTAGGGACTCTAAGAAAATGATCTGAAGGTGAAATACCTCAATGAAAAAAACTCGTTCACATTTGTCCTCATAGGACGCTTCTTAATGCTGGGGCCCTGGGGTAGGGTGTATTTATTTGGAATGAACAGGGTGTGGTCCTTACCCACATACAGACTGACCTCTTTCCTCATTATATTACCCCTGAATAATCTGAAATTCATCTTTCAGAGAGATGGGGAAATGACTTCCCACATCCTACAAAAGCTGGTATATTCTCCCCTCACTCTGTACCTAGCAACTCTCTAGTCATACAATCAACAAGAAACCCTCAGTGCACAGTCACAATCTGTTAACAACAAAGTAAACCAATTTGCCATGTTTTAAGTAAGTACAGTATTTCTGATAGTGCATACTTTACCAGTTATGTCGTGCTGTTTGAATGACTCACTGTAGATCTGATACTGATTAGGGCAATGTTTCTTCAGCCATTTGCAGACATCCTGCTGGGTCCATAATGCCACAGGCTTGGTCAGCTTCACAGTCCCTGACTAGAAACACAGAATGAAGAACAGAAATGATGTTCAGTCCACACACAAGTTTCAGAAATACTAACCTGTGACATCCATACACAATATTAAAATAAGAAATGTAAGACAGGAGCTGCTCTGACTGGCAGATATCCAATTATCACTGTCACACAAGAGCCAGCTATTCAAATACATCATTCAGGAATCACAGACATTTAAAGGTTCTTTAACACTACTTTGCATTGCATTCATGTTCCTTGCATCACAGAAACATATTGCACCATGCCCTACTTGAGTAACAGTTTAAAGAATAGCCAACTCTGACTGCACCCAAAGGGCAATAGTTGCAGTCTTTGAAGCGTTCAAATTCACAAGAAGAATGAATGTTTGTGTCACAGGTTGGACACAACCATGGAAGACCATGAGTACCCTCAGGCCAGGCACGTTCCACAACTACAATTAGAAAAGATCTTGCAAAAAGCCCTTCAGCACAAACCGGCTTAAAGACTGGTGGTGCCTGAGAAAAGGAGACTACATGCCAGTGGAGGCAGAGCTGGTGATATCAGTTCATACTGGGCATTTCAGCTGACACTGTTCCTAGTTTGGGTGATGTTTACAAGAAGGTTTCATTTTTCTGCTTTCTTTTTACCTTTAATCCTCATACGATCACAGTTCTGTGAAATAAGTAGGACTCCTGCTTAAAACAGTCATTTCTTTATAAATAATACAGAAAAAGCACTGCTCAATACTTTGCTGAAAATTCAGTTTTCCAACAGTTTATCTGAACAAATAGAATAACAGTTGATACATAAAACATTCATAAATTAAGTCAATTGCATTATCATACATATAAAGTCACATTTCATTCGAGCAAACAATTCACCTTTGCACATACACTTTTTTTAACCATATAAAAATGCTGCGTTCTCGGCGACCTGAACTGCCGGGATGTAAAGCCTCTTGTCCAAGTATGCAAAACAATATAGTAAAAAAATATATTCAAAGTGATTTCATCTTTTTTTTGCGACACAATCTGCCCAGGAGACTAAGAAAATCTGAAGTGGATGGGTAGTTCTTACAAACAGCGTTGGGCATTGCCAAGGTAAGCGCGTGTGAACACCATTTACTTCGTTATTCTGTCACAGAATTGAGTCTATGGAACAAAATCAAAGTCTCTTTGTTCCTATGCTGTGCATGCAGAATACTTGTCCTCCAGCTCCTTCATGGTGCAGACGGTTCAAGAGAAGTTTTCCCGTGCAGATTTGAGGTGAAGGGGGATGTCACCTCAACCACTCTTTTCCATTAGAACTCATGGCAGATTCCCTTGATATTGCCAGCCAGGGTTTATCCCAGCATTTACACAGATGTACTTTGTCAGGCAGACCTTTTCAAAGTTGCTTTGAAACTTTTCATTACTAGAAGCCCAAAGGGCCAAAGCAGTTTTAAGCTTCTGCTTTGCATACCCTATTAAGTCCATAAAGTACATCATGTACAGATATTAAGTTAGAGCCAGAGAGTATGGCAGAGCTGAAATTCCAACAGGCAAACATGTCTTGAATTCTTGTCCAAGTTTTCCTATCTCTTTTTCATTGGCTGGGTAGAACTTTAATAAGGGTAGAAGTTAAATAAACAGCAGGAAAATTCTAGTTGAATATATAATACACTGCACATCCCTTAGCTCAGCTTTTTTTGTTTTGAACAAAAAGACCCTCACTGGTAGCATGAATCCTGTTTCAAAGACAGAAATAGGCACCATCCACATTTACAGGTGTCACAACAATGCACAAACTCACCCCAAATAATCGATCTTCATCTTTTGCTACCACACACTAACCTGCAGCAGGCAGATGGCAGACAGACTTGGGGTCCACAAAAAAAGAGCCTTTAACAGGTGTTGATGGTGCATCATAACCAGAACAGCATGTGCTCTACCACTGTCCTTTCTGAGGACACTATCTTTCTGAGGACACCATCTTCCTTTGTCTACTGCACCTACAGAAACCTGCTCTGGACACTGCACAAGTCTGGAGAACGGGCAACCTCTGTAGGGAGAGCAAGTGCCCTATAACTGTTCTTCACGCACCTAGGAAGATCAAAGGCTCTTCTTTGAACTTCTCTAGCCTACGTGTTACTGCTATTTGAATCAAAGAAGAAACTGAATTTCAAAGAAAGGCCCAATAATACGGTATCATTTCACTGATTTTTATTACACACATATATAAATGCATGTCCTTCACAAACACATCAAAGAAAAAAACAAGTGAAAATAGCCATAACACAAGTAGTCTGTCTGATTCCATAGAAATCCTGAAACAACAAGGTCAAGACTTCACTGTGTATCTTTATGTTGAGTTACTGCTTAAATTTAAAGCTATTTCTTGAGCAGTGGAATTTTTGAAGACTAGAGGGAAATCTGTCAGCCCTGGCAAAATAAACTGCTAATGGCTTTTCTGGTACATCATAAAAACATTTAAATCACAAATATTTGCATACAAATATATATAGCTAGCTATAGATTTACAAGCTATTTATTTCTAGCTGAAAGTACACAAATAGTGCCAATGTTTGTTTTAACTAAGAGGCTGCTCTTTTCAGTTCAGCAACTATTCTCCTCTTAAAAAGTTTAAGCACCATCATGTTAAATATCTGAAGAACAAGTTTATCAGCAATTAGAGGACAAAATTAACACTTCCCTCTGTGCCTGCAGAACTGAAAGGCAGCTTCAAATCCAACTATTACACTGTGCAATATGCAGATCACTGCATAGCAAACATACATGCTTATTTTTACCATCCAATATTCAGAATGATGATTGAAGCATGTTTTGACTTAAACTTGTATCTGCAGTCCAAAAAAAAACATTTTTACATTGACACCATCAAGTGTTATGTTTCATTTTCTAATTCATAAGGACTTGATGAGATAGAGGAATACAGGGGTTTTAAAGCAGTGGCTATAAAAAGTACATTGTTGCTGCTCTCATTTTTGGAACATCATATCCAAAATATTTTCCAACCAGATGCTCTCAATGAAAGGCTATTAAAAATGATGCTTCCCTCCCACAAAATTTCATTTTTTAGTTTCTTCCCTGCTCTAAAGCTAGATCTTATACTAAAAAAATTCCCAGCAAACCAGAGAAAATTACCCTCACCATAAACATACCTACCAAATGACTCCCCTGCCACTAACTATATATATACACTAGATAGACAAGTGGAAAACATACTGGGGACTGGAGCACCTCCTGTACAAAGATAGGATGAGAAAGTTGGGGCTGTCCTGCCTGGAGAAGAGAAGGCTGCATGGAGACCTCATAGCAGCCTTCCAGTATCTGAAGGGGGCCTACAGGGATGCTGGGGAGGGACTCTTCATTAGTGAAAGGACAAGGGGTAATGGGTTCAAACTTAAACAGGGCAAGTTTAGATTGGATATGAGGAAGAAATTCTTTACTGTAAGGGTGGTGAGGCACTGGAATGGGTTGCCCAGGGAAGTTGTGAATGCCACATTGCTGGTGGTGTTCAAGGCCAGGGTGGACAGAGCCTTGGGTGACATGGTTTAGTGGGAGGTGTCCCTGGCCATGGCAGGGGGTTTGGAACTGGATGATCTTAAGGTCCTTTCCAACCCTAATTATTCTATGATTCTATGATTATGTTTTACTTGATTTCTGTTTACTAGCTCAGTCAAATAATAGGCCCAAACTGATTAAAATAAAATATGTTCTTAAAAGTTATCTTTGGACCAGCCTTCATTTTCCTGACATCAACTCATCCTAAAAATCACCCTTTGCTGGCAACACCTTAATAGTTTAAATCCTGCCAAATGCTATGCTATCTTATGTGCCAGATATAGATCTAATGAGAATAAAAGTCTTCAGTATTCTGTTCTTTGCTTCTATATTTGAAGGAAAACCTGTTTCTTCAGGACTTTTTTGTCAAGCTCTTTCTTCTAAATTGCCTGAGCCCAGTTTTTACTGTGTGTATCTCTGACTAAAAAATTACTCAAGAAGAAAAAAAAAATAGCATATTTAATATATGACACAATTTCATGCTCTCTTTGTTCCATGGTGCAGACAAGACAGTACGTAAAATCACCAACTCAAGACTAAATAAATAAATAAATCGAGCCTACAGCCTGCGTACTACTAGAGAGTGCATTCCAGTGTTCAGGATAGCATTAGCTATGAAGCCCTGCAGTGACATACAGTTATCTCTTCAGCCTTCCAGATCCTGGTTCACCAAACCTGCCATTTTTGAAGGTCAATTAATTCACCAGAATATCTTTGTCTTTACTGTATTTTATTCCAGAAGAGAAAGAAGGGCTTCTGTACTTTTGAGTGATGAAGGATCCAATCTCATTATTAAAACTACTTTACATATTATGAGCCAGGGTTTTCTTTAAAGAGTTCCTCCAAGCCAAACATTTTGTGCATTTACAAATCTGCTCGGATTACAAAATCCAGGGATTGTGGAGATCAGGGTCCTCAGTCAAACAGGGCTGCTGGAGGAAGGCAGCCTGATACCATCTGCAACATGCAATTTGCCATCCTGATGTATAAGCAAAGCCAATGCATATTTATATTCAAATTTATACAATGTGCGACCGTACAATTTCTGCCTAAAAACCCCTCACTTGTAAGAAACAGAGATGATAAAAGAGGTGCTGCTCAAAGTTATAAAGGCACATTCTGCTCCAACACACATCGTGAGAGACTCTGATGTGGAGTTTACAGTTTAACTAGAAAAAGACAAGGCAGGACCAATTTTGTTGTAGCTGGTCAAAGGACATAAGCAAGGCAAGGCTGCAGTGGAGCTCTGCCCACTGCGTTTCAGACAGAAAGAAACCTTCACATGGAGTAGACATGGAGTACAACTCTCAAGTTTTGAACCATTATGTTAACCTCATTAGGCAGCCTGAGAGAAAAGAGGGCTGATAGCTGTGACAGGTGGTATGGAAAGAGAAAAGGAAAGTAGTAATAAGGTCAACGCCACCTAGTAGGGACAGAGAATGAGATGGGTGGCTGTCACCCCTAGAATAATTCAAAGTCAGCTGGAGCAGGAAACATTAAAATGTGTGAGAAAACCACTGATGTGTCTGTGATCAGGGACAGAGACTGGCAGAAAGAAGTGGGATCACTTCATGCAGTAAGCTGAGAAGGAAATATTTGTTAAATCAAAGCATAACGTCTTCTGCAAGCAAACCATAAAGGGCCAATGACATATTTAAAAATTAGAAAAATAAAATTGTATGTGTATGTGATATAGATACATACAGCAGAGAACTGAAACTACACAGCTCCAAGAGCTAAGTTACTGCCAAATCTTTCAGGCTGCTCTGGAAGCAAGACTAACAGCATCATCTTCAGCGCTTGTGACAAGGAGCAGCAGGAGCAGCAATACCCAGTAAGGACTTCAAAAGCACAATTTATTTATTTTAAAAATGCTGGGGTTATATTTCTAAAACTGAGAAAATAAGACTCTTTTTCATATATTTCAAATTACTTTTCCATTATTAAACAGCCCATAGAGAATTCAGAATCAATGACTAACATAAAAGCTAGTTTCAGTTCTGCAAAGAACAGAAGAAATGAGCCAGGCTTATGAATCTGGTTTCCTATGATATCTTAAAATATTGAAGAATCTGGAAAGGACGCATTTTGGTTTAGAAATACACTTTCTCAGGCAGTCATACTTGCAGATTTTTCCAGCAAAGACTGAAGAAAATTACGATAGTAAGCAGACAGCCCATAAAACCACTGAAACCCCCATTGTGTTGGGTTCCCATCTGTGTTACTGACAATTCTAATACTAAGAAGAAGTGAAAATGACAAACCAAAGGAAATGTGTCTATTTAAAATTTAAAAACAAACAAACAACACCCCACAAGGAAATTACTCTGAGACACTTTCCCTTTTATGTTGATAAAAGATTGAATGTTTAAAACTTTAATTGGATCAGAAATCCAAACTGTCACATTCTAATTTATTACTTAAGTCACTTCGAAAAGAAAAACGTCAGTATGGCAAATAAAATATATTAAAATAAAATCACTGCAATTTAGTTTAAAGCACACTTTAAGGGCCATTGTAGCAGCAGCAGCTTTGGTTTAGCCAAGACATAAACCCTAATGCCACCAAGGAAGGATCAAAAAGGAGACACTATAGCAGCTATCGTGCAAGTCATACCCCAGTGACTGATCAACACACAATATCCAATTTGAATAGGAACTACAGACATGGGAGACCTTCCAAGACTCCCAAGTTGTGCTGGAAGCATGGTCAGCCAGCACCTTACATTCCCTGAGTTGCCAGCTTAGGTCTCACATTTCAGTCCCAAACTTACTTGCTCTACATAGCAAAAGGCAAAATGCAACTGGTTGGCCTAATCTGTGACCCCCTGAGCACAGCAGAGTGTCATATAATGATGCCATGAGCAAGACCTGGAGGCTGTGCAGCTCCCAGGGCTCTCACATCTATTAACACAGTCTAATGCAGAAAGCATGCTGCCTGGAACAGCACCCAGCCCACATCTCAGCCTTACCTCCATCACTGCCATCCATGTTGTCCTACACATAGTCCCTCCTTCCTTGGTCTGGTCCGCTGGCACATGGCCACACCATGCTACTTAGCATCAGGGTCCACATACGGGATCCCACAAAAGGCAAGATAAGTTACAAGTACACACAAGAGGGAGTTATTTCCTATCACTGGTCAGCAGAAGGATTGGAGTAGACCTATAATACCTTCTGGTTCCCCTAAATCCACATTCTCAGACTATACTGTTTTCTTAAGAGAAACAACTCGGTGCAGCCAGCTCACTGTTTCTCACAGCAGCACAAATGAAGCTCAGACAAGGCACCTGAGGCCCCAGAAGAACATCCTCACTTAGTCCAAGCTAATTCTAACATTCCTGAAGCTCAAGGAGAGGCATGAACCGGACCTGCAGAGAGATCACTGCCACTCGATCCAGCCACTGAACAGATGAGGATGGTCCTCTGGCATCGTGGGGGAGAAGGGAGCACCAGCTCAGGGCTCTCTCACAAGGTGAACAGTGCTGGATCAGCCCTTTCCGGGAAGGACCAGGAGGGGAAAAGCTGGAGCCCAGCAGAGAAGCCATGCAAGGTGCAGAAGCGGAAAAGGTCCTGTAAAGTTGATCCGCTATTCCTATACTCCCACGTTCTTGAGGAAGAGGAAAGGAACAAATGCCACTTCTACAAGGGTCTCCCAAGCAGCAGTGAGCCACAGCCTCCCACCGCTCTCACAGTCTCTTCACCTTTTTGTTGTGCCAAGGGGCAGCTCAGCCACTGGATTCTTCTGCCTCCACCCGACTGCTGTAAATTACCATCCCCACCAAAAGTCTGCTCTGGCAGAGCTTAAAGCCAGCTCTGCACAAGCAGAAACTTCTACCCCAGTGTCCCAAACCAGTGTAGCACCACCACTTGTCCAAAGAACAGTGAACAGAGGGAGGTTTTACCTGGCTTACAAGCAGCCCTAGGATTGACCCAATCCAGTACTCTCTGCACCAGTGCCACAAGTTTAGGAGTACTGCAGACATACTGAAAAGTGAGGGGGAAAAGAAACAAATTATCAAAAATAATTATATTGATCTAGAAAGTAAAAAGAGTGAGTTAACTCCCTCTTAAGGCTGTCAGAAGTACACTAACCACCAGGAAAGGATAAAAGTTGTCCAAAAAATATCACTGAGCATTGTCCTAACTGGGATAAAGGTACTACCAAAATAACTAGCAAAGATAAATAAGGTGACATATTCCCTATAAGAGTACTCTCTTTCAATGAGATACCGCAGTGTGACAGCAAGCATTATGACTGGCAGGTGCTGGTGTTGATATGAGTGGCAGTGGCACTATCAGCAAAGTGTGAAGAACTGAAGTGTCAGGATAAGAAAGGAGAAGACAGAGCACTCCTCAGCACTGTCAAGAAGCTTGCATGACATCATTCTAATTGCCATCAAAAGTCCCGAAAGCCACAACGAGGACATACAGGCCAACAATGCTAAAAATAAATCACAAGTAGGACCAGAAGCATTTTTTTTTGACAGCCAAATCCAGATCAAAAAGTGTAATGCTTAAAAATTCACTTCATCTAAAAACACTGCATTTTTAATCTTGCCAAACTAAAGATCCATTTCACTCAGCGCAGAAGAATCCTTCCAGACTAAAAATTAAATACTTGCTTTTGGGTATCTTCAGAGACAATGTGGAGAGGGAAAGCTGGTCTGTCAGGGTGAGGGTTCCTACTTCACAAGATAAATCAACTGCTTGATACTTCTTCATTGATGCGGCTTTGATTCCCCTTCACTACCAGAGACAATTCAAACCTGCCCGAGTCTGGGCTCTAACCACCACTATCTTGAGTCACAAATTACAGTGTTCCCATTTACTTGGGAAAATCCTCCTGCTTGATAAACAGAAACATACTCTGTGTCCTGCATGGATCTGGAAAATAGATGATTTCTGTTCACAGAGCAGGTACTCTACTAGCATGCCCTGTGCAGCTATAAAGATAAAAGCTTCCTCCTTAAACCTCTCTAGCCTGCTTGTGACCACTATTGAGACAAAGAACAAACAGAATTAATTTCAATTAACAGCCCTGTATTAACAGCAACTTATAAGTAATTAACTAAACTTTATTACAAGCACATATTCCTTATTGCACTTAACCATCCACTACAGCGAGAATAGAAGTGCCAGACACCCACCCTCAACAAGCCACACATAACTTGCAGGTTAGCTCATCTTCTATCCTGCCTTAAGTAAAAGACAAGAGCTAAAAACTTAAAAATGTGAAGGCCAGCACAAAGTTTAGATTTTGTACTTACAAATTCAGTAATAAGAGTCAAAGGCAGTTTGTCAGCTTGCACTTGTTTTGTGAATCATGAGAATGCTTCTGACTCATAAGCACACATACTTGGTGATGCCTTATCAGCAATTCTTCAGCCAAGGGATTATATCAAAAGCAACTCAATTATCAATAGTTAGTAATAAGAATCACAGAACAGACTTCCTTCCTTGAAATAAGAAGTGGACAGGACCATGACTGTGTTCAATGTACCTGGCTTATATTCACATTATCCATTCTAACATGGATATGAATTGTGTCAATTGAAAATAATGGCATGTAGCTTAATGGTAGAATTTTTTAAGGCTTATAAAATTAAATTTTCTTTATTAGGAATACTACTGCAGCGCAAATGGGTCTTTATTTAATGGGAGGGAAAAAAATAAAAAGAGGTTGTACACTGCAGTATGCTGGTCTTTCCAGAGATTTCAGCTAACAGCAAGAACAAAACATAAATGTGTATCTAAAATCCCAAGTCCTTCTCCTTACAAATCTAATTAAAGAAAAAAATTATCTTCCCTATGCTTCTAAATGTTCAGGATATTCTAATAAATTGGTTATTCAAATACTAATACTAGGCTAAACCTAATCTCAGAAACATGTACCTAACACTGTCAGTGGTGGTTATGGGGTTATTGGCAACATGCTTTTCAAAGACAAACACATCTGTGGCATACTACTGCTTTTGCCAAGAGTTATCTTTCTCTGTAGGAGTTGCCATTAATGATACTGGCACAATTCTTTTATATTTGGGCTTTAATGACATAATAAATCTGTCCAGCACGGACCACACCTAGATCCTTCCATTGCTAATTGCAGTGTTCTGTCAAGAAGATACTCAACATGTCACAACCTAGGGCTTCAGAATCAGCTGTGTACTTTTTTTAATTGCTGCTGCATGTCAGAGGTGAAAAGTACAGTCCATTTTTTTATCTTAAAGACACGGACAGTGAAGCATTTCTATATGAGAATAGCCATAAAAGAAATTGTTACTTCAGCATTAGAAGGTAGTGAGGTTAATTTGACCATCAGCTCAACAACAGTACATTTGTACAAGGAGAATGTCTAACATCCTGAGAGGCTCTTAATCCTTATTAAATAATGACAGGTTGCTTTCTTACAAGGTTTACTCCTTCCGAGTGAATCACATTTTTGGCACCTTTGTTTCCAGCAGATGTGCCAATTAAGAGGCTCGTACTGTAAGAAGTAGCATAACCTTTCCATGCCAACTTGCAGTCTTTATGGATAGGCTCATTCATATGCAGAAGGCAAGTGCAGCAGCCAAAGCATTTTATATCCCAACAGTAATCAAAGTTTTCTAGATATCTTTGCCAGCTGACTCTTAACTATGTTCTCTTGAGCCAAATACATTTTGAGGAGAACAACTTTATAGGCCAGACATGTACATGAGTAGGAATAAGGTCAGGTCTCTGAGCCTCAGCTGACAGATCAACCTCTCGCTTCCCAATAAGACATTGCTTCCACTTCCAGCAAAATCAGGAGAAAACACGCAAGTGTTGCTAGAAGAGGCAGACAAGCCCAGCCATCTGATTCATGCAATAGCATTGCAATGTCTGTGTAGAAGGTCATAATGGATTTCTCAAATAAATATCTAGAAGGCAGATAAACTACTTATTTTTCAAAACAAGCAAGACATTTCTGATGTCAATGTCATTTCTTCCTGATTACTTTTGAGAAACTAGTCTTCTCTCCCTCATAAGGGAATTCCTGTATTTGTTTATTATCCCTATAAAGTCCGATATTCATAAAAACAGTACTACAATGCCCTTTTATGCTCTTCATTAAAGAAAGCAAAAAGCCTCAAACTGAGATTCATGACAGCCAGTCCCTCCTGGCTAGGAAGCAGCCTAAGTTAGCCAACAACGAGATACAGAAAAAGCCACAGTGCACAAGTGCCATATTCATATCAAGGCTAGCCCAGGCCAAACGGACACATCTCCTCTCACTCACAGGAAGCATCTCTTGTAGTACAGCAAGTAAACTTGAAAGCAAATGAAAGGTCAGAAGCTTGTCCTTATTTAAAAGGAAACAGAAGGATGTGGCAGCAACAGAGTCTCTGCTCAAAACCCCGAAGATTTAGTTATAAAGCGCACACAGATGGGATTCAGCAGACCAGATTCAAGGGGGGGGCAGAGGTTAATGCTGTTGCCATGCTCTGAACATATCTCCTAAATCAGGCCATTCGTGGCCTGGGACTTCTCCAGGAACATCCCAGCAGGCATGGAGGAAGCTAAGCAGGGGAGGAATGCCAGTCAAGTGAAGATTTACATCTGTGGTTCCAGCCAAAATGTCCCAGCAACATCTTCCTGGGGAACGCAGCTGTGAGACATCCCTAGAAATGTGGAGTTGAGATTTTTAACAAAAATATTATGCCCTCCTGATCTCAATTTTAGAAACTTGGGTGGTAAGGAGATGAATGTGAAAGAAAGGCTGAGAGAAGGTAAATTGAGCATTGTGAGGATTGATATTAATCTGCCTTAATGTGTGGAGTACATACAATGCATACCGTTTCTGGAGAGAGATCTGCGAAGGGATATCTAAATCAATGTGCTGGGAAGACAAACTGGCCCTGAATAAGAATTGGAAATATTTTAATTGCATTTCTGAAAGGAACTCTATTCCCTTCTCTTTCTCAGATCGTTCGCTTGCAGTTTAAAATTACATGAAAAATACACGCTAATCCTTCAGTTTCTGTTTGCAGAAAGACCAGCAGTGTCAGGCAGTGAACAGCAGGCAGTTCTCAAGATTCACTCCAGAGACAAATTCATCTCACAAGCCAAAATTTAACTCTTGGTTAAATAGATGATGTTCTATACACACACCACTGCATAAAGACCCAGGTAACTTAGCATCTCAGACTCCCATTAGGTCTGCCATGCTGTTCTGCTGCCCAGATCAGGGCTTTTGTGACAACAGCAGCCCTTGGCAAGTGATATTTTTAGACGATTAACACATTCAAATTTTTCCTCCAGAGCTGGCATGTTTTCTGAATAATAAAAAATACAGGCAGGTCCAAAAATACTTCAAACAAGGAAATCTTCATCTTTATGCAGGTTTTTATATCTATCCAACTACCGATGAAGAAATGACTCCAGGTAAAACTCACAATGGCATTGATTCATTTAAGTCCTTTCTAAGAAGCGTTACATTTAAAACCAAACTAATTCCTATCTATCCAGAAACAGCAGGTAAAACTGCAAAGGTCATATGCAAAAGAAATCTTAACTGCAAATGACTTGCCAAGTCTGCTCTGTGATTTTATTTTAGACCACATTACTGCAGTGTCTTACAGCTCAAACTAAATTACTCTGCTACATATTCTCCAATCCACGATGTTTGCTGAAGGTTTTTATGTTGGAAGCTCCTGAATTTGTCCATGTTCAAAACAATACACTTTCACAAGCACAAGAAGTTGTTGAAAAAAAAACTTACGGATGAAGGATGTTTCAAAGAAACCCAGTCAACTCCCCCCCTTTTCTTCTTGGCAGTCCCTCAAAGCCTCCATTTTCTAATCTCCCAGACGTCACAATTCAGAGAAATGAACTGTTAAGGAATGTTACCAGACCTTTTACATGAAAACACAGCCAAACACAGGCAGTGTGAGTAAATAACTGATATAAAGAGCACCATCTACTGACAGGCAGCACTTTGACAGACCCAGACAGCTCTGCAAGGCGCTGCATGGGGCTTCCAGATAATCTAGCGTTTAAGAAATCCTGCCTTCTCCCGGAGATGTTCAGTACTTGTCACATTTCCTTCCTCACCTGCCCAGTCGCTTCTGTGCTATTTAAGCTGTTCTGCTCACGGCTCACAAGACAGCCCGTTCACTCCATGATGCAGTGGCACAGCTCTAGGAGTCAGCCCCCACTTTCTTCCCAGTTCTCTCCCATTTCATTTTGTCACTGAAGCTTCCCACATGGAGCCACTCCTCCCTTGTACATAGCTGCTATTGCCACCATTTTACAGTTATAAATAAACATTTTATCACCAGCTATTTATGAGGACATGTTTCCAACAAGGATTTTCCACCAAAGTCAAACACTTTTGAACGGTCCCTGGATGAAATGCAATCGCCTCGTGATGACTGAAAACTTAAAGGTTTATATCATGAGATGAAATATCTTTCTATGTTCTCATGAAAGAGATTACATGAAGGTGGAGGTTTCTTACTCACTTTCATCCTACTGCTGTTTTATGTCTTTGAACACAATACTTGTACTATTTTATCACACAAAATTATTAGGAGGTGCACAGAGGAGGGCTGTTTCCCAAGAGACATGAAAATATGATCGATATCCACAAATTCTCTTGGCTAGTATAATCAGAAATAACCTTAAAAATGCTACTTAATATCTCGATCACTTCTAAACCCGGGCATAATATACAGTAGAAACGCATTGAACTATTATGGCACATCACTGGAAAGCACTTGCTAGTACTATCATATTGCATGAGATTTGTGTCACAACACAGTAAGCGCTACCTTTATTTTTTATACAAGTTTGGAGTGAATAAAAATGTAAATTTGAATAAGTTTCCTAATAAATTGGTCAAAATTCAGTGGTGCTAAAGGCCTTCAGCAACAAATGTAAGAACCACTTGTGATAATTTATATTGAAAGAATACTGATGTACAATTTGTGCATTGTGTTGCTTCACTGATTAAAACATCAATAACATATCTAAGCTCATGATTTATATTTTTCTATTTTGTGCAGATTCCAAAGGTCAGTGAAACTCAATTTACCATTTTTATACAATAATCCTTGTCAATCTATTTAGAGCAGGATTGAAAGAGAAACAACTGATAGCAGTTTTGCTAAGGGAGAGGCTGTAGTCAATCAGTTTATACATGTGGCAGATTGATACCCATTAATAAAAGTATGAAAGGAAATTTCTAGTAAGTAGGAAAGTTTCAAGTTCTACCTTGTTTTATAGCTGTACTTGCTGTGTCAGCGCAGCAGTTTTATTCTAGTGTATTTGTATGCAGTGGCAATGACTTTCTGTTTTCACCTCTTCCTCAATTCTAAGATTTATAAATACAGTGGGATATTCAGACTCATCCTAGAAATTACTCCTCCTTTGCACTGTATTTCATCCTCTGCAGTCAAATTCCCTTTTGCTGCACATATTCAACTACTTTGCCTGATCTTCACCATCCACCTATTACTACCCCTGCAGCCTCTCCCTTCCTCATCTTTTTCTTTGACCATTTGAGCTCAGTCATGTATCTTGGGCTATGAGATGGATAGTTTCACTGCTCCCCATTATATTGTCCAAGTAATTATAGCAGTGGATGCAGAGAGCTGCTACATTTCTCTTAACCAAAAATGTTTGCAATCTCCTGTTTCACTGTAAGATCACCTAATTCTCATCTCTTACACATTAGGACAAACTGAAGCATTTGGTAAAGCTGGTGAAGCGGTGTAAAATTAAAACACATTTGGTTACGAAGGTTACCACTCTTTTCCATCAATATCTCCTGTTCCTCCTCCTCGTCTGATTCAGTCTCTCCCTAGCTCCACAGACTTCTCTCTCAGCAGCAAAGCAATACTCTTCCTAACTAATGCCAGCATGGCAAAGCAATTAAAATTAGCCAAATTAACAGGGAAATGTTGCCAAAGGGGACAGTTCTCACTGGCTGCTCTTGACCAACTAGTACAGAGTGCTCTATCACTAATAAAAGTCAGAATGAGATAATTCAGGTGAATGATCAAATCACTGAAGTCAAAGAACTGAGCAGTCAATTAAATAAGAGAAAGCAGGGGCTGGGGACTGAACTGTGCTGCAGGAAATCCACCACTGAATGAGGTTCTCCATCATCAGCTCAGTTCAGCTGGGACACACTCACGCTTCCATTCAGTACATCCTGCCCCTTCTCCAGCATGGTACAAGTCTGTAAGATCCTGAAGGGAACTGGGTTTGAAAACCCTTGGGGGGGAGGAACACAACCATGGGAGAGGGGTACGGGAGGAAGAAGATGAAGAACCTGAAAAGAGTTTAATGAGAATTTCATCAACAATGACCTGGTTTTATTTGCCATCATTGTGCCATGTATAGAGGAGCTGATTTAATTTTCAAGTTCAGTTTCATGTGTTCGATTTATTTTTGTGTTTTTAGAATCACTTGCAATTTGCATAAAACATTTCATAGCACAACAATAGGATGCGTTCCAGTGTGGTTTTTTTTCTCACCAAATGTCAGGCTTGTTCAAGTAACCCCATTACATTCCAGAGTATTCTTCTTGGAATCAAAAGCTAAGACAGCTTTCTTTGCAATTATTCTTCTTTTAGGGCCTTTATCAGCATTTTTGTGACCTTTGAAACCTGGAAACCAGGGCAGGGGATAAAAAGTCAACAAGAAAAAAAAAGGTACTATCTTATACTGTTTTCCTCACAGTAAAAGGCAGAAGGGGCAATGTGTACTAATGAATGCATACAACTAATTGAATTTCATCTGAATTTGAGAGTTTAATCAGCATGCTGAATAATTACCTGATCTTAGCATTTTGTTTGGCACTGTTCTTTTTCTTTTTTTCCTCCCCTTCAAAAATACTGTTTAAAAATGAAACTTTTCCAATCGTAAATTATTTCAACAGAGACTGAGGCAACACGAAACAACAGCTATGGAAAACAAAGATGATAATTATTCAGGAAAAAAACTTCCAAAATGATCTGCTACCAGTTACTATGGACAATTAACTATAGTTTGCAAGCCATAAAGTAGCCTTCACCACAGAAAAAGAAAACAGCAGTGACAGCTTAATAAGCAGGAACCTTAACAAGCACTTCAGATTCTTCTTCTGCAGTCAACAATAAAGGTTTCAGGAAATCTCAGTACATGGAACAACAGCCTCCATTTTCCTCATCAACTTCACAAATCACCATCTAATGCTGAAATGTTGACAATTAAGCTATTTGTTCTCTAAGACAAACCTGAAAAAAACAAAACTTCTTGGTCACATAGAGAAGTAAGTTTAAGACAGTCTTACAGCTGAAGGAGAACATATGATTGTGAGAGTCTGTAACTCCAGAAAAAGTTTTTCTATTTAATCAGCAATTGATTGTTCAGAAATAACTCTTCAAACCTATACACAAGTTTTATTTAGATAGAAAGACTATCAATCATCAGCAAAGGTATGGTGAAGTTCAGTGACATCTACCTTTCCATAACAAAAACATATTCACAAAATCCTTCACAATCTAAAGTGCACTGCTAAGATTGAAAGCAATCAGCCTTGAATGAAAGATGAATTAATAGCAGCTCTAAAACCATTAGAGACAGACTCTATTGTCATGCTTTTGTTTAAAGCAAAGAAAAAAAGGCAAAAAAAGTAGAGGGTGTCTAGGTCAGCAAAGTCATCAGTAGTTGATGGATGCACTAATAGACATTAGAGAAAAAAGGAAAATAGGCAGAATGCAATACCCACTTATGAGATTCTCTATGTTAAGGATGGAAAAAAAGGCCTCAAGACATGCAGGAACTCTACCTTGTTCAGAGCTGAAGGTTTTCTATTTTTAGATACACATGTCAAGGGCACATTTAATCCTAGAAGTGCAGCTTCATCACCATATTCATTCCTAGACACTGGTAACACCCGAAATATCCATTCTACCAACACCACCATCTGAGAACATCTCCCACCAGTAATAATTACAATCTCTGGGTGAGGAACTAGGAGATAAGGAAGACTGAAGAACTGATGCTCCAGACAATGTTAAGGACTGCTAGCAGTTGTGTGGTGACCCCCAGGTGTGCAGGAAATGCAGTGTTTATGTTGTAAGAAATGGCCAATTTAGCAGCTTCCTAAAACCCCAACTGGTGGCTTTGCTCCCTCTCCCCAGCTGCCCAGGCTGCACACTCAAGTTGCTCCTACTGCTGCAGCTCTTGAGTGTGCTGTGGCAGCATAACATCTGAGAGGTGCTGTGGGACATAAGATGGGCACAGCTCCCTTCTAGGACCCATGCTGAGCTTCTTCCACAGCACACTTGCAGTCAGACTGCTGGGCAGCCCCAGGCAGTTTTTGATGGTTATTCATTGTGTATCAGGCGTAGGCAGGTTTTAGTAGCACTGCACCACAAGGACCAGGACCAGCATCTCCCATTCCAGGCAACATTTTCCAAGGCAAAATTGACTACTAGATCAGTCTTAACTGGTCATAGCTAACTGACTCTAGTGAACTCTTTGCTTTACATAGGAACGTAGATGAATTAAAAAAGCTACAGGTGAAGTGAAACCTCAACTGGTGGGCAGGAGATGGCTATGTGCTGGTCCATAGCATCTCACAGGGCTGGCAGGCAAAAGATGGCAGCTGGTATACTCAGAGAATAGGAAAACATCACAAGTTTGCATGAACAGAATGAGAGACAGTTCAAAAGCTAAAACCAGTAAATAGCCTAAAACCAGAAGGTACTTTCTCTTCTTAAACTGTGGATTTGTTGAAGGAATTGGATTCATGTTCCCTAATCTCTTATAGAGAAATTATTTGTGATGTTTGATACCACTATCACCAACAGCATTTACCTTTTCCAAGTGCCGAAGGCCACAGCTGCACATTAAAATTGACAGCTCCCAAATTTAAAGCAGCATACTGTTGCACTGCTCTCTCTCCCTGCCCTCCCACTGCAAACTTAAAACACTTCTTTCAGTTTAGGAGTCTGGCACACATTCTTAGTTTTGAACTAACCCTGCAAATGCCCAGAGCGGTTAATGACAATATAAAAGCACCCCACCAACATAACTAGGAGCACAGAAGTACCAGAAGTAGAACACAGGCACTTAAAGCCATCCCCAGGCTGAATCACTATACCAAAGTTTCACTAAATGGCATCACAGCCAAGGAAACCCCAGGCTACTTACAGATCAGTTGGTCAGAAAAAATTAAAGAGAGGGAAAGGGAAGAATTTTCTCTCATTAAACACGGCATCCTCCTTACTTTCTGCTTGCCCCACTGATAATACAGCATCACTAAAAATGTCTGCTTTAACATCTGGGAGTTGTTTCCCTGCTCCCTGCAGTGGTGTATCAGCTACACAGTAATCTATGGCTGACTGTAGAACAAAGATAAAACAGAAGTAGTTCTGACTGAAGTCCACATTCAGAAATAACTAAAAAGAACCAGTATTTGCAAAGTGTGAAATGAAATCACACTGAAAAGCCTCCTCGGTTTCAGAGGTCATTATCATTGGCATTTCTGCAGTGCCTAGAGGCCCCTCAGAGCCAAACACTATGCACACTAGTGCCCCATCCACCAAATGCTTCCAGAGGCATGACACAGACAAAGCAACAGCAGAGGCCTTCACCACTACCCACTGTGGAAAACAGCTGGGGAATCTGTCCCATGGAGAAGAATGAGAACAGGCAGCAAATGAGCTGCTGCATTTGTTATTCTTGGACAGCTTGACCAGACCAATATTTTCCAGTTTTCAGGGACATGTTGCAGAGCTTCTGGACAATCAATTTTCCATACATAGACATGCAAAAGGCAAAATTTTGGTAGCAAATTCCAAATCTCAGTTTTATACTAAACCAGCAGGTTTTTAACTGGTTCTTATCATCACCGTTCTTCTACAAATGGTAAACCTGAGCCCCAGAGCAAGAACTTCACTTCTAGTGAAGAGCATCAAGCTTCTGAAGTCCAAGACCAATTAAAAGAACTTGGAAAAATGACACAAACTCCAATCATTTCCTTTTAATCCAGGACTATTTTTATTTTTCAGATTAAGCAGTATTTGCTTGCAGATCATCTTGAACATAGCTGTACACATAGGACTAATCCATCCTAAGTGTTCAAAGTATGATTCTGGAGAAAATGCAGCTTCTGAAATAGTCTCCTAATGCAAGGTTTCACCCTCATCAGACACTAATAACTACTTCAGCATCAAGTGTAGAGGCTGCTTAGCCAGCAAGGCAGAGGACAAAAGAGAGATCCAAATACCTAAACTTAAGTTTTAATACAACCCTCAAAGCACAGATAGGTTCAGCCAAATGGTGAAAGATGACTCTTCAGAGGGAGTCTCATCCCTCTCTACACTCCTCCGAGCACATTGACTAGATGTCCACTGATGTAATAGTTTAGACACCTACCTTACACAAAGACACTTAAGGTGTCCTCATCAGCAAGCTCAATTCCACCCGCAGTAATCAAGGGGAAGAGAGACTCCACTCTGCCCCAAGCCACCTTTCCAGACTCTCCTAATGAAATCCCTATGCTCCTTAGCACACCTCTCCACTAGGGAGAAGCTTGGCAGATTGGTAACGCAAGGAACACCCTTCAGACGCTATCAAGGCTATTACAGTCCCACACCCCTTTTGTGATTGTGACACATTTCACTCCCAGTGCTCAGCAATTATGGTATTTTTCAAAATGGAAAGAAGTTCCCACTTGGAGAGCAAAAGGTGAATTACAGCAACTGCTGATCCGTTTTGTCAGGAGTGTCCACACAAGGGGCAGATTAATGAAATAATGGTTATAGCTTAGGTGAGATGCACTATTTGCAGAACCTGCAGTGCCAGCACTGGAGCCTTGAACTGCTTTCCCATTTTAAATAAGAAATTGGCTCTGTAACACATTTTGCAATCCCTGTAATCACAATGCTATTATTTTTCTTTACTGGGTGATTCTATACTTTTCCTTCCCCATTAACGCAGCCGTGTCATTAAAATACTGCTTTATTTTGGAAGCAATCTCTGTGAAGCCCTTAAAGTAGCTTCAAAGTGAAAGCAGAGGGTTTGGATGGCTTTGTGAAGCAGTTTCACAATGAGGCAAGCAGCAGAACCGGCACTATAAGCACATTAAGCATCCACATGCTGTATGGAATCGCTTCTTCCTCTAAAAGCCACTCCATCTTTTTATCTGTATTTCTTTTCCCCCGAAGAGAAGTTCTTTTAAATAATGTGTCTATGTCTACATGTGTCGATAGTATTAGACAACCCACTTATTTCTAGAGTACTACTGTGGCTGTTTGCTGCTTATGTTCGCTGATACGTATTGCAATTGCTGCTCCTTTTCACACTAGTGCAAGAGGAAAGAACACAAATTTCACATTGATAGCTTTCATGGGACAACAGGAGCCAGATCAGACTCCATTTCCCTCCTTATGCTTCCTCAGCTGCCTCTCTGTAACCATCTGCTCTCGCCTGCCCTGCACAAGGACTGTATTCCCTGCCTGCAGCAAAACCCACCACACTGCTGTGCATTTGTGCAGCCCCCAGCTCACACAGGGTCACAGGCTGCACTGTTTCTCACAGGCCAACGCCTTGCTGTCCTTCACATGCATGCACTGTGTGCATGCCACCACTGACAATGTTTTCATCATTTACTTTTTGGTGCAAGTCCAACTGTAAAAAGCCTGACAAGCAGAAATTTCTCTTGCTATTATTACCTCATGGACTGAAGTCAGAGATAGAGCATCCTTGTGCAGCTGAACTTCATGAAGGAAACTCCTTTTAAATAGCTTGGAAGGTCAATCAGTAGTGGTCTTTGTGAGTAAATTTCCTCTGTTCTACTCATATCCATCTAAAGAGACAAGTATTAGTCTGAGCTAATTATTTTGACTTCCAATGGAGAGAAAGAAGAGAAGCAATAGGAAAATAATCCCACTTTGTGATGAGGGGTGAAGGAGAAGGAAATGAATAATGCTCCTTTGCAGATGCTCTTCTTTTTCCCTCAGAGGTTCCGGGCAGAGCACACACAACAGACTAACTCAGGCATGATCTCCCACTTACATGTGGATGCCGTCAGGACAGATGATGTTTCAAAATCCCCAGGCACACAGTCAGGGCAAACAGGATGAACAGGTGAAGTCAGATCTTTTATGCTTAAGGTAGAAACCTCACTGCAAAAATATTACATTATTTATAACTACAATAGATGAAATAGCAATAGGGAAAAATATGCTACAGCAAGAATCCCCTTGGATTCTGAATGAGGCATTTGGCCTCCTGTAATAAACTGGCTTACAGGACCCCAACAGAGAGACATTCCTTGTCTTCCTGGCTTGTGACAATGTAAATTCTGAACCAAGCTATATTCTGCACTAGAGGTAGGTTTACTCCAGAACTCCATTCAAACCAGTAAATCCCCAGAGTAATAAACAAAACATCAGCCTCAGGTGCTTGAAATGTACAGGGTCACTCGGTGCTCCTGTTTCACCCCCCAGGGTAGAAGGTTTGCTCACTGCACGGTTCTGAAAGTTAACACTTCAGCCGGAGGTCATAATCATGAATGATATGCTGAGAAAGGAAGATATACATACACGGCAAATGTTTCAGCCCCCAGTTTAGACACCTGAAAGCAAGACAACATGCATACTATGCAACACACACAAAGAAGTCTATTGAAAATGAAGACAGAAGTGAGCACACTTATTATTGTGCATTACTAATAATCACAGAATGATACACTAGAAAGGCATATTCCCGTTTCAGCTATGACATTAACATTTACCAAATACTTGTAAGTCCAGTTCAGACATACTGTACCCTCAGATTCTGCACCTATTTTTGCTAGTCATAAAAAGACCCAATGCAGTAAGTGGTGTTTTGTCACTATTGCAGTCAAAGAGTGTGAAGAGACCAACAAAAGAGAAGAATTTTAAACCCACCATGTATCACACACTGTAACTATTGGCTTTCATTGCTATGGCCATTGGTTATCTGTTAACTACTTCCCCACAAAAAAAAAAAAAAAATAAATAAGGAAAGCAAACTTTATGTCAGTAAAGTAGTATTCTGCCACCCAGGCCTGCTCCTCCAATGGGATACACACAGAGGTCTTCAATCCAAACACCGCCCCACAGCATCTGAAAGCAAAACCTGGAGGAGTGGAACAGCCCAGCAGGGGTTATGCTGAACCTTCAAGAGGTGAAACGCTCGTTAGCTTCAGTCAGCCCAGTCTGGGGTCTCGCTCACATATTCCATGGCACCGGGAGTTCTACAAGAAGGGGACAGTTCGAAGACAAATCCAAATGGTGAAACCTCATTGCACCAGTTCAGTGACCACAAAAAAGAGGGGGAGTGAGGGAGCGTGTGTGTAAGTGGTCTCAGCACACCAAGCAGCCAGTTAAAGGGCTGATCAGAGGCTGGAGCACTTCTCATGTGAAGACAGGCTGGAAGAGTTCAGCTTGCTCAACCTGGAGAAGAGAAGGCTCCAGGGAGACCACAGAGCAGCCTTCCAGTTTGTAAAGCAGCCTACAAGAAAGCTGGAGAGGGGCTTTTTACAAGGGGGCATGTAATGACAGGACAAGGGGGAATGGCTTTAAACTGACAAAGGAGAGATTTAGGTTAGATATAAGGAAGAAGTTCTTTACTGTAAGGGTGCTGAGACACTGGCACAGGTTGCTCAGAGAAGCTGTGGCTGCCCCATCCCTGGCAGTGTTCAAGGCCAGGTTGGATGGGGCTTGGAGCAATCTGGTCTGGTGGAAGGTGTCCCTGACCATGGCAGGGGGTTGGAACTGGATGAGCTTTAAGGTCCTTTCCAACACAAACTATTCTTTGCCTGTATGCATGTTCTGTCATACCCATCACCAGAACCACTGCTTGGCAAATAGTCTCTCTCATGCATCCCATTTTAGAAGCTTGACCAAAAAGGATAAACATAGTGAAGCAGAGCCACTAATTAAAAAACTGGAGAATTCTTCAGAAAATTACTTTTTCTGTTCTCTCTTTAAAGAGCAGCACCAGAACTTTTTTTTTTTTTAATTAACTGACAAAACACTTTTATATTTCCAAGAATTCTTTAAAACCCTTATTACTCAAAAGCTTGGACTCTTTTGTGCTTGGACATTTCACCATACACTTCACACACACACACACACACACACACCCCCCAAATGCTTCCCAAGCAGAGCAGAACTCCCCAGCAAGCCTAAGGAGCTGCTTCTACCCCAATCAGTCCTGAAGTGGATCCACTAAGCCAAGATAAATTCCTATCCTCTTGTTACCGAGTTCAGTCAGCCTTTCACTGTTGTTAGATGTCATTTTGAGAAAGAGTTGGGTTTTTTAAGAAAGCAAAAGCAACCAAAAGAATTAATGAGCTATGCTGCAACAGAAAAGTATCGTCTGCTGGTGTCTCTATAGCACTTATCAACAAAAGGCAAGATAAAAAAGCTTCTTATTCCTTTTACCAGTTCCTTTTCATATGCTTTCTGAACATTTTAAAGGCCTGTTAATTTGCCTCTGGGTCAGATAAAAAAACCTGCCATTGCTAAAGTTAGATAAAAGTCTAACTGGCGTGGTTGCCATCCGAAAGCTTTTATTATTTTCTACTGCTGCTACCACATAATGAGACAAAGTGTGTCACCAAATATGCACACCTTACTTAGGAATCAAAACTCCCTGAATACCTAAGCTTCTTCCAGTAAATGACAGACCAGATTTGGGTCTCATGCTTACAATGAACAGGGCTTTACAAGTGCAACATGTGGGAAGCCTTGATAAAAGTCAATACTCCAGTAAGAGATGATTTTCTAAACTTGTTAGGAAAGTTGCCTTCCATTAAAGCTATACTCAGACAGGTATAGGACTGCAGAAGTACAGTAAGACTTTTCTTTAACAGAACTCTACTCTGTAACTCCAAATTCCCTAACTCACTGTGTTTATCTAGAGATACGAAGAGAAGGCTGGGTGGAGACCCCATAGCAGCCTTCCAATATCTCAAGGGGGCCTACAGGGATGCTGGGGAGGGACTCTTCATTAGGGACTGTAGTTACAGGACAAGGGGTAACGGGTTCAAACTTAAACAGGGGAAGTTTAGATTGGATATGAGGAAGAAATTCTTTACTGTAAGGGTGGTGAGGCACTGGAATGGGTTGCCCACAGAAGTTGTGAATGCTCCATTGCTGGCGGTGTTCAAGGCTGGGTTGGACAGAGCCTTGAGTGGCATGGTTTAGTGTGAGGGGTCCCTGCCCATGGCAGGGGGGGTGGAACTAGATGATCTTAAGGTCCTTTCCAACCCTAACTGTTCTGTGATTCTATGATATTAAAACCAAACAGACCAGACATAAGAGCCAGAAGTAGCATTCTAATGAAAAGATAATTCCAGAAAACACACACAACAGATTAGATATAGGTGTTAAAGAAATAATATACATATAAAAATGTATATTATAAACCATTCTTGCTTTCTCCAATGAAGCTTTCTGCTCTGTAAAAGTGTCCACTCAATTGACTGAGGTATTCTTTTATAGCACGAATACTGAAAAATCAATTACTGACCAAGAAAGTGTGTATACTGATTACATGAATACACATTTAAAAATATATAAAGCAAAAAAGCTTAAAAACTAAAGTATTTTTATACTTCATATATTTTCCTTAATTTGAATTATATCCTGTACATTATCAGAGTGTCACTGGATTATGTTCAAAGATAAATAATCTTGTCCTTTTCTGGGCTTGCTCACACTTTTAACAGGATGGAGGCTAAGATTATTGTTCCATTTTCCATTAAAATTCTACCTCTGTCACCCTATGAAAGTCAAAATTCATACTCATCAGGAACTTCATGCTACACTTTCTGCTGTCTGCATCCCAAATACAGAAACAAACACTTCTCCTCCCCTATTTAAATTACAGTACCTGCATAAAAGATAACTTTAGATCTATCCGTAGCCCTTGAGTCACTATTGCTCTGCAAGTCCGTAGCTGAGGACAGAAAAGAAGGACAGAGTTCATTAGAAAGGAGATTTTGTTTATTTCATTGGACAACAAAACCTTAAAGCAGTCAGGGGTTTAAAGTACTGTAATTGGTCCCCATGAAGACAACTTGGAAGGCTGAAAGCAGAGAAGATGATCTAGAAGGCATCTTAAATTACATTCAATACATTGCATTGCTTTGTAGAGCTTAACTCTGATTGCTGTAGATATGAGGTATGTGTTAATATTACTTGAACACATCAGATTGCAAAGAAACCTTTCTAAAAACAACTGAGCAATCAGGACACAAAACAGGGGCTTTAAACTGAAAAAGCATAGATTTAGATTAGATACTAGGGAAAAAATTCTTCACTATGAGGGTGGTGAGGCACTGGAACAGGCTGGCCAAGGAAGTCGTGAGTGACCCATCCCTAGCAGTGTTCAAGGCCAGAGTGGAAAGGGCTTGGAGCACCGTGGTCTAGTGGAAGATATCCCTGCCCACGGGAGTAGGGTTGGAACTGGATGATCTTTAAGATCCCCTACAACCCAAACCATTCCATGATTCTTTGAAATGGATCTGCCCACAATGTTTTATTTACAATATTTTTCTCTATTCCCATTCATCTTTCCACAGTACAGATATGATTGCATGGATAATGACAGCTTAATTCAACCCTTAAAGGCACACAAGTTACAAACCTATATTCATATTTTAAAGGATAAACCACATGATTTTTAAATTTAAGGCTGAGCAAGCCAGAAAAGACAGGCCACCTCAGCTGTAATATATGAATCCAGATGAAAAACGTCACCAAGTTAATACAATACTTCACAACCAAAGTTACTAACAAGGCAACAAAACATTAAGAATACCAGTCCACTTCATTAGCTTCATACGTGTTATGCCAAGGTTATTCTATCAAGCAAAACGTTTACTTTTTGTATCTGAAGCATGCCCAGCTTTCTAAATAAAGCTACTGAAATCAGATGTAGGAAGCCAATAGTTGACTTCACTACTTCGAGAGCGCTGCGATTCCCCTCTTCCCCAGCTATTTCCAGGAAGAACGGCCTGTTTTCTATTCATCAATCCAACAAGTACAACTCAGACAGTGGACTCAGGCTCCATTAAATTAAATCACCAGTATATTTCATCCTGATTTTCCACTAGGATGAGCTTTTGCAAGCGAAGACAAGCTTGATCTGCCTGTATTTCTGTTTCAACTACATACGGTCCCATTCTCAATTTGAAACTCCACTGCGTCATTTAGCTTCTTCACACCCAAGACTGTAAGATCTCCTCTGAGCTTAACATTCACCCTTAGCTTTCAATACAGGGCAGATTTTCATCCGGTGATGTTGAAACATGGACAGGGTTAGCTTGTCTGCAACAAGCTGGGTAAATGCATTATTAGCTAAGCTTTGTCTCAAAGCCCATCCAAAATCTGGTGGTCTTGTTACCGAATAGATGATTCAAAGCAAAAGCATAAACCTGCTCCCCAAGGGTTCAAAAGAAATCAGCAACATGTTTGGCCACAAAGCAGACTACAAGTGGCAGAGATTTTGATCAATGCCAGCCTGTACTGGATCTAGTTCAGTGATTTAAGACAGAATGAAATGAGTTTAAAATTGTACTCATTTAAAACTAGGTATTTTAGATAAAAATCAGAATGGAGAATTCATGCTAAGCCTTTATTGTCAAGGCTACTGCTCAAAACATTTCATGCTATTTTATTCTGAACTACCTCACAAGTGTATGTGTATTATTTGTTAGATTTACTATTCTGCTGACAGTAGGAAATACTTTCATTTGTTCAGTCATTGAATTAATTGTTACTGCTTTTGATGGATGTTTGAGGAGAAAAAAACAAGATACTCGTTTGATTTGCTCTATTACCTCCCAAAGTGTCAGATTCAGTAAAAACCTCAATTTTCCACTCTGCAGAAATCACCACCAAAACTCTGGGTTTAGGCCTTCAAAAAGGCTGATAAAACTTTTAAAGACTCTCTCCCAGTTTGTTTTTTGGTTTTTTTTTGGGTTTGGGTTTGTTTTGTTGTTTTTTTTTTTTTTTTTTTTTTAACATTCTCTTATTTTTCATTCTAGCTAAAAACATATCTAATATGACAAATTACTGTCCTTTGCCTGAGGTGTCTGGAGCACACACATTCACCTGCAGCTGGCAGTCACGGCTCCTGCACACAAACAAGAAATGACAGCTTATGAATGAGAACAGACACTTCATTTGTCTTTAGGAATTCACCTCTGAAGGATGTTTATTCACTGACATACCAGACAGGGAAGAACTGACCTCCTCCTTTACCTAGAATTAGTTAACAGTTTATTCAACTCAGTCACCCATATCAAAATCCACATATTCATAGAACCTTTCTCTTCCTTTACCCCACCCAGGAAAAAACAAACACACAAACAAAACACATTTAAGAAAAACATATCTATTCTCATTCTGGTTCTTACCCAAGTCATTTGGAAAAATGAAAGTACCCATAGTGCCTGAAAAAGGGATATTCCACTGTTTGCATTATCTTCATCTAGACAAAAATAAACTAGTGTTACGTCCAAGATGTGTGCGGGCTAAAACTCCATGGCAATACCTTCCTTCTGCAATACCCACATCCTCAGACTGTTACTTTTCCACCTTTGTATGTCTTTAACAGGATGATAAATGCTTTTTAAGCAGTAGCCAGGACTTCAAGAAGCAGTTTAAGACTCAGAAAAAATAAATAAGAACCCAGTCCTACCTACCTTGGATATTTCTGGCTCCACTTGTCTCTTGGGTGTCTCTTTTGACTCCGGCCCTTTTGGAGTACTAGTGCTCTTAACAGAGGGTGATTCAACTCCTTCACCTTCAAGTTGTAGACTAATACCTTCTGTGGGGCCAGGGTGATCAATACCATTTGGATTCAGACTGCAATGGATAGCTGGGGAAAAAATACAAGAAAAAGAAAACACCACTTAGGAAAGAAGAACCGGGTGTTTCAAACATTTATTACAAAGTACTAAGAAGTGCCACATGGTAACCTATGGCTAATCACGGCAGAAGAACCGTCTGTACCTGGACCTAGATTCAGGGTGAGATACTTGAGAAAGAAAATGAGAGGCAATACAGCCTCCGCAGAGTGCAGGCTACTGTACTGAACTGTGCTCTACTGGATTCGCTACAGCATCCAAGACCCTCAACTTACAGCTTCTACTAGACTAGAATATACCCCATGTGTTCAGCATTCAGCCATACCTTTTTTCTTTTCTAGGCAAGCAAAAGTTTTTCTATTACATTTTCAATTACTACAACATTCTAGCCCCTAAACAATGTGGGATAAGTAAGCTGTGCACAGCAAGTTGGTCTCTGCATAATGACTTACCCAGCTGATTATCTCTCCTTCAGCACTTTGCACCTCTGCAAATTGCCACCTATACCATCCTAACAAGCAAGGGGGATGTACATCCTAACAAGCAAGGGGGATGTACTCTCAAGGAGCACGTAAGGAACTGTGGACTAATGACAGAGTAAGGAAAGCAGATGGAGGGAGAAAAACAAAACAAACGGAAACCACACCAGAGAAATGCACATTTAGAACTACGGCAGAAGCTAAATCATTTTCTGTCTGAAATGTCACCGTTCCAGCGCTTGCATAGAGAGTAGCCTTAACAACCTTCTGGGCATATGTAGCCATTTTAGAATGTATGGATCCTGAGGCAACTTCCCCTTCATGTGACTATCCAAGTTTTGCATTCATGTTCCTGCGTAACTGCTCTGCTTTTAGAGCTACCCCTAATTAATGGTTCCAAGCTACCCCGTTCAGCAGAGAACTTTGCTCAGATACTGTGGTGCAATGTTTGACAGACCTGAACAGAACCCAAAACACAATGTAAAGCTAAAATAAAAGCTGCCCTTTTACTCTTGCTTAGCGTAGAGGCAAACGGTGGGGAGCAGGGAAAGGAATCAGAACTGCCAGTTTCTACAAGCCTACGAATAAGTCCCTGAAAGCCTCTCATGGGAAAGAGGCTCAAGCTGCCAGAGAAGGCAAAGGGTCCTTCAACTACAGCACCTTTTGAAAACCCACTTATTTTAAATCCCAGAGTCTTAATTGAAAACTATGAGCCTAAACAGCAATTCCTTGGTGCAGAATTAAATCAGAGGCCAAGAAGCTGGCCTTTTCTCCTTGGGATTATTAAAAACATCCAAATATTTATAAAAGATAAGTGATCTGTCCAAGCACTACAACACCTACATCTGGAAGCCAGGGATGGAAACATCTATCTTGCAGGCAAAGGAACATCATGAAGGATAATTTATGGACAACACTGAGTGATGGAAAACAGTAACTGCAACATGTTTTATTACAAATTACAAATTGCAGCTATTCTGTATAGGAGGAAAATACATCACTGCCCCACAAAAAAAACAGTAAATGAAACTAAAAACAGGAATGGCACTAAATTTCAGTCTGACTGTGAGTAGCAGAGTGGGATTAGTCCTGGACTTCTTTTATAAGAGTAAAAGAGGCAGAGGTCCCTCCCCAAACAGTTAATTATCTATAAAACAGCATGAGAAGAAGAGGAGGAGGAATCCCTGAACTACAGTATGTCCAGAGCTGATCCCTGCAGAGAACTCCTTCTGGGGAAGGAAAAATAGGAGGTGAAGTATACAGAGCTTCTGGAGGCAAGGGCAGGGTTTCTAACGGCCACCACAGGAGAAAGATTTCCAGTTAAAAATCCCTTCTTTCTCAGAAGGAATCCTCCATCTGCTTAAGCCTTGCATTGAGAATTGTGGTTTTGCTTTAAAAGCACTGGAAAGCCTCTGAGAAGATTTCTGAGAACTCCTGGGTTTCCCCTTCAGGTACCAATCTCTCAAAAACAAGAGCATTTTCTATTTTAATAGGGGAAAAAGCACATTAGGAAAAGGGGTGTGCAGCAGTCCGATTGGTGGCTGGTTTTATCTGTCATATTTCTGTCTCATTTTAGAACAGCACGCACCTGCAATTTCTTCCCGATACCTAGAGAGCTGCTACACAGCCTTGTTTCCCAAAGCAACTCTAAGGAGCTTTTCCCCAAGTCTAGCTGTAGCTCTTCTTGCAAGCCTCTTTCTTCCCTGGTTCAAACCAATCCTGCAGGTTAGCTGGTGGCCATGTGAAACCAAATCCCATCATTCTGGGATCGCCTCTCACTGGAGAGGAAAAAATAGATAACTGTCTTCAAGTCATTGCTTTCCTCCATTGTTCTCCCAGCTACCACTGAGTCAATCCAAATACTTAAATACTTAATAATGTTATCAGAGTCACTTCCTAGCTTTTGAGTCCTTTATTTCTAGGTGCACTCCATACCTACCCCTTCCTGGATTTTGCTTTTGTTCCCCTGTACTTGGCACTGGTGAGGCTGCACCTCAAATCCTGTGTTCAGTTCTGGGTCCCTCACTACAAGAAAGACATTGAGGTGCTTGAGCCGGTCCAGAGAAGGGCAATGAAGCTGGTGAAGGGTCTGGAGCACAAGTGTTTTGGGGAACGGCTAAGGGACCTGGGGGGTTTAGTCTGGAGAAGGCTCAGGGGGACCTTATCGCTCTCTACACTATCTGAAGGGAGGTTGTACTGAGGTGGGGGTCGGTCTCTCCTCCCAAGTAACAAACAATAGGACAAGAGGAAGGAGCCTCAAGTTGCACCAGGGGAGGTTTAGATTGGATTTTAGGAAAAATTTCTTCCTGGAAAGGGTTGTCAAACATTGGAACAGGCTGCCCAGGGAAGTGGTGGAGTTACATCCCTGGAGGTATTTGAAAGACGTGTAGACGTGGCACCTGAGAACATGGTTTAGTGGCGAACTTGGTTAATGGTTAGACACAAGGGTCTTCTCCAATCATTTAGATTCTGTGATTCTCTAAGCATCATCTGCATGGGTTAGAAAAGAAATAAACCACATCACAAGATGCTGCTTTGCTCTTTGCCCATCATTCTTTCAAGAGTAATGAATGTTAGTGCTGTTTCAGGATTGCTTTATATTGGGCTCCTTCAGGATACAGAAGAGAAAAAAAATTGGAGAGGCTGTTAGTGATTACATATCTGTCCATTACCTTGTTATTGAAAAGAGGCCACTGATTAAAAGAAATACAGGCTGCCTCAGGAAAGACTTTTCCAAAGTTGCTGATATCTGGGGAGGTGGGATGAGAACACAGTTTTTTTGTTTCCTAGGGGTAGAAGAGTAGGAAAGAGTTCATCTCCTCCTTCACACCCAACAGTCTTGGCTTACTATATACCTGGAGTGAATCTGGTCTTTAGGGACTACACACCTAGAACAACAGCCTCAGCATGGAGAGAAGGCAGGAGTGGAAAAAACAGAGGTGAGAATAAGCATCTCAGCTGCTCGGCAAAGCCAATCTCTCTGTCCAGAGCCATGTTCAGGTAGCCAGCTTCAGTGTTTTCCTCTAATGCTGCCTCCATCTCCAAGCTACACAGAGGGTAAGAAGCAAAGAATATTTATTTGCATGTCTGTCATTTCCTGTTACCACACAGAAATACATATATCTATCTCTGTGGCAGACAGTGGTGAAGCTCTTGCCTCCTTCCAAATGTCAATGAAAACCATAATTGCTCCCTTTCAAGATTTGTTAAAAGAGGTCAACATTTGGTCAACAATAACATATTCTCTTCTAAACAGCAGTTTATACAATTTTATAGAGATAAAGCTAGCTCTAAACTCAGGACTGACACGGCAAAACTGAAGGGGTTGGGGCCTGTCAGCACCCAGGGTTAATGTCCTGTAGAACAGAGTCTAAGCAGCTCTTACAAAAGAATCACAAATCACCAACTCTACAGCAACCCAACTGCTGAGACCCTCTCAGCTGACTTCTCTTAAATCTATTTCAGGAGGTAATGACATTTGTCTGCAAAAGATTTTACCTACCTACAAAGTAGTTTGTTGCTAAAATACTTGTCCAGGTTCTTACTCTTCATTGCCCTGTCATTAGCTAACGCTAGCTCACCCCACCCTCTGCATTCAGACCACTTCCCCACACCACTGCTTTGACAATAACCCCACTGCCTCAGCACCTCTTCCCTCTACCAAATTAGATCCACTTCATCATTCTCAGACTTCAAAAGTCCATCAAGACACCAACTCCTACCTCCAAATCAGCTGACACTATCAGCCTAATACCATCAGATATCAGCAGTATCATTAGATTTTGAAAGAGAACCTCTCCCAATATTCTTCCATACAATTTCAATATTCATATATCATCCATATGTCACAGTAACACAACTCTTCATCCAGTTTCAGAGCTCTTGTATTACCCTTTCCCTGCTGAAAACCCCACCTAACAGCTGATTAATGCCATGCCCTTCTTTGTGCTCCCTAACAATTGTCACTTAACTTGTACTGAAAGCTATCTCTGGTAGGAACTTGTTTTCTTTTGGGGAGGGAGGGTGAATGCTCTGTACAGCTCCAGCTGCACAGCAACAAGCACATGACAAATGGTGCTGGTACACAGCATCATAGATCACAGATTACATTTACAAAACAAACTCTTATTTAAAACAAAAATACTTAAGTGCTCTTGTACCCCTAGCTCAGTGGTAAATCTGAATCTAGAGGAAAATATCCACTTTTCCACAACTTAAAAGACTGCTGAGATAGGCCAAGTTAAAAAACCCTTCAAGAAACAGTAAGTAGAGCACCTAAAATGGAAAAATAATGACTGTCCTAAAAAGCTAGGAAAGGAACAAAATTAATGTAATACACAGTGTATTTTTTCCATTTCAAGAACACAAACCGAAGTCCTTTCCATGTATACAGAGGAAGAGAATTTGCTGCCCTGCAGAAGCTGATAGATGTGAGCCGAGCTCCGTGCCCATGCAGATCCCTTCCAGCATGTGTGTGCAGTCTGAAAGGAGCTTGCAGGGTACTGTGAATGCTGCCTTCCTTCCAATGGCAAGCAGCCAACAGACAGCTTGTCTGAGCATGCTTGTGGTACACAGGAGTCACCAAGAGCCGCAGTAAGTGACTGACATCTGGGGGCAAGCCTTGCCTTTTACTAGAGGGTACTCTGTGAATCCCATCTTGAGAAAAGCCTGAAGGCGCTTTTCAAAACACAGCCTTGATATATCCAGTTTTGGATGGGCAGATGGAAAGTCTTTGTCTCTCCATCTGTAAGCTCAAGGCTTAGCAGATCACATCTGTGATCAATCGCTACCTCTGTGCACTCTACAGCCTACCATGTCAAACATTTCATAACCTCTTGTTTCAGGGGGAATGCTGCTGGCTGTTCAAAATGTTAAGCAGATCAATTAAGGCTATATTAAAGCAAATTTGGCAAGTACTTGAGTTTCATGCAATAACAATTGCTCTGTTCTAAAAAGTGATTGAGTAAAAATAGCATCTTCTTACTCATGTGCCCTGTTCTGTGTGCATCACAGTCATATGCTAGCTTTTGCTATTTGGAGACAAAAAGCAGGCATGGGAGACACCCATCCAACCTCTAACAACACTTAGAACACTTTCATGTGTCAAATACTGGCAAACACGCAAGTTCCATCTTATGTATTCACGCCACAGACTTAGCTGCACAATGCTAAGGTAGGTCCATACAATCCACTCGCTACTCCCACCATAAAATGCCATGCTGATGAAAAAGACAGACAGTAGTCCATACAGCTGGAACATTAACAAACTCTGGTTGGACCTTATAAAAAGGGTCTACCTTTTCAGTTACCTCACATCTGCATGAAGGTCATGAAGATTTCACAGGTATTTCCAGGAAAGGAGATCCTACAAGGCCTTTGGACAGCACCTCTCACTGGGCCTGGTCCTTCCATCTCTGGACAGTTCTTTGTCAGAAGGAGATCAAACCTCCAACCACATCAAATTTTGCAGTCAGTGCTTTCAGTCAGACTTCTATACACTTTCAGACACTGCATTTCAATACAGAGAAGTTAAACAGTATCCCCAGGGCTTTTTTGCTGGCCATCATCCACAACCTGCATAAATGTCTCCTCATCACGGAGGAGACATTCACATTGAGAACACAGAGATCTCATTCCAGATTGAGACAGCTGCTCACATTGACCAAACAACCAAGAAGGATCCACCCAGCAAAGCCCTTCCTGCATTTCCAGCTTGTACCTCATTAGTAACTCTGAATATCCTTTGAAAACACAGAATTATTTCAAAGATTATGACCTGAGCAGTTAGATCTACTTCTACAACACCAAAAAACAAGATTAAAAACAGCTAGCAAAGATGACCCTCATTTGGACCACAGTTTAGGATTATTTTGACTCTTTTATCTGGCACAAGGTTTACCCAGAGTAATCAGTTTCTGTAACTCTTATGGATGGTCCATCTGCCTCATCAATCAACTTCTAGTTTTGAGAAACTGTCTGACTTTGCCTATAGGAATATATGGAGAAGTAAATCCTACCTTCAGCTAATGTAAATCAGCACAGGTCGCCAACCCATCTCTTTTTGGACCTCTTCTCAAATCTGCCTATCTAATCAGCAGCAAATCAGCAGCATTTACGCAGAGCAAAGAAGCCACCAAATCAGTCAGGACCTTTTTTACTCCAGTACAGGTAGCATGAACTTTTCAGAAACCTCCTCTAAGGCTGAAGTCCCACTTAGCTGAAATGATGTTGGTGTCTAGTTATCTGCTTCTCTTGGTCAGCACCAAAAATCAGCACGAAGTGATTACAAACAGGCTGTGCCAAAAGCCAGGCCAGCACCGAGCTGTGGGGTGCTTTGTAACCAGCTGCTACTAATGAGCTGTACCCATAGGTTTGAGTTCAAAGCTGAGATGCAGACAGCAAGGCTTGGCAGACACCACCACACACTGCTTTACCTTCAGGACCCTCCAGAGGGTAGCTTGTCTTTCTGGCCTCTCTTTAGCATGACCACTAATCACCTACTGGATTAATCAATTTAACAAACAATAAACTTCCTACAACACATGAATTTCATAATCCAGAGTTTGTTCAAGCAGTGGGATGTGCCCTCTAGCCAGGAGGTATCTTGAAGGGCAAGAGAAGAGACAGCTGTGCAGCAAGGAAGTGGACATTGAACCAGGGCAAGATGGGCAGGGAGGGCAGAGCAAAGGGGAGACAGGTGTAGGAGGAGGATAGAGGCAGAAGGGGATAAAGTGTTCAGAGGAAGGGGGCTTGTTTTAGTTTCTAACTATAAATTATGGGGCTGCTGCCTTTTTTATCCCTTTAGAATTAACATCAACAAGACAGTAATTTATAGTAGCTGCACTCCTGCTGCAGCTACCCCTGGACACCTCCAGCTGGACAACTGGGTAGTCATTCCATGGTACCAAGCCAATTACTACCACAAGCCATTCACTTTCTCCAGAAACAATGAAAAAGTGTCCAAAATGAAAGACAAACAGAAAGAGAAAAAAAGTGAGACAACCTACTACATTCCACATACACCTGTTAAACACACCTCAGCTGTTAGAGGTAGATTAGGTAGGGAGTCTTGTACAGCACCAGAAATATATATCAAGAAATCACAATGAGTAACGTAGTGGTTTCATCTGGAATCAAACTGAAGTCATAATTTGAAGGCCATGCAAATCTTAAGTGTATAGACAGAATAAAGACTCCTTAGTTTATGGAAGAGAATTCCTAAGCGCAGAAAACAAAATCCTCTTCTTATGTGGGTTAAGTTTGCCTTTTAAAACCTTCATCCCACCAGGACACATACGTATGTACTTAAGTTTACTCAGCTAGGAAATTCACTTGCTCATTTTTGACAATTTTCCTACTGAAAACTGCTTATTTTATGTATGGCAATATCCACTACCATCTCTTGTCTCACAGACCTTAGAAATGCTGTAAACATAAAAGACAGTTTCTGTTACACCTGCTCTTCAGGAGACAGACTGCACACTATCACTATGCTAGATAGACCCTGGAGCCTCAGCAATGCAAGTTCTGCCTTTGTAATAGCAACAGAGTTTCATGATGAAAAGCAGGCACAATGACTAGACAGCCAAATTATTTCTGGAGCATTTTCTCATTCCATTTTAGTAAAGGTACAGTTGGGACAAGCAGCTCCTGAATTCACACAAGCAAGAGAGAGGCTCACTGAAAAATGGGCCAGTTCAGTGAGAAAGGCAAGCCTACCACAAATCCTGTACAGGTACAGATGAAGAGAAGAATGCTGGTAAAGAATGGGACTAGTGAGCTACACCATTAGCTCAGAGCAAAAATCAGTACGTAACATGCATCACAGGTACACAGGACCATAATTTGAGCAATGGATTACATTACAAAATACTTGGTAATTTGTTTTGCAAACTAATTTCATTCCCTGTAAGAAGCCTCCTGTGAGTATCTACACAGCTTCTCCTGAAAAGTGAAGCAGCTCTTCTGGATTTCAGTTTGCTTGCAAGTCTGTGCATCTCCCAGACAGGTGCTGCAAGAGATACTAAATATGAAAACAAAATAATCAATGGCAATATAGAGAGGCAGAAACCTAAAACAGTGCTCTCTGAAAGGAAAGTATCCACCATACATCCCAATTGCTAGTCACCAACCAGATTATGCGAACTCCAGACTAGGTACCACTGTTACCCTCTGAGGATTTCACAGTGAACATGGAGAAGAAATAGGCAGAAAAGATAAAGAACACATGTGGGTAAGAAACAAGGCTTCATTAGCTCCACTATTCCTGGAAGGAGCCTGTCTTAAAATCACTGCGTAGGAGATTAGCTAGTCATGCTCCACTGCAAATTGTATTTCTAAGAATGCCTCAAGTCCTAACAGCAAAGTGTTCAATTCTATAATCAGCCAGCATTCCATCAGAAACCTCTTCTAAACACTAGTGTGCCTATCCAACTTACAAACAACAGCTCAGACACATACAGGTTAAGTCTTTATCATGGCATGAGAGGTATGCTGTCCCAGCCATGCATCACAGATCTCTGCCTTTGTCCTATTCATGAAAGCTGATGTCTGCTGAACACGTGGCACAGAAATGGCTGCAATTCAGCTGCAGATCCAGGCTTGATTTCTTGCCCCATGAATGATGCACAAAGCCATCAAAATGCAAAGGGAAATATACTTATTCATTCTCACTAGCATAACTAGTTTGCAATCTGGCAGTTGACTTCTGTGTTCAGTCCTGGCTTTCTCTCAAGTGCCTAAGAGTTACCTCCTTTATCATTGTTTGAGGCTACCCCTTCCCTTGCACATTTAACTGAAGAGCCTGGAAATGCCTTCTTTCCTTCCCCCAGTAAAATTCTTCACCTCCTACTGCTTACTCATACCACTGTATCCTACTCACACTAGTACCCCAGCTGATTTTGTGTAGCAAGAAACCATTAGCTGAGAGCATGCAGAGCAAAATACAGGAGAAAGCTTCTATTTACACACATTACAATTATTCTTTATGTTTCTGAAACAGCACTATTAAAAGTCTCTTTCTTGCTTTTACTAGGTTATCTGCAGAGAAGCAAATCAACTCGACTAAAATCCCCGGGGGGAGTGGGAAGAAGAAGAAAGCAGGGAGAGAAAGACACAAAAACAGGGCAAAGGAGAGCAAATGAGTGGGGTAATGGAGAGAAGTAATGATCTGAATGTTCATCTGAAAAGCTTGAGCTACCAAGGTTCTACATTATGTAGCAACAGATAGGACTGCATTAAAGACAAGCTACAATCCACACCAAATGTCGTCCTCATACCCTTTTTCTGCTCAGTCCCATACTCCCTGCACGTGTATTTGATCCTGTAATTGAATGCAGAGTTCACTTCAGCTTGAGTTCAGTCCCCCTGCCCACCTGCTTGTTTCATCCAAGAGCAGCACATACTAAGGTGAATTCTTGCTGTTCCAAGTAACAAACCTGCTCTTTAATACCAAGTTTAGGTCATGCTACACAGAGAACATGCAGCTACTGACAGCAACTCCCTCATCATTCTCTTTGTAGTCCTTGTGTCGCAGGATGCTTCCGGAAAGAGAAAGGGAAGGAAGGTACAACCTCCCCAAGGCAGAAGCCAATAAGAGCAAGATATGTATATCTAATCTGCTTCAGGCTCTCCTGAAGGTCTCGGACCATATCTCACCCCATTTATGCACATCAATACGCAGTTTCCAACCCCAACCGCTGTAGGGAACTGGTATTTTCTACAGCTGCAGCCTAACATGGGGCACTTCCTTCCCTCACAATCCCATTGACCTGACATAGCAGACAGTTCCTCTTACAGAACTGTATCAGTTCTTATATACTGGAAAAGAGAGCTACTCATCTTATACATTACATCACTGTCTGCTAATGTTTTTTATAGCTCACTGCCCAATTCCCCATCTCCTCTATATGTTTCTGGGTTATCCTGCTCAAATTCTCCTCTCAGTTACCTGATGTAAATCAAGCTCTTGTGTTGAGTGCAGTTGTTCTGGATGAACAGAAGTTGAGCTAGATTTGTCATAGAAGTGATTAGGCTGAGTCAGACTAGAAGTCTAGCCCTTTATGCCATTGCTGAAGGAAACGGTGTGAGAGCAGGGTGTACAGGTTAGGAATTATCCAGGTTGAAAGCTGCACCTGGGGAACTGTGTGCTACATGAAAAAGTATTTCCTTTATTTTAAGCACAACCCCCTACAGCTTCATTGTTCTGCCTTGTGACCTTGTTCCCTTTTCACCCCAAATCATCCAGTCAATGTCTAAGGTAACCTGTTCCCCAAGCTAAAAATCAGAATCTTTGTAACCTGCCCTCAGAGAACATACCACCCCTCTGACCAGCCAACTGCCCTCTTTTGGATTCTGTTCAGTCCTGTCCATTTTTGGGGGTGTGGCACATGAAACTGCAGGGAGCATTCAAAATACAAGAGCAATATACAATGATATCGAAACAAAGAACTATACTGTCTATTTGAGCTCTTCCTCACAGTTCCTGAAAATCTATTTGCTATTTTGACAATCACAAACCAGTTTCAGAAGACTTCAAAATTGCTCCTTTTTCTAGCCCTTTTCTCCACCTTTGTCTTTGGCACCTTCCATAACTACTCCCTCCACGTTCTCTGCATGCTTTGAGCAAATAATTGTGGACTGAGTTGTTCATCTGTTAATCTGCAAAGGTAAATACCTGTATCCATTCAAAGGTAACAGCTTTCATGAGAAATAACCCCACAACAGGATTGCTCAGTCCCAACCTCTGAGTATCTCTTGTGCACAGAAAGAGGAGTCCTTGCCTCAGAGATCATACAGTTTGGACAAAACGGAGACACCATAGATGGCACAGGCCACAACAGAGTGAAGCCATCTCAGCCAGGACAGCAGAGAAAGTTGGCACCAGAACCAGACACAGTATCCTTAATAAACCCAGAAGAGCATTGAAAAGTAGCTCTACAACAGCACTACTACCTGTGCAAACTGCCTGAATACTGTGCTTTACTCTGAGCTTTTCACTGCTCCTCTCCCACCACAACCCTCGTGACACAGCAGTACTGGGAAGCTCTAAGCAGTGGTTCAAAGCAGAGGAGCACATGCTGCCACCAAGCCATATGCACATTGCAGAGGGGTGGGAGGGTAGTGTTACATCAAGAAGGGAAGGCATCTTCTGAAGTTGTGCTGTTGCTGAGCTAGAAAGAAGGCTATAGATGTTACAGCCCAACAAGAAGGCTGCCACATGAATGCAGATGGGAAAAGATCTATACTGATGCATTTTTGCAGTAAATGATCACTAAATAACATACAGAACTGGTACCAAGACCAAAGGCTGGAGTTCGGGTCTTTATCCTGTCCTGCGTGCACCTCTACCACTTTATACAGTCTTATCCATTTCCTCTACTATGACCCAAGGTCACATTTTAAGTGGAGAGTAGATGTGTGTCTCAGCCCTGATTCCAACCGGCCACTCTCACCAAGCCACATGTGCAAGTCCCTCAAGGTAACAAGTAGTTGAAAACTACGGAAGAAAACGAGGACTGCTGGAAGCACATGCTGTTTTTGTATGACAGGGCTTGTTCTTGTTACTTTTTTGCTCCACAGGCAATTGAGCGTGCTGAAAACCCATCTGTTAGATCCCATTCCCTGGAAACTTGGATGTGGAGACATCTAGCCTGAACCTGGAGTGGGTGTAGGAATAGTACAAAGTTGAATAACCGATTACCTGTCAAGAGAATTGTGCCTTTGGGCACACCCTGGAACAGCATGACAGGTACCTACAGTGAAACCTGCTTCACAGCCATCCTGTGGATGGTCCTGAACTCACTGTAACATTCCTGGCGGAGTTGGCACAGCACGCCTAAAAGCTCACTGTATCTCAAGTCTCCAAGAAAACACATGGCAGCATTCAATATCTGTTGGGGTGGGCTACACACTGAAGGCTTTCCACCCAAGTATTTTATGTTGCCAAAATTCAGAGGATCATTTTGATAGAAGTTGGTTACAAACTGCAACTAACTCCAGTCTTGCAGCAGTTAACCTTGACACCACACTACTTCCTTTAAGTGTCTAGTCCCCTTGAGGATTACCAAGGGACCAGGCTAGAGCCATGGTCATTTGCTGTCAGCAAGGCTCTGCTTCTTAGTAAAACAGAACCACAGAATCAGCTGGGTTGGAAAAGACCTTTAAGAACATCGAGTTCAACCTTTATCCCATATTCTCCTGTAGGTAGATCCAGGGTCTCAATAGCATGAGCCCACTACAGAAGAGCCATAGGATGGCAGACATTTACATAACCTTTCAGGAGGAGATCAGCAACAAACCTATCTATGTGCTTCCCAAAGCCAACACACAGCAGGAAAGGTGTTAGACCAAGCTTCATTAAACACTTAGTATGAAAGAACTCCATGATATAATTAGCACTTTTTCAGTCAGGAATCTCAAAGACACCACAGGTCAGAGCTGCAGGGGATCCAGCAGAACTGTGTGGGATTACCTGCACGCATACATTATCTGGCGGGTGCCATCAGTCTCAAACTTTCCCGTGCAATAAACACTGCAGGGGAAGAAATCACCATTTCTCTCTTCCCCTTTACCTCTGCTGCACAAGAGCAAAAGGAAAAAAAAGAATTTGAGAACAGCGTTGCAGAGATCAAAAGCCTTTTTCTACTGGCTCTGACCTAGTTCTTTCATTCTTACTAGAGGGAAAAAAACACCACTTAAAGGAACATTGTCAAAACTGTTAGGTCTAAAAATAGACTTACCTTGGCAGTGCTCCCATCTAGATGGGCTCATATTAAGGACTGCAAACTCGCTTTCCCCATACACACACCAATCCTTTCATCATCAATCAAAACCACTGGTACTACACAGCCCAAAGGACCTCTCAGTCCACACAACCTCATCTGGGACACTCAGGTATCTAATACACATAACTGGCAAAAAAACTGCAGTATCCACCAAATTCCTATTCCGTATTTGCAAACCCATCGCTGTCAGCTATCCAAGTAAAAACATTTTGGATCATTTGCCTTAAGTAAGTTGCTGGACATTTGCTGCCATAAGTAACTCTAGCACTCTATACTAAGATAGCATTAAATAATCAGATCTGAGGAAGATTTCAACTGTTTCTTAGATAAAATGAAACCAGAATTTCTCAAAAATACTCCACAAACTTGAAGTTACAAAATATTTCCACTTGGGCCACACAGCGCATGTCTGGCAGGAAAAACAAGAGTCTGGGTTCGTGGCTGAGGCTGGCAAAGGGGCAGTTTCCATAGAACAATAGCCATGCTGGAGGGGCAGCGGGACTTTGGCTCCAGCCAGGAACTCCCATGCTCCAGGATCTGCAGTTCCTTTGTTCCCCTGGGACCTTTCCATTCCCTGCCAGCTGCATCCCCGAGTGAACCACTTGCAAGTTTGCACAAGAAGCCACTCGGCCCAGCTGCCCAGAAGCTTTGCTACACACTATGGCAAGGTCTGAAGACACCGGAAACCCATCCTAGGCAAGCTCCCAGCTGAGCCTGGAAGGCCAGACAACCACAGCTTAAACCAGGTTTTCAGGGCTTTCCTTATTTCTAAGCTTCCAGAGCTGATGTACAGCAGGTTAGACAATCAAGATCCCAAGCAGCAAACTATGAAAACATTTTTCCAATTAAAAAAAATGAAGGAAGGAGGAAAAAATAATAATAATAATAATTAAAAAAAACCTGTGTGTATTCCCTGAGTCCAGGACATTTTGAGTTCTGCAAATGGGTCAATTTAACAGATTTGACAGCAGCTTTACTTTAGACTAGAGCAGGACCCACACACTGCAGTGGATCAGAGCCATGAGAGGCAAGCAACCTCTCAGCTTCCCAAACAGAAGCTATAATGCCACATGTTAACCTGCTAAAAGTCACAGTTCATGAAAAGAACACAGCTCACACCCAGGGCTCCAGAAGATGCACTGAGATAAAAGCATGCTTTTAAGCACAGGCACATAAAGAAGCATAGTTCCAACAGAAAATGAGGGCTATCGAAAGGTCTTACACGTGCAGGCACTACTTGAACACAACGTAGTCACAGCCACATGGCTACTTGTACTGAAGAAGCAAATAGTCATCTTGCTGTGGTAGTGTGAGTGAAATAGACATATGCAAATGCAAGAAAGTTGAGGGAGAAAAACACAAAATGGGAGGAAAGCAGAACATACAGACAAGAAAGCCTGTTCTGAGAGATCACAGGAGGGATGCATCCTAGGGGAAGGAAATGGGAAGAATGAGTTAAAGAAAAAAAATTCCATCTCAGGAGAAGGGAACAGCACTGCTTCCCAAAGCTTTAGCAGAGCTTTCCTTCATTAATATTTACACAGCTTTTAGAGATTCTCAGATGGAAGGCACTGCAGATATGACAGGAGTTATTACAGACCTGAAAAGATCTAGCAAACAGACTGAGGAGGACTGCAAGTGAATAAAGGAGGATAACATTAGAGAGTGCACTGGAACAGGGGTTGCTACTGGCATATGAACCATCTGGTGCATGGCAGTCCATTTCATTTACTTACTTACCCACTACTGGGCACGCATGCCCAGTTCAGTCTAAGTTTTTACCACTGAAAAAGCAACGCTTTTAATCAGGATCATGACCTTCCTTCTTTATAGCACTACAGTCCTCAAAACTGCAATTCAGTAAAGCAGCCTGTGCACAAGAAATCTACTGGATTCCTGGAGAAGCTTACAGCTTTGGGTGGACAACTTGGGATGCACACAGACATCTTTTGAGACATAGTGGGTTTGTTCACCTTTATCTGAGTTTGCCTAGGAAGCTGGTTTTCAATGACAGTAAGCTGCCCACTGCCTTCAGTAAGCTCAAGTGTTTGCTGGACTGTCATCTGTGCTGCTCACTTGGGTACTCAGCAAAAGCCAGCTTCAGCATGACTTTCAGCAATAAAGCAAGTGGTCTCTAATCGAACTGCAGAACTCAGCATATCTGAGAAACAAAGCTGAAGGCAACCTCAACATCAGCACCCAAAAAAACCCCTGACATACCCCAAATTAAGCACAGGTCAGATGGCTGGGTTTCACAATGTGGGCTTCTGAAACTTTCCCAAGGGCACAGAAGAAAGCAAGATGGGACATAAACCCCAGGATCCTCAATGCTTTACTTTGAAGTGCTTCAAAACTGAGTGGATTTTGGACTCAGTGGGTGGCAGGAAAGTGGATTTCCCTTCACCCTAGTCAAATCTCTCCTCCAACTTCCCAAAAGCCACACGGAAAGGGAATAGGCAGCCCACGTCAGACTGCTGCAGGAGCCCAGCATTCACGGAAGACCTCAGCAAAGCGCCCACTTTCCAGCTCTCAGCAGACACCACCTCAATCATCGAGCCCTCCCCCAGGAGCCGGGCACCTCACGAACACCTCGCGGCTCCCCAGGAGCTGAGCACCGCGGGCCCAGGTTTCTGCATCTCCTGCGGGGAAGGAGGGGCCAAGCACCCCCGGTGCTGCCAGGGCGTGGAGGTACCGCGGCCTCAGGGCACCCCGGGGCTGTGCAGCACCGGCGGGAGAGCGGCGGCTAGGCGGGAAAAGCCCGGCGGGCTGAGCGGGGCCGCTCCAGAGGAGGTGGCGCAGGTCCGGCAGAGGCGGCTCCGCCGGGCTCGCCGGGAAGTTGCCGGACCGCAGCCTCCGGCTGCCGCAGGCTGCAAGAGCAGCCCCCCCACCCCCGGCCCGGCTCCGCGGCACCTGGCCCGGGGCAGCAGCGGCGCCAGCGGCGGCCGGACCGAGGGGCGCGGGAGGCGGCCGGGCGCCCCACCGGAGAGGCTGGTGCAGCAGGGGCTGAGCGGCCCCGCCACCGCCTCAGGCCCCGCCGGCGGGCACAGCCCCCCCTACTTCTCCCGCCGAGCTGAGCCGGGCCGGGCCGGCCCCGCCGCGGCGCAGGTGAGTGCCCGGGGGAGGAGACAGGGGAGGGACGGCGGGGACGCGGAGCCCTTACCTTCCACCGCCATCCTCCCGGCCTTGCATAGTGCGCCGGCCGCCGACCCGGCCCCGGCGGCGCTGCCCCGGCTGCCCCCCCGCCCGCGCGGGCTGCGCTCATCTGCAGCCGCGACGGTCAACCTGCAGCGCTCCCGCTGACAGGCGGGCGGGGCCGTGCGCCCGCCCGCGGCACCCTGGGAGATGTAGTCCCGGCTGCATCACCCCACCCGGGCCCGCCGTCCCCGGGGCTGCCGAGCGGAGGCACCCGCTGCCCCCGCCGCGCTCGGAGGTGGACTCGGGGGCACGGGGCGACTCCGCGGTCACCTAACGAGCGGGCAGAGCAGGGCTGGGGAGGCAGCGGCTGGGCGGTGGGAGGCTGACGGGGTGGTGACCACTATGAGGTGAGGAGGGAGGGGGCTGAGCGGGCACCCTGCCCACAGAATCACAGCATCGGACAGGTTGGAAAAGACCTTCAAGATCATGAAGTCCAACCATTACCGCAGCACTGCCAAGACCACCACTAAACCATGTCACTGAGGGCCTCATCTACAGTTTGGGAGCTCTTCCAGGGACCGTGACTCCAGCACTGCCCTGAGCAGCCTGTTCCAGTGCTTGCCCATTGGGGCTCGCCAAGTCATGTCATTACTAAAATCAAGAGGACAACGGCAGAGGAACTGAGTGCACAAGGGATAGGGGGTAAAAGCATTTTCTTGTGTTCTTTTTGTTTGTTAGCAGTGGCTATTGCTGTTAATAAGTGTTATTCATTACAGGTTATTTCCGCAAAACAAACCTCTGTGAGTTCAAATTAGAGTGCAAAAACGTATGATGTGCAAATGAATAAGTTCTACATAAACCCCAGGAACTTTGACATTCTTGGAATATCTAAAGTAATTCAAATAAAATTGGGTCTTCATTTATTTTATGAAGTTAAAACAGAGCCTTTACAGAATGGCCTTGAAGGCCAGCTCTTTCCTGAAGCTTTCTAGTACCAACTGCCCTGAAGACCTCGCTTGTCCTTTGCTCTCATATGCATTTGAACTATTAGCCTTTGCGCTGTATGAGTCAAGATACAAGCTTCCCTGAGCAGCAGCCTTGTCTTTCACATGTTAGCTAAGTGGTAGGCATACTCACAGTACATTATAGAATCATAGAATCATAAAATAGGGTTGGAAAGGACCTTAAGATCATCTAGTTCCAACCCCCCTGCCATGGGCAGGGACACCTCCCACTAAACCATGCCACCCAAGGCTCTGTCCAACCCGGCCTTGAACACCGCCAGGGATGGAGCATTCACAACCTCCCTGGGCAACCCATTCCAGTACCTCACCACCCTCACAGTAAAGAATTTCTTCCTCATATCCAATCTAAACTTCCCCTGTTTAAGTTTGAACCCGTTATCCCTTTTCCTGTCACTAGAGTCCCTCATGAAGAGTCCCTCCCCAGCATCCCTATAGGCCCCCTTCAGATACTGGAAGGCTGCTATGAGGTCTCCGCGCAGCCTTCTCTTCTCCAGGCCGAACAGACCCAACTTTCTCAGCCTATCTTCATACGGGAGGTGCTCCAGTCCCCTCATCATCCTCGTGGCCCTCCTCTGCACTTGTTCCAACAGTTCCATGTCCTTTTTATGTTGAGGACACCAGAATTGCACACAATACTCCAAGTGAGGTCTCACAAGAGCAGAGCAGAGGGGCAGGATCACCTCCTTTGACCTGCTGGTCACACTCCTTTTGATGCAGCCCAGGATACGGTTGGCTTTCTGGGCTGCAAGCGCACACTGAAGCCTGCTCATGTTCAGTTTCTCATTGACCAACACCCCCAAGTCCTTCTCCGCAGGGCTGCTCTGAATCTCTTCTCTGCCCAACCTGTAGCTGTGCCTTGGATTGCTCTGACCCAGGTGGAGGACCTTGCACTTGGCATGGTTCAACTTCATCAGGTTGGCATCAGCCCACCTCACAAGCGTGTCAAGGTCCCTCTGGATGGCATTCCTTCCCTCCAGCGTATCAACCGAACCACACAGATTGGTGTCATCGGCAAACTTGCTGAGGGCGCAGTCAATCCCACTGTCCATGTCACCAACAAAGATGTTGAACAAGACCGGTCCCAACACCGATCCCTGAGGGACACCACTCGTTACTGATCTCCAGCTGGACATTGAGCCATTGAGCACAACTCTTTGCATGTGGCCATCCAGCCAGTTCTTTATCCACCTAATGGTCCACCTATCAAATTGATGTCTCTCCAACTTAGAGAGAAGGATGTCATGTGAGACAGTGTCAAACGCTTTGCACAAGTCCAGGTAGATGACGTCAAGTGCTCTACCCCTGTCCATCAGTTCCGTAGCCCCATCATATTATAAGTAATAATGATGGAGAGGACATGCTGGTATTCCCAAGCGCAGTACAGTCACACCCCTGTTTCCATATGCTGGGAGAAATGAGCTGATATTCACATGTTTTCTGTCAAGATCTCACAGTTTTCAAATATATGTAATACACACATACAACCTTCAGCAGTTTCTTCTTAACATTACTACATCAGCTTTTGTGATTTTGATGACATTTTGTGTTAAGCTTATGTATTCAGTTAATCATTTATTCAATCATGACAATATTTGGAGGTCTGTTAGAGTAATTGCCTGACTAATGCATATATGAAGTGGTGCTTTCTTGTTTAGAATGGGAAGAATGAGTTGGAAGTGAATAAATCAAAGCTTGTAGTGCGACTGGCATGAACATGGGAAGCTGGAGTCCTATACCCTGAGTACAGATTTACTGAGCCTTTAAACAGCCCTGTAGTGTTTAATTACAACTTTTTGCCTGCTGAAGAACAGCAAAATTATGGCTGTGACTAGATATCAAATAGGGCATGATGGATGTTAAAAAGTGGTGAGTTTGATATCTAATGTTACAGGATAGCTAGTGAGACTTAGTATTTAACAGTATCAAAACCATCAGAAACTTCTCAAATTATGGTCAAGACTAGGCAAATTGTAATTTAATGTATGTCACTCATTAGAGAAAAGAGGCTGTAAATTGATTCAATAATCTATGGTAAGGTACAATCTGTTTTGAGCAGAGCTTTCAAAAACATCAGTAAGAGTGAGCTAACTTTCTAAAAACACCCTGCTAAATTATAGAGTAGAAAAAGACCAGCTTTCTCTCCTCAGAAAGAGCTATCTCATCACACTTCCTTGCTTTCTTGCTTCCCTTTTTGCCTTGCCTCTCTGCAGAGAGTTTTTGTCTAAACTTTAAAGTGAAGCAAACTCCCTTTAAACAGACTTTGTCTGTCATGACCTAAGTCGATTTTCTGTGTCCTTTGCCCTAGGTCACCAGATGAAATAAGCAACGCCGACCAGAGGCTCCTTAACCATTTCAATTATTTCTAGGTAGGGCTTCTGCCAGCTAACATTACAGGAAAGTACATCCATCCACAGCACTGCTGTACTAGAAGAGTACTGAAGTCCAGACAAGTCTAACAAGATGTTAGGTTTGTATACTTCACCACACTGTTACCCATCATCATTTTTCCCTTTTTAGTCCCCTTTCACCTTACAGAAATTCAAGAGTCATTAAGGTTTAAGCATCCCTTTGTGCTCCTAAGTCCTTTCTGTAAAGCATAGCGACTTTTTCACTCATCTTATCTGACTACCTTGTTAGTGAGGTACTTCTGCTATATTGTTGTGACTCTAGGTTTTCAAATGAGATTAATTATTTTGAGTGCCTGAATACATGCACAGAGCCATCTTTCAGGGACAGTTGAAGAAACAGCAGAAAATCATTGACCTCAACACAGACATGAAGTGTCTGTGGTGGTGAACAGCATCACAGCCATGACTGAATAGTTTTGGCTCTGATGCGCTTAGGTGAATGGGCCTAAACTGTGATGGAGAAATTAAAACCATTCAAAGTTTGTCATCAAACTCCAGTGTGACAGAAACAGTACTATCACAGGAAGATCCCATCTGCCTAGCATGGAATCATAGAATCAACCAGGTTGGAAAAGACCTTTAAGATCATCAAATTCAACCATTACCCTAAGACTGCCAAGTCCACCACTAAACCATGTCACTGAGAGCCTCATCTAAAGGGTTTTGAACACTTCCAGGGATGGTGATTCCACCACTCCCCTGGGAAGCCTGTTCCAATGCCTGACTACCCTTCCAGTTAAAAAAATTTTCCTAATATCCAGTCTAAACCTCCGCTCGCACAGCTCAGTGTCTGGACTTCATATTGCCTTGTGTACTGATGGGAAAGAGTACGTGGAAATGAGTGGTTTTTTCAAAGGTAACTGATGATTAGTGCATTTAGATTGGGAAGAACATACATAGTACTATACAGACTTGATACTGATGGGGAAGAAGAATTGGGGATTTCCACTTCAGTACCTCTGCCAGTATTGAGGGCTGGAAGAGGAAGAAGGAAGGGCTGTACGGTGATTCAGGCACAATCTCGGCACACGCCCTAGGCCAAAAGCTGCACTTGTTTGATAATGAAAAACAAGGAAGCTTCAGCAGAAATTTTATGGACACTACAGTGTAGGAGGTAGCTGGAAATTCAGGTGTGGATGCCGTAAGTAGAGAATTCCCATCCAATTCCCCTCCCTTTGTCAGAGCCAGCCACACGGCTGGAAAAACAGCCTGAGGGATGCTGGGTGCCAGACCTGGAGTGAGAGGAGGAGGGCAGGGATTTCTGTGCAGTCTCTTTTTTGCTGTAGGAAGTGGCATTTCCTGATAAGACCTGCTGAGTTTCATGCAAATGCCTGAAAAGCAAAGGAAGAAAATGCTAGGTACATTGCCAATTTTTTTTCAATATCCAAATTTATGTTATTAATGTTCTGCAGGGGGTTGATTTTAAAATAAAAAGGTGCTCTATAACTCAACTAAGCATATACTGAGACAAGGGGAGAAATCAAGTTCAGACATAAGTCCCATGGTCTGATCATAGAATCATAGAATCATAGAATAGTAAGGGTTGGAAAGGACCTCAAGATCATCGAGTTCCAACCCCCCTGCCATGGGCAGGGACACCTCCCACTAAACCATGCCATCCAAGGCTATGTCCAGCCCCACCTTACGCCTGTGTGGATTGAGTCTTACCATCACAAGATGAACCAAGGTATGTTGCATGTTAAAGTGTGAAGACTGATTCAGAAGCACTTTTCTGAGGCCTGAGAATAACTTTAGAAGAGCTATTAGGCACAGAGGCTGTAGTCTGCCCCAAAATAGAATAAACATGCCTAAAATATATGTAATATGATTTTACAGTGTCATTAAGGCACTGAAAAGCAGGTTTTAGTAGTGCAGTAGCGAAACTACATAATTAATATTCTTTGTCTACACTATTGCTGAAATATATTTTGAATATTGTTTCTCTTATGCAGCTATACTCCTTTATTGTCAAAAATAGTTTGCGTGATAATCCATAAAAATACAGGAAGTGCATTTGGGGATCTGTAAGAGACTCAGAAAAGATATAGGATGTCTTCAAGGTGTATTTATCATTACATTGCAATTGCTGGTGTTTTCTGTTTTTTTGACTTTTCAGGAATTGATCTTTTTTTTTTAATACAAAATTTTATTGTTAAATAGCCAATATCCTCTGGTCTTACTTGCAAGGAGAAAGAATAGAATTTTGACTGTTATCAGATGATCCATAGAATTTATTACGGTTTATTTCATATGATAGAAAGTGGGGAAGGGAAGCAGATAGGTTAAGTGATCCATACATGTCTGAGGCAAACAGCAGCATGTGCAAATATGTGCCCTATTATAAGTGTGAGGTTAATTCCACTCTCTAGTAACACCTATGTCTTAAGTCATGCACAGAGAGTGCCATCATCAAATGATCCAATGAGTTGTTTATGTCATTCCTTGCTTTGTGGTAAACTAAAGAGAAATTTTGTACAATGTGGAAACCTGCCACACATTCCTATAAGAAGATAGGCTGAGAAAGTTGGGGCTGTTCAGCCTGGAGAAGAGAAGGCTGCATGGAGACCTCACAGCAGCCTTCCAGTATCTGAAGGGGGCCTATAGGGATGTTGGGGAGGGACTCTTCATTAAGCACTGTAGTGACAGGACAAGGGGTAACGGGGTCAAACTTAAACAGGGGAAGCTTAAATTGGATATAAGGAGGAAGTTTTTCACTGTGAGGGTGGTGAGGCACTGGAATGGGTTGCCCAGGGAAGTTGTGAATGCTCCATCGCTGGCGGTGTTCAAGGCCAGGCTGGACAAATCCCTGGATGACATGGTTTAGTGTGAGGTGTCCCTGCCCATGGCAGGGGGCTTGGAACTAGATGATCTTAAGGTCCTTTACAGCCCTAACTATTCTATGGTTCTATGATTCTATGATTTTCCTCCAGAAACAAGTTTGTGACAACTTGCTGTTGTTGTTTAAGCCAAGACAGTTACTAAGTACCACAGAGCCACTTACTCTCCCCCCACTCCCCAGTGGGACAGGGAGGAGAATCAGAAAAAAAAAGTGAAAATACTGGGGCTGAGATAAGAGCAGTTTAATAATTGAAATTAAAGTAAAATAAAATAATACAATAAATAATAATAATAGGAAATAAAAAGAGAAAAGAAGGAATAAACTAGTTGTGCAATACAGCTGCTCACCACCCACTGACCAATGCCCAGCTCATCCCGGCACACTGATCATCCCCTCCCAGCCAACTGCCCCCTAGGCATGATGTGCTGTGGTATGGAATACCCCTTTGGCTAGTTCGGGTCAGGTGTCCTGTCTCTGCTTCCTACCGACTTCCTGTGCCTCTCCTCACTGGCAGAGCACAAGAGGCTGAAAAGTCCTTGGTCAGAGTAAGTGCTACTTAGCAACAACTAAAACATTGGTGTGTTATCAGCACTGTTCTCAGGCTGAAACCAAAGCACGGCACTGTGCCTGGTACAAAGCAGGACAGCCCAACAGCAGCAGTAGGGATGAATGCATAGACCACAGCCATGGCTGCCTTGGATGACAGCTTTTTGAGTCAGGCTTTTCACAGTGGTGCATCGAGGGAGGTGGGGAGAAATCAGGCATACACTGAAAAAAGAGAAGTTCAGTCTGGGTATAAGGGAAACCTTTTTTGCCAGGTGGACAGTCATGGATTGGAGCAGGCTGGTTGCTCAGACAGGTTTTGCAGCCACCATCCTTCGTGATTTCCAAGCCCCAAACCAGATGGAGCGTGAAGCAGCCAGCTCTGATCTCACACCTGACCCTGCTTGGAGCACGAGGCTGGGCTAGAGACCTCCTGAGGTCCCTTCCACCCTGAATCATCTTGTGATGTTATGAACAATTTTAGCTACCCTCGGCTTGTACTGCTATCTAAAGCCATGGTTTACCTTCTTTACTACTATTATTAGCCTCAAACAGCCTTCCTTTTTACTGAAATATAGCCTGGTACAAAACCTGTTCAGTGCTACCCCATCAGTTTCCTGCTCTCATTCACTGGTGACTGCCCAAACACATGTGGTATCACAAGGAATTGGGCAGTATGAGGTGGAAACAACCAAGTGAGGGTAGTGTTACCAATGCAGAACTTGGCTGTTTCAGTGGTAGCCTCAGATGAGTTTGTACTGGAGATATGAGACCAGTGAATGAGATTTATGGTTTCCTGAAAAATGCATGGGTCCCTTTTCTGCAGAGAAAAGTAAAACATTGAGTGCCTCCTTGCTCTCGATTGCAGAAGGTGAATCACTGAGCCTTATCATATAAGCATTCTTCATCGAAAATGGAAAAAAACATACCTAACAGAGGACGTGTATATAAACAGAGCTAGACAAACAAGTCTACCATAGCAGGGCATGTGACCAGTTGGTAAACAGTTGGGTAACTTGTTTAAACAATCCTGATTTCTGATATTATTTGCCAAACTGCAACTTTATGTGGGCTGGAACAACTCTGTGCTCTCAGTAACCCGCAATCACAGAATCACAGAGTCGTTGGGTCTGGAAGCCAGCTCTAGGGATCATCTAGTCCAGCCCCCTGCTCAGAGCAGGGGCAACTAGAGCAGGTTGCTCAAGTTCACGTCTAGTCAGGTTTGATTATTGCCAAGGGTGGAGACTGCAGCCTCTCTGGGCACCTTGCTGCAGTGTTTGACCACTCCTCACAGTTTTCTTTTTCCATCTAAATGGAATTTCCTGTATTTCCGTTTGTGGCCATTGCCCTGTTTCTTTTTACTAGGCACTGCTGAAAGGGATCTGGCTCCATCTTTTTACTCCCCTCCGCTCCCATCGAGAATTCATACTCATTCATGAGATCCCTCCAAAATCTTTTCTTCTGCAAGCTGAACAGGCCTGGCTCTCTCAGCCTCTCCTTGTATGAGAAATACTCTGATCCCTAAATCATCTTCATGGCCCTTGGACAAACACACTGCAGTAAATCCATGTTCTCCAGCCTGTCCAGGTTCCTCTGAATAGCAGCACAACCGTTCAGTGTACCAACCACTCCTCCCTGTTCTGTATTATCAACTCACTTGGTGAAGGTGTACACTGTCCCATCATCCCAATAGGACAGAAAGGTGTTGGCCCCAGTACTGACCCCTGCGGTAAAGCACTAGTGTCTGACTTCCAAATAGAATTTGTACTGCTGATGACCGGCCTTTGAGCCCAGCCAGTTCTCAATCCACCTCACCAACCACTCATCTAGTCTGTACTTTGTGAATTTTGAAGGTGTTATGGGACAGTGTTGAAAGCCAGTAATTTCATCATAGAAGGCTGTCAGATTGGTCAGGCTCAATTTCTCCTTTGTAAATCCATTTTGACCATGGACATTCCAATAGTATTCCTATCTTAAATATGGGAAATGGTTTCCAGGATTAGTTGCTCCATCATCTTCTCAGGGATCAAGGTGAGGCTGACTGAACTGTATTTCTCCCTATCATCCTTGCCCTTCCCGCTCCCTTGAAGATAAGACTGAAATTTGCTCTGTTCCAGACATTAGGAATCTTCCCAAATTGCCATGAGCTTTCAAAGGTAAATTGAGACGCATCTTGCAATGGTGTCAGCCAGCTCCCTCAGCATTTGTTGGATGCAACCTGTCAGGTCTTGTGAGTTCATGTATGTCCTGTTTTGAGGATCCTGGACCAGGTCTGCTGTGGAACAAAGTCAATTCTGCATATGTAAGGTCTTTATTTTGGTAATTCTACATTGTTTTTTTACTGGCTGAGCATTCAAACCACTCTTGCTACACTCACACATTAGACATCAACTGGTGTGTGCATGGATGTTTGTATTGTGGAGCCTCAGTGTGCTCAGATGTGGATAACATGAATGCAGCTCTTCCTGGTGGGCAGTGACTAGCATTTACACTTATGCAGAATAGATTATACATTCATATTTTTGGTTTTTGTTACAGGTGTAAATAACTTCTGAGAAACTAAGTTTTAGGTATCACTATCGTAGCTCCTTTGGATCTCCCTGGAGAGAAATACATGAACCTCTGCAGTGTGGGACATGTGCATCTGTACAAAGCATGTCTGGAACATGATCTGTGTATGCACATTAGGGCTGCTACATCCTGAGGCCGGTGCACTTACAACCAGAACATTTAATTTGTACAATCACAGTGTCCCTATCACACTTGGGTAAAATTACTGTACAAATGGAAAAAAATATCTGAGGAATTCCTTATGTACAGAGGCTCCAGCCATGGGGAATCTGAATCACAGAGCTTGGGATCTGACCTTTAACAACTGTAATGTTTGTCACTTACCTCAGTGTCAGTAGGATGAAGCTATATGCAATAACCAATATTGTGTAGACTTCAGTATCATAACATACCTAGTGTGATCCTCTCAATGTCAGAGCTAAAAACAATGACATCTTCTTTAAAATTCTTTTATGTGCTGGATGTGGATGGAAGCAGTGGTGCTATTTCAGCTAATAATAACTTGATAATGATCAGAGTTGATAATGTCTTGGCATGATGACCTTTACCTGCTTATGAATGACTCAGAGCAGTGTTGAAAAATTCAGGTGGTTGGTGGTGATTTGTGAGCATTTATTAAGGCAAATCAGATTATTGCGTTTAACATCACAGGTGGCTTCTATTTTCTAAAGTGCTTTTATTTCAGTGCAATAAGATGACTAAGAAACTCACTGGGATATTATGACCCTGATTTTTCATTGCCTCACACCTCATATAGTGAAATTCCCAGTGCAGAGGAGGTGTAGGTCCAGTATTGAAGGATTTGGCAGTTCTACTATGGAAACTTCAACTGTTATCAGCAATGCAAAGCCTCACAGCTCTATCCCCTTTCTTACGCTATTCTTCCTCATCAGTGTTAGAGCATTCATGTTGAGAGCATTCATACAGCGTTACATTATGTTTTCCCTTTGTACTTTGCATGCATTTACTACCCATAGGGACAGGAATTTATAGTGATCCAACAGAACATTAAATTGCCCCTGGCATCCAGGAAAGGACACCTATTCCACATTCCTAAAAGCCTTCCAATTATTTCTGAGCAGGCTGTTTTGTTTTGCTTTTTAATAGAAAGGGAATTCCACATGTATTCCAAGTACAAGAATTTAGAGTGCTGCTCCATATGGGCAAACATAACGTCTGCTATTTCTTGGCAGAGGAGCAGCAGCACAGGTCTGCTTCCTCTTGGCAGGGAGCAGGAAGGGTAGGATTCATCTCACTCAGATTTATCTACCAAAGCATCAGGCACTCAATAATACTATATTTCCTAGAAGTCATCAAAGGGAGGAAAAGCAGTATTCATTGAAGCTGCTTGTCATCCTCTCTCCTGACAGCAGCAGTAGTCCAGGTGACCAACAAGCTTGAACCTGTAACTCATGGGGGACTAGGTTTACAAAGAGAAATCCTACCCTCACTGCCTACTTGCTTTATTTTTATTTGTCCTTGAACAGAAATGGTCACAAATACCAAGTGGATACATACTTCTCTAGAGCCACAGCCTGAAAACTGGGGTTATTTCCTAGGAAGCTTATTTTTGCCATGATTTTAACTCAGGAAAGCTTAAGAGACTGTGAAAACTACTGCTGTTTGCAAGAGCATCACAAAACTGTAGTATTTCTGCAATGAGGCACCGTTGTATGCCAAGAAAGAGCATTACCCAGAGAATCTGAAATACATCTCTGCTGGAGTTAGCACAAAGAATCAGTGGTTTTTCTCACTGGCGTTTTCAGCACCATACAATGATCTCAGGTACAGGCTAACAACAGAGTTTACAGCTTAGGACAGACTGTACCGTGTAAACCAAGGGACTAGAAGCACTGGCAGGAGGCAAGGTTGTGAATTACAAAGAAACAATGGGATATAACCATACACAGGTTTTATCTATGCAAATGCATAGCTCAAGCTGCTGGTGCAGTGGGAATACATCAGCTGGAATGACAACAAGTAATTAACGGGTCTGTCCAGCCACTCTGCTAATCTAATCACTCAGCACTGCTAATCAAATCACTCCTGTAGCTGGAGTGATGTTTCCTGAATGCCAGTGCTCGCTATAACCAAGCTAAGCACAAATGAAGTCATTCAGGTGTATTAAATTAAAGTAATGATTGCAAATGAAGACAAGCTTTGGCAGTGCCAAGTCCTCAATTCCTGCTTTCTCGCACCCACAAAGCAGCATTCCAGGGAAGTGAATGGAGTTATTTTGGATTAGGTTGGGATAGAAACAAGGGGAGGATCTAACTGCATTATGTAGCATGGTTCAGTTGACCCACATCTCAGGAGAACAGGATCCTCTGTTTGCAGTGTCTGAAGTGGCTGTGCATGGGTCTTTCTCTCAGGGCCGAGGCTGGTAATGGCATGCTGGGGATGACACTTATTTTCCTGTCCTAGCAGAAGAAAAGACTGGTTTGGGGCACAGCACATAGCCACACACCCAGCTTAGGCACTGCTGCTGCACGGGCAGGAATGGGGATGGGGATGTGAGAGGTGCTGGCTTTGGAGGGAAGAAGTGTACCTTTCCCACTGTCGCCCAACAGCAGAAGCAGCAAGCCCAGCACACCAGTGCGCTTCTGAGCTGTGACTCCAGCTGTCTGGCCCCTTTTCATACTTCCCTGTGGTCCAACAAGCCTGCTGTCTCTCTCTCTTTGTCCCTGTGGTTATGTGGAAGTGAATATGGTCTATTTGGGAACAGAGGGAGGAGGTCTCTTCAGTGTAGAACTGATATTTAGATGGAGGAATGTCAGTGAGAGAAGAACATGAAATTCTTCCATTTCCATCTGTATGACCTTAAAACCTCCCACAGTCCCTTGATAGGTTGACATAATTCATTAACCCAGCATTTAACAGTAACCCTAAACCCCCATTCCATTGCAAAGTTGGATTTTGCTACCCCAAAGATAAGCAGAAAATAAGTTGTAGGTTGTTTTGTGCTCAACTTTGCAAGTGGCTTTGCCTAAGCTGCTGGGAAGCCTTGAGGAAAAGGAGAGGAAAAAAGAAGGAAATAACAGAAGACAGCAGTGCCAGACAACACTGTAGGCTTAGTACATTACTGAAGTGCCCTTGCAGACATGATGCAGCTGTACCAAACCGGGTGAAGGTGTCCCCAAGCGCCCTGCTCTGACACATTGCAGTGGAAAAGCTCTGAAACGTGCAGGAAGCCCAGAAATGCAAGAGATGTTTGTGACTGTGATGTGTAGATGTTCAAGCATCAGTTCAGCTGTCTAAACGCAAGCGTCTGGTGCCCTTTGAGATTCTTTCAGTGACATCCCTGACAGTTCTTGTGGTGGACTTTTCCATCACCGTCTGGCTTCCTACCAAGCAGCAGGAGCTGGTGTGAGTGTCCCTGGGATGGAGGCTACACCCAGCAGTTGTGTACTTACGTTTGTTGTCCCAGCTGCATGGAAATGCCTGCCAGGAATAACAAGGACCAGGGAACAGCTCAGTCCTCTCCTCCTCAGCCCCATGTGGAAGGTGCTGGGTGCCCTTGTCAGCCTGCACTCCTCCCTGTGTGCAGCGCGGAGGAGCTGGAGGCCACCCTCTTCTCCAGCACCAGGACAGTGCGATGCATTCAGCACATCCTGCACCAGAAAACACGCTGGAGGTCATGGTACCCATGGGCACGGTTCTGTCCCACACTCAGCCCTGATGATCACCTCTGAGTGCAGGTGTGCAGACCAGCAGTGAACTGCGGGGTCAACCCACACAACCCAAGGAGCTGTAGCCTGAGCCGGTGTGACTCGTGTGTCTTCTGAGGGCAATAAGCGACCGTGCTCTGAGCCCAATGGCTTTCACAGCACTATTTCTCCAAGGTCACAGGCAAAAGTAGTCTTTACTTTGTGTCTTGCAGGTATGAAAGCTGTGCTTTCTCCTAAGGTTCCTACTACATTTTAAAGATGTAAGTTGCAATGAGTTCATTATTTTTAACACACAGGAAGAAAACAAAGCGCAATCTTTTAGTTATGCTTTTATTTTTCTAGTTTATTCCCATTTTTCTACTAGTTTGAACACGATGTTTTGCAAGCTTATAGCATCAGGATTCTGAGTTATTATGTGACAGAACTACAGATTCCAAATATGACTTTTTCACCCTTTTCCCAAACAACCATGAAAAGATAAGATTTTGTAATAACACAACAGCCTTGTAAGGGTTTTAATGCTTCTTCTCTTTTGTCTCTACTGCTCTGAAAAATCTTTTTGAAGAGTTTTCTTTTAATTGGGTCTGGAAGCCATTCACTGTTAATGAGAACTTACTGACACCTAATTGCCATCTGCCTCCTTTGGTTTCTTTCGTAAGACTGCTTCATTTTTCCTTTGTGCTCTGAATTGCTCCTCCATTGCTGCTGCTGGTTGTACTCTGAGTGAATTCCTAAAGTCTTCTTAGCATAAGTTTTGAGTCCTTTATTCTGTATTTCACCTCTACTGATTCGAGGACTACACTAAAGAAACCTTTAGAGCTTTATTAGCTTCAGAATGTGAATGCCAGCTTCCTACCATGACATGGATGGTGCTCGCTGGTGTACCTGTTTTACAACAGTGTCTTTTCTTACCTGACGACACTGCTCAGAAAGGCAGAGGAGTGAACAGCAGCGCAGTGTGAGGAAAGCACTGCAGATCTCATGAACGAGGAAACACATGGCATCTTCTGCAAAACGAAGCCTACCCTTTTGTTGAGAGCTTACGCAAGGATGTGCCTTTAATAAGGCTCCGAACAAGCTATCAATACGGCTTTGTGGTGGCCTCCTGCGCCATGGTGAGTTCACCCCACGTCAGAAGCAAGGAATCTTTCACTGGCTGAGGACTGAATAGGTCTTTCAAAAATGTCTGGCGAGCCACATCTTAGCATGCCTCTTACTGTTGTGGCATAGAAGGGTTTATAGAAAGTCTCCAGTGAAGACTTTTCATCTTCAGTTTACAATTTCTTTCAAAATTCTACTGGAGTTTTCAGGTTCTCTGCTTTGCCTGCAGGGAAGCGTCCAATGATGCCCCTGCATCTGCTTTTCTCCTTTAAGAAGTTCAAATCCTGTAATGGAGAATTGTGATCTGTGGTCAGATATTGATTCTTCGAGATTTTCTTCCTGGCTGAAAGGCAAGTGGTCTGTAGTAGCAGGTACAACCTGTACACTAGTGCTATTTCTGTGTTTCCTACCAGGAGGAGAGCAGAGCAGCAGTTGCATGGTGCATCAGCTCATGGGCCTCTCATGTAAACCGTGCCAGGCTGAACTATGTAAGTCAGGTTGGAAGAGCAGCCTATTGGTCATTGTTAACTTCTTAGTCATTCTGTAATTAAATATTTCATATTAATTCAAACTAGAGCATCCAATACATACTCCACTGTCAGTTTTTTCTTCTGAAAATGAGTTTTAGCGTGAGCCAATTGTACATATTTTGAGTACAATGTTAATGGAATGACAAGATAGTAACTTACCCTGCACAACTGCATTTGGGAGAAATTAATTTGCAATATCAAATTCAGGTGTTCAGGACTTGTTGCCAGAAAGCCACTTAGCTCTTGTTGAATCAGATGTGACGAGGAATGTCTTTCAAATAACTGATCTAGCCATTCCAGTACTCCTGACAATTACTTGTCATTGTGCAGACACCCAGTGAAGATAAAGACTGGTGAAACACATGTCCTGTGTTCAGTTTCCGATGGGCTTTTTATGTCAGTGAAGATCTGAATTTATGCCGTAAATTCAAGTTATCTCACTGGCCATTAGGCATTTTATATCTCTGCTCATTTGAATCCTGTTGTTCACAGAAGAAAATCATCTGTATGCTGCTTGCAACTATGACTTGAAAGGTAGTTTCTCTATTTTTATGTGCAACAGTCTTTCAACAGCAATATACTCACTCTTGGTTTTATTAAGTTTTCTTGCCTCAAATATAGTGGCCTTACTATAATCCCAAAGGGCTTAAGTAAGCAGAGCTCTGTCTTTATAGTCTGAGGCATCAGGAATCAGAGCCGCAGTAGCACAAGATGAAATAAGGTAGGTGTTGTGCTTCTTATGATCCAGGATTTCAGTGTTTCTGCGGGTTTCTGCAAGGTCTGCCCGGCGGGGCTTGAGATTCTCTGAAGTGGTGCTGATCTACGCCTCGAGCAGGGATAAGGATAAAGTTTCTTTAACAACATGCAAGAAAAAAGCCTATGAAATAAGCAGTAGGCTCGTAATTTTCCTGGCAGTTCTAAACTTTGATACCTGCAAGCTGTTTGTTTGTAATGTCAAGATTAGATTCTGGCCCTGCTGGAAAAATGATGTTCCTAAGAAAGCTCAAATTGTTGTCTTTGCAGATCATATTTTGTCATTCACAAGATTCAATTTCTTCTAAAGCATCACACATTGCTGTGATTGATCATCTCTCTGTAAATGGCAGTTGAAGTAACTTCTGTTATGTAGGATCAAATTAAGCTGAATTTCAACTCTGTGAACAAATCCTTCGTCAGAATTTCCTTCATCAGTGACTCTCATAAGAAATGACTGGACTCTGCACTGCATTAACACTGGAATGTAATGAACCCCAGTTCCCTTTACATATTTGCATATTTATTATAGCAGTACTGCAGCTGTTTGTTTCACTGGTATTGTTCAGCAGGTACAAAAATCATACCCATAGTCACATCTGTGAGCAAACAACCACTCTCAGGAACTTCATCTTCAGGTAACAAACTACCCACAAGCTGGGCAAGTCCTAAAACATTGCAAGTAAACAGGCTCATATTGCAGAAGGTAAATAATCTGCTTCTAAAATTAATTAAACAGACTTCTTGTCTCCTTGATAACAGAAAACTGACAGCAGTTGTGTCTTCATTGTGTTTGTAGTTGCTTCTGTCCAAATGCCAAACAGTGACTGATATGTGTCACCCAAACATGTCACCTCTATTCTTTTGCAGTGTTCCCATCCTCACAAGAATGTGAATTCATATAAAGAGGATCCTGCCTTCCCTAGAGCTTGGAGGTTGTGCCTGCAGTACCGTAATCTTCTCTTGGCCATACTCAAAGCCATGTTTGTACTGCATCTACAGCTTGAACAATGTGAGTGGTGGGTGCATCATCTGCTCACTTCTGCTATCATCAGCTTTGTCTGAATGACAGTGTCTCTACCCTTCTTTAAGGTCAGATCTTCTTCAAGCAGTATGAGCTCTCTGCAGCAAGACTGTGATGTTGTTCTACAAACAGGTCTCTCAGTGTCTCATGTGTGATGTTTGCAAACTCACCAGTGACCACCACTTGCCATTAAGCAGCAATGCACAAAGCAGCAGGTTCTTTAACAGCAGCAATGCAGTATCGCATTTATCATAAGCAGAAGGGCTTGCAGCCTTTTTCCTGCATTCCAGCGTAGTGTGTAAGCAGAATGAGTCTTTTTCTCTGTTGTAAGGTTAATGTTGTCTATTGTTAGTATCTGTTTTTCAAGTGTTCAGGAATTCAAGGTTTTCTCAGACTTTGGAGAAATGGTGCATATGGATTTAAGATTTGCCCTGACGTTCTTTTTGCTCAGTCACTGGGCATCTTGACAGAAGGTAAATCCAGGTTTTACAGTGCTTATTCTAGATGCAGGAAAGTACTGGCAGCTTACCCTAATCACTGTGAAGGGCTCTCATTTGCTGTTCTTTCGCATTCACACTCTTAGTCCAGAAAGGAGGTGAGGATGGAAATACCAGGAGTGTAGCACCGCAAAAACACTTACTGGGCTGCAATATCTGTGGGAGGAATCTGCCAATAAGGGTGATGGAATTTCTTTTCATCTTGTTGCTTAGGGAGTGAGGAAGAAGTGGAAAAAAAGGGGGAAAGCATCTCTGTGAGTCTCCTTGAACAGTTATACAGGAGGGTGCAGACATTGCTTACTCATTGCTTAGCAGTGAGATGACAAAGGTCAGGAAACGCACAGGTAGGACTGTAGAATCTGAGGGCAACTGTGGTTGGCTGGACAAGATTGGCTGGGGAACGGGAAAATATCAATCCCCTGTTTGACCTCCGGCAATTCTTTTTGCTAATGTCTATATTTGCATTTACTGCTGGATTGTCGCCAGTCCCTCACTGAGTTGCCATCGAGGAGCCGTATGACATCACTCTGCATCAATATGTGGTATTTTTAGTACGTTTGGATATAGTTCTCTTTTTCAGCAGTGCATCACAAATCTGAGCCTGTTGGCCTTATCTAGAAATGACAGGGTTGGCTTTTTGTTTTGTTTATTAAAGACAGCCATCTGTCTATCGAAAGCCTATTCAGAGTTCCACAGGCAAAGTATTTTTAACCATTTCAGTTACAGCTGTATCAACTGTTCTGCAATTGTTGCCTTGTATCTTTTCCCTCCTGTATCAACATCCCTCTTCTAGTCTCTTTTTAGAGAAATCACAGTCTTGTTCGTGTCACCCAGAGGAAGAACTCCCCATGTATTATCTGATGAGGAGCAAAACAAAGTGGTTTTAAGACTGTTTTTAGGTGATGCTTCTACCTATGGCTTTCTGAATATCCTGTCCAAGTAAAAAGCATAAGCACGTTTCCTGCTCAGCAAACTCTCCTTTGTTGTAACTCAGTGAAAAGCATATTTTTTGTATTCACAGACCCTGTGAATCTATTTAATGAATTCTCATTTTCTCTGAACATTTAAATTAAGCAAATAACATGTAAATGAATTACAGATAAGTCAGATAAGATGACCTGCTGCTGCTGGCATTGTTTTCATGTAATGAAGTATTCTCAGTTAGGTAAGTAACCTGAGGATTTTATTTACTGTTCATCACTTTTTATGTCTATATTTCTTTGTGTCCTACACAGTGTTTTCCACAAATGTTTAATAACTGAATTTAATACCATATAATTGCACTCTGAAATCACATGTGATTAAGTCTTCCATCTCTGCCTCAGCAAATGCTACGTTTTCCTACCTAGACCATATAAATTTGAAGACTGAAAGTCATCTGACACAATCTAGCATCTAATTTCCATTCCTCTTTCACTCAAGGCAATGTGTACACTATCTTATTCAAGATAACACAGTTTTCAGGAAAGCTAATATGTCTTTCTCTAGCTCTGAATAAAAATTGCATTGGGAATACTCCATGGCAACATTTGTAATGAGAAGTGAATTTTTGGAGTAGAAATAATTTTAATTACATTTGCTTTTCTCCAGAGACTCAGATTGTCCTGTCTTTGAAATAATCTAATATATTTTGCACCACAGGGCTCTGAATATATTTCACTATGTTATTAAGACCGTTATTTAGTTTAATACTGCAGTAACTATGAGCTGAATCGACCCATTTTCTCCAGAAGCTAATAAGATGCAGAACCAGACAAGTATTGCGAAGTTGCTCTTACAGACTTCTCTGTAACAATCTCCCCCTTTAGCCTTATGGATTTACATGAATATGGGATTGGCAGAGCATATGACCTCCTGATGATAAAAGGAATGTAAGGTTCAGAGAAACTCTATGCTCCTGAATGCTCCAGCAAAAATCTGCATGTACTCCAAGGGAAGCAGAAGTTCACCTCCTTCTCCTGTGGGTGGAAGAAAACCTATTGTATAGAACAGGTGTTTGTAAAACCCAAGAATTCATTTACTAGAATAAATACTTATGAGTCTAAAATATTACAGGAAGGCAAAGACACTGAGCTTTGTCCAGCTGGTTGGTCCTGAAATGCTGCCAACAAATATTAGCAGTTTCTAAGATAAGTAGGACTGGGACATCTATCCTCTCAGTTGTCCACCTCGATAATAATGCCATGAGCATTGCGACCAGCTTTGTTAACCTTTCTAATATTCTCTCACTAATAGTACCAGCAAGTATCTGCATGGATATAGCCTACAGCAGCAATTAAAGCTGTGAAGCTGTTGGTGTGCAACTAGCCTACCGAATACCCATCTCACAGCACCCATCTGGCATACGACTGTGGGGTTCGAAGAGCATCAATAATTGCAGATTTGGGGACAAAGAACAACTGAAGTGTATCCAAAAATACAGACTGGAAGGTGTCTAGTGTGGCAAGCACTTCTACTAGATCCCCTTACGATTCACTACAATCTTCTTTGGCTGTTCCTTATGTATCCTCATAGCATAGCAAAGGTTGACTTCTGTCCACCAAGAAACACCTTCTGCATTAAAATATCCTGATAGCATTTGATCTTAGGACAGCATTATCATTTCACCTAAAAGCATTATTATTTCACCTAAACATTTTTTCTCCCTTTATAAAAATTTCCCTGGAATATAAAGAACTGTCAATCCCCTCCAAACTTCCATTTGCCTAAGCCAAATAAACCAAGATCTTTTCATTTTTCCTCATAAAATGGATACTCCATTTTCCGACGTCTTTGTGTTCTTATTCCAGTTTAGTTTTGTTTTTCTCGAACATAGGTGAACAGAACAGAACACGATATTCCAAAGTATTTCAGTGTCTTATAAAAAGTACTTCTTGTGGTGAATCTGCTCTCTTGGTGTTGATAATCTCTCTCAACTTTATGTCATCTGTAAATTTTATTATCAGATTTGATTCTACCTTGTTGGCCACTAATACATTAAGCAGCATAAATCCCACTACTGATCATTGAGGCAGTAACCTCTGTCATCCTCGTAACTTTTCTAATATGATTTAGGGCAAATTATTCCTTAATCAGCTCTCTATTCACTTCACATTAACCCCTGATAGCTTTAACAAAGTTCTGATACCCTATGAAGTGTTGTAAGAAATGCTTAACTTCAATCTCTCTAGATTTTTTCTGCTGCATTTCCTTTGGGGAGGAAATAGCTTATTTTGTATAAGGAAAATGTATTAGATTAGTATGTCCTGAGCTATCTTGCAGCTAACCATGCTGCAATTTAGTCTACTTTTTGTTGCCTTTCTGATCTTACTTATGCATTTGTCCGAAATTCTAACTTTGCAGTCAAAGCAACATTAAAAGCCCTTGTGTTGCTCAGAATCATGTTTTCCTCCCCTGAAGATCAGCACTGCATTTACAACCTTCCAGACAACATTTCAGCTTCACTAAGTCCCTCCTCTTGACTTGCCAGTTCACATTCCAGTTCTTTTAATGGTCTGGGAAAGGAATTTCCTACATCCTGGATTTTATTGCATTAAACAGTCTAAGTTTTGTTTCCATCATGGAAATTGGAAGCCCTGATACTCTAACTTCATTACGGATATGCATTTGTTCATATTGTGATTCAACATGAAGAAGTTAACCTATCCATATAGGTTGACTTCCATGTATGATTATCCATATCCATATATGACTATCCATATCCATATCCATTATTTTTATGGCCATTTTTTCTGCGTGATCTTCACCCCCACTGAAACAGAGTCCAAACCACCATCATATCCTGTTAAATCGTTGACCATTTAGTAAATAAATTACTTTTTCACCCTGTTCAGACCTTTACTGTCAGCAGCTTCCAATCAATTGATGTTGGGAAATTCAAGAATTATATGATCACATACAATTTGCACTATTAGTTATTTCACCTGTGGGTTTGTCAAGCATGTAATCCACATTGCTCTCAAAAGCTGCATTATCATAAGAAGTCCCCTATACTATAATTTTTTTAGCATACTTTTTATACTTTACCATAGTGATTTTCCCAAAGTCATTCTGGTTTAACCATAGCATTGCACCTTTCTTTTTCTACAACCAAAATTTCACTAATTTTAAGGAATTTTCCTAGCCCTGCAGCTGCTACAACCTCGTTTTAGGCTGTTGTACATAGCCGGTCTTTAATTTTGTAGCACACATGACAAAAAGAAATTGGGTACTGATTGCTTCCTAAGTCCTCATTTTCTCAGGCTTTAACATAAATGCTGGGTTTTACTTGTCATTAAATGCTATCATCTAGGATTTTTATGATAAAATACCATGTATTTGCTATTAGAATTTCTCTAGAAGTTTTATAAACTCTATTCCTTATTCATTCTCACGCAAGTTCTCTTTTCTAATTTGGGATATATAATATTCTTTAGTGACAAATGGTTTCAGATGGTGTAATCATTTTAATTCATACTCATGTAGTTCAAATCAAAGGATGATTGTGTCTTTTGTGATGTAGATACCAACCTAGTAAAAAATGGCCTGAACCCTTCTCACATTTCCTGCATGTCGGCAGCGAGTCCTTATGCAGGAAGGACACAACCATTTTCTCACCTAGCACGAACTTAGGAGAATAATGAAGATTTCAATGGACAACTTTATTTCAAGCACCTAACAAAGTGACTTGATTTTCAGAAGGGCTTCACCCTTGCAGCTCACCGAAGAGCCAGTGTGGGTGCAGCAGGGAGGGTCTTTACTCACGAACTGCCTTCTCAAATCTTCATTTCAGGTGTTCAGTAGTACTTGTATTCATCTTAAACTGCATTAAAGAATGCATTTAATGAACCCCCAAAGAAATGATGATTCAGCCCCTTCCTGTAAGCAGTGACAGTGGATTTCAATTCATGTCATGCAGAAGAGACATATTTAGCTGTCGATAGTTCTCTGATCTCTCTACATATGAACTCCTTCTGCTGTCCTAAACACACTTGATATTTGATATTAAGAGTGGGGAACTTGATTTCATGTACTACTCAACTTCCCCACAATTTCATCCCAATTTTCCCCTTTGCCCTTTCTGTGCCTACTTGATTGCTGAATGATGCATCATGTCCAGTCACCCAGCTGCAGAACACCCTGCATCTCCTGGCGTCTTGACCGCATACCTGACATGTCTCCTTCAAGGAAAGGGTGAAGGACAATGTTGAGTTCCAGAAGCACAAGAATGTCACAAAGGCTGGAACTGCTGATCACAAGATTATCTCTAGCCTAACACAACAGCATCCAGAGCAGCTGGTATTTATAGAATCACAGATTGGTTTGGGTTGGAAGAAACCTTCAAGATCATCTAGTTCCAAAACCCTGCTATGGGCAGTGACACCTTCCACTAGACCAGGCTGCTCCAAGCCCCATCCAACCTGGCATTTCCTGAAGATGCTCCATGGTGTGGAGATTTGAAACATTCCCAAATTCCTGCAGCTGTCAATACTGAGTCTTCATTCAACTAAAGCAACTGTTGCACTTACTTAGAGCTCACCAGAAAAACTGTTTTTCTCCAAAAGAAAACACTGACTTTACAGAAATGAAGAAAAGGATAACACAATTGTCTGTGGCCAGGAATCCATTTTCGACTCCAAATTCTTTAATAAGAAAAAAAAAAAGGTATGTACGTGAAAACGTAGTGACCCCAAGAATCTATATTCTAAATGTCTACATACTGATGCTTCCCTGTGAACCAGGCCCCTAGGCTGAATCTTGCCTCTCCAGCACTTGGTCTCTTTCCTGCTTAGTGCTATAACATCTAGGAGGAGAGCCTCAGGCTCAGCCCAGGGTGTCTCCAAGCTGCTCATCCTTCTCCATAGACAACTCCAAATGCAGCCTGAGTGTTGGGTCACAAATCAAAACCTTTTCATTCCCTGGAGATGAGGATGCAGTGTACTCTGTGTGTGTGTGTACGAGTGGGAGTTAGATTGTTCTGGTTTTTGTTCATTATTTTTCATCTGAGTATCAGAAATACTTGAGATTAATTTGTCTATTATTGAAGTAAGATTGAAATTACCTCTCATTATTAAACAACATTGCTGGATGTCTGCAAGAATCCTGCATTGTCTGTCTCTTCTGCATAAATAGCAATAGATATTTTCTCTGCCTATGAATATTACATGTGAAAGCTAATCTTCAATACCCTTTCCTTGTTTTTTCGATATTTTTTCTGCCTCTTTAAAGTAATATAGAAATGCTTTTCAGCATGCCAAGTGTCTGCTACCTCTTGCAGGCAGAGTTAATGTCTCCTTGGTATTTGCCATTAATCCCACAGTAGTAGAGTTTCATTCCTTTTATTTGTAACATTTTCTTCCGTTCTGCGTAACTGTGAGCAGTCTGCGTTGCAAACCATTATTTCTGCTGAAAGAAATGAACTTCTGCAAGTGTTTTATAGCGGCTGCTTTGTTCAAAAGAATCCTGACCTTTCTCCTCCAACTCCTCCCATATCTCATCCTCGATCAGAAATATCTTGGAAAGGTGGAAGGATGTAACCAAAGGCAAAAATCTCTCTTATCATTAATCATAATAGCTCCATGGCCAAGAGATTTGACAACAGGAGCTTGGCTTTTGGGGCACAGGATGTCATGAGAGTGTCACGCAAGCAACCCTGCAGCTACACATCGCTCTCATTGGCAGCACTTGTAAGAGCCAGACCAGTCTGACTATGGCTCTCAAGGCGCATGCCATTCAAAGTAGAGGGAGGCTTCATCCTAGCCTTTTGGTTTGTCATTGTATAGCAAATTACAGGATCAGGAAAGTATATTAGCATCTAAATATGATTTTAGGAGGCCTTAGAGACTAGCCTTAATTTTATAGGCCTTAAAACCCCGACTAGGGCACTGTCTTCAATAGCTAGAATCAAGAACACATTAATGCTGTCCAAATTGACAAGTCCTTACAAAAAAGTGCTAGGAAAGCAAGTAAAGTCCAAAAGAAATTAAAAGAACTGTTACTTTTCCTTGAGAAAATGACCAAGTGACCATCCCTCTAGTCTATTCTAAAGGACAGGTGTTGCCATTACTTAATGAGCCAGTGTGGTATACGCACTGGGCTGGTGACAAGTCATAGAACTGGAGTACAGCTGTCTTGAGCACCAGGAGGGGAGAGCTGAGTCTGCCCACACATCTTCCCATGTCAGTGCGTGATCTAACTCCATCGGAGCTCAGTGACATTTCTGGACAGACAGGAATGCGGTAAAATGTCCTAATGGCTTATCAGAGACATTAGCAAAATTGGTTAGGTGGAACCAGTGCCTTAGAGGAAATGATATATCTCTGCATGATGCCTGACATTGCCACCACTACTCATTTATTGAGGATGCAGCACTCCTGTTACAGTCCATGTAGCACTTGCTAGCACTGTCCATTTCAGGCAAGTCATCACTAAAATCCCTAATTTTCATTCTGCTCCACTAATGAGGATCTTGTGTGTTTCTACATCTGGGGTCCTAATTAATCAAACACACCACCTAAGGGCAAATTATCTTCTTTGAGAGGGGAAGATGCAATCAAGGACAAAAAGGCCCAATAATTGTGGCTATCTTCTTCTTTAAGTGTTAATAGGGAAGAAAAGTGAATATAAATGAAATGTCATTTTGCTTTAATTAAGAAAAATTAGAATAATTGTGTATTTTATTTCCACTTGTGACACACTGTTGGATACTTTAAGTACAATTAAATGGAGGTCAGACAATTTCAGAAGGGAAGATTCTTGGCACCTCTGCTGAAGAGAAGATGGTTGTCTGTAATGATGATCTGATATTATTTTATTTACAATCCTCGCATTCTGTGCTTGCTCTCTTCTTTTTCTTTTCTTTCTTTTAGCTTGAATTTTTACATATTTGTCCCATTTTTAATTCCCTGTTAACATTCATACAGTTCTTTTTTTCCCCTCCTTCCTTTCCCCTTGTTTTCTACAGGCTCTTTTCCTTCTTTGCCTATTCCACCTCTCTTTTTGCCTGTCTCACATGCATCTGTGAGAGACCACTGGGGACACCTTGTGAATAATCAGGTCTGATTTTCATGAAAATATTCGGCTGCAATTAGGTGATGCTGGATAATGATCCTGCTCCTTTTTGCATGACCTTTGGAAAAGATCAAGAAACACAAAGAATTTGACCTTGACCTTGCTACCTGAATGGTAATGATGCATACAGATATTGCTTGTTCTGAGAGTTATGCAAAATACCTATGCCAGACTATATTCTCACTCACTGTTCTGTAGCTGTTTGGGTATAATTTATTCTTGAGATGACAGAATGCAGTTTACAACTTGTATCCTGTATATCTAATGAGCCCATTATTCCAGGAGAGTCTGAGCTATTCAGCAAAACTGACACAGAGCAAACAGAAAGACTGTGCTGGAAATGAAGACCATGTTTGTTTAACCCGAGGGGCTCCCAGTTAGGCTGCCGCTTGCTTGCATGTAACTTCCCTTGGTGGAAAATGATGTCTCACAAATCTGCCCTGAAAGATGATTCAGGGCAGTTGAATGCCCACATTCAAGGCTGTCTACAAAATATTTGGACTTTCAGAAGATGTTGCTCTTGTCTGAATGTTAACTATGAAGCTAATGGTGAGTAAACTGAGAAGGGGTGACGGGTGAGGGATGGGTCTTTCTTTCCAAATGGCACAGCAAGAATGCTATCTACCAAAGGAGGGAGACAGCCAAGAGACAAAATTCAAGTTGTAAGCAGAGATGGCTCAATGTCTTCCAAAGCACTGTAATGCAGTACGTATATTTAACACATCATTTTTAGTTTACAAATGTTTGTTGACAGGAGTGACAAATATAATGTGCATACAGGAGTGAGGAGCAGGAACGAAACATTCTGTCTCCATTTGAAACAGTCTCCTCGTAATCCAAACAAACACACACCTGCAAATTCCTCCCGAGTCAGCCAGCTGAAGCTCAGAAGATGACTCACTTTGCGCTTGGCTGGAACACTCGTGAAGGTGGGCCTGTGTGGACATGGCATTTCATGCAATGCCATGGGACGTTGAGTAGCGCAGGAGCAGCTATGTTGCAATGCCATGGGACGTTGAGTAGCGCAGAAGCAGCTGTGTTGCAATGCAGCAATTTTAAGCAAGGGCTTTCTTCTTTCCAAACAACTGAAACAGATCTGCCTGCAGAGTTATTTTTACAAGAAGAGGATAAATACAAGTTCAACACGGGCTGGGGAGGAGGGAGAACTTTAACACGACAGCAGGTCTGGGTGGGACATTTACTACTTCAACTGAACTGCTCAGGGTCTCTTCAGTAGTGCTGTGGGTCAAATGCTGTGGAGCAACCCTTAATCAGAAGGCACTCATGATGAGTATAGCACAGGTATAAAAGCACAAGTATCATGTGTTAACGATTTCCAGTAATGAGTATTAGCCTTTAGACAGCCAGCTTCCAAGATGTGCCTGGCTGGTATTTCTGCATGGAAATGGGACTGCAGAAGACACCACAATATATGATACCACAAGTCACTATTGGGTGCAGAACCCAATGCATGTGGAAATGTAAAGATCAAAAAACTTAGCAATAAGAACTAAGAAGGGGATCATAGTTCTATGTATTTGTCCTTTTTCCTTGTAATTTGAATACACTTACTCAGTTTCAAAGGTTAATGGTAGTCTGTAATTATTCTTAGAAATGACATATTTTTAGTAAGTTTGAATTACTCAGAGCATCAACATGGCTTGAGGACACATTATTCAGTGAGCGGGATGCCAGTGTTGGGCATTTGGGTAAGAGCAGGGTGGAAGGTGCCTTTGCCACCACTCTGTGGGATGCAGAGCTGGACCAGGACAGGTGGGTACAGTCATATCGACAGAGCAGGAGCCGACATCAGTCTGTCACTGAGATATCACAAGGGCCACAAAATCCTGACCATCACAAGTCTAACCCTCTGACTAATAGTTCTGTGTGGGTGGCCAGCAGTCATGAAGCACTTACTTCATGCCTAAGTGTTGGAGAACATCTTGAACCTACGTTTCAGTTAGAAAAGGAAAAAAGTGCTAATTTTTGCATTGACTCAATGAGGACTAGAATTTTACCATGCTTTTTATCAGGATGGCACTATGTAGACCAAGACTTAAGCAATTGCCTTCTCAAATATGTTCTTTGCTTTCTTTGGTGTTGTAACGCTCTTCAAAGGAAGGAAGGAGCGAAGATGGTGCGGTCATTGCTGGGAATGAACTCAAACCTGGTTTGAAGTTGGGAGCTGGTGCTCTACGTGGTCTTTCTTTTTCTTCAGAAGCATATAGAAGAGTAGAAAATAAGTTTTTTCCTTTGATTTTCTGATGTTTAATTTTGTTCCCATGGTGACAGGTTCTTTGTAAATATCTGACAGGGATGCTCTGTGCTGCGAGGAGAAAGGGGTTCAAAATGCACAAGATTCAGAAAGGAGTCCAGCTCTCTTTGTCCTTTCTGCACAGACAAAATGTATCTCGGAAACTGAGCCCAAGGTTATAGAGAGCATATACAGGTCAATCTTAATTGCTTTTTCTGTGTTATCTTTGACTGGATTTGGAAGTCCTAATCAGCGGATTGTGTTAAAGAAAACAAGATCTAGCTAGGCAGAACTGAGGTTCCAAATTTGATCTTGTCTGCATACTGGGGAAGAATAAATCAAAAACAAGCAAAAAAAGGATAAGACACTAACAAAAAAAGAAATCCAGTTTGATTTCCTTAAATGCAATATTGTTATATCTGTATTTTGGAATTGGGATAAAAGTGTTATCCTTCACTTCTCTTTCTGCAACAAGGGTGCACAGACACAGGGACAAACAACAAATGCACTTCAGTTGCCTAATTGGACGGAGTTGTTGCTGATTGGCAGCCTGAGCTAAATGGAACTGAAGGGTTTTCACCGGCCTTTCATCCCTTTGTATGTTCTAAGGTTAATCTTCCTTCCTTTGTGTTTCTCTCACTAGGCTGCAGCTGAGAGAACAAGAGGTACAGCTGAACTTGGGGCATCTCCCTATGTCAGCCTGATAAGGAGGTGGTTTCCTCAAGGCCAGAGCTGAATGACCCATTCATAATAAATATTTTTCAATTAATTTAATCATGAAGAGGTCAGTTTTTATAAATACATTCCCCATCTAATGTCATTTGATGAATGCTTCGAGAGAAAATAACCACCTTTGTATTAAAAACTGCATCACTGCTGCAAATAGGAATAAGCAGATGTTAAGTAAGCTTTTGAGTTTCAGTCACTACAGCCACGACGGTTCAGATCTTCTTTACAACTCCAAACCAGTGATGGACGATCCACTCAACCTGTTGTATTTTGCATGTATATGGTAGCACAAAATAAAGCTAGAGCAAAAGTTAGAGCAGGGCTGTTTTGCCTCTCCCTTTTCCTGGGATGTTCACCCTCCACCCTTTTCCCAAACTGTCTTTCCCAAACAAAGAGGAGATGTTAAAGGTGTATATGGAAGGATAAAATGCTCTAGATCATGTCCCAGCGCACCAGTACAATCTGAAGACAGGCAGATCATCAAGAGAAGAGAGATCTGAGGATCCTCAGCCCTCATCCAAAAGAGTTATGTGATATATGAAAGTTGGAGGAAGCTGCAGCATTCATATTCAGAGTATCATTTAGCAGCAGGTTTGGTTGATGTGCAATAGGTCGTTTTACACCAATTAAACAGATGTAACAACAAATAGCAACAGGAAAGCAAAAAGCCTGGGAACACAATGCAGTGAGCCTTGGTTTGCTGTCTGGTCCATGGATTTCTCCTTATCAACTCAGTTCTGCAAACCAGAGGTTCTGCTGCTTCCTCCCAGTGGCCACTCGTCAGCTTAAAAGCCTGAGCTCTGTGACATATGGCAGCTCCAATGACAGAGGATCTCTGGGCTCGTTTCCAATGCTCTGTAACTCCAATTTACCCGAATGGCACTTATAGATGTCCAGTTAAAATGTCCTGTTTTATCAGGGAAAATGCTTTCCCAATGGTACAGTTTGCACTGAATAGAATTCAGGAATCATTTTGTCTGTTATGACTTTTATTTTCATAAAGCATGCAGACATGAAATACTTCATGCAATGTCCTAATTAATGCAAATATGCCAAAAACCTTTATTTTCCAGAGAAAATTATATTGCACTGTTACATTTCCACATTTCGTGGCTGCATATTTTATATACTGTAACCATGGTTACTGTGTCATTAAAGTCTATTCAGAGGGAGTTGGGCATAGCATAGAGCTATCACGGAGAATGATTGCTTTTGTAACTCTGAAAGAAGCTCTGCAGCTAATTAGTGTGAGTTTGTGTAAATTGGACCAACGGAGAGCATGAAATTCGGAACAAGTTATTGTGGAGTCTGAAGCAAACGGAGAACATTTTTATTTGATTTGAGAACTTGCCTTCTGTATCGCAAGCCTCTTAAACTTTTAATTGTGTAGGGCTGAAGCCACACACCGGCATAGTGCTGAGAGCAGGAGTGCAGGCAGCCCTGGCTGAGAAGGGAAGTGAGCACTCTTAAATGGGCAACACTGATGGTGAGCAGAAAGCCGGGGCAAGGGCAGAGCGTGTCTGACTTCTGATTTTGCATCTTTTGGAAACTTCAGAAGCAAACTCAGCTGCTTGGGAATTTTTCAAGCTGTCTCTTGCCTACCAGTTAAGTGTATGTGTATGCACCATGTGGTGCACTATGTATTTGGAGAGTGGGGCTCTCTCTTCTCTCCTTTACTGCCCAGCACTGTAGTAGCAGATGCAAAGTAGGATGTTGCAGTCACACATTTCCTTAGTTTTTCTTCCAATACTGATATCCTCATCAGAAAACAACATATCCATGGCCATGTAGATGCCAAGCAGCCTTTATATTGTATGGGAAGCTGAATACAACAGCTGAATATCCTCCTACTTTGGATGCTACCACTTTTCCAGACTGCCCCCAAACTTTTCAATAGTTGCCTGATTTGTGGCATCCTTTTATCTAAATAAGAATCTCTGTACCTCTGTGCTGAGTGAATACAGATGGGTGGTTTGTTTCACCAGCCTTTGAACCATTTGCCTGGGCCACTGCTGCAGCAGGTTTGAGTGACTGCCCAGAAGTGAGGGTCCATAGAGTGACAGCTTGAAGTAGTGAAGCAGTTTCTGTCCTTGTCCTGCCTCTGCCCCTGCACAGCCACACAGACTCCATCTGCCTACAGCCAAGGGCAGCGACTGACACCTCTGCTTTTGGCAAATTTTCTGAGCTTCATCTCTTATAATTTTTGGCAGACATTAACAGCTAAGAGCTAACTGCTCCTCATGGACTCAGAAAACCTAAGTCTATCCTGATCCGAGCTAATGCTTGCTTTGTGTTGTGTTGCTTGTGTAACACTGGGATACAGCAGGCATTTTTCTTTCTCTAGGGTGTCAGGGAATAAGCAGAAAACCAACATCCGCTCTTCCAGGTGCTGGCAAGCACAAGCTACATAAGATCCAGCAAAAACCTTCCATCCTAATCACTCACCTTCCCTATACTCTGAATCGTAACATAGGAGCTGTGGAAGGAGCCACATAGGCCCCAGGAGCTTCAGGAAACACACTTCCACAGATGAACAAGGCAAAAAACTTCATATGAAATCTTGAGCAGCCACCAACAATCCCTGTCTCTTCACCATTATCCAGTTTAATCCCTCAAAACAGCTCTGCAAGGCCTGGCTGTCAGCACCCAGCACAACAGCCTTGCCAGAGAAGGTGCAAAGTCTGTGTTTCCCACTGACCGCTACCAGTTTGTCCAGTCACAGGCTGGTGCAAGCAGCCCTCAGACACACAGCTGCTAAAGCAGAGGAGGAGCAAACTGCTAGTGCTAAAACCCACTTAATTTTGCAGTCTTTTTGTACAAGTGCACCTATAACAAATAATGAGGCTGTATTGATTGCAGGACTGTTAACTGAATACAGAAGACCAGTGGCATGGCACAGGACTGTGCATATGTTCTCCCTGACCTGTTCACCAACAGAGCTGCAGTTTTGAGGTTCAAGCTCTCTGCCAGCCTTTTATCCATAAGTGTTCCTACTTTTTTTGTTGAGTTTTTGGCTTTGGGTTTTTTTTTTCTGCTTCTCTTCACCTACCAAATTTAGCTGCAGGATACCTGAACCCTTACCTAGGATAATACCCTGTCAGGAGGTAGGTAATAGCATGGTGTAGTATAACATTGTTATGAAGCAATGCTGCAATGACATACCCAGGCAGCATATCAGGAACATTGTATTTATCTTTCTGTGGTATTTTTGCATCATTTTAGGAAAGGCCAAGAATGCCTGTGGTGATGTGATGTTATCGGAGAACATTTTAACACCTATTTTGCACTCAGAGAGTTAACACTCTCAAGCAATTTTAACTCCAGCATCACCAGGTGACACTGCAACTCCTCATTTGTGCTAGTTCAGCCGAACCAGCCTCTAACCTTGTTCAGACACTGTGGGCATCACCAGTGTGCTTAGGCTGAGCTTCTGTTTCCCTCTCTAGTACCAGTGCCTGGCAGAGCATGACCTACTCGCTGGTAATTCAGTGTGGAAACACAGCCCATCTCACTGAAAAGCCTTAGAAGCTCACACAAGACACATTTGTGTAGGGGAAAAGAGAAAAACTGCCCTTCTAGCAAATGCAGTAAGCACATAATCCTCCACGTGATGGTGGCTTGCAACAAGCGCAGTCCAACAAAAGGCCAGCACACTCCACCTCTTGCCTCAGTCTCTTGCTTTTGCTTCTGCTAAATTCACATCGTGTTCCCATTAAGTTGGTAAATGCTCATCGCAGAGAAGCCCTTGCAATTTTTTCATTTCCAAAAATAAAGCATAATCAGAGGGTTCCTCGTATGTAACAAATATCTTAGGATCTTCCACATTACTGACTTGCAGGAAAAAAATCAGACACACTTTTGGCCTCTTTCATCAGATAGCCTTGAGAAACATGATGCCATACTGCACAAGTTGTCCTGCATAACCATGGAATGATGCATTACCCATACCTAGCCCTTTGGCAGGCTGATGCTCAGAGAAGACCAGGAAAAAATGGAGTTTACACCTTACAGCGACTCCTATTGCTGTTTATCTAAACCCAGTTGTGCTGGCAGCGTGTGCTTTCTGCATGGCAGGCAGTACTTTTGATATTTCTATAACACAGAATTGTAATTTTTGCTGGATTTCTCGTTCTATGTGACAGAGCTGTAAAAATGAAATTCCAGATGCTGTGTCTTGTTCTACCTAGGCTGAGCACTGTGCCACAGAGAGCTCTGCTGGGGCAGCGATGATTTTCTCCATGGTAGCTAATGTGGGGCTGTGTTTTGGATTTGTGCAGAACACAGTGTAATAACACAGACATGTTTTAGTCAGTGCTGAGTAGTGCTTACAGAGTCAAGGTCTTTTCTGCTTTATTCTGCCCACCAGTGAGTAGACTGGAGGTGCACAAGAAGCTGGGAGGGGATACAGCTGATCCTAACTGACCAAAGGGATATTCCACACCATATAGCATCATGTTCAGCATATAGAGCTGGGGGAAGAGTGAAGGGGAGGACATTTGGAGTGATGGCATTTGTCTTCCCAAATAATTATTAACACATCATGGAGCCCTACTTTCCTGGAAGCGGCAGAACACCTGCCTGCCATTGGGAAGTGGTGGATGAATTCCTTGTTTTGCCTTGCTTGAGTGCACAGCTTTACCTATTAAACTGTCTTTATGTCTCACTTTTGCTATTCTGATTCTCTCCCCATCCTACCAGGGGTTGTGGAGAACAGTGCAGGTGCTTAGCTGGTGGCTGGGCTTAAAACACAGCACACTCTCAACATGCAATTTGTATATGAGTGTGCTTGTACTTAAGTCAAGATCATTAGCTAACCCGAGAGTGCTGAGGGGAGGAGAAGGAGGAGGAACCCAGGCACACACAGTGCCTTAGCATGGACCCAAGCTCTTGTTCATACAGTTAAGACAGATTTGGGGCTGATGAGGGCATACACATCACAGCCCAGCCCGCCAGTAGCCATCAGCTTTTCTGGTTTTCCTCCCCACTTCGTGTAAGCTTCAGGAAACAGGCACCCAACAATGTCTTGCAGCTGTTTCTTAACTTCAGACTAAAGAAATGACCTGTGTATTAGCGGGCAAACTGTGATCTTTGCAAACATACTAGGCTCAATCAATACAAGCAAGGGTAACAAGTAGGACACCCTTACTTTTGGCTGCAAGAGACACATTTTCCAGGAATGAGGAGCAGATAAGGCTATTGGATAGCCAGCCTCTCCCAGAATCATCTTCCTCAAATCACTGAGTATACTTCGGGCAACTGCTTTCTTTCTACAACATTTCCAGTTGTGTGGGAGCCCTTTCCTGAGTGTCTGAGCCTCTACCTGTGCATTGAGCAGTTGTGCAGAGTGCTCACACAACAGGCTGGCCATGTCCATCAAGGGCCACTGCGCACCTAGAAATCCTCTGTGTATCCACAGCATCAGCACTCACACACATGCTGCCAGGTCAACCTTCTCCTAGGGGGACAGGATATTTGGCACATGTGCTGTTTGGTCATATGCAAAAGGCTCAGGAGGTCTCAAACGTCAGAGGCCAGACTGAGGAAAACCTGCCTAGGTTATGCAGCAGTCCAGGGCAGGACCCCAGGCCAGTGGGGTTATCACTGCAGAGTCGGCAACAACAAAGGAAAGGTACCAAGTTGTATAAGAAAACATGCTTCATTAAAACACTTCATGTACATAACAGGGAATCACCCAACACAGTCCTTGTTGTTCAAGAACTACTTGAAGTTATGTCAGCCTGGCATGACTAAGTTCTCCATTTAGTAGATATCGGGACTATTTCAGGTTTGTGATAGCATTTACAGTTGACTTAATTTTTATTTGAATTACGTGCCAGAGATACCAGTAATATTTTGGCACTCTTGCCAAAGAAAAGCTTTTACTATTTACAGACTTTGAGCATGCCAGCTGGCTGATGCTAAGAGTTTGAGATCTCTTCAAAACAGAATTATTAGAGTCATTTGCGTAAGTCTCATTGACAGTTTACTTTAGCTTTTATTTCCAAGACATCAACATTAGCATCTATGATTTATTTTGCTGTCTTCTGTGGGGAAAAGGAAAGCCTTCACCTCTGTACTCATATTACCACTTACATAAATCAGCCAGCAATCACTTGTATCTGAGCTGTGTGCCGTGTTTTGAACAAGATGCAGTTGAACTCCCAGGCACAAAGCCAGTAGATTGGGCCATCCAGGAAACACACATGATGAGCCACCAACTACAAGCCAATACTCCAAGAAGTTTTGGTCGATGGATTAGGCAACACTAGGTCCCAGGAAACATTTTCACTGGGGAATTTCATCTGTTGATGTTAGGCCCTTGCTTCTTTTTACAGAAAGATTAGATGGCATGGCATAATTTCTCTCTCCTGGTCCTTTTGCCCAGCTTTTAGCCCCAAATCTTGCTCCTAAAAAGCATGTATCCCTGTCTCTGCCGGGGCTTCCTCATGTGTGCTGTGTCACTTTGTGTTTTTTTCTCCTACTCCTCACTTTACTTCAAACAATTCTCTTGCAAAACCACCAAAACACATATTCATATTTTGACTGGACCCTGATTTTGAATGGTGGCATGAGCTTGTGTGGGTTTGGTAATGCTTGTCAAAAAATCTGCCCACCATATGAGACAGGTCTAATGAAGGAAGCTGCTGGTTTGCTCTACCTGCAGTACTGTCACGTTCAACACAATCGTTACAAATCAGAATGAAAGAATTATTTAATTCATTTGCTTGCAAACTACCGTGTATGATCTGCTTTAATAAAGGAGGCATTGGAAGTAAGGGAGTCAGGAGGAAGGTGGTTGTACCTTGTGCCTGGTAGCTGCCCAGAGGTGAAGCCAACCCTCCATGATGGGGAGATAGTGCCTCCAAGGGGAATGATGGATATGGTCCAGTGGCAGAAGCCTCCAGAGAACACGGTCTTTTGGTGGATTTCTTTCTCTGTATCTTCCTGGTGCTCTAGATGACTGGTTCCCACTGTACAGAAAGTACCTTTCTTTACAAAGAGTGCTCCTTACTCTACGTATCTCTCAAAGTTCAAGGCACTGCTCTCTTCACATACAAATGCAGATATTTAGGGCATTAATTCATATTTCTTTTTGGATTTGCAACTCCTAAAAAGAAGTGTTGATTGAACCCTGGCTTAGTAAGGAAAAAAAAATAGTCATGTTCTTTTAGCAACACAAATTCTTTTGAAAATGCTTCTAGAATGACTTGTAAATATTCAAGTTTCTTCAACACAGTGACTATTGCCTGTGCCTTGTGGAAATATCAGGAAATTACACTAAAGGAAGAAAAGAAAAGGCGGAGGAGGAAGCTCTATGTGAAAACATTCTTTCCCTGATCCATATCTGAACATTCACAGTCAACAAGCTCTCAAGTCTGCACTTGAACCGTGCATCAAAAGAAGCAGCAAATGTATTCTCTTGTCAAGCTTATTCCAAACAGATGCATAACAGCCGTGTACGAGACAAGGTCATTTCAAAGGTGTTTACTTTGACTGCAAACTAGATTTGTCTCTCTTCACTCACAGAAATTCACTCAGCAATATTTGTAAACCAAGCATCATACGGCAAAGGTCTGACTTGAAGCTGATGCTCACTGTTGGAGCAGGGAGCATGAAACAGATGCGTAACAGTGATATTTCCCTGGAGATGCTGACTGGGACTGTATGAGGCTAGGCCTTAGGAAACATCTGTGGAGTAGGTTAGTGATACCTCCCAGGGCAATACTAGAGCCTCTTCAAGACTGCACTGCCTGCCCATGGGTGGCCTGATGCCTTCACTCATCAATTCTGGCCTGGCTTCATGCCACTGCCCATGAGCAGACCCATCAACGGCCCCTTCCTAGAAGAGAGAGTGCTGACACAGCTTGTTGCCAAGGCAAATGAGACCTGAAGCAGCCTGAAATTAGTCTTGAATGTAGTCTTTCTTAAGCTGGATCTGAGAATGCCCTCAGCTTTGGCAATCAGCTCTAGGTCCAGCAGATCTGGCTAGATCACATCAGTTTCTTAGGAGGTGCAGACTTGTCCTGTGCTTCTGACACACCATTCTCAGAAGCTGTCTCACAATTCATGGTGGCTATCAGGTGATCAGAGGATATGCACCGTGTCCCTACAGGCTGGGAAGACTCAGGGCTATGAAAATGAGAGGGTGCAGAGCTTGGCATAGGCAGCTGGCTGGACAGGAGACCGACTCCTGCCAGTACCAGCCTGTATCATGCAACTAATTAGGGGCAAACCCAGCACTGGTGTTTTAACTGAAGCTGTCTTGGTCCTGTCTATTCGTTTTATTTTCTTTTGTCTTTGTGTGCCACATAATGTGGATTTCACTTTGTCCAGTCCTGTTAAATTCTCAGCATACATTTACAGCATTACCAGGACAGTGAGCATGGCTCCTTTAGCAGGCAAATATTTTTCCAAATAGCTTGAGCTTTCATCTACTGTTTCTGTGATGACAGTGACAATGAATTAACAACAGTAGTACATCCTCTGTAAATAAGGACAGTCATGTTTGAATTATCACATACGTCCCACATTATGACATTCTTATGTTTTGCAACGTGAAAACAGAAGACCATCTAACTTACCTTAATGCTGCTAATGGAAGACAAAATGAGTTCTTTGTAGTTAACTACCAGGTTCTTGACATTTCTGACCAAATATAGTACAGGACTTCATTTCCACTGTGGTATAGCAGCCACTAGCATTTCCCTGTATCTAATCAAGCAAGAAGTTAACCTTGAGTACCAAACACAGAATCTGTAAACTAAAAGCTAGAACTAACTTGATTCCCTGAAGCTCACAGAATTTAAATAGAATGGAGCAAACCCCTCTGAAAAGAAAACATTCTGCATTATTCCAGGCGCACAGCCATATGTCTTTGATACAGGATTTCAAAATGCCTATTAACCCTTTCCAGATAATTGTTTTCAGTAGTAAAAGCTTTGAGACAAATCTGGCTGTGCTTATTCAGGGTTTAATCAAGCCAGGCCAGCAGCCTGGGGCAGCAGTGAAGAAGAGAAATGGGGATCTTTCCTTCCCCCCTTGCATAACCACAGAGGTTAACATAATCCAATTCCTTGTGCTCCAGTAAATGGCGAAGAGGAGGCAGAAAAGAGCCAGCTCTGCCGGAGGGGAGGCGAGAGCAGATTCCCCTGACTGAAGGGAGTGCAGAGGCCTGGCCCATTGCATGGATGGAGTGTTGTGCTCGCTGGGTTTACTCCATGCCTCCACTCACCTCTCCTCCTTCCCACTCTGCCCACAATGGTACTTACAGCTGCAGTCCATCTACCCCATATAGAGCAGTGGGATTTCTGACTGAGAAAAGACTGCCAACTCAGGTCTTCTGAGATTCACAGGATAAGATTTGAAGGATATATTTAGCCTCACTGTCATTTCTTTTTCCAGAACCTCATTTACAGACCAAATATTTACTGTTCCTCTTCATAAAATTTTGAGACATTTGAGATCCTGCACTCTGGTTTGCAAGAGCTTGCTATGTTAGCTTGCTATGTTACCAGCATATATCCTTTAATTAGACAGCAGTTAACACTCAGCCACTGATAACACATTACAGGGTCCAGGATAGCTCTAGGCAACAACATCTGCATCTAAATTTAAGTGTCTGAGCTCCCATTTCAGTCAGTGGAGCTTTAGGGCTCAGTTCGGGTGCCTGAACATCAGGGTCTAATGGTGTTCAACAGAGCATCTGAGACATCTGCATGGGGCTGGCAGATGTGAGCCAAAACTTGCACACCCTGGAGAGGCAGCTGGATTTTCTCTGGGCTTCAGAAATGCCACTGGACACTGCAGCAAGCCTCCCCTGCCTCTCTCACGGGCAGTGCCAGAGGCTTCAGAGAAAAGCACAGTCTTTGATAGGCAGCTGCTTCAATCTTCCACCTCTGCAGTGCTGAATGGGAGAAGGAAATCTCTCCCTTAACCCACTTAGCAATCAATTTAAGACTCTCAAATATAATGTTTTGTGACCCATTGAATTTCCTCCTTGGAGCTCTAACTGCTGGCCTTGCTTTTATTCTCACGTGGAGTGTCTCATCTTTCAATGAAGCATTCTGCGCTATTTGTCTCAATTTCATCTCCCAGGTAGCTCCATGGTGAGCTTTGTGCTAGAAATGTAATCTCTGGGATTTATTGTAATGCTGTTATCATAGGGGAAATACAAAACCAGAGTCCAACTTAATTAAAAGCACAATGAGATCCTGGGATTTGGCAAGGAGCTGTATCCATGTGTGAAGTCAATGGATCAACAGTTGCAAATGACACTAGGTCTCTCAGACTGACCTGGTACCTCCCATTCAGCATTTCTTCTGTTTGTACTATTCATTACTGACCCCTCTACTTTGAAGCAGAAATGTACATTGAGCAAATGGAAACACTTCACTGGAATTTTCCATTTTAAAATTGGTTTCCTTTTTTATGCCTGAGGAAACTATGTTTTGGTCAATTAGTTTGGTTTCAGAAGATGCTTTTAACATAAACATGACATTATGTATTTAGACTGTTTCCATCTCCTCCCTGTGCCACTCTTTGTTGGACTCCACCTCTGCACAGTTTTCTGTATGTAAAATCCCATAGATAATTGCTTTGATTTTTATTCCCACAGAAATAGATCATGGTTTATAACAAACTGGAGCAGAACATTGTCTTTTCTGATGACCTCGAATCTATGGGTGATAGTGGATGAAGCTAAAGAACAATCTGGCTCTGTGTGTGTGTCAGTTAACACTTCAGAGACCTGTATACTCTGTCTTTCTGTCTGTGCTAGGCCCTTATACAGGCAAGACCCCTCACACTGTATGCCTCATCCCCTATCACCTACCTTACCTAGTTTGGCTCTTTTCAGAATAAAATGGCAATCTTTCAGACAAAATGGGCAGTACAAGAATAGGAAGTAATTTCCTGGTCATCCTTGAGGCAGTCTTTGTCACTTAAAGTCACCATAATTTCAATAGAGATTTCTTTGGGTGACGATACCCTTTCACTGTGAATCAGGTGTGCGCTGGTGGACTGGTGGCGTACTCTTTGTCTTGCGGAGTTTGTTCCTGGCAGAAGGAGGGAGCATCAGGAAACCCAGTGGTGAACACTTACAGGATAACTTGCCAAGGGGAAAATTTGTCTTATTATTAATTAGGCATTGTCTATGCCTGCAGCAGGGAGGTTGTGTATTACCTGTGGGGTTTTTTTCCACCCCATTTGATTTAGTATTATCCTTATATTATGTAATCTTTCTTTTAATGCTGATAAGCTCTTGACCTCAATATTTTGTAAAAATGAATTTCACTGCTTAATTATACATTGTGAAAGACAAGACATTCGTTTTCACTCTTTGTTTGGGTAAGAGTGCTCCTTGCTGGCCTGAGCGTGCATGAACATTAGAAAATAATCTCTTGAGCAACCATGTCTCAAAATTTATGCCAACACTTGTTATTTTCTACCCTCCAAATGTCACCTCTGGTTCATTAGAAAGTGTTCAGACACTGCAGTACTGCAGCAGAGACAACACACAACCTCCCTATGTAGCATCACTTCTCACCTGCTAAGGTTTTTGAAATCATACCTTTGGCCAGCCTTGACTGCAGTGTTAATTGCTGACTTCCTCAACCCTAGTTAAAAGTATTCTTCCTCGAACCTTCCCACAGCTATTGTGTCATTTATTCAGATTCTTAAAAAGAGTTCAGAGCAAAGATAAGAGGATAAACCCAACCCCAAAATGAAAGTGGACAAATTGGGTTGTCAGTGGCATTTTCTGTCCTTTACCAAAGAGTTCCATGTGGTTTGTGGTATAAACAAATTTTAATTGAGTAACAGATTGTTATTTCAGTACTGAAAAATCCCCTCCCAGTTTGGGAGAGGAAATGCTCTGGTAATTCTTATTAAAATCAGTCTACAAACCACCAAGGCCAGAGGCCTTTTCTGATTGCATTTTTAGAGTAGCCATCTGGACTTCCTCTGGAGATCTGAGCTTGAGCATGATCTCTATTTTTTACACTCACTTTGCAGAAGCACGCCCTGTCCAAACAATCCAAGACCTCAGCTGCAGCTGAGCTAATGAACTACATGCATTGATGTGCTTGGAAGGGTCTCTTAGGAACCCCTTGTTAAAATTCTACCACCAGCCCAGAGGCAGGAGGGGAAATATTCCTCCTCTACTGAGGTCCACCGGATTCGTGCTAAATCAGCCCTGCCAGAGTTGACTTATCCCTCATGCTCCTAAAAACCATCTGAAGGAGAAACTGTTTTCCTCTGTAATTACTTGCTCTACTTAGGCTGGACCTGGAGCTCACCAGGTGCAAATATCGTGTATTTATTTTGTGATGTCTGTTATTGACCAGTATTGGCAGCACACTGCTTGCAAAGCAGAAGACTGCAGAAGTCATTTAGTCATATTAATCATGTTAGCATCTGAAGCAGTCTCCTATGCCAGTGATTTCATATTTGGAATAGGAAGATTATAAGTGTTTTGGCAAGGGGATAATTAGCCAGAAAGTGGCCTCTTTGTCATTACAAGACTGATCCCAAGGACCATTCACATGAAGGAAAAATATTCCCATTGGGTCTAGAAGGCCTGAGCCAGGTGCATGTAGACCCTCTGAGAGAGAGCAAGTGCATACCATGGGGTAACACGCTCCATGTCATCCTCATCACAGCAGCTGCATCTGCATTTTAAGCCATCACAAATGCAAATCAATTTGGATTAGGTTAGCCTCAATGCAGGGCTTAAACTAGCTTAAATTTTACACATTTGCCGCAGGCTGAAATTCCATGTGCTGCCAGCCATGGGTATGAGATGCTACTTTGGCAACAGTGACTTTGTGTGAGCCCAGAAAGATCTTCAGAAACCTCTCATGTCTTCCTAAATTAGGCAGTCTCAAGCTGATTAAACAGTACCTCCAAAAGACCAAGTGTCACCACAGTAGGAAGTGTCTCACCACAAGTTGGAAGGTTAAACCTGTATTATTTTTTCATTCTATATTTTTATGGCATGATATCAAATTCAGTTTGAATTCACTCTCATTTTTACCATCTTCTTCTTCTCCGATGTATTTTCAAGAGCATTTTAGTTCTCCAGTCTTTCCCTTTCTGCTGTTGTCATCTCTCTCCTCAAGTCTTCTGTCCTATAAGTTCTGTCAGGCTGAATCCCAGCTTCAGTTACCTGGTATTAGCATTGCTAGCTAGATGGACTCCATTGTATACTGATGACCTCAAAAGGGCATGTGCATACAGGGGATAAAGCTTTCCAATGGTACAAAACTGGCTGTAGGACTGCTATCAATACAGATCAGGAAATAACTATGCCCAGAAGGCGCTGGATACAGTATCAGCCAAGGGAAGAGCAGAAGTACAAGCAGGAAATTGAGCAAGACCAAAAATGATAGGTTAAAACCTGGGGTAAGTAAACAGGGTGGAAAGATCGGGAGATTTGGATCCAGACTGGCAAGGAAAGCCCCATTCGATGGGAGGAATTCAGAAACCCAAGGGAGTTGCTTGGGCACTGGACACTTGGGCTGGGAAGAGCCCAACAGCCCAGAATAGGATTGACAGCATTGGACAGAGGAGGACGGAGGTTGACAGACCACAAACTAGCCAACATGAACAACAGCAAGAACACCATGTTCGACACCATGCTTCCTCTGTGGAATTAAACACCTCCCTTCTGCCCTGGGACACAGCGCTGGCATCCATGGCCAGAACTGCTGCCTGCACGTCAACAGCTGTGGGTCCTGGGCATGGATGCTGGAACACGCTGTTTGTTAACAAAACAATTCTGTCCAAGCCAACTGAAACCCAATATTTCATTTCAATTTTTGCTCAGTAGAAAAACAATTCTGTTTTTTAAGGAAGTTGGTATTTTCACCATAAAACGCTTCTATTTTGCCAAGAAAATATTTGTTACTAGATCTTTCCAACTGCAAGTTCCTACCCTGCTAGGGCCCAAGTTGTAACAAAATTCAGTCGGACAGGTTATAGATCTGTTAGGTCACAGCTACAAATAAATACATATTTTAACTCAGTATTTTTCTTCAGAATCAAATCCTCTGATACAGTCCTTTCCTACAGTGTTTGACAATGCATACAATTTTCAGGTGGAAGATAAGAGTGAGTCATAGCTCTCGCTTGCATGAGAGATACCTAGTTTTGAATATCTAGGTCAACCAAGATTAAGATGGACAAAAAAGAACAACATATTTTACTATGTCCTGGCTGGCTTTGCATTAGACCAGGCTGCTCAAAGCCCCATCCAACCTGGCCTTGAACACTTCCAGCGATTTCTCTGGGGAACCTGTGCCAATGTCTCACCACCCTCACAGTAAAGAATGTCTTCCTTATATCTAACCTAAATCTAGCCTTTTCAGTTTAAAGCCATTCATTCCCCCATGTTCTGTAAGGGTTACATGTCCTTCTACAAAGTCCCTCTCCAGGTTTCTTGTAGGCCCCCTTTAGGCACTGGAGCTGCTCTAAGGTCTCCCCTTCAGGAGCCTTCTCTTCTCCAGGCTGAACATGCCCAGCGCTCTCAGCCTGTCTCCAGAGCAGAGCTGCTCCAGCCCCTGATCATTTCTGTGGCCTCCTTTGGACTCGATCCAAAAGGTCTGTCTTGCGTTGGGGCCCCAGAGCTGAATGCAGTACTGTGGGGGGGGTCTCACAAGAGCAGAGCAGAGGGGGAGAATCCTCTTCCTCAACTTGCTGGTCACACTTCCTTTGATGCAGACCAGGATACAATTGGTTTTCTGGGCTGCGAGCACAGACTGCTGGATCATGTTGAGCTTCTCATCAACCAGCACCCCCAAGTCCTTCTCCTCAGGGCTGCTCTCAATTCCTTCATTCCCCAACCTGTATTTGTGCTTGGGATTGCCCTGACCTAGGTTCAGGACTTTGCACTTGGCCTTGAACTTCACGAGGCTTGCACTGGTCCACCTTTTAAGCATGTCCAGGTCCTTCTGGATGGCATCCTTTCCCTCCAGCATGTCAACTGTACCACGCAGTTTGGATGCTGAGGGTGCACCCAATCCCACTGTGCTGGCAAAGACCCGTAGAGATGTGCTACCTGTTGAGACACACTAGGACTTTCCTAGTGAGTTGAGAATATATGTGTTACCGTATTACCAGGTTCTTCATTGTAGTTAAATCCATCTTGAACCAAAGCACATCCAAACAGGGGTCAGCAGGTTTTGTATGTTTGGCTGGAGAAAATTAATGGCTGAGGCCAATACAGGTGAGAGCCTGGATTCAGTGAGCAGTGAAGGGCGTGCATGAGGAGCAGACTCATGGATGTGAGGCATGTTTGAAGAGCTCTATATCCCAAGCCTCATAACACTAAAGGAACATTTGATCTAGTTGCATGAATCTTTACAGTAACATTGCAAATAATCTGCAGGTCATGTTTATTTTCAATGTGAATATAGTGCTGCACAGCTTTGGGTGGCTCTGTGCACACTGTAGTCCACCATGTTTCCTGTGCCTTAGTTGCTGCTGGCTTTAATCAATGCCCCCATGCTTGGCTGAGGTACCACACTCTATATATACTGATTGAAAGCTGTCATATCAAATAATGGACAAACAATTTGTTCAAGACCATATTTAATCAAACAAAAGAAATTAGCTATAGGTTGGCTATTTTGGAGAGGTAATAATTTCACTGATTTTTTTTCTTTCACTATGGACATTAAAAAGGAATTCTATTTTTAAAGAATTTCCTCCAAAGTAACTGCTGCCTTCATTATTGATTTTCTTTCTACAGCTGTTTAAACATCAATATTTTTTTAACCAACCACTTCATGAAAATGCAGTCTACCAGAAGTTATTTTTATCTTACTATTCTTAAGTAATCTATTTCATATCTCAATTGCATGGAAAGGTAAAGAGTTCAGGGAGAAAAAAAGGCAAATATCTATGTTCTTGAATGTCTAACCTTTAAGAATTGAATTAGTTAAGATGTCTTACCTCTCTCTTTCATTTTCCTTTCTCTATTGATATGAACAACACACACTCAGATTTACTGCAGGATATTTTGAAATGAAGAACAAATGATGAGTGTTTGTTCAAAAGAAGACAATGTCCAAAATTCATTCTGCATCAGCCAAATGTTAACAAAAGTATTTCTAAAATGGTTGGTTCCTGCCTTTCCGCTGTGCTCAGACCAACCTTGTGCATAAATGTTTTGCTGTGTGTTCTCTCCAGTGAAGACATTATTCCTGAAGAGTGGTTTCCTCTGTACTCTGCAGGTACATATTGACATTTCGACTCACAAGTCCTAATTAGCACAACTGCTTCTCCCCTGGGAGTTAATATAAATGATAGCAGCAAAAAAAATACTGCTGCATCTCGGGATTGCAGTCATTCTGTCACAGCCCTATCTTAGCAAACCTTTTAATTATGGACAAGCTGTCAGGCTGCTTAATGCTTCAAGTAGTCAAAAATGCAGAGTGTTCAGCATCAGGATGGCTCCTTCCTCATGGATCACCCTCTCACCCGTGTGTGTAGTTACCACCCAAAGCTGCCCCAGCTATGGTAGCTCCAGGCATGGCCCACAACAGCTTGTGGACATCTTTCTTGAAAGCTACTGAAAGACCTTTGTAATACATCCAATTTAGATTAAATTGGATCAATGTATCTTTGGGTCAATGTATATGCTATGTGCATAGAGAGACTCCTAGGAATCAGGATTAAGACCAGTAGCAAGGTTCAAATTATAACCATCCACAATAAACTTGTTAGATTACCCCAACTTACACACAAAAAGGAAGAGAGGGAAGAGACATCGAAATGATTTCTTGAGGAAAAATAAGGAAAAATACAACTAGAAAGCAAAGCAAAAATACCCTTGTCCCCATAGGACAATATTGAAAGGTCCTTAGTAATGAAGAAATTTGAATTAGTTGATGGTTCCAATGCTGACAAACAGGAAGAATTGGTTTCCCAGGGATCAGGAGGAGATTTGGTACTTTCTGAAGTACAATGATGTTTTCCCTCAAGATTGGTCTTAGAGGCAGCTGTAGTGTCTTCTGGTACCTAGCAACAAAGTCAGGGTGCACTCAACAGAAGCAAGCAACATATTTCTGTCTCTACCCTCAACAACGCCTAGGGCTGACTGTAGCAAGGCTGACAAAACTGCCAAGCAGCTGGACTAATGTAACAAGAAATTCTATTCATAACAAGGAATAATTGATCTAGCTCCTGGAAAAGTCTAGGTTAATTCCCCCTGCTTGCCATTTGGATAATGCCTTCCATATATGATTTTAGAACGGCACTTTTTGAAAGAGAAGAATAACCTTTTGGCTTCATTCCTTTTAAATCTATTTGTAGAGTTTCCCACTTTCATATTCCTAGGAGTGCAGACCCAGTAAATGTAGGGATATGTCTGATAGGACTCAAAGTGTAGGCAAGAAACAGTCCTTTTTACCATATTACTGAATTTGGAAAGGGGCAAACTGGGAAAAAGCAGTTAGTAACACCACTCATACTCTGCAAACCCTAGCTCATTACTGCGTTAACTGTACCAATAATAGCTAAATACTTACTTCTTAAAAAAAAAGGAAAAGAAACAATCTTTTACATGCCAGCTTTAATTTCTATTACTAGGAAAGAATGTCCTACCAAGGTGAACAACACAGCATATCCTTTGTCCCAGGCTCTCGGTTTCACCTCTGCTGCCTTATTTTATTTACAAGTGATTTACAAGTGATCTCAATGTATGGCGGAAGGATGTGTACGGGGACTCTGATGAAGAGCAAGATGATTACAGATGGTTTGAAACCACCATTCATATATTTTCCAAAAGGTGCTTGGAGGGAACATTAATAAAAAGAAGGGACTGAAAGTGGAGGTTTGGGTACTTGTCTTCTGTATGGAAAAGGATATGTAGGGTAAGGTCTCAGATGTGAGTAGTTAAGTGGTTTTAAGATAGCAGTTAATCATTGTTAAGAGTCTTTAAAATCTCAGTGGGATATTTTAGCACTCATCTACGTATTTTTTTGTGCAGTTTTAATTTAATCTGAAATCAACCTACTTAAAAGAGTGCAATTCCCAGAAGTGTGCACCATCCCTCCAATAAAGCAAATCACCTCTGCTGGCATAAGGCAGTTTTATATACCGCTCTTGGAAATAGTTAAACTTTGTCACAAATACTCAGTGTATAAATAACTGGAGAAAACTGGCTTGGAAAGCAAAAGCAGCCTCTGTGGATAGCATAGATTTGAAAAGGATAATCTCTGGCCACAATACAGAGATTGTCTCTGCCTAGATAACAGGAGTTACTGGCAGATATGACAAAGCAAAAAATGGCCAAAGAGAGAGATGCAAGCAATTCACTTCTCTTGAAATGTGGGTGTTATTCAAATCTTTTTTACCTCTTTTCAAAGAGATTTTCTCTCTATTGTTAATAACTCTTCTGCTGTTTGTTTATTTCACATTGGTGGTTCCAGAGAAAATACAGCCCTGCAGATGTGCTAAAGGAAAAGCTTTGGAGACCACATCCCCAACTCAGGACTCAGGCAAATAAGTGACGACTTCTGGGTTAAGGAATTACTGAATGAATTCCCAGTGGTTTAAAAGTATTCATGCAAAATGACGTATACCTCTTCTACTGAGTTTTAAGTCAGAATCATAGAATAGTCAGGGTTGGAAAGGACCTTAAGATCATACAGTTCCAACCCCCCTGCCACGGGCAGAGATGCCTCACACTAAATCATGCCATCCAAGGCTCTGTCCAACCTGACCTTGAACACCACCAGGGATGGAGCATTCACAGCTTCCCTGGGCAACCCATTCCAGTGCCCTCACCACCCTCACAGTAAACAATTTCTTCCTCATATCCAATCTAAACTTCCCCTGTTTAAGTTTTAACCTTGTCCTATCAGTAGAGTCCCCCATGAAGAGTCCCTCCCCAGCATCCCTATAGGCCCCCTTCAGGTATTGGAAGGCTGCTATGAGGTCTCCATGCAGCCTTCTCTTCTCCAGGCTGAACAGCCCCAATTTTCTCAGCCTATCTTCATATGGGAGGTGCTCCAGTCCCCTGATCATCCTCATGGCCCTCCTCTGCACTTGTTCTAACAGTTCCATGTCCTTTTTATGTTGAAGACACCATAACTGCACACATTACTCCAAGTGAGGTCTCATGAGAGCAGAGTAGAGGGGCAGGAGCACCTCCCTCGACCTGCTGGTCACGCTCCTTTTGATGCAGCCCAGGATACGGTTGGCTTTCTGGGCTGCAAGCACACACTGAAGCCGGCTCATGTTCATTTTTTCATCAACCAACACCCCCAAGTCCTTCTCCGCAGGGCTGCTCTGAATCTCTTCTCTGCCCAACCTGCAGCTATGCCTGGGAAGCTGAAATGGTTTATCTCACGTTTTCAATGGACTAAGGGTATGCATGCAGGTCGTTATCAAAACTCATCATGCTGTACCGCTGCTCTCAGCCTCTGACAATCATGATACAAAATACACTCACGTCTACCTGCAATGTACACATATTGACTTCACATATTACCACCACAAATCTCATAAAGTAGCTGTCGCTGGGAATTACCATCAAATGGGGTCTTTCTTGTGGTAAAAAGAAATGTTTATAGGGGGAAAAAGATGATTCCTTATGCTGTGCCTTTTTACATCAATTGACTTTTATTAAAATCAAGTAAAAGTGCTATGTCAAGAAGAAAAAACATAGGTAACGGTTGCACAAAAAACCATAAGCCAGCAGGAGTGCTGGAAAGCAGGAAAAGAGCAAAGTGTAAGCTTTCACTGTGAGCCCTCAAGAAAAGGGCCCATATAGTCATAGATATGTCTAGATATGTCAGCACGGGAGTCCTGGGTCTCGGGATTTTCCCCCTTTCATAGTCCTCCTGGTCGGACTGAAACTGGAATAGACTTGTACAAAGCAACTCTTCACATTTCAGGGTGGATGTTAAAGCTTTGGAGAAGATATTGGAAAGACTAAAGATTGCCAAAGCCCTGGAGATATTCCTTATAGTAATAACTGCAGTAGGCTCAGCCAGTTTAGCTAATCAAGAACAAGATGTGGAGAAACTGTGACTGGGTTTCTACCAGCTAGTAAAAAAGGGGGGGAAATACAGAACTGTAGAAAAAGCCAGACAAATGCAAATCAAGAATCAGTAACTAAAATTTAACTGAGAGAACAATTAGTCCTCAGAACAAACTGCCAAGGGTAGTTATGGATTATTCACCCCTTGATCCTTTTTGAAGGGCTTCTTTTTCTCAGTGAACTAATGATGAAGGTAATGGTGACATTCATCAGAAAATTACCTATAACTTCTTCCCCTTAAACTTTATGAATGGTGGGGAGAAGCTGAAAGTGTGAGCCAAAGACAAGCACTTGCAGCAAAGCAGGTCACGCTGGCACTGGATGGTGGTATTACTTCTCCAGCTGTTTTCCAATGCGAACAAACAGCAGAGATTACCTCATGCTGCTCCGTCCCCTCCAATGATCCACTCTCACCTCAGCCAGCCACTTAGGTCCCACATGCTGATTGCTGTAGGAGGCAATATCTATGCTCCACAGAGACAGCTTTGTGGTGCTAGTGGGAGGCTGCATGCTCTCAGCCAACATCCAGGGATCGCTGAATAACTGTTTCGGGAAGATGAGCCCCCTCACTGCTTCTGAAGAGGAGGCTTAGGCTTTTGGAGCTCTTCCTGCCTAAGATGATAAGCCCAACAGAGAGCAAGGGATGCTCTCTGCACGGAGAGGCAAACTGCAGTGTCCTTTGTGGATGTCTTGGTCAAGTCTAACTTACTGGTGCTTAAGACGCTGCAGGTTTGCAGGCAGGGCTCTGAAAGCAGCTTCAAGCCACCTGCAAGTGCTAAAAAGAGCCGAATAGCAGAAGCCAGGGGCATGCCGGTGGGCGTGAAGGCAGCTCAGAGCTTGGCCTGAGGGCTGAGGGAGAGGGACCAGGCTGGCTCACGCGGCAGGAAGGCTCTTGACCCTTTGCCTCAGCACCCCCTTGCCTCAGCACCTCACAGGGACCAGAGCTGAGATGCATCCTGCTTGCGATGCGATCTGCACTGCCGCTGCCCCTCCGCATAATGTGCCGTTAACGCGGCGCCATGGGCGCGGCCTGACGCCCTGCTCCCTGTAACTCATGATGGTCGCAGTCAGCCAGCCTTGCCGAGCGACTGAGGTGGATCTGCTGCCCACCCCTGCCGCGGCAAGTGTGGCGCGATGGCGGCTGGGGGCACTATGAAGGGCAATGGCGGGCGGGGGCAGGGGATGAGGGGCGATGGTGGGCAACAGCGGGCTGCGAGGTGCGGTAGCGTGCGGCGGCGGCGCGGGGCCGCTCTGCTCCGCGGCTCTCCGTGCCGTGCCGTGCCCAGCAGGTGGCAGTCACACCGCACGCTCCCGCCGCACTCCGCGGGCGGGCCCGCGCCGTGCCGGGCCCTGCGCATCGTCCCGGCTCTCGGCCCAGCTTCCAGAGCGGCGGTCCATGCGCTCAGATCCCCGCGGCATTCTTACAGCCGCACTCGCACTTCTGGTGTAGGCATGGCTTGAGGCCGGTTACCTCACGGGAGGTCCTGTCCACCCCGGGGGGAACCGTGGGTTTCTCCCTGCTGTTTCGCAGCCCTCTGGCTGGGAAAGGGGGATGAACCTTCACAGCCCTCAACACCCACCATCTGCACAAAACACCCCTGGGCTGCAGCCGCTCCCCGTGCGGCAGAGGAAGCTGAAGAGCAGCACTAAGGGTGGTGATTTGAAATCAAGATGGTGAGGTCACTTCTAGCTGTCCCCCACCTCTGCCCCCCACTTTTATTAGAGGTATCTATCAGTTCTATTTCACCTCCAACCAATCTCTTGGGGGGCAAAGAAACAAGGGCTTCAGAAGGTAATCATCCTTCCCCAGCACAAGGCACTGGAGCAGGCTGGCTGTTTCCTCCTGCTTGTGGTGGCAAGAAGGAAAAAGGGGAATAATGGTCCGTAAGTTGTACAGTCCCCTCTCTGCACAGAGATGGGCACATGTGGCAATCCCAATAATTAGGGAAACCACTTGGGTGCCATCCTTGACTCTGGCTTCCTTTCCAGTCCACTCTTCCTTTGGTTACTGCCCTTTTCTCACTGCTGGATGTCATCTGCCCAGAGGCCCATAGCATGGCTGATTAGTTTCACTTTAATTTCTGTGTGCTTTTTTCCTATTCCTCTGTAAGTATGCAGAACTACCCCTTATTACCTGACAAAGTCTCATTTTCCTCAAAAGCTCTTGTTTTTCCCAACACCTATGAAAAGCGTGGCAATACATAGATAGTACCTTGAGATGATTTGCCAGTCACACTGAACAGTATTTTCCTGCTGTTTCCTTGCACTCCCCATGTGTCTGGATTTATCTGTTTTCTGTTGTCTAAAAATCGAGTTATAAGCTCTTTGGGACAACAGTATTGAATACATATCCCTGTTCTGTGTTTGTACACATTTAATGCAGTGGAGCTATGGTCCCTGAGCAGCATTTCTGGGGCTACAGTAATAAAAATTGGTTGTTATTGATACTATGCTACCCAATGCTATAAATTTGCCTGATGCCTCTAATTATAAATCCTAATTCTGGTTATTTATAACTGCGTGAATTTTTATGCTGGGTGTCTGCCTCTGCTTAGATTTCTTTTGGAAAGTTTCTGCAAAAATGGTTATGCTGTTTCCCAGAAAAAAGATTAAGAAAAAAGACATTGTTTTGCTAACATTAATGAATTGGTCGTAAGAATTCTCTTTTGGAAATGCTAGCTTCTCCGTGCTTTGACTTGAAGGTTGGCAGGCTGGAGTAACCCTGGTGCCAGACACATAGACATTTGCCCATATTTGGCTGGGTTTTAAACCCTATTCATTAGTAATATGGCAGAGTTTGGCACATAAATGCCTCAGAATTTCTGTCTTGAGCATGTGCTACCTCTTGCATGCCAACTGCATTATCTCTATAGAGTGACTTGAGCCTTCTGCATCCTTACCAACCCTGGATTTCCATTCAGATGCTTTTAAAAATCACAGCAATCTGGCTTATGACTTGGGTCTTCTGTGCCCACACACTGCCAGACCAACAGAGAGCAAGAAATCATCTAACTTGAGTCCAGGTAAGAAAAGACCAAGATCTTGGACATGTGGCCAGAGAGGACTAAGAGGCTGAGTTGGAAAAGCATGGGAGTTGGTGGGTTCAAAAAGAAAATAAAGGGGGAAGCTGGTTGGACAAGGAGACCATGATCTTAAATCAATAAGGAAGAAGAGGGGCAATATGAAAACTGTGAGACTGGCAAGTTCAGGACAGAACAAAGGCAGAGATGAAGAAACTCATGCTAACTAGATGAAAAGCCACAAGTTAGGATTAGTGCAAGGACATAGGTCACCTTTAGACCTATTGAGATGAGGAGCTAGTTGCAAAATAAATCAGATGAGAAGCCAGTCTGGTTGAAGAGAGACTGAAGATGGAGAGATGATTTAGCAGCCTAAGGAGAGGGTTAGGAATGGGAATTAGTGAAAACTGGTTGGAGGTAAGGAAAGAGTAAAGCAAAGGCCCCAAGCAGGAAAGATGACGGGAAGCAGGCTCACTAGGCACAGAACTGGTTTGGAGAAGCTGGATAATGTACATGGAAGAAAAGAAAAAGAAAATTGGGAACAAGAAACAGAAATGTCAGAAAGTTTAGTGTTATGTTGAATAATTTTTGAAAATTGAACTCCTGTGCAGACACAGGAAAGAGAAGCTTTGAGATATGAAAGGACTAGAGGGAATAAAGCAAAAAAAGGTCATGAAGGTGTCAAGGGAGAAAAGAAAAACAAGGAAAGAAAGACTTTTAAATGGGCACATGTGATTTGTGACCATCAGGACTGAGTTGCTGAGATTTGCCATTTGTCTGCATCTAAAAAATATCTGTCACATTTACTTTCAGATTGCTTCTCATGTTCCCTTCGAAAGCTGGTCCATGCAGAAGGTGACAGTCTGGTCTTTCTCTGCATAGAAATTCTGGGCCTGTCAGTGACCCCTCCATGCTGGCAGTATGATTCCACATACAGGAATTGCTGAGAGAATTTTATTGGCTTTTCAAAGAATCTTAAAAATTGCTTGGGAATTGGAAATAGCTCTTCAAAGCACCTTAAATTCTTTTCTTCAACAACCCCCCCTTCATATAAAGAAAGCTAGCTGCAAGACAGGCTCTCAGTTGTTGAATAGCATTAAAATTACAGATACTAACTGTAAACTTAATTTAGTGCCCTTCTGCGTAGCTCCACACAGAATGGCTCCATCTGGAATTCACTTTCTTGCTTGAATTTCCAACATTCAACCAGGTACAGATGCATGCACACAGCTCATAACAAACTTTGGACTATAGATAATTAAAAGTGAATAAGCATGGTAGAATAATTCTACTGAGCACTAGTTTATACCATCCATTATAGAAGACAGTAGTGTGTGGCATTGTGCCTGTATTTAGAAGTCCACATAGAAGTACTATGTCTATCCGTAGGAGTGAGGAAATCTTAGGACAGTACTCATGATAACGGTCTGCAGTTCCAGTGTTTCTTTTGGGAGAGAAGATTAACAGGGATCTATAGTCTAAAATCTATTTGTATTCCTCTATTAATTTATATCCACTTGATTCTGGGTTAGCTTTTGTATGAAGACACTGGAAAGATTAGGGAGGATCATTGATTTTGATGCATCCAATTCACTGTTGACTTTCAGCTTCTACGTCACTGTCATTTCTGACATGGATGATGAGTGATAGACCACTTTGATGAGCTTAAGCCCTGGCTGAAATCTTACCACTCATGCCAGACAGGATGAATTGGGTAGGGAAGGCAGCCAGAAGAGCTGGCAGAATTAATACCAGCATTCCTCCTTGAGAAAGCATGACTGACACTTGTAGGATGATGTAACACAGAACTCAGCACATTTTTGTTGTGTACCTGTACTCTCCAGGAGCAACTCTGGCCAAGAAAAATCTTTATGCTCATGTCAAGGCAAAACCTTTTCAGCCAGATGCAAATCTGTCACAATCATCATCATTTTGGCCACCTAAAACGAGGTTGCTGTAACACTTCTCTGATGTGGGATCATAAATAAGTGAAGGTTGCGAAGACTGCTGAGGCCTGTTGAAAAGAACTATATATTAAAGGTTTATGAACTGATGAACTAGAGAGTAGGACCACCCTTAACTGCGCTTCTCTATACTTCGAAATGTTCTTTCTACGTCTTACATTTACAAGCTTTCCCCAGGAGTTTCCCAAGATGAGGGACTCCAGAGATTTCTTACTGAGGGACCAGGACGTTCACATGGATCTGCTTGCTTCTTAGATTCATGGACATACCTTTTTTATTATATTATTATATTATTATATTATTATATTTATTAATATATATTATATATATTATATATATATTTATATATATATTAAAGAGATGTTTATATATGTATTCCTTTCATGCCCTACAGACATCTTTATTCATGTACTGTTTGTGGACGACAGTTCCCAAAAGAGGCATATCTAAATGGGAGAAAGGAGGATCTAGCTGAGGCCTTTATTCTAGCAATGAAATCACGTTCTTCATTATGGTGTCGGAAGAAATATTTGTGGTTTCTCACCAATGTGAAAGCAAAACACATCGCCTCATCTTGCTTTGATTTGCCTTCCTGAAAGATCTGATGATTCTTGTCCTAAATGAGGCAGGAATGATCTATGTAGTAGGGAGGTAAGCTTTGTGAGCAGCTGCATAATAGAAGGGAAATTTAAGAAGCTTATAAACGTGTTGTGGAGAAGTGGTGAAGACATTGTCTAAGGGTTTCAAGTGCTATATGGAAACATGAACTGCAGACTCAGCTTGCTCAGGAAAAACTGGGCCTGCTTGTGCTTTGCTGTATTGGAACAAGGTTAGATGGCTCTCAGAGCTTCAACAAACCTCCCCGGTTTCTCTTCTTACAGTGCTGAGAAGAGCTCCACAGCCTGGATGCAGGGGATGCCACCAAAACATGGGCTTCATGTCACAGGAGCCATAACAGTAGCAACCTTGGAGCCAGAAATATGCTGTTCAGTAGACGCAAAGACACTGGAGGTGGCAGAGCCAGTAACTGCTGGGAATCACTGCTGTGATCTTACTGTTCCCTACATGCTGCTTGACAGCATTCAGGACAGCAGCAGTTAGTGAGACTATTTTCAAATGCCCCCCACTGATAAACTCATTGCTTTGGTCCCAGAGCAAAAACCTTTTGGGAGAAACTAGATAGAAGAAGTAATTCCACTCAAAGTGCTTTAAAACATAAAATACATGAAAAAGTCAAGTTGGATAATTTTGGTGGTGTTCCAGGAAGTTAAAAAAAGTATGGTGATAAAAGATGTAGCTGAAAGTGCCTGTCCTTTTTGACCTGCTTGAGATGTGACGGTTGCATGGATCCTAGCCACCAGAAGTCATATGGCAGCAACCTCATTCCTTTTTGTCATTCCACCAGAAGATAGTGATTGATTGTTTTCTTCATATGTGGACTTTGTAATAATGATGTGTCTTTTCCTCGGGAAGCTGGATTACTGGCCTGAGATTCTTCTGTAAATTCTTTAGGGCCACACTGAAAGACCCATATACTTATCTGAGGGTGCGTGGGATGTCCTAGTGGTTGCAACACAGGACAGAGAGGGGTCCTTAAGGGGACAAATGGGCATGGGGCAACAAGCATCTGGACAGTTTTAGCCATTCAGAAATGAAAATAAAGATGAAAAGGTGTTTTAGCTAATGAAATCACAAACTCTGTTTCCCTGTATTTGAGTGACAGTGTCATCAGATCACAGGAAATCAGAGGACAACTGACAGAAGGCTCATGTTTACATGGTGCAAGACAGTATTAGTGCATCATGGATATTGAGGTAACTCTCTGTCCATGAAAAATGCAAGAGGCTAGGGGCGTTTATTTTTTATGGGAGGGTACAGACCTATTCGTTATGCAACTTAGACCTAGGAAGTGGTATGGGGTTGGTTTTGGCTTCTTTGACATGGTTTTGGATAAGATTTTGGTATATGGGCTTAAACAGAGCTCAAATTGCAAGCTTTAAGAATTCATCATTTTTAGTGGCTTGCAGAAGTGGTCCAAAAATGAAATCCTGTGGGACAGCTGATGTTTGAAGAAACGCCGCAATTAAAAATGAAATAGGGAACATGAAGTAGCTATTGGAAAATGTGGTTCATTTTATAATACGATTGAATAATAGAACAAACACTTAAGAACCCGCAACTAAGCCTGAAAGTGTGGGACAGGGTTTTAGATAGAAATAATATGCAGCCAACTATTTCAGAATAAGTGAAGTGCTGTAATTGGTGAGGTCCTGAAACGCGTGTGCTGCCAGTTTTTAAATGCACCAGGCAAGCTTGAATTTGTATTTGTTTTGACTCAATCCCCTGAAATAAATTTGGATCAGATATTTAAAATCCAATTATGCTATCTGCTGTATTTCAAATGCTAAAATAAGCCCCCCAAAAGGAAATAAGGTCTCCTTGCTGCTTTCAAGTGGGTATTAGTGCTGGGAACAACCAAAGAACACTATCATCTTGGTATCCTCTCGGTTAACACAATGGTTTCACTTCACTTCTGGCTCCCACTAAAGCAATGGTATATTGGAAGAAAAACACAGAAACTTCTTTCTCCCCAGCAAAAATATACATGTTGCTCATTAAAAGCCAAGCAGGTTGCCAGCACACCCACATGATTTATTGTTTGCGTTGTGTTTTCCAAGTGAAAACTTCTCGAGCATTGGAAATTGAAAAAAAAAAAATCAAATTTGCTTTTTTTTTCCTTTTTTTTCTTGGTAGTGGAACTCGAAAAGGAACAAAGAATTGGGGCAAATTTTCCATAGTAAGCCAGTTGAACTAGACCAAAATTTGTCATGTACATTGCTTCTTTGGGACCAGTGGTTCTCACTGTACTTTGTTAATATTGGAAATAGAAAAACGTGGAAAACAAAAAGGCTGGTGTTTCATCCCTTTCCTTGGATGTTTTTCAGCTTTGCTCTCAGAAGAATTCCACATGCGCTTTTGGCCATAGGCATAAAGAGGAAGTAGGGAATGCACACTAAAACCAGCCAGATAGACACTGAAGTGCAACTCTCAAAGGAGCGTCACATCCATTGCACTCTGCTGGCTTGGCAGGGAGGGGAAGAGCTCTTCAGTGTGAGACAAAAAGCTCTTCTGCTCATCCTTCCCAGTGTACTCGGGTATATTTTGTTGTCACGTGAACATTTATCTCATTCGAAAATCTCATATGAAAAATCATTTTCCTTGTTATGGAAAAAATAGTGATGTCTAATTCAGTGTGTGAATTGTAGGGGTTTCAATTAGAGTAAGAGGATCTCCTGTCATCGTACTGCATTAGGTTGATTGCTTCAGCTTTTCCTGATTTCTGTACTGTGAGTGGAACAAAGGATTTAACAAGAAATTTTATTGCTGTTTTCCTCTAACTTGGGCTCAGCAAAAGCATCATCTTGTAGCAGCAAGTTCCCCAGTTCTCACAATTGTCTCTATAATAGCCTTGATAAAGTCTGAAAAAATGTGGGGTGTCTCTGGGTTTTATCAAATTTGGGCCTCTCTGGCCTCAGTTCTTCTGCTGTTTCTTTCCCCACTTGGCTTTGTGGTGATCTTTCTGTGGATGGAGCCCGAGGCTGAGAGCACCCTGCTTGGTCGAGGTCCTACCCCACCCTCTAGGTAAATAATGATCTCACTCCAAGGTCTCCTATGATTTATTTGGCGGGGATGAAATTCTCCCACCTTCTTTGGACTAACGATCTGAAATGTTTTCTTTCATGTATCCACTTGCACTGACGAATTTGTCCCTAGCTCCTGCATCCTGCCTGCTCCAGCCTGGCCCGTGTCCGCAAACCATGCTCCATGTCTGGGCTGTAAAATTTCCTTTGTTTCCTGGCATTTCTAATTAGGCTCTTCCTCAGCTCCAAGAAATCTACTTACTGTATCCCAGGCGTGAAGAGATCAATGGCCTCAGCTTTCCTTTGGCTGCCCATCTTGCTGCTGCAGCTCTTTCTGCTTTTCTCTCTCTTTTTTGCCCCTATGACCTGTGGGGCTTTAAAGTCTTATACTATTCAGCACAAGATAATATTGTTAGTATTGTTTCATACCTAAAACATCTCATCTTTATTTGCCCTATTCTGGATGCAGTGAGCTGTAATGTGAAGAGCAAATACCTTTCCTAGTTTTTCTAAAAGTTCAAAGAAATAATGAAAACAAGGTTGGAAAGCTTTTTATTGTATTCCAGACTTTCCACTCGGGAATGATGAATTGTTTCTTATGTTTATTCCATAAGAAACCTGGGCAGAGATTTTCCTCAGCATTCTTCCAACACCTTGCAAGCAAATGCTTGAGCCATGTCACTAAGATCTGTGCAACCCATACCACCATCCCAGCTGCCCTGACACTGCTTTCATGGCATTTCCATTCCTTTACCAGCAGTGTGTCTCCTAAAGAAGTGATTCTCTTACAAACTCGATGTTAGTTCCCCTGCAACCCAGTGACTTCAGAACTACATTTGTTTGAACTTTCTGTACATGCAGAAGAATCAACCTTATGACACGTTATGCTATGGTTTTTAGTTCTGACTAGACCCACAACAGAAAGGCTGCAGCAGTGCTGGCAGCTTGTAATCCCAGATAGCCCCCTTTATGTTACCACTTCCTGTCAGATTTTTGTCATTGGTGGACCAAGCTGTGTGGTTCGGTTGATACATTGGAGGGAAGGAATGCCATCCAGAGGGACCTTGACACGCTTGTGAGGTGGGCTGATGCCAACCTGATGAAGTTCAACCATGCTAAGTGCAAAGTCCTCCACCTGGGTCGGAGCAATGCCAGGCACAGCTACAGGTTGGGCGGGGAGGAGATTGAGAGCAGCCCTGCAGAGAAGGACTTGGGGGTGTGGGTTGATGAAAAAATGAACATGAGCCGGCAGTGTGCGCTTGCAGCCCAGAAGGCCAACCGTATCCTGGGCTGCATCAAAAGGAGTGTGACCAGCAGGTCGAGGGAGGTGATCCTGCCCCTCTACTCTGCTCTCGTGAGACCTCACTTGGAGTATTGTGTGCAGTTCTGGTGTCCTCAACATAAAAAGGACATGGAAGTGTTAGAACAAGTCCAGAGGAGGGCCACGAAGATGATCAGGGGACTGGAGCACCTCTCGTATGAAGATAGGCTGAGAAAATTGGGGCTGTTCAGCCTGGAGAAGAGAAGGCTGCGTGGAGACCTCATAGCAGCCTTCCAATACCTGAAGGGGGCCTATAGGGATGCTGGGGAGGGACTCTTCATTAGGGACTGTGGTGAGAGGACAAGGGGTAATGGGTTTAAACTTAAACAGGGGAGGTTTAGATTGGATCTGAGGAAGAAGTTCTATACTGTGAGGGTGGTGGGGCCCTGGAATGGGTTGCCCAGGGAAGTTGTGAATGCTTCATCCCTGGCGGCGTTCAAGGTGGGGTTGGACATAGCCTTGGATGGCATGGTTTAGTGGGAGGTGTCCCTGCCCATGGCGGGGGGGTTGGAACTCGATGATCTTGAGGTCCTTTCCAGCCCTTACTATTCTGTGATTCTGTGATTCTGTGATTCTGTGACACAAGCACGCGGAGCGGATTGTCTCATCATCTGACCTTCCACATCTCCTGTGACAGTAGTTTTCATCTGAACCAAATCTAAACATGTAGGTTGGCATGCAGCGAATTCTGTGCAAAATATGAAAATCCCTAAAAGTAATTTCATTCCTTTGGAGCCAAGCCAGTAAAGCCTCTCCCTGTCTTTGTCATGCTCATTTGCAGTGCTCAGATCATTTTCGTGCTGTTTCTGGAAAAGGCAGATTGAAGGAAGGGAAGGAGGTGAGAAAGGAGTAAGGGAGTGAGGGAGTGAGGAAGGAGGGGGGGAAAGAATGAGGGGGGGAAGGAAGGAAGGAAGAAAGGAAGGAAGGGAGGGAGGAAGGGAGGGAGGGAGGGAGGAAGGAAGGAAGGAAAGGGAGGAAGGAAGGAAGGAAGGAAGGAAGGGAGGGAGGGAGGGAGGAAGGAAGGAAAGGGAGGAAGGAAGGAAGGAAGGAAGGAAGGAAGGAAGGAAGGAAGGAAGGAAGGAAGGAAGGAAGGAAGGAAGGAAGGGAGGGAGGGAGGAAGGAAAGGGAGGAAGGAAGGAAGGAAGGAAGGAAGGAAGGAAGGAAGGAAGGGAGGGAGGGAGGGAGGAAGGAAAGGGAGGAAGGAAGGAAGGAAGGAAGGAAGGAAGGAAGGAAGGAAGGAAGGAAGGAAGGAAGGAAGGAAATAAGGAAATAAGGAAATAAGGAAATAAGGAAATAAGGAAATAAGGAAATAAGGAAATAAGGGAAGGAGGAGGGAGAGAGGAAGGGAGGAAAGGAGGAGAGGAGGGAGGAAATTACTTTGGTCAAACTGTACCGTAACATAATGCAAATAATTCTTCAGGATATTGATCCATTTCTGGCAGTTTTTACTGAGACCGTGCTTGGTGGCTGCACCCAGATGTTTTGGGGTTCTGTTTAACCTCTTGCAGTTTGAAACCTTTTACGAAGGGTGAAGGAGTGTTATTCAGTGACTTGAAAAGTCTTCTCTGCCCAGATGGCATTGAGTGAGATGGTGTTGAGTAGGACTGTAAGTGGTTGTGGATTTAAGAATCTCACAGCTTTAGTGAGGCCTGCTGCATAGAAGTACCTATGCCATACACATGTATTTCATACTTTCCTGATTTTTAAACTTACTTTGCTTGAAGTACCTAGAAGAAGCATTTCCCATGTTCCCAAACTTATTTTAATATTGATGCTATTTTTTACCTAGATAAAAGTGAAGGCTCTTTCTGATCATTAAGAAGAATAAAAAAAAAATATTGGCACACATTTAAAGCCCCAGGAGCTTTCAAGTAATACTAAATCATAACTTTAATAAGCTTGTGATTTCTCCCAGCTGACTTCATTATCTGAGGACTGCCTTACCTGAGCAACTAACCAGAAGCATTATAAAAAAACAGATAAATCAGAGTTTCTGCACTTCTGACTCCCCTTTTTCTGAAGTACTCAGGATGTGCCAAAAATGTGAACTTCCACATCATCACCGGGGCGTTTTGCTCTGTCCATTTCACATAAGGACACTGACATAGGGAAAGGGGAAGTGACTTGCCTGGTAACAGTGAAATCTTTTGCAGGGGCTGGTATGAGTGCAATTAATTTATTCCACTGTCAGTAAAATAATTAATCATGTTCTGTATCTTAAAGTTCATTTCTGACTTTAAAGGGACTACTTTTATCTTTGCACTTGAGTGGCTGCCCAAGTTGGCAGCAAGATTGGGCTTCCACAGTAAAAATCCCTTGGGGAGGGTCCTATAGCATTCTTGCCTTGCACTCCCTTGGCATGGCAGAAGCAATAATTGGGCCCCAGTCAGAGGCTTCTGACTTCCCATTTTTGGTTGTGTGTGAGACCTTACCCTTTCCACAGAGACCGGGAATACTATGGAAGCGAGCAGCAAGGGATCTATCCGGAATGCTGCATGTGATAAACACGGCAGGGCTCACAGCTCTCATTCTAGGGATTGAAACAAAATATTTCTTCATCACTGCTGAATTTTAGAGCAAATACAGAACAAGCTCATGGTGTCTCCAAACCTCAGACAATTTACTTTGGCTACCAATACACCCACAGAAAGAGTTTTGCGATTTATATATTTATCCTTTCCTTACTTAGTATTGATTCTAAATAAAGAAGAAACCATGCTTGACGGGAAACCTATGAGTAAGGACATATGAATTAAAGAGTTTGTTTTATCTACCCACTTTCCTTTTACTGCTGCCAAAGAAAAAGTTTTCTTCTTTGTAGTAAAAGTAATGGTGCTCTGCATGTAATCACTATGATATATATTAAGTAGAAGCTTCTTTTTCAGATCTCGAGTACTGAAAAACTATTAAATTATTAATTATTCCTACTCCATTATTCATATTTCATTAATCGTATAAAAGCTTCCTAACAAGGCACATGCACTGACAAGCATTCATAAAATTCACTTTTCTTATTTGCCTATCACTGTAATCTGTCATTTTAAACATCTAATATATTTAGTTTAAATTTGTCCAATTTTATGTCTGCAGCAGAAATAAAAAGGATCTACTTCTGTGACAGCAAGTGTCACGAAGGAAATTCTTCTTGGGACAGAACTCTTACGTTTCTAAAATTCTGATAATTTTATTTGACATCCATATGCTTCTATCAGTGATCAAATTCAGCCATTTTTCCTCAATGGGTAAGTTTAAAATAATATTTTTGTTATGTCTGTGGAGAACTATAATAACCTTGAACCAGCACTCCAGATGCAGGTTGCACTATATAATTAGGTACTCTAGATAAACATTACTGTAGAAGTTAGAACTGAATGAACTTTTAAGGAATGGAAAGAAAAGGAATTATGATCCAGTGTTAAGAATACACTTTGGGCAATGGTCATGTAACAATGTTTTCCTGATGATAGTTTTACCCATTTGTTTTAGTAAATAAGAAAATACGCTTGGAAAAAAGAATTTGGACCTTTTCAAATGCATGCTCACTCCTTGTTTTCAAATTTCAACACAATATGCATGTTACTGCAAGATGGGAAGAAAAAGTAATTAGGCCCCAAAGCTTTTGTATGCACCCAGTTTTCAGCTTCCTGAGAAATTGCACAGTTTAGCTTCACTGATGTAGTCTCAACATTTGCCACTGTTTTATTTTACTTTACAGAAAAGACCATCAGGCATATGTGGGATCTGATGATAAAATCGGTTAGAACTATTGCTGTAGCATTGCTGTTCGCACGGGTGCACTTGTTTTGAGGCCAGAAACCCTGCTGAAGTCAGTCCTGCTGATTTCCAGAGGTTTTGGAGAAGGCGTCATGATTAAACTATGCTCTGTGAGATACCTATGCTACATAGATGAATTGTCCTGCCATGTGTCTAGCCCAAATAAATACTTCTCGGTGTTGAGTCTATAAAGTTGAAACTCAGTTTTAAAAATGATAGATTATTTCCTCCTATTCCAAAATAAAGCTGCCTTAATGGCGGCTCTGAGCTGGCTCATCACATTGATAATAAGGCTTCACTGGTAGTAATGGAGGGCATCTACTCCTCAGCAGAGCTCATACTCTGCATGCCATTTTCCTTACTCATGCCTTCATTTTAATTCTGGGAAAGTGGCCCATACCTAAATTGGACATGAAGGAAATGGGTGCCTGCAACCAAAATAAGGCTGTAAAAGGAGAGAAACTTGAAAGGTACAGAAAAAAAAGGACAATGCAGACAACGCTTGTGCATTAGACAGTGCCAGAGGTATTCTCATTAACTTGAATGTCAAATATAAGAGGATTTCTTAAGTGGATATGAAACTTCCAGTTTAACTTCTGTGAACTGTCAGGGAAGAGCTGGTCCATGTCATAAATCTAGGAGTTCAGTGTTAGATGTTTAGGGATGGATGTCTATGTCAGTTGACACCAATGTGTTAACATGTGCTAGTTCAACCAGGGCATGGAATGGCCTATAAACTGCCTCGGGTCCCTAAAATAATGAAATAAAAAGGGTGTGTATATGGTTGAGTTTCATTTCAAGATCCGCACTGCTCTTCTCCTGTCAAAAGCTCTTGGAATGACACTCAACCATATACACATCACAAAAAGTTGAATAACTTACCCAGAAAACCCCAGATGGATACACACATAGGCAGGTATTTGAGCTATAGAAATAACCATAGCAATCACCAAAACTACACTGTCGTTTTCCCCTTCTTGTACAGTAAGTAGCCTGGATAAACTAACATCTTCCAGGTCCCCAAGGTTACTGGCTTTCTTGCTTTTCTTTTCCCTTTTCCCCTGTTTTTTTCTAGTCAGATTCCTTGGAAATAGATCCCTGAACCTTGATATATGTGGTCCTTGCTTGGTGATATAGAAAGGCTTTCTGAAATTGTCTCTTCTATTTTGTCTCTAGGAGCAGCAGTTGTCATCCATCAGGGCCCAAATTTGCTTTAAATCCCATCACACCACTGCCAGGAGAAACAGCAAAAAAAAAAGTCATAGATTTGGAGTCTCTGAAAATCTTTTCCAGAGTCTTGCTGCAGTGACAGGAGCCTTTAATGTTCATTGCACCTTAACCCTGTGCCTCTCTGAGTCATGGTTCCCTTCAAAGAAGGTGATAAAAAGAAAAGTATAGAAATTGCCTTTAAATCAAAAAGCAACTTGAGAATCTTTATTTCTCCTGTGGGAAATCCTTCATTTCCAAGACAGGACCATCTGTCAAAATAAACTATGGTGTCATTTAAATACTCTTCCTTAGTAATTATGTTTCACTTTGTAGTTTTGTAATTAGTTGTTTTTTCTAATACACAGTGGCTGCAAAACTCTACATGCTCGTAACTCACAGCTGAGGTCTTGAGACAGGACGTTTTTTGTGTGGAGAGACTCACAAGTGCTTCTGTATTTCTAAATCATAGGTTTGGTGAGCGGGGAGCAGCCATTTGTCAGTGTCTGGAATAGCATAGCCTGTAGGTGAGCAGCAGAAAAGGTGATCTGGAAAACACCATTTACATTAGTGTTCAAAAGAGCTCTTCATAATTTTTTAATAGAAACTCTAAATATCCACAGTGCAAATGGTTGGAGTAGAAGTAACCATAAGACAAGAAGCAAAGTCTTGATAAAGACTTGGAAATGATTGCACAGAGGAAGTCTGTTCCTTAGCACAGAAAAGAAATGAATGGTAGCGTAAAGACAGGGATCTTTTCTGGGATGAGGGGTATCTCAGGCACTGTCAGTCTGCAGGAGGAAGCAGGCAGCCAGCAATTAGTCTGCTGATGACTAAGTTGTTTTCAGTAGTAAAAACTGTGGAGGCTTGTGAGATGCTAAATGGATTTATACACACTGGAAATTTCCCACATGATGAACTTTTGTAAATACATTGATGCTAGTGTGCTTTAAACAGAAACAACTTCTCCAGTACAGATAGGACCCAGGAACTGCAAATTTTCATGGAAAATCTCCAGGACATTGTGACATCCTCCTTGATGACCTGAAGAGGAGACCTGTGTCTTTACAGCTGCAGATCAAACCCCAAAATAAGTGCCTGTATGGCTGAAAGACCAGGAGCACACACCTGGGTCTCTTTCACGAGCGTATGCCCCAGCCACAGAGCTGGAAGGAAATGCCTGGTGGGACAGAGGGATTTCCTGTGCTGGTGGCTGCCGGCATGCACCACACCACCTGGGCTTACCCATGGCATCCCCGCAATGGCACCAGAAGCGGAGTCATCGTGGCAAACAGAGAAACCCAAAGAGCCACAGTGTTTGCCTGCAACTTCGCTGTGCAAGTCATGACGCCACAGTAAGGTCAAGCAAAATGAATGTCCGTTTGGCTGCCTGCCTACTTACTCAGGTGGAGATCCATCACCTCAGCCTCAAACTTCAATACCACATTTAGCTGGTGTCAACGGGAAACAGCTTCTCGACGGTGAGGTGGCATTGCAGAAGGAGGCTATATATAGGTGTGTACTCAGAAATGGTGTGTACTTTTGGAGGACGAGTTCAAGGAACCAGGATAAAAGTTTCCACCAAGCCAGGAGGAAAAAGGGAAGCCTGCAAACGGGTCTGAGTCAAGCCTTCAGGGAAGCCTTGGGGATGCAGTCTGTCTGGAGGCTCACCTCACTTTTCTCAGTCCTTTGTTGTTGTCAGAAGAAGGTTTTACCTGCAAAATGTGGCCCAGCAGCAGACAGCTGGGCAGCCGCAGGGCTCTGCTGCCCACAGCGTCCTCCAATGAGTCCCATTTCCACTGCTCCCATGGCCCTTGGACAGCCCTTTTGGTATGACCACCCATCTCCCTCCCACCGCTCGATGATCTGTTTCACAGGAGTTGCTGTTTCACAGATTTCCAGATTGTATGATGTTACTTGTATCTGGAGTTTCACTCAGCTGGAAATGCAGCCTGTGCAGGGCACTTACTAAAGAAACCTTCAGTAACTCCTTCCCTGCTATTCTCATGAAAAATAGCACAGCATGAAATATAAACCCCTGGTTAGGCATCATCAGTATAAACTCACGTAGCAGTAAAGCATCAAGAACATCTGAAGCCACTGAAGAAGCTAAAGAAAACAGAAAGGACTTGTTTTCCCTCATAGATACTGAGATATTTTCATTTGCTTCTTTCTATTAACTGGGTTTCCTTGACTGTGTCCACAGCAATCTCAATTGTAATTATGTAGCAGTTAACCTGTTCCCCATGCCTAACATAACCCATAATTAGTTGTCTCGTGTCCACAGTTTATGACTCAACTCCGTGTGGTTTTTCTATATCAAAGGCTTGGTTACCAGATTTTTTTTTCTTTACCACAGTACTTGTGCCTGCACTGGCAGAAGACAGCAAAACCTGAGCACATCTGTTTTGTTTGAGGACAAAACCACCAGAAAACCAGACAGTTTTATGAAGATCTTACTTGGGTGCTTTCCAAATACTACACAATCTTGTAGGAGAAACTGTTTTGTTGAGGAACGACCCATATGTTTATTTATTCAAGTCATTGCTTGGACATGAAAGCAAAACCTTCTCAAATCAAATGCTGTATTTTTTCCTTATCTGGAGACAAGGGAGACAAATACACATCTTAGAATGGGAGTGAGCTTTTCTTGACAGGCAAGAATTTTATATAATGAATTCATAAACCTCTACATTAATTATGTTTCACTATCTCTTAGGGCTCCTCATGTGGATGGATAAGACCATTCCATAGGAGAAAATAGATTACACTGATAAATAGATAGCTTTGCTGAATAAGAGTGAACGTATTAATAACTGTTTAGGCGTTTTCAATTTGATTAATTTTGCAGTGACAAATGGGCAGAAGAGGTGTGTATTAAACAAACATTTAGAGTAATATAAAAATACAACCAACCACTATTTAAGAATGGTTAGATGAGAACAATTAAATGAACTCGCCTAAATGTTATCTGTTGGGTATAAATGGAAGCTTTCTGACCACCTTGGGCACTGTGTGCTCAGCTTAGCAGCTGCATCGGAGAGGTGGCTGCAGCAAGGGAGCAGTGTCATGGGCACTGAACTATGTCCTCTTCACCAGACTGGAACAGATACTGCTGGGAAAGTTTCATATTGTTTATCTTTGCAGGAGAGATGTATTTTCCCTCGTTAAATCACAGCTGGGGACATTATCTCAAAGCCCTGATGTAGCCATTGCCGAGTAGTCTTCATTAAGGAGTCTTGTGGTTAAAAGAACAGAGCAGTTATAAAGCTCTGATACCAGATAAGAAAGAAAAGTACCCTGGGAAGGACTCCTTTTTTTCACAAATGAGTTGGCAGTTTGTATGAGATTTATTTGTTGAAATCTCCCTCTTGACCATCAGGGCTGTGCGTTTTTGTTCAAGGAGATGATAAGCAAAGTCTGATTCATGACTTCAGTGCTTTTACAGAATGAGCAGTCTGTCTTTTCCTGATTTTCCGTTTCTTTGGTACAGTTCTTCTGGCAGCAGAGCAATGAATACAAAGTCCCTTGTATAATTTTCCTGGCAGCAAGGAATAAATGATGTACTAATGCTTTGGCTCTTTAAGGTTTATTAATTAACACAGATGAATAACTGAATTGTTCTTCAGTAGAATGGGGAAATACCGTGGCAGAGAAGTCAGTTAATGTGGCCCAAATTATCTTACCCCAAAATATTTATAAAAAGTTTAACCCTGATGAACTTCATGTGAGTTTAACCGGATCAGAGACAGGATCATAGACCTCCAGTTCTTTCAGCTTCTAGCTACACTTCAGTAGGAGCCAGTCAGAAGCAGTGGTCCAGAGGGGAGGAGCAATTTAAGTGTGAAATCTACAGCACATTTCAGATCCCTTTGCAATGGGGAAGTGAGGGCGATAGCAAGCTGACCAGACTTGCATCGAAGTTAGTAGTGATCAGGACAGACCCTTTGAGTTTGATCTGTGGCCACGTTCTGACAGAAACCTGCAGGCAAACTCCAGAGAGCTGCATGTAACAGAAAGAGAAACAGTAAAATCAGCCATGATTCTCATTTCTTTTGGAGAAGCTGCTGCTTTTTTTTTCAGTAACTTTTAATATCTGTTTTAATAATAACACTCTCTTGCTTTTATGTTAAAAATCTGAAATGAGGGACTGCTGGTGCTCCAACTTTTCCCATCTAAGCAAAAAGGGATGTTTACTGTCATTGTGACATGGCTTAATGTAAGGTGTCCCTGCCCGTGGCAGGGGGGTTGGAACTAGATGATCTTAAGGTCCTTTCCAACCCTAATTATTCTGTGATTCTATGATTCTCTCTCATAATATGGTGATACATGGCATCCACGTATGTGTAAAGGACACTGTACCTTATCACAAATGAAAATAGGAAACGGACTTACTCATGTAGAAATTTTGCAACTGTGGCTTTTAAAGAAGTATCTAGTTCTGCCTGTTTCCTGGTTAACAAAACTGAAAGTAGGACTTTCCATTAAAGGAACGGCACCAGGGGCTCAAATGTCATTATCATACAGGTTTTGATCAGCCCGCTAGTATCTGTTGCATTGATTCCTACTGGTTAAAATAAATGTTATTTATATCCAGGGAAAAACCTATGACAAATCAGACATGACTGCTTGAATTTCTTTCCAAGGGAAGATTTTTCTTGTAAGATTTTCTGTTTATTAGATCATCATCTATTTTACAAACAAAACCAAGCAAATACCAGGACCTATAATTTCTCAACTGGAAAAGGCTAAGAAATCAAACCAGCCAAGAAATAGTAATAAAACATTTAAGGGATGAAGGCAGAAATTACTGGTAGTTCATGGATTTTTGCATAAAGTAGAGGAACCTGAATAAGACTAACAAACTATAAATTAAAAAGACACATTAACATGAAAGATTGTGGGCAGTAGAACTTAGTCTCTAGGAGGTAGTTTTTCACTAAAATAGTTTTATGTGAGCTTGGAGGATGTATTTTAGCAGTTGTGTTTTCAGCCTTTTGCAGGTGGCATTTGACCATGTAGATTTTATTCCTTTGCAGTCCTGTAAGTGAAGGACAAGGTACAACTTGAGTTCAAGTATGCATTGTGTATCTGATGTAAGCCATTTTGTCCTTTTTCTGAGTCACTTTTCTTAGGGAGAAATGGAAATAATGTTTGCTTTCTTCACAGGAAAGTGGTGCATCCTTATATATAAAAACACCTTTGCAATTTTAATATGGGAGGCACTTTGAAGTGAAAGTTTACATGGAAAGAGAAATGTTCATGAGTTGGATCCACCTCAACTAACTTTGGAAACTAACCAGTGGCTAAATTTTCAAATCTAATACCTTTTAGATGACAACATTCCCTGTACAGTAAATGGAGAGAAGCAGCTTTTAGAAGATTCCTTGGATGTAGATCTTCTTGCTTAACTCCTTCCTTGGAGATCTTATGCATTTACATTAGACAGAAGAATTTTCTTCTGAAAGCCTTCCAAGACATCTCCTTTACTTCATGGACAACTTAGGCACTTAAGGAAGAGCTTTTTGAAGTACTACATTTATTAGCACAATTTCAAGTTTTCCAGGTTGTGCACAATGGATCCTAACTAGTGTTTTCATACTTACAAGGAGAACTGCTTTATCTTTGAGTGTTTGTTAGTTGGGTTGGTCACGGGAGAGGAATGATCTGTAGAAACACCTAGGGTATTATTTTTTTTGTATTCAAAGCCCTGAAGTGAAAACTTTTCATTTGAATATTCCAATAGAAGGTTGAAAGAAGAGCAGCCTGGTTTGTTAGATCATTGAACTCTTCATTTCATAGGTGGCTGCTGCAAGAAGCAAACTCTCCCTGTAATTGTGGTAGTGCACAGTCACTGCTGTCTCAAGCTGGTTGGCTGATTTGAGAAACAAGTCAAAGCATGCTGCCTGGTTTAGAATTTAATCCCAATAGTTTAGAACAACCACAGTTTTATAAGCATATAATTCATTTCAGTTCCCTATGAAAGTTTTAAGGATTTTCATGGTCATCCCAGTTTTCAAAGATAAACCTTTCAGGCCACCAGAAACTTACATGAACCCTGCTTTGTACATCTCCTCTCCATATTTTCCACCTCCAAGATTAGATACTTTCTGCTGTGTTTCTCATTGTAAAGGTCAATACCATCCAACTTCTCACTTAGCTCTCCATTTAGAGGTCTATGTTGGCCATCTGGCCCTCAGCAGTGACGCAACTTTATCATGATAATAATGCATTTGAATTCATGGGCATCCACGCCTGAAGGATACTAGGCATCTTAACAAAAACAACTAGAAACTAAATGACAATAAACAAAGGCAAAAGGCCTATAAAAAGAGAGTTTAGAAGCCAAGAGCTTAAAATCCCTGCACAACAAAACAGGAAAGGAAATGAGAGTCAGAAACCTTCCCTGCAAGTGTGTTTTGGCATATGCAGGAGACAGAGTGTTCTGAAGGCAAGGGAGGAGATCATCTCTTTTGACCTTACAAGTGGAATGGACAATGACCAATGCCATCAGCCTGAATTGCCAAGAAAAGACGCACAGCTGCTGGAAGTGGCTTCCTCTTACCTTGAAACAAGGAACTTCATTGGAAAAGACACACTATTCTTGAAGTTATATTGTCTCTCTTCACTTCCCTTAAAACACTCACTGAAAAAGCATCCTCCTCTGTGAGTTTCCTTCCCTTTGTTTGAAGAGATAGCATCTGATCTCTTACATGGAGGCCATGGTCATGCAACATTTGAGCTTAAATTGGCTAATTTTGAAGAATAACAACTGTAATATATATGCATACATATAACTACCTACACTACGCATACGGAACTAACTACGCTGTATATCTACAACTACATCAGAACCCAAAGGATTAGTAGTTTTAAGAAAAATTAAGAAGTCATGTTAGCTTAGCTCTGGCTTTGTCTCTTCAACAGCCTTTCTTTATCAATCATCTTATTTCTGTGCCTCAAGTGTCTGATCTGTGAAGTGAGGATACTGATATGGCCTGATGAAAATACCATAGACACACTAAATCTCCTCTTGCTTGCTTACCTCTGCCTGCGGCAAATCGTAGTCTCAGCATGGATGTCTGCCTTGTGGCACACTAACCACTTCTGGTCTGCCAGGGTTCGCTCCAGCACCTCTTGGGGTATATTGCTTTTGCTTGGTCTATTAAAATCTGAACAAAGCCCTGGATTGGAGGTTTTGCCTCTGCTTTGGAGGAGCTAATAGCAATTAAAAAAAAAGTCCACTGAAACAACTTTAAAAAACGGGGCTTTTGGTTTTTCAGTCTGTAATTACAGCATCAGTTCCCTTTTATGCTCCTAAATTACAGAGAAGCAAGCTGCCCTGTTTTCTGATGCTTTATTATTTTAAATTACCCAGTGGCTTTGTGGGGACAGAGTAACTGAATATTTTTGGTGGTGTTACATAGGCAACGCCTTCTGCATTAGCTCTTGTGATTCTTCCTCACTCCCTAAGGTTTGCTTCAGGGGGAATGGAAATTAATTTGCTTCAAGAGAAATGGTAATAAAGGACGTCCCTTTTTCATGGTTTAGTCAGCTTGAAACAAACTTTTCAACATGTGCACATCATTTTTAACAGAGGCTTTGCATTAACCAGGATTAAGCAGGCTCTATTCTTGCTTCAAAATATAATTTTCCGGGTAGTCTTGCAGCATGGCTGGTGTGGGCCTTGGCACAAAAAGTGAAATGGGGCCCTCCAGCCAGCCACAAATGTCACCCACACCTACCCCCACCACCTCGTCCCAGCTTGGCACCCACATGCTCCTGCACATGGGCCTCCGTCCAGCTGCGTCACTCCTGCAGACGCAGCGGACTCTGCTGGATTCAGCTGTAGCCTGAAGCAACATGTTGGGATGTTTTTAGAGGTTATAGGGATCACTGATCTGTCTTTCAACAAAGGTCAGATGCGTTTCAACTTTCCCTGCAGCTCCTGCCTTCTGCTACTATTTTCTCTCCATCTCTCTGGTCTGCAACTCTCTCTTTCAGGTTTTTCCCTTTACACTAAGGACGTAGAATGAAGTTGATTGCCCATAACAGTCAGTCTCACAGTTTGCACCAGAATTCATCCCTTCAAGTCATTGCACCAACACAGAAGTTGGGTTGTCAATAAGACAATGAAAAATATTCACAGTGCTTTTGTGTTTAAATGCTGAATCACTGCATCCAGAAAATGTCCCACCTGGGGATGTGCACACTGCTGGTAGAGCACGTGGCAAGTTCACTGAGCATCCTTCCCACTGGTGTACCCAACTGGGTGGAACAGCCTAGTATAGTGTAGTATAGCATAAAGTAGCATAGCACAGTATAGCACAGAAGAGAACACAACACATCAGAATGGAACAGAACAGGACTATTTCAGTTGGAAGGTACCTACAATGATCATCTAGTCCAACTACTTGACAAATTCATGGTTGCCCGAAAGCTAAAGCATGATATTAAGAGGATTGGCCAAATGCCTCTTAAACACTGACAGGCTTGGGTCATAGACCACCTCTCTAGGAAGCCTGTTCCAGTGTTTGACCACCCTCTCAGTAAAGAGATGGTTCCTAATGTCTTGTCTGAACTTCCCCTGGCACAGCTTTGAACCAGTCCTATGCTTTCTTACTGGATACCATGAAGAAGAGCTCAGCACCTTCCTCTCTGCTTCCCCTCCTCAGGAAGCTGTAGAGAGCAATGAGGTCACCCCTCAGCCTCCTTTTCTCCAAACTAGAAAAGCCCAGAGTCCTTAGCTGCTCCTCACAAGACATGCCTTACCCCCCTTTCATCACCTTTGTTGCCCTCGTCTGGGTACATTGAAGGACCTTCACATCCTTCTTAAATGGTGGGGCCCAGAACTGCAAACAGTACCCAAGGTACCAACACTGAATACAGTGGGATAATCACCTCTTTTGACCAGCTGGCTATGCTGTGTTTGATGAACCCTAGGATGCAGTTTGCCCTCTTGCCTGCCAGGGCACACTGCTGACCCATATCAAGCCTGTTGTCAGTCAGCACCCCCAGATTCCTTCCTGCAGGGGTGCTCTCCAGCCACTCCTTTCCCAATTTATACTGGTGCCCATCATTACTCTGTCCTAGGTGCAAAGTCCAGCATTTGGACTTGTAAATTTCATCTCATTAATCATAGCCCAGTGCTCCAGCCTATCTAGATCCTTCTGCAAGGCATTTTGTCCCTTGAGAGAGCCAACAGCACCTCACAGTTCGGTATCATCAGCAAATAGTTCATAGAACTGGACGTTAAACACAGTTCTACTCGAACACGAATCATGCTGTATGTCCATCTTATTGGACCACCATTCTCTGCCATGCATTTCCCAGTTTTTAAAGTCAGTTCTCTACAGGCCTTTGTAACCAACTGGTTGCGTATGATGTTGCTCAAATGCAGTCATGGGCCCATAGCCATGAAATTGTGCCTATTCGTGATTTTTTTGCCAGCACAGGAAATGAGCAGCAGAGACTTGTCAAGTGAGGAGTTGTCTCAATTTACTGCTTGGTTCAAAGAAAACATGAGGCATTTCAGACTTTCTAATTTCTAAGGAATTTCTACAATAACTTGTGGATTAATATTTATTTATGAATCTGTAACTGTTTTGATTCATTTCTGCTGTTTTTCACCCGAGCTCTTCTGTTGTACCTGGAAGATGATCCAGCCAGACCACTGACTTTAATAAGGTCTAGAATTGTCTTTGGACCCCAGACTTGCCAGATGGCAAAAATGAACACTTTCCATCACTTTCAGATTTCAGTTTTGTTGGGCTATTGCACACATTTGAATTTACAAAAACTCCAAACTTGCTGATTTACCGTCAGGCCTCCTTATTCTGTTAATTTTCTTTTGATTCTAAATTCACTTTTGTGTAGTTTATTGTACTCAGTTTACAACAGTAAGTGTAGATATAGAGACACATACTCTAAGTAAGAAAGTCCTGCTTCCTCCTTGAACTTAATATTGTTTTGCTTCAAGCTCATAGAGACAATGCTGGATGAAAACTAATCCGATTGTTGTTACACACAGGTCAAGAAAATCTCATAGGCTGTGGAATTCCATTTTTTCTGGGATTATTAGAGTTGTATTATGAATGATATTGCGCTGTGTTGACTCATATTATTTGTAATGTGCTTTTTATTACTTTTGTATGACTAGATATGTGGCTGGGCTAGTTTCATATATTTTGTTGTTGTGGAGAGGAGCAATAAAATGTGAAAGAAGAAATCATTCTCTATGGAATCTTTAATAAAATTTGATTTTCCCTTTGAGATCCTCAAGGAAAAATTACTATGCTCTGTCCATCTGACTTGCTACGGAAAAAAAATCCAAATCCTGAACACCTTCAGGTCATTATGGTGCATTGTCCAATGGTGGAATTAAATCTTGGCCCAAACAGCAATTGTTCAGTCCCTTGCAGAAAATAAGAAGCAGGAGAGATGTTTCACAGCTGTCGGTGGAGGGAACATTTGGGTTTTGGCCTACAGAGTCTGTAGAGGTGAACTCCCTGCCATGGTGACCAAGTACTTCCATAACCACTGCTCTGCAGAGAGGGGCGATTTTGGCTGTACAGCCCAAATGTCCATTTGTGCTGTGACTGTGTTCACCCTGACCCCATGTTCATGCACATCCCTAAGGTGGGCATGGTGTGATGCTGCATGTTGGGGAGAACCGACATAAGCAAGGCCAAACAGCAGTCCTGTCCTATGGCATCTCCACCAAGCATGGTGCTCACTGAGCGCCTCGGGGCTATTTTGGCTGAATTGAGAAGTGAATGTTGAAAAAGCTGTTTGCTTGCAGGGTGCTTGACTACTCGTCCTCAGTTCTGGTGTCCTCAACATAAAAAGGACATGGAACTGTTAGAACAAGTGCAGAGGAGGGCCATGAGGATGATCAGGGGACTGGAGCACCTCTTGTATGAAGATAGGCTGAGAAAATTGGGGCTGTTCAGCCTGGAGAAGAGAAGGCTGCATGGAGACCTCATAGCAGCCTTCCAATACCTGAAGGGGGCCTATAGAGATGCTGGGGAGGGACTCTTCATTAGGGACTGTGGTGAGAGGACAAGGGGTAATGGGTTTAAACTTAAACAGGGGAGGTTTAGATTGGAGATGAGGAAGAAATTCTTTACTGTGAGGGTGGTGGGGCCCTGGAATGGGTTGCCCAGGGAAGTTGTTAATGCTTCATCCCTGGCGGCGTTCAAGGTGGGGTTGGACATAGCCTTGGATGGCATGGTTTAGTGGGAGGTGTCCCTGCGCCTGGCAGGGGGGTTGGAACTCGATGATCTTGAGGTCCTTTCCAACCCTAACTATTCTATGATTCTATGATTCTATGTTGATCCCAGAGGAGGTGGCATGGGTGGGCAGGGTATCCAGTGGCAATACAGAGTGCAGCCTGCTCTGTGGTACAGGGTAAGGGCCAGTGGTAGAGAGAGAGGCAGCTGAGAGATAAGAAATGTGGAAAGACAGATTTCGGGGGGAAATCTGGGTTAGTTTATCTCATTTGCCACTATTACCACAAACTGAGATTAGTTTATTCAGAACATTGTGCCTGGGGATCTGATTGACAAGCAGTGTGTTAGGAGGGGAAAAAGAAAGGTGAGAGTGGTGAGGTGTGGGGGTTTCATCTGGGCTTGGGGTCCGACACTGCAAGTAAGTACCTGGCCTACAGGCCAGAGAGGAAGAAACAACAGTGTGCAGGAGGGACAGGGTGAATGGGGATGTGAAGGGAAAGGCCAAGGCACCAGCAACACAGGGCACCCTCAGGCTGGGCTTGGACACCCATTATTCCCACTGCTTGTGATGTCTCCAGGTGGGGTTAGACAGGGCTGGCTGGCACCAGCCTACCTGAGGCCAGGGCACAGCTTGGAGGCCACCAGTGCCAGAAACCATGCATGTATGGGGCATCTACCTTGAGGAAAGCCTTGGGGCTGTGACTGGGCCACCAGCTGTGATGGCAACAGGAGGACTAAGCCTAGCTGAGAAGGGCAGGGTATGGACTTTGGTGTTCAGGTGTATGTTCTTCATTGTTTTGGATGTTTTCATTGCTTCTGCTTTTCCTCTGGTCTTTTGCTGCTGAATTTGTGTCAAAGGGACGCAGGAGTGAAAGGGAAATGTGGCAGGCACTGGCAGACAAAAATGCTTCCGAAGAACAGCCAGGTTTCTTGCGTCTTATGTGGAGCCACGTCTGCTTTACTGCTGCCTGGAAATGTATGTTATCTGGCAAAAAATAAGCATCTTTAGTGACCTTTTTTGAACTCACAGAAAAAGGAGCTCTTCTGTTTTCTCGTGGTGCCCTCAACAATGAATCCTCCTCCATTTAACAGGTGACATCCCCTTCTGTCCACACAACTATTTTAACTGTTTAGCTTTGATAGACTTGAATAGCTGCAGTTTTGATGCAGGGACTCCACAAAATGGTTCTTGTTCCCTGGTACATGGTGCCTCTACAAAGCAGTGACACTTGCATGAGTGTTGGTGGGGATGTGGATACTTGCCATTTTGCCCAGCTGAGTTAGGAACCACATGATTCAAGTTTGACATCATGGTGGGAAAGAGGGTAGAAATTACGAGTTTCCTTTAGTTCACATCTCTACAGCTTTAATCTGGCTTGCTCAGGTCCAGGCTTTGCAGTTACAGGCAGCAGCTGAGGTTACCTTCGATCTGGTTTCTTAGGCTGAATTACCACCTGGATTATGAGATTCTTCAGGATCAACCCTGGTACCCCAGACACAGTTCGGCAGCGATTGCTTTGCAAGGGAGGGTATGAAGGACCAGTAATAGATTAGACACCACTTCCATAGAAGATAAAAACTTTTGGATCTGATGAGAAGTTGAATGGTACGTGGAAACGCAAGAAACAGTATCTGAGAGGACATTAGTCTAACAGGGGTTAACACAATCTGGTGGAAGCAGGGGGAAAGCGGCTGTTAAAGATGTTGGAGAATGGGAATGTAAAAAACATTGGTAGAAAATGTGTTTATCGCCACTCTATTCTGCCAAATTAATTCTGGTTCCTTTTCATCCTCAAAAGCATTCCTTTTGATTACAGGCAGGTGTAGAGCTTGTGAGAGGGGAAGTATAGACTGTCACGGTGTCTGGGGAAAATATCTAATTTTCCCAGGTGTCTGGGCGGAGGCTGAGGGTGTTTGTTAATTTAACAGAAACCCCTTGAAATTTGCACCTGCCCATGGTTATTGCCAATGGACTTAACACATAAAGGTAATGAGAAATGTTCAGTCCCTTCAGTGTCTCTGGTAAAGAGAGGAAGCATGGAGCTGGGAAACATGCTACATTGCCACCTGGAACATAGAAAATGCTGCAACAAGTCTCTGTGCAGGCAGATGGTGCTTTGAAAACAGTCATCAGTACTTTATGGGAGCTGTACAATAGTAAAAGCTTGAAAAGCTTATTGTACAGTGAAAGCATCATGGCCCCTGGATGGGTTGGTTGTTGGAAGAGCTGACTGAATTTCTTTTGGAAGAGCTGGGAAACATGCAGAAACAACCAACTCAGACTGAGAGAGGCACAATGAATTGAGCCACACTACATTCCTTGAGGACATCTCAATAGAAGCTAAATGAACATCACTACTAATTGGCAGCTATGCCATTAAGTTCCATTAAATTTAAATCAGTTTTTTTTGTGAAACACACGGTTTAAGGACTCCGTACCTAAAAAGACAATGTTAGTAACATCAAGGCTGACATACATGTTTTGTCATCACAAACACATCTAGCTCTTGTCTCTCAGTGTATGCTGTTTCTGAAATGTTACCTTCTCAGACAGGAGTAATCTCAACTGCTGTGTTTTGTTGCTCACTTGAATTCTATTCTTATATAGAAAAGACATTAAATCCCAAAGTGCATGGTGGCTTCTACCAAGGAATATTATAGGAAGGTTATACTGGTAGTGTAGAGACGTGTTAATGCCATAATTGTGCACCACCGAGACATTATTTTGCATGCTCATCATGACTCTGGAGGTCAGTTAATCCAGAATTATAGGAGGTGTTGAAGTTTTTAAAATGTTTTTAACTGAAATGGACTACCGTAATTCAACAGCTTGGAGCCTAAGGAATGCACATTAGATGTGGCAGATTTCAGTGACGTTTGTAATTTGTATTCAGACTATGGCCTTGAAACTTGTTCTTCTCCATTGTGAGTGCCTTCATGCCACATTCTTGTCTTTCTTCAGTTAGGAGACTCTCAGTCTCTCCTTTCAGAGCTATTTTGCTTTACACCACCAGTGGTATCTTTCTTGGAGCCAAGAACTCAACTCTGGATCTCTCATCCCCAGGTATGTGCCTTGACAAACAGGCTGTCATGAAGACCGAGCGAGCTGTTTTCAGTGGAAATTCCAGGTAGGCACTGCAAAACTCTTCCTGAGGAAGCTGGCATACGTGCTGCTCTGAAATGGGCTGGTTTTGACAAATACACACTTTCTAACAAAATGGAAAATTCCATGCTGTTTCTGTACTTGCTGAGATGATGTATAAGTGCAGTTTGCTTCAGTAGAGAGTGCAGTAATGCCGAGCAACTCAAGAAATTGAGAAGAAAAATAGCCCCAACCCCCAAAAACCAAAATGAAAGTGAAATGCAGACACAGCATTCATAACATGCAGAGCCAAGAGCACTTTGTCAACCAGGAAGACAAGGTGACAAGGCACATTTCTCTCTGAATTTCATGCTCACTTCTGATGAACAAAATCACATACAGTTTTGATCTGTTCCCACCTTCATTTGTCAGGGTAACTAGATCCTTAAATTCTGCCCCAAGCAGACAGCGGATCTTTCTCCCCTCCCCAGTTTTCCAAATCCTGATCCAATTTTCTTTGCCCTGCTTCTCTACCCCCCTCACTACAGGCTACCGGCTGCTCAGGAAAGGGGATATGCATGCACTGATGCTTGGAAACAAATTTTATGTGTAAAGAACATACAGGGAAAAAGAGTTTCAGTGGACAGTTGCAACCTTTCTCCTCCATACTCAACTCTCTCGAGTCCATTTCCATCGTCTTTTGTGTGACTCCACCACTTTAATCCTCAAATGATCTTCATGGGCTATGCAAAGCGCTACAGAATAAAAGCAAATAATCAGAGGACTGTTTAATTTGGAAACAAATAAGAACAGACAGTCAGGTAAAGGACACCTTATTTGCTTTCTTTCAAGAACAAGGAGATATTCAATCACTTTTAAAGCAGTGTAGTATAAATCTTACCAAAGGGAAATGATTTTATATTATGCAGAAGCACTAATGCACAACCACAGGATTTAAGTAAAGCCAAGGTCAATAGAAATAATGAGGGGAATTCAACATTTGTATAAGCAGTAAGGCCATAAAATTCTGTCTGATGGGAATTTGTGTTTTGTTAAAGAAACATTAAACCAGCATGTTTTTAAAAACCATCCAGGGGTGTTATTAAATGCAACTCATAAAGAGAGGTGGTGAGAAATGGAGGAAAGACTAACATACAGAGGGGAAGGGGGAAGTGATCTAATTCTCTTCCAATATCTAAACCTGTGGGCAGGACAGTCCAGAGCTCCAGACTCCCACATCCACCTGGCCTGCGGGTGCAGGCAGAAGACAGCTGGCACAAGCCTCATGGTCATTCAGTGCCATTGAGAAGGGCTTCAGCCCAGGCAAGGTCACACTTGCCACAGCTGGCTAAGGGGGAGAAATCCCTACAGCTGGATTGGAGATCTTGAGACTTGGGGTCACTTTTCCAGACAACAGGATTTGTCACATCTTAATAAATAGAAATTCCAAGGAAAGCTCCATGGCATTGCTTTCTGTCACATCTTATGGAGCTGTATCACTTGAATTCTTAAACCATTTTAATTCTTGTATTTCATTTGTTCTCTGTGTAAACAGATTGGCAAGACTTAGCCGCTTAATGAGGTAGAATCCCTTCATCTTAAATCTCTGGGAGCTTCTACTGTCTGGAAAAAAGGCTTTTGTGAGGAATTATTTAATTCGTAATTCATTTTTATCACTACTTTATCTTAATAAAATAAAGAAAACATGAAAGTAGTTTAAAGATATTTACTTAGGCTTGTTTCATGTAAGTAATTGAGGGATTTCCTTGTAAATTAAACTTACCAAAACTGAAAATTTGAGGATTATTTCATTGCAAAATCAAGACAAACAATAGCACAATTCTGAATGTACCTAAGTGTATTTCTGAATGTTGAGCTGAACACACTAGATCTACATTAGAATTGCAGCATTTGAACTGAGGAATTATGGACTGCAAACTTTAGCAATTACTTCAACTGAGCTAAAATTTCACATTAGTATAAAAGTGAAAAGCTTAAAATAAAGCCAGGCTGTATTTGTCTGGCTGCTTTAAAGCAACTTTGGTGCATGCGTTAACAAAGTGGACAGTGCTGTCAGAATTACAATCCTTCTGAGTTCTGGGTGTGTAACAGGAAGGAAATACATGTATTTTTTTCATCCAATGGAAAAAATAGAAGATTTGCCCACCCTGATGCTAAAAATACAGAATAATTATCAGCTGAGGCAGGTGCACCTCTGGCCTAAGCATACATGCACACTGTCTATTTTCAAGTCCGCTTTGTTGTAATAAGCAGATGAATTTTTCAAGTGCAGACTATAAAAGTGAATGCAAGTGGCTTTTCTGAGGAGGGGAAAACCAGTCCCAGAAAGGCAGAGGAAAAGCAGGTCCAAATGCCTTTAACACCTTGTTAAACTATTGCTTCCACAGCAGGACAGGGGCCTTTAACCATGTGCCACGACCTCTCTGGAGATGGTCCCAGGTGATGTGGGCCTTGGTGACATAGCCCTACACCATTTACTCTCTCTGCTCCTCTGTCCAAGGTCCAACGGGTTTCATAGCATGAACATACCTGTGGCATTCACAGAATCACAGATTCACGGGATGGTTGAGGGTGGAAGGGACCTCTAGACATCACATGGTCCAACCCCCTCTACTCAAGCAGGGTCACTTAGATCCAGTTGCCCTGGACCATGTCCAGACATGTTTCATATGTTTCTAAGAACAGACTCCATAACCTTCCTGCGTAACCTGTCTTGGGGCACAGTTACTTTCACAGTAAAGAGAGGTGACTTTCCTGATGTTCAGAGGGAACCTCCTGGGTTTCAGTTTGTGCCTGTTGGGACAGTCTGTCTGGTATTTTGCTGTTGTGAAGGCTTTGAATAATCTCAGATGTTAGTGGAAGGTGATTCCTGATTTTTGACACGCTAAAGGGCAATAAACAGCTTTTCTGATCTCCTGAGTGGATGCTAAACCTTCAGAAAACAGGAACCATGCCATAAATGAGTTAGGTATAAAGTCTGCGTATTCATCTTGTGTATTTTTGGTGAAAGAAGGTGAAGTTTTCTGCTTTCTTGCTTCTGCTTGGATTCTGGTTCAGTTTATCAGTATGTGTCACTTCTGCTTTCTTCCAGGTTTTCCTTCTCAGGGTGCAGTCTTGGTCTTCACTTCTAAGCATGGAGGTCACCAACAGCCCCCTTAGGGACAGCTCTTTCATGACCAACAGAAAAGAAGACATATCAATGAAGGGTATCTAATCTGCCTGAGATGTGCCTTGTGAGAGCTACACCAAGCCACTTCCTTAATGATACTGTTTTCTATTTTATCCTACTCATTCCTTCACCATTCCGCTTTCTGAATCCCTGTTTTTGTGGTCCTACTCTCCCCCACTTCCCTCAGACCTCTTGCTTCTCAGGCATTTTATTATAGGAGGTTATTTAGCCATGGAGCTGCTGCTCAACACGGGCAATGGGTGAACCACTTGCAGAAGACACGTCTCACGCTGCTTCTCCTTTTCCATTAATCTGATCAGAATTCACACTAGAAATACGGATTTTGTTGTTTCCCCATGTTACAGAGCATGGATGGGAGAGAAAACGTTTGGTGTATTTCGTCATAGGCACTAGGGTACAGCTGGAAGCCTGGACCCTAATCACTGTTGTGCTAGAATCAAAAGGCGGCTCAGAGCTAGGATACAGGTCTGGACTCAACTCTCTTTAGTGTGTTGGCTCTTCTGAAGCCTTTCCTCGCTGTATCATTCCTCACCATCTATTCCTGTGCCACAGGGAGAAGGACAAGTTATATTCCCCGAGTGTAAAGGCCCTTTTTGATTCAGGGCCATATGAATGCACATGGGCTGCTAAAGCAAGAACATCAGCAATTACTAAGAAATGAAGAGCCTGCCTTCCAGAAAGGGCTAAATAACTGATTTCCTCCTGACATGCTCTTTCCAGAATTTCCACAGAAGTCACAATTATTCAGTTGTGCCATAAAAAAGAGCTACACTTCTGAGTAATAGACAGTCTTATGCAATGTCAAATAAAACCCACTTTCACTGTCTGTTAAACACAAATCAAGTAATTTTTGTCTTATATAAAGTAATGGATAACCCAGGTGAAAAAAAAAAAGCTGAATAAGCACGTTTGTCTTTGAGCTGTTATTAACGTAATCGCTTCAACACCCCGCTGTTGCTCTCACTTGGGAAGAAAAGCTCCTTTTAATGTCTCCTGCCAACGCTCTTTAAAGTTTGGCTTCTCTTCTGAAGAGATGCAGGAGTGCAGGAAAAATCCTCCTTACTTTGCATCTTTGGGCCCTATTTGTTTTGGATATGATGATTGGTGGGTTTGATGTCCTAATCTGACTTCATTAAGGGGCTGTACACAGCTATCCCACAAAAAACAGAGAAAGACAGGGATGCACCAGGGCAGAAAGTAGGATATGGGACCTATAGAAGTTGAATGTACCATGAGGTAACAAACTGGGGTCTCTTTGAAAAAGGGATCTAAGCACAGGAAAACCCAAGGTTTGTTTTGTTCCCCACCACCCTCTCAGTCAGGAGCTGAAGGCATCAGCAGAAGAGAGCTGCTCTAGTCAGGAACCTAGAGAAGTTTTCAGTCCCCACTTTCTCTAGTCCTTCTTTATAGGAGGCAGTTTTAGGCCAGTACTTTTTGTCCTTTTTACACAGAGGAACTAAGTAGTTCTGTCCCTACCCCACAAATCGTTTGTGACAGTCCCTGCTGAAGGAAATGTTTTCTGCATCTGATTAATCTCAGAAAAGATATCCATACTATATTTACACAGTTTAGGATAACATTTTCATTTCTGTCCTCCGGTCTTCTAAGCCATCAGATCTAACTATCCATTCTTAAACCATAAATGTGATTTAATTATTTCTTAAGGTTTAAATACTTCTCCCCTTCCTCCCCACCCCCCTCTTGTGACTTTACAGGCACATACAGCTTTTGTGTGAACTGGAACCATTCCACTTGCTGTAGTCAAGTGGGGTTGACATCCATGTTGGCTCAGCTTGGCTCAGCTCTTTGATGCTTAGAAAATAAAAGCAGGATTATGGAAAGGGTTTGTTTTTCTTTAATCCTATGTTTTAATTTAAAATGCTTTAAGTTGAACATATTACATTTGCTTTTGTTTGATTTGGGGGTGGGGGAGACAGAATTGCCTGCGTGTCTTCAAATAAATGAGTTTCTTCAGTAGGATAAGCTTATTTTAACCCCTTGCTTTGAATTTGAGAGTGGTTTCAGATTTTCCCATGTGAATGATCTAAACCCTTTTTCACAGCCGGGGTTCCCTCAGCCCTTCCTGACAGAGCAAGGGGAAAATTCACATCGGGTGAAGTGCTTGAACCCCTTTAGGCTCTGCATGTCCATGGCTGCAGTCGCTCTGTATGGGAGGTGGCTTTGTGGCTGTGGGATTGGAGCAAAGCATCATGCCAGACAGATGCAGTTGGCAAATAACCAAGCCAAAGCTCACTCTCTTGCCATATTCAAACAAACCTCAGTGCCAAATATTTCTGAGCACAAAGGCGTTGGACTGAGCAGCAAATTTTGAAGTGTTAACAGGAGCTGACAGAGACAATATGAAATACTTCGCTTCTCCACTTGTAGCATGTTGATACTGTTTTAATAAAGCATTTGAAAGGAAACCAAACTGTTGACTCTTGGTAAGACTTGTGAAGTGACCCATGGATTTAGATAATTTGGGGTTATTTTTTTCCCTGCTCTTGCGATCAGCAGGCAGGCATTAACCATTTCCCTTGAGCTTCCTGCTGTTTCCAGTAATAATAATAATAATAGGAGTTCCCAGATTGCTGCTCCTAGTGGTAACCCATGTTTTCTCATCTTCAGGAGCTAGATAGCTCATTTGCTAATATTTCATATTATCTGTGGCCCCTTTCCTCTGGCGGAGCAGTAGCAGCATCAAGATAGAGGTTGACCTGGGGTAGGCTGCAGAGCCCAGTCATTCTGTTAAGCTTTCATAAATACAACTCCAGATCATGATGTACAGCTGTGCAACACCACTCCAAGCAAGACCAGAATCAGGCATCCACTGAAAGATTCAGTGTCTTTCTTCATAGAGAGATTCACAAGAAAAGAGGAACCAAAAAGAGTTCACAGAAAATCTACGGAGCCCAGAATGAAACCAGACATTAGCATAACCCAGAAGGTCTCTGGGCAATCAGGTGCCTGTTTCTGCGGGCTCAAAATTCCCCTCCAGCACAACCAGCAAAAACTTGCTTGGGAGGGAGAAGTGAAAAGCCCGAGGATCTGAAATCTGAGCTTCCACAAGAATTTCTCTGGTTGGTGCTCAGTGTTGCCTTCAGGGCATTAAATGGCTGCGAGACAGGATGTTGGGTGGCTGGGTGCACTCCCAGCTGCTGCGGCTATTGCTTGGGTAATCCCACATGGTATGGCTGAACTAAAACTAAGTTCTATCCATTTCTCCTCAACCCATCTTTCCAGAAGCAAGATTTCCTTACTCTGAATAAACCCCAAATTAGTGTTCTTCCTTATAATTCCTTGTCTGAAGACTGTAGCTGTCATACTGAAAGCATTTCCTTTTGCAGCAGTGACTGACTATGCTGGCAATGACCATCTCTGCTGGCAGTGGTGCAGACTGACTCTGTTTTGCTTGTCTGTGGCAATTTATTTTTTCAGTGGCTCTTTTCTTCAAAGCATTTACAAGTCCAACTGCAACAAGTAAGCCTTGGACGTACAAAAAATACAAGGCACAAACCTTAAATCATAATTAAAAGGAAATGTGAAAACTAAGACACATCTCTTCATGCCTGACATGGCAGTGAAGATTGCCTGATACTTCTGGGCGTAAGCTGTCCGACTGAAGTCATGAGTGACACCACACCATAAATCAGATGCCCTTCCAAAAAGGGCAGTTCTAAAATGCCCATTTGAAAGAAGTGGTTTCTCATCCATTTCAGGTTTTACCCAGAAAAAGGAGGATTACATGGTTTGCAAAGTCTGGTGGACAGAAAGAAGAGGAAGACTTTCTTCATGGCTTGGGATAAGAATAGAGCTAAGATGCCCCACAATTTAAAATTGAATTTGTATTCCTTAGGCACAGAGAACCTGAATAAACCAAACTCATGCAGATCAGCTAAACTGATGTATGACAAATGAATCTGAACTCACCCTTCATACAGTACCTCTTCAATCATAAGGAAACATAACATTGTCTTTTCCTCCCTCTTACTTTCCCATGTTTATAGCTTTGTTCTTCCTGCTCAAATAATGCAACTGTCCTACTTCTTTGCATTAGAGCTCAGCCATCAGTACCAGTGAGTCAGCATCCTTTCTCACAAGATTCAGTACCTGGGATTTTTCAGGGGAACACTGCCAACTTGTTATGCCTCAGTGGGATTTTGTTTGGAAAACACCTTACATTTGGAGCATAAAAAACCCACCACTGAACATTATGCCAATGACAGCCAAGGTCCCATTATCTCCCCAAAGGGTACCTTTACCAAGAAGGCAGTGAACTGCTCAGGAGATAGGGAAATTACTCTGGCGAGAGGTTCCTTTCAGGCATCTGTGAATTGAACATTAACTTACCTAGGTGCAACAGGGAATAGTATATCCAGGGCTGAATTCGAAATCCAGTGTTCTACAAAAGAGGAACACAGGTAGCTATAAAAGAATTGTAGAAATCTTTATTCTTATTATTGTAATTATTTTAATTTACCGTTTAATTAGCCAACCCTGGAAGTATACATTTACTTCTACGGTTAAATTGCCCATGGGAATGGGCAATGAGTGCAAACTCAGGAAACTTCCTGTGCTGAATGGGCTTGTAGGTATTTTAGCCTCAAGGAAGGCTAACCAGGCAACAGGACTGATGCTTTTTTGTGTGTGTGTCAGGTTTATTGTTGCTCCAGCAAAACTGAAGCATGTGTCTTATAATACCTGCATTGTGGGAACAATGGTGATTCTTCACAGGACTGTATTTTCCTAGCTTAAGGGTTTTCCTAGTCATTACCCTTCATATAACCCAGGCTTTTTGGTTGTCAGAGTCCTTTTATTCTGTATTCTGTGGGTGTTTCAGTTTGTCCTATACCCTTCGGGATTACATTGCGGGATGTTAGTAACCACCCTCTTACCACGGGGTCAGATGGAACATGGAGATTTGTGTGGGAATAGGTGCAATTTCTGCACTTCCCAAGCAGTTTGTAAATACAGAGTAGCTCAGAGCAATAGCATGGTGCTTTGCCATCCTATTCAGTGCTGATGGAGTGTCTGCAGTGACAAAATACTTTTCATAGGGTAGTTATTTAAGGTGGGGTGGCTCTGGGGCTAATGCTGCTCCTTGCAGTCTCAGTTCGTGCCTTGCGGGTTTCCAGCATGGCTGGATGGGAGTGGGGTAAAATGCAGTGTAACAGCAGAGCCATTTACCCTGCCAGAGCAAAGGAAGGAGTTACATCAGTAAGCTGTAAACAGCAAGAACACAGAAACAGCAGTAACAGAGCTGTTGTGTGATCAGAACGGGTTTAAGGGAACAAGGACGATGGGACGTGAACATTCAGACCTGTGTGTGCCTCACCCAATGTTATTTTCTAAATGCCTCTCTTTGTGCGTGTAGAAACACTCTACAATTAGTTTAACTGAAGAGAACCCTGAACTAATGGCAGCTGACTTGGAGTGTGAATTCGTGGTGCTCTGCAAAGGGGTTTTGATACTTCCTCAGGCAGAACTACAATAAACCTCAGGCCTCACTGCAGGCTCTTCCAGTGCTGCATGCTTAGTCTGTCAGACAGCTCCCTGCAGGTTGTGCTGATAGGAGTCTGATGATTGCAGGGAAAAATTTGCTTCGTCTAAGAACTTTCTGGAGTTATTCTGAGGTTATTATGCTTAAAATAAAAGGGTTTCTTTCTTTGTCTTTGACAGAAAAAGGGCAAACTTGTAGGCCTTAATATCCTTCAGATTTGTGCAGCTGGGTGAAATACAACATTTGCCCCTCTGCTAAGACTTCTAAGTTAGGCTATAAGAACTCCTCTGTGTGTTGAGTAACACTTCACAGGCTCCCTTGAAAAGGATATGCTGTATGCCAGGGGATTATTAATAAAAATTGACTATGTGGGCTACTTTCAGATTTATTGTTGTATTAGGGTTACAAAATTAGCTGAGATAATTATCGGCTGATAATGGATCCACCCTTCCTTGAGTGAAAGATAACTTCCCTGCCTCTGAGGAACTGCCCAGGCAGCCTGGGATAAGATTTCTGCTTCACGTGCTTTGCTTTTCCCATTGACCCTCTCTGGAGTCACTCCAGATTTGTGCAGACACAAACCATGGGGACACCAGACCCATGGCCTCTGGAGGCACCCAGGGGTGAGCAACACTGTTCCGGGGATGCAAAGTGGTTTGGTGAGCACATGTCGCCCCATGCACCAACCCTGCACAGGCTCATTTTGCACCCACCAGCCCCATGGTTTGAGTCCATCCTTGGGCTACAGGGATAGAAAGCTGCATCCCTCACCATGGGGTCATGGCCACAGCCCTCCAGCCCTCTATTTGGAGGCAGAGTACAGGTGGTAAACGATGGGTTCCGTAGGGAAGCACAGCTCATAGCCTGCAGATGTGGTGGCTGTCCTCAGAGCCTGGGGAAGAAGAGGGAGATCACTGTGGGTCCTAGCCATCACTTTCTGTGTGTGCAGGTGTCTTTTTCTATTCCCGTTCGATACAAACGCAGCCTCTGCACGCATTTCCTTCTATGCCTGTTTGATGCAAATGCAGTCACTGCCAGCCCATTTTCTAGGAGTGTTTAATACGTACTCGGCCGCTGGCATGGCCCCATTCCAGGCTGGAGGCTGGTGCGCCCTGCCCTGTCTCCAGGCTGAGTCAGGGCCCCTTCCTGGCAGTGGGTGCAATAGGAGCCCCTGAGGCTGGGGAGGAGGGAGTCCGCCCCGCTGCCTCCTCCCTGTCTGTGCTGTTGGGCAAGGAGAGGTGGGCACCAGCAGCTCCAGGTGTGCCAGGAAAGTGAAGCAATTGTCTGCACCCAAAGGGATTGCTTGGGTGGATCACACGAGGACAGCCAGGCTAAGAGACCTTGTTTCACAGAGTCGGCAATGTGGTGGGGAGGGAGGGACCCAGTTTCAGCACATGCAGACCTTTGCAGCAATCTCCTTGGTGGGGTTGAGTATCCTTGTGCTGAGTTTAAAGCGTCCAAGCCTTTGCATTGTACAGAGAGAGCCTGGAAGCATCAATGCATCACTACTTCTGCAGCTGGGCAATGAGTTGTTTTGGTGCTGCCATCACTTGCTTGTGAGCATCCTCTGCTGACTCAAAATCACCCAAGTAGGGTCTTTAGCATTAGCTGCTGAAGGGTCTTTGTCACCAGCTGAAGAAGCCTCTTCTTTTGTGAGTACTTGCGTTTTGTGACTGTTTCAAGTTAGAAAGTCTGATTTTGAGGCACCAAGTGTAATTTTCCTGCATTGCTCCTCTGGTTTCTTGAGGTTTCAGTATGTCAGTCTTCTTAGACTTCCAAAAACACGTCCCAACAGCAGTAACTACCCATTCCTTGTATGCCTGTGCTAGTTCTCAACCCACGCGGCATAAAACCAAGCTTTCTACCTCCAGGAGACGGGAATAGCCCGGCTTCCCGCTGGCTTCACTGGCCTGCCAGCCACTCTCCGCTTATTTTGATGCAATCCAAAACACACACCCTTCTTCAAGCATTGACACATCTCCTGAGTGTGGACACCCTTCCCGGAAACTTGGGTCTATGTTAGTCTTCCCTAACTGCGGCCAGAAGATTGCTGGTCCTGCAAGCCTCCTTGTATTTAGGTACCTGGATCTCCGACGTCTCTTCTTCAAAGAGCACAAAGACCTGGTCTGTGTCTTACTGGCAATGTTTTCATTGCATTAGGTGGGACTAATCATCCTTTAGGATGTATCACTTCACTCATCTTAAGTGCCGTAGGCGAAGCTGAAGCTGGACACAAATACCAAACCATCAACGCTATCAATAGGCAGAAATCTCATTTCGTGCGCTGACGCAGTGCTGTACATCCAGAATGATGTATGCCCCAGTTGCCAGAAAGATTATTTATTTCTTTAGAAGTGGATGAAGGCTTTCCTTCTTAGATAAAGGAGAAAAATACTCTCCAGAAAGCTCTGTCTTCACCATTATTGAACCACACCCTGTCCTCTTCATATAAGAAATATTGCCAAAGCCACAATCTCTCATCATGTGGTTCCTTTTAAACACCCTCCGAGGTACTAAAGGTCAGGGTGATTTAAAAAAAATAACCTGGTAGTATGAAAGGACTTTTTTTAAATGCGAAAAGACAAACAGGAATCCTACGCAAACTTGCCATAAATACAAGGGATGAGGACGATGATGATGAGTGGAATAATCTAAGTCCACGTTGCGTTCACCTGCTTTGCTCTGTCTCAAGTTTTGTTCAGTTCAAAATTCTAGTATAAAAATAGAATTTCTCAATTCATTGCAATTCGGACTCCATTCTTATGGCCCTTTCCCATAGCTTTGTCCTTCACTTGCACTTTCCCATAGCTTTGTCCTTCACTCGCGCAGTGACTACAGGCTTAGCTTTGTAGACATTTTTACCCTTCCTCACTACTGATCCTATTGCCAATATTGGTTCTACCATCTCATTAAGGTGAAAAAAACTTTCTTTTCTTTCTTTTCTTTTTATTTTTTGTCCTGTTTTTTTTTTTCCTTCTTCTCAATATTATTTCAACAATATTTTGGAGGGTGGATATTTCCTACATTTGACAATTGTCCAAAATGGAATAATTTCTGGCAATCTGCAGAAATTGCTGGTTCCTTTTTTCTAGATATTTGCTTATTTCTGAGCCAGTTTTAAATTACTTTAGGGCTGAAAATTTAGGCACTTTGCAGATGATTCACAAGCAAACTAGACAGCTCTGCTTTGGAGGTGACCCATACCAGGATGAGCGGGATGGGTGTCTGGGGGCAATGAAGGATCTGGTGGAATTGAATTCATCACCGCAGGTTATCGAAGTCCTCAGTCCAAGCTGTCCTCACAGTATGGTGGGGGTGTGTGCAAGTGTGTGCGTGCATGTGGTGCTCATCTGCAGACACGTACAGATTCCAATTCTTTGAACCTTTGTTATCCAGCTCACTCAACTTTAAAAATCTAATACCTGGCTTTGTTTTTAAAATGTTCAGTCTATAGCAGACCATACTATTGATGAGTAATTTTACTATGAAAGCATCCATAAGCCACCGTCAGGGACCAGGAATCTATAGTGCTTAGTGATGTGCTCAACTTGAAAAAAAGGATTATTAAAGAGCATATCTAGTTTCTTCTTTAATTTCCTTTCTACTCCAAAACATGGTGTGTTTTCCGGGACACAGGACACTGTTTCGCTGGAGAACGTGCATATAGGACATTGTTGCAGATTTTGAAATCATAAGGTTCTGCTTTAAACCCATGTACTTCTTGTTAGCTGAGGGTTGTTTCCACTCCGAGAGCACAGCTGGACAGATGACAACTGAAGAACTTGCCTTAAATGCCTTCTCATCATCTTGCTCAAGTATTCCTGAAACTGCTTTTCCTTTTCCCAGCGCAGGTCAGGGTACCTGGAGCACAGCATCCCTCTGCATCACTCACAGGGCCCAGCTCTGGCTGGTTGTCCCCAGCCCTCACACCTCCCTCCTTCCCCCCATTTCTGCCTCCCCACAGCAGCATTTCCTCTGTCACGGACATGGGGACCCCTCTCCCATGTGCTGCCCTCCACGTATCTCCTCTTTCCTCCTTCAGCTTTCCCTGAAAAACAAACTACCACCCCCAAACCCACATTTTTTCCAAGCAACCCTCCCACTTTGTGTTTGCCTCACCCTCTCCCTCATTATCCTGGGTCTCGCTTTTGTTTTTCTTGGCTATTTTGGGCTGGAGGCTCTTTGGGGAAGAGAATACAGTTTACTTGTTGCCTGCTCAGGATGTGAAGTGCTGGATTCCTTCCAGCTGAGTGAAGCCAGATTGATAAATGAGGCATAAATTGGCTGAGAAGTGTCTACCTGAGCATGGGCACCTGGTTAGCTGAGTCAGCTTTAACAGCTATAATTCATTAAACAGGTGTAACTTTATGTTTAGGGGGGGAAAAATCCAATTTTAAAAGGCGCAGGTAATAGTTTGATACAAAAGTTTCCCAGGAAATCCAGTCAAGGCCATGCTCTACTGTAGTGAAGTAGAGCATGTTCTTATGGTGGCTATAGCATAAGCTATACTATGTGGCTCTGAGCACCTTCCTCAGTATTGTCATTCCAGAAACATCACAAACATTTAATGTTGTTTATAATGAGAGTTACATATAATTAGTTGTAATATGGAAGTATGGATGTATAAATTAAAAACAGTACCATGTACTATGAAGGAACTGTGCTTTTCTCTAGCCAATAGTGCTGTTAAAGTGATTCCACTGATACATTTTTAACTATATTAATACTTCATACTGAAACTACACTATCATCAATTGCTAAAGTGTTGTATTAAACAGAGCTAATGTAGAAAGGATTAGGATGGAAATGTTTATAAGAGGTGTGTTGGATCCTCTTCATTTTGCTGGCAGTAAGATGATTATTCTTGTTTTAATACCTACAACACCCCAAACCTCCACACCTGGCAGAGTCATGGAAACATCTGGTCTCTATTTTGCAAATTTGAGATTCTGTTGTTATAATCTTTTAATTATATGTTAAACCCATTTCTGTTATAAAAGTATGCAAATTATTTCAAATGAATCAACAGAACTAGGTTTTGTGTGTGTGTATGTGTGTGTTCAGCACCATTTCTCAGCTACGCTGATAAATGAGATGCCAATAACATGTGAAGTATAAAAGGGAGTTTATTCCTTTTGATACAAAAAGTGATGCGAGAATTCAGTGAAAAATGAAACCCAAGTATTTTAAAGCAGTATGTCCCATTTGTCCTCTCTGTAAGGAGAGCACTTCTGATGAGCACCCATCATATCTGCTAGGAATCACTTTCTTATTCTTTGCTTAAGATTCTCTCATTTGTTATAAAAGGGATATTTGTCATACAGTGTTAAATGCTGATGGTTTTTCTTTCCTATACGCAAGGGAAAAGAATGCGTTGAATACTCAAGTTTGTTTGCATGGTTTAAAGGAAAAAAGGAAGAGCAAAGTCTCTGTGCAGCCACCAAAGCCTTTGGCTTGTGCTGTGGATGATTACTGGTCCTTGAAGTTATGTGAGCTTTTGATAAAGACACTCATACAGTTCCTGTTCCCTTTTTTGGGGGCCCACCTCTTTGCAGGTGCCTCTTTCTGTAGCTGAAGGCAATGGTAAATGATATTTTTTTTCCTTATGTGACCTCTCTTTGCTCCCTTCCTTTATTCATAGTAGCAATATGTGAGGTTTTCCAAGCCCATAAGGGCTCTGCATCATCTTTCCTCCATGAAATTACAAGCTGTGGTTAGGGCAAAGGTTGTGAGCTCTCCAAGAATGACACCAGGCCAAGAGTGATGCTGGGCCAAATGTGTCTATGGATTTGTCGTCGGTTGTATCACAACTGCCTGGGCCCTCTAAACTAGAACCTTTAGTGCTTTTCACCTTCTTTTACACCTGTACGGTGACCATGAAAAGCCAGTGCTGGTCAATATTTACTTGGCTCACATATTAACCTAACTACGAGACGAGACAGGGAGTAGAAGACAGCCAAGCCCAAGATAAGATGCGAAACCCACGTGGTCTGTCTTGGTTGTCAGCTCCTACTTCAGAGCTAAGAGTAAAACACCAGTCGAAAAGTAAACTGAAAAATTTAATTGTTTTATAAAATAAGATTATGCAATTCTATATAAAAATCCAGCTCTTAAATATGGTACATTCACTTCCTCACAGAATAGTTAAATATTCAGGTCACTTATGCTATATTTTCACTGTATTTTAGTTAAAATCATTGGATAAATTAAAACATCCCTACCAAAAGATACCACGACTTATACAAATAAAACTAAGCAATAATACTTCTTTTAAATACAAAATGTAAAGAAATTCATAACTCTTACAGCATGCTACAAAATTTTGCCAGAAAAATATATGGGATCATTTTTGTTTAGCTAGAAAATATACAATGTGCTTTGCATTTCTCTTCCTAAAATTCAGTCTCATACAATTTCCATTTAACTTAATAAATATGTACAACAAAAATGTTTATTCCTCAAAGAATATACACAGCAAATACTGGAGTAGAGCCTGGTCTGGCATTCTTTTCTCATCTAGTGACTGTAGTGGGGCTTTTCAACTCTGAATGTGCAAAAATGCAGAATCAGACTCTTAGTGTTACCAACAGGTTAATAGCTTTTACAAAAGTGATTTTGTTTAAAAAAAACCCTCCAAAAACACTGCAGAAGATTTAGAGCTATTCCAGTCAGGCATTTCTATAAATAGTAAAACATAACGTAGGGAAACAACGTTCCAGTTTAATTACTGCTGGCAGTAATTAGGGAAAAATAGTCAGTGGAGGATGAAAAATATCTTGAATTAGACACATCTTACTTTCACTGATTTCACTTGGCTCCCTATCATTTCCAAAAAGAGTTTCTGGTATAATCTATACATTGTAAATCTGTGCAGAAACTTAATCACCTTCTTCAGACTTTGGATGGTTCGTTTTGGAAAGTGGTATGTTTTCAAGTGCTTCAGTCCATACATTAAACCCTTAATGGTGTCTTGGTCACCATTCTTTATCCTCCACAGATTGAGAAGCTTCAGAACTTGGTCTGCAGGTTGACATAGTTTCATTGTGCGCTCGATATCTTCCTTTCCCACTTTCTTGCCTGGTAAGCTTGCCATCAGTGTGTTGAGATGTTCAAAGGTGAGGTTTGGGTGGCCAATATGCTTTAAGACAGTGTTTTCACATAGATCGATATCTATAGAATGTAAAAGGAGATGGAAGTACAACACATTAGAACTTGGCCATGGCCTGCAAAAAAGGTTCCATAATTTCAAGGTGAATATTCCTTTCCAATTATTTTTTTTGATTTACTTTATTTCAAATAATTATGTCAGCAAGGGTTTTTTTAGGGTCCAATTATGAAAAGCACTTGGAGGTTTAATTAACTTTGCAATACGAAGAGCCCCAAATTACAAACAAACTTCATAGCGAGTATTTATTGCTATATGCTAGTTCCATCTATCTTGTGAAATGTTTTTGCGTATATGATAGGACTTCTAATATTCGGTTCCAGTGAATGAAAATTTTGCTCTTCTTCTTCAGAAGTCTAGGCAAGCTTTGCTAAAAGAGTCACTTTGGGTTTTGAAGTATTTTAGACACTTCACAGTCCCGCATGAGCATACATACTAAACAGGAGAGGGGAAGAAACCAAACAATTCCTGCAGCACTTTCCAAATCTATTCTGAGTGGACAAAAGGTCATTTCAATGTGGCAGGTTTTGATGGTGGCTTACATGAAAAGAATTGGCCTGACTATCATAAAACCCTTGGCGTTAACACTGCAGCACTATTTCGCTTTTGCGCCTGTCTTGGCAGATTCAGCACAAAGCAAGTGGTGAACTGGCATGACAAATAGGCACCATCAGGAAAAAAGAAGGGGAAGCCTGTCCGTGTGTTCCTCACTCCCATGCGTTCCCCATTCCGTGAATAGATGTCCTAGTCTGAGCTGCTGATCTCCACAGAAAACAAATTGCACTCTCCGTTGCAGACATCCAGCTCCCTCTAACCTCAAGAGCCACTGCTCAGATATAACAGTGGGAAACATTCCCCTGCTTGATCAAAATTCTTCATATATTGTTCAGTCTCAAAAGGGGATCTTGGCTGTGGCACCACACGTGCTCCCAGGGGGCTACAAGCCTAGGGAGAATTCACTCCTTGACTGATCAAGGGAAGCTGAATTCTCTTGCTGCTTCCCCTCAATTTCACTGTGCTTACTGCATCAATAAAGCTCAGCCAAGCCCTGCAGGTCTTCAGAACACAACACATCACCAGGAGGTATCTGATCCCAAGCAATCTTTAAAATGCCATTTAGAGGATTTCTTTCAGTATGCGTGCTATCAAAATAAGGTACCTTGAATGATCTTCTTGACCATATCCTGCTCTTTATTTTGCTGCTTCCATAATTTCAAAAGCTGGAAGGTCTGCTCTTGAGAACTGTGCCTTTGTTTAATCCTTTCGATGTTTTCTGTGCTAACCTTTGTCCCGGGCAAACTCTCTGCTAGTATGTTCAGCCAGTTAGGTGTGAGCTGAGTAGGAACAGCAAACCTGAACAAAGCCTCCTCGCACAGGGTTACATCTGAAATGAGAAAGGGAAAAAGAATGCGTGAATTGCTCTGGCCTATTACCTTCCCTGTCTCAGAAAGAAGAGCAAGCAGCAAGGATGGTAAGGAAAAACATTTCAGAAGCAAACTAAGTGGTCTTTATAGCAGTGCTGCTCTCTGTGCTTGAGTTTGATTCAGTCTGACCTACAATAATTAAAACTTTACTATGGCCATCACCATAGCAGGCAAATGACAAACAAGCTACATATTTGTGCCATAAATGCAGATAGATTCATTTTAACTAAGGCATGTTTTCAGAGCACTCTTCCTTAATGTGATACATACCTATACCACATTTCTGAGGTGTCGTATCTGTATTTTCCTGACAGATGTTGTCACGAACTGCATTTCCCTTCAATGCTGTTTTTAAACCCAGTGCACTGCAGTTTGTGTGCTTTAGACAGGCTGCTTTGGATGATGTTTCATTTGAGAAAAATCCTTCCGGACATCTCTTACACACAGTGTCACTCTCCGGGGTACCTGTGGGAACAGGAAAACAATGCATCGAATTACATATAACCTCAACTGTGGAATAAACCACCAAGAATACACAAATAAAACCAAATATTCTTCTCCAAATTGTCATTCTTTTGCTTTTCATATTTCTGGTCTATGAAGGCTTCACATTTGGAAAAAAAGAAACAAACCCCACTCTAATTTTTAAAGACAAAAAAGATTCTTCAAGAGAATGATGCTCCTGCTGGAGTCACAGAGTAAATGGTACTTACATACACTTGATACCAACTTTAAAGTCAGTAATTACCAATTAAATCAGTAAGTTAGCAAAGTAATACCTTTAAGTCAGTGATTCCTTGAGTCTATTCAGACATTACACAATGTCTGACCTTCATCCTTCAACTGTATAAATATTCTGTAAAACAGTGGCATAGGAAACTGCTCTAAATTGTACTCCAGAGTATCTGCCCAGAACTTACTCAAACAGGTTACTTTAGTTCTAGCTAAAAATACAACCCTGTAATATATTAACTAAAGGCCCTCTGTAAACTAATTTCCCTTCTCAAATACTGAATTATACCAGAAAATTTAATTCTGGTTATATTTCTGAACTTTTTCCTGGGCTCAAATAAAATATTATTAAAAGCAAAGAAAGTAAGTTGTCCAATAGAGCAAAAATACTTAATATATATATATGTTTTGCTTCGAGTTTTGCTTTTGTAAGGCATAGTTTTACTATGATACAACAACAGAACGACAACATATGGTTCTATGACATTGACAAAGAGGAAGAAAATAAATGCATGACTTCTGAAACAATGCAGTCTAACCACCAGTGGCAGGAAAATAACCAGAATTGCTGTATATTCATCTTTAATTCATCATTATTGACCCAGCATTTAAGCAAATGCCTAAAGTATAATACCTAATATTGCATTATTGAATGTGAACTTAAGCACATGCTTAAATATTTTTTTTTAATAATTGGAAACTGTATTTGAATAAGAAAATGCTTCCATCTAGTGTATTTTGGAAGTATTTACAGGTGGATGCTTATTTTAATGCTAACTTTTAAGTTAATTTTATTTATCTGGGGCATTTCCTTAGAGAAAAGCTTACAAATCTCAAGTATTCAACCAGCTGTGAAAAAAAGAATTATACTTGCATACACCTGACCTAGCACTGCTTCATCAGACAACAAGTGAAAATAAGAGCAGCTTTTAGTTGCTGGGCATCTGAGAAGTCAGAGACCCTGTATCTTGCTACCCCCTCACCCAAATCCTCTGCACTCTGCAGCAGTGTCCAACCTGCAGCACCAGTGTCTGCCCTTGCCCTTTATCGCACAATGGGTGCTTCTGTGGCTCTGGCCTTACCCAACTCCAGCCAACACTGGCACCTGAGCCAGCTGCAATCAGCTTTTCTGGGACGTTGGAATTTTTAGCATTTTTCCCTGCTGCAGACTTGCTGCTGTTGTGCTGTGGCAGAAAGGAATGGGAAGAAAGGAGAGTCCCTGCAAACGGTACGTCATTCTTCTCTGAGCTTCCTCTATAACCTTTGCAGCACAAGAGGGAAATAAACCACCTAATCCATCAGTGTTCTCGGGGTTGAGCATAAAGTCACCTCCCAGCTTTACCAGCTTCTTCTTTGCTGCTTATCTGGCTGCTCTTGTTAAGGGCACAGACTGCCGCAGCAGTTCCACCCATGCACTGCTCCCACCGATTTGCCTGGAATCCCCCCTTCTCTCTGGGAAAACAGCATCTGAGGATGGAGCTGCCTCATAGCAGTGCTGCTTCCCCAGCACATTGCTGCTAAAAACTGCCTTGTGCCAGGCCAACTGCGGCAGAAAAGAGCAAAGCTTTAATCTGCCACAAAAGGGGACTACCGAAGTAAAGTGATCTGCCCAATGTAATCATGAGCAGTGGGGAAAGAGATTGCTAACGCTTTAAGCTCTGAATGAGACACTGGACCACACCATCTCCCTGTCTGGTGGTGGAAGCACAATTTTATACAGTTAGGTTTTATTTCACCTGAAATTGCATCATTGCAAAGCTCAAGGCTATCGTATGGCCAAAAGAAAAATATGGTCCATGCTTATTAAATTCTCAGCCGATGCCTCACCTCAAAACTGACTATTAACACGGGGGATGCAATTATTTTTACAATGTTTTCATTCCTCATTTGAGGTCTGCTTGGGTTTAGCTGGTTCATTCTGATGGTCTTTTGGAAACCAACTTTCCAATAAATTACACCATTCAACAATTTCTCTTCTTCCAAAGTTTGTTTCATTTTGGACTGAAGGATTCATATTTGTCTGCCAGGGTTTTACTGTGCTCACAGGGATGCAGCGCGCTGGTTGCATCCAGTTTATACTTCTTTGTTCATCTCCCAGTCTTTCTGGAAACTTTGTTTCTGGCCCCTTTTGACTTGCTGCCGAGGAGTGGTGGAACCTCATTAATCCAAGCCCCTGGGTATAATGATTTAGGTTAATGAAGGTTTATAATACAGAAAAGTGGTAGCTGCCAGTGGAAATGCTTAACAGTTGGCCAGGGCATCAGGGTAATGCTCAGTTAACCACCTTCTCAGGGACTAATGAGCAGCTACAGTAGTGACATTACTCCTTACATCAAGTTGTTCTCCAATGAGATGTTCATAACCCAAGAACCCAAAACTCCCAACCTGCCATTCTTCATAGCTCTAAGATGTACGGGCCAGCCCTAGTGTTTTTCACCATATAGATGTAATTCCTAAGGGAGTAATGCTGGAGTCTGGAGATTGGTTGCCTGTGGGTTTATGTCTGAGACACTTTGATTTCCTGTATTCCCTTCCTCAGTGCTCTTCTCCGAGCAGTTATCAATCTCTGGTACAATAACAGAATACAATTCTTTCAGGCTATATTAAATACTCGTGCTAAACCGGGACATGACATTCACCAAATTATAAAGGACATGTTTTGTTTTGAGAGAAGAACTTATTATTTGTTCAACAATTTATGTTGTCTTAAATGAAGAACACACTCCACTGAAAAGAGCCCCACTAGACATACAGCACAATGCCAGCCTGGTCAACAATGAAACAGTTGTTTGCTTGATAATAGTAACAGTTTCCCTAAGAGTTCCACTTAGGATGCTGGTAATTAATTATTACCACATATTGCTGTGATGCTAGAGCTATATTAATATTGTTATAATTATATACTTGGTGTCAAACACATAGTGCTCCTGGTGTTTATCAAGATATACAGTTGCTTGAAACAGATTTCAAAATGAAAAACATTATTATTCACACACAGAAATATACAATTCCAGATAATGTTCCTTTAAAAGAACCAATCCATCATGTTTCTCATTAGAGTGCAATTTGCTACATTTGCTCCTGCCATTAAGTTATATATTACAGTAGGAGCAGGGTATTCCACTGAGAAATGTTCCGTTGGCTACAGCCCAAATGATGCAGGCTAGGAACAGGTTCAATTGGCTTTACAATTTACTGTTCTGTAATTTCTTCTGGATGAGCCTCTTTCCTAATCTTACACCTACCACGAGTCACTGACATGCGGCCAAGCTCTAATTAACTCTGTGTATATTGACAAGTGGTACGTACCTGGCTGTGCAACGCCAAACCCGGGAGGACACTCTGTGTGCTTTAAACAAAACTCCAGCTCCAGGTATCTGCCTTCGATGCACTCGCAGACGCGGTTCTGTGTGCTGGTGCACTCCTGCTTGATGTACTGCAGCTCTTTGCAAACGGTGTTGCAGTACTGGCATTCATCATTGCTGTTCCACTCTTCAGTGTAGTACTGGTCTGGACAAGGGGCACACTGTGTCGGGCTGGTGGCTGTGCAGTGCTGCTTCACGTAGCTCCCGGGAGGGCACTGGTCACACAGAAGTTGGCGAGATGTCCCTGGGTCGTAATGGAAGTACTTGGGGGGAGAGTCATCCTGGATGGTCCACTTAATAGATATGTCCAAGAGCTACCAACAGGAAAAGAAAACATTGCTCGCTTTAGTGCTGGGGAGCACCGTGAGTCACAAAGAAACCCACATTTTAATGAGTTTATGAGTCTAATCATGTCGCTATCTTCAAAAAAATGTTTGTGTTAGCTATTTATAAAATATTAGCCAGCTTCCGGGCTCTCCCGAGTCTACCTTAGAATGGGAAAATTGTAGGATCTTACCCAGCAAATCATCCAGACCTAAGTACTTCCTTGTTCTCCCAGAGATGCAGGTCCTATTCTTCTCCCATTTACACCCTTTTAATATCACTAGGCAATGACTTTTTATCACCTGGCACCAGAGAAGCTGGCCTATTAGTTTCATTGTGTCATGGTAACATGCTTGATGCACAGGAAGGCTGGGATAATGCACTCTTCTTAAGCATCAGGAACTTCAGATGTAAAAGAAACGGTGTCTGGCCATAGAAACCTGAGCAGTTACTGCACCGTTACTGCAGGTGCGTTTCAAGGTGATTGCTCACAATATTTCTTTCCACCAGCAATGAATGGCTATAACAATATAGATTACTTTTAATGCCTTCTGTTTAATCTTGTACTGAAATACAGCAGTTCTGGGGCAGCTAGGTCAAGTATGAAGATGCAGCTTCAGGCAGAGGAAAAGAATTCTGCAGTTTATGAAGGACACATTAAGGTCTTAATCATAAGAGTTGGAAGAGGCCAGGCTAATGCTTTCAATTCCTGTCTAACACTACAGCCTTGCAGCTGTTGTGAGGACCTTGTTTGGTATGGATACACGGCATAACACTCCTGCTTCCTGCAATAGTCTGCTTTGCTGGTGTGATTTGGGATGACCTGCCCTTTTGCACAGACAACTTGCATCTCACACCATTTTGGATTTGTAACTGAAAACTTGGGTCTGTGATTCCGTCAGCCTATAAAAAAATATTCTCTTGGGTTTACTCCTTATGTACTGTCCCTACCCCCATGGGGTCTGCTGGCAGCTCACTCCCGGCTTTGTCCCAGCCCTACGTGACCAATGTGCCGCTTCTCTTCTAAAACTTGTACGTTTTACAAAGATGAAGTAAACTGGCTCTGAATAAAGATTTTTTTCTGTGTATCCATTCTAATTGTAGATCCAACTGACTCGTCTTTGTTGCTATTTTAATCCCAGTGAGCTAATGCAGAGTTGCCAATTCAATTTCAGGAACGTATTTTCCTCTTTTCCAATGCAATGTCCCCAAAATGTAAGTGGAATGAACTCTTTTTATTCATTCAGACTCTATATTTCCTAAAGAGGCTTCATCTAAGGGCCTCACTTCTGCCACAGCATAGCACTTCTCTAGTGATAATCTTATTAAGGTTGGAAAGGGCAATTTAATCATTCTTCTTGGTGTTCGCACAAAGTAATACTGGATGCTTAAATTAGGAACTCTTATTGCTTAAGAAAATATTCTTAAATGCATTCTCCTGTTGCCTGTCTATGAATCCACTTACATATATCTATACTTAGAAACATTGAAGAATGAAATGCAGATAGCATGGGTATTCCCCAGAGCCTCTTCTAGTTACCCTTGACTAAACCCTGTAACTTGTCCAATCTGTGATTTCTACACATGGAGATCCCTCTTTCCTTTGTGGTTTCAATGCACAATCCCTTCCACTGTGGGAAATTCCTTATTAGTCATTGAAGTTTGATGTACCATTCCATTTTTCTTAAATGACTATCTCTCTTTCATGCGATCTATTTAACAAGAGGGTGCAGCCCATTCTTAAATAGTGAATGGCTTTCTATTGATGCAAAATGCATCCACCCTTAGTAAATCTACAGCTTTGACTCTAGTAATAAGGAAGTCCTGGTAATCCCATTAATTATCGATGTGAACAGTCGGGTTTTCTGTGATGTTTTTAATTCAGTAATAGGTAAAGCAGCATCCCAGAGTCCAAGATTCTCATGAGCACACATATTCCCCTCCTTCAAAGAACATAACAGACCACAACATGTGGCGCAAATGCTACAGAGACAAGCATCAACCCACATTTCATGCAGATGTCTGTCAAAACCGAAGACAACACCCAACACTGATGTAAATCACTGATGTGAAAATGATTAGGGACAGCAACCAGACATGCACGCAGCACATCCTCCTACAGAAATGCCAGTTTTTCTGCTCTGCAATGCATGGCTCACAACAAATCCTAAGCTGTCACTGCAGCAGAATCTGCTCCTCTAGGTCATGCCTCTGCCCTTAGTGACACGTTTTCAGATGACGAACAGTCAGGTGGACCATTTCCTGTCTGTTCAGCTCCCCTCTACAACATGCAAGAGCAAGAACAACAAGATTTTCTCTGTTTTCCTTGCTCAACTACTTACACTTGAAAACATATATGAGGCAAGTGAGAAGTTTTGCTGCAGGGGATGATTCAGCATTAAAATAATTCAGATTCAATAATCAGAGTGTGAGAACATGGGGTTTTGTTGACAAAAATGGAAGCATTCGCTTCCTGAAGAATCTACAGCTATGTGAAGCAAGCCAATAAAAACTGAAAACAATTCAACACAATTTGAGAGGAACTGATTCAAAAAATTGAGCAAAAAAAGATGTGAACAATGTGTGTGAGACCATGCAAAGTTTTGCCTTTGAAAGTACCAAAGCTATGAACTATTAATGGCAACCAGAATGCTATTAATCTAAATGAGCATAACCAATGACCATAATAATAGGATTAATAAATCAGCATCACTAAAAGGATAATCAGTCTTTGCATTTGATAGTTTCATTGTGTTTTTAAAAGAAAAGCACATCACACCTGTCTTCTCTTCTGTCCCAAAACTACACCTTAGGTAGCTGCCGTAATCAGTGAGATCAGTGCCTGAGCCGTATGTATGCAGGACCCAATTCTTCTATTTAGTAAACAATTATGACAAAAGGTTCTGCAGTCAAACTAAAGGTATAAATGCAAACAATACCTCAGTATTTTAACAGCACATTTCACACACCCTTTTCAACAGAGATTACCATTACTGTTACTGTTTGACTACTAGGATCCTCTTAGTACAGTGAGCTGTGCAACTCATTGCTACAGGACATTGTAAATGGTTGAGTCCAGAATGTTATTAGACATAGTAATGGAGGAAAATAATAAAGGGTTATTAAACATAAACAACACCTTTTGATCAGGAAATCCCAAACCACAAATTGTTTGAGTCTGGAGGAGTGTTTTGAATAAATATCACTATTTTTCTGCCTTTTTATTCCATCTACTCTATGCATCAGCTATAAACCCCGGCCATGGACAGCACATGGGGCTTTTTAGGGAATTTTTTTTATATTCTTTTTTTATTACACCCATTACAGCCATTAGTATGTTGTCAAGTGCATGTCCAGACTCCAATCCCCAGTACCACGCGTCATCATAACACTACTGTAGGTCCCTTAATAATCCTTAGGAGAACAGACCTGCAGGATAGTCTTCTGACAGTCTGACTGAAAACACTGAGCACACATGGGTATTCTGAATATTAATATGCACCTGCAAATCATAAGTTATCCTTGAGCCTTCATCAAGTGCCAAAGTAAAAGCAATCTATTTTTCAGAAGGTTTGCAAAACTGCAGGAAGAATGGTGGAAGGTAATGAAGTATAATTTTAACAGTTTTACTGCATCATCTTGGCACAAACAAAATGAAATGACTGTTTTTGTCCCCCAGCTCGCAGAATAAGCTAGACGGGAATGTCACTAAATTGTTCTTTCTCCTGGCCTGAGACACGTTGAATTTGTGCTTATATTAGCAAGTTGGATCACCTGCTACAGCAGATTTGTAGAGCGAAACAGATGGTGCCAAGCACCTGACATCCACATTATGCATGATTCAGAGGGGGTATTTTGGACTAACTTCAGTCTGCTCTCATTGACTGAGCATGCATTAGTGGTTACAGTGCATCTGGTGCATCTCTGGAGTCTATCTCTGGATTTACTTTTATCAACCCAGCTTATTTTTGTAAATCCTCTTTGTGCACTCCAAGTCCGCCCTGATGTGCAAACTAAAATATAGTAAATAAGGACGGTCAGGAGAAGTCTTCAAAATCACATTCTAGATCAAATTAAAATGGTAATTAAATGCATTTCGTGCCATTCCTACCTTTTTTTTCCCCCCTAAACTATGCTATGACCAACTTGGTAGCATATTGTCAGCCACGTGAAACCTCTGATTGACCTGAATGCTTCTGCTTAAAGTTAGGGTATGTACTAAACACCTGAATCTCTGGTGTATGTAAGAAATAGCACTATTTGAGCACATGGAAATGCCTTGAGCAGAGCTTACTCGTTCTGAAAATTGGCTGTCGCAAAAGCCTCACAGAAAGCAGGCTTTCTCCCATAATCATACTGCCACTGGCCTGTTTCGCTCTTTCAGAGAAGAAGGCATGTTCCAGTTTGAAAGGAGGAAGAAACTAGAAGTCTGGCTCCAGTTTACTGGAATCAGTAGGGGCAATCAGCATGTTCACCCTTTAACCCTTAAGAAACTGAAGCTGGAGTTTATCAGTGCTACACCTGGCCAAAGTCATGGATTTGTCATTCAGAAGATTGAGTAAAATCTTGTTTGTCCTTGTTTAGCAAAGGTTAATTCAGCCTGTAAGAGGTTCAGAGAATGTTTAGAAGGAAATAGAAAGCTTCATCTTGAAGAGAATCTTGTTCAATAGCTTGGCGAGTTAAAACAGAACCTATAGAATCAGTACAGATAGTGAACACACGCAGAGAGAGAACAACTTTTCTCCATTAAAGGATAATGTCGGCAAATGAGAAGGGGATTCTCTCGTCAGAGGAAGTTTGGGAACAGCCTTGTCGTAAGAAGCAGGTGCAAGAAACCCAAGAAGTTTAAATATAGCTCTTAATGTACTTCTGAAAGCAAATACACCATTTGGTTTCCTGGAAGAGCGGAGGAATGGACTGAAAAGATCTATGAAGTTTCTATCGGTTCAAAACCATGAACAAACCCTTTATAACCCAACACTGATGGAAGCCAGTGATACTCAATAGCTTGTTCATCTCAACAATTTAACTGTTAGTCTCATTCAAAGTGCACTCAATTGCAAATGGTTTTCCTAAGGGTAGTGAAATCCAAGCCTCAATTAAAATAAAACAATCCCAAAGGTTGAGTTTTTTGTTCTATGAGTATGAAAGGCTATCAGTGACAAAAAAATCACAACAAAATAAAACCAAACCAAAATCTAGTATCATTAACTACTGCTATCAACCTGTTGGGTGAAATTCAGTTCTAGTGTCATGGGTTCAGTTCTGAAAGGACTGAAAAACTCAGTCCTGATCCATCTTCCTGAGCCAAATCCCAGGTACCACTCAGGATGGCTGTCCCTGTGTAACTACTGAAATAAGAGTCTAGTATAAGTCAGTGTCATAGAATCATAGAATCATAGAATAGTTAGGGTTGGAAAGGACCTTAAGATCATCTAGTTCCAACCCCCCTGCCATGGGCAGGGACATCATGCAAGTAAATAGTGAGAATTGACTCAAATTGAGTTACCCAAGGTTAAAAAGTAATTCTTTGATTGTGACACTCAACACATTAAGCCTGAAGCTGTATTTTTCCATACCACCTTTATGTCAGCATACACAGTGCTAACATAAAAGGCCTTTGCAGTCTATTTGTTTGAGCCCTTAGAAGATGCTTTTGAAAGAGAAATAACGCGATTGTAAAATTTCCTTTCAGATCCTGGGCATGAAAAAGTACACACCCTTTTCTTTCATGTTTAAATGTACGGCAAAGAGCCACTTGCTTTTTGTTATTGAATTAAAATGAACTGAAAGACAAAGCACATGAAGTAAAAATCTTTCAAGCATCATCCACTTAAATCACTGCTTTGTGAGAGAAAAGAAAGTGGCTTTTTAGCATATGAAAATATTATTATATAGCTTGGCTTTGTGGTTTTGGGTTGTAGACCAAGGAGAATGTTTAATTTGCTGAGAAAGATAAATCTGTTTCTGTTTTGCATTCCACAAGTATTCCAAAGCATATTTTCCTGCGTGATAAATAATCATTCAAGGCATCTGTCATATTGCTCCTTGTGTTTGCTTTGGGTTCAAAGTAAAACCTCACAACTCTCCTACTTTGCATTCTACACAAAGCATTTGAACAAAGTTAAGGCAGGAGGCCTTCACTTACCCTCAGCCCTTAGGCAGAATGCCTCACAGTAATCATGCACAGACCTCAGAGGAATCCCAGTGGCAAATAAAGCACTTAATGATACTAATGATGATATTCTAATCAATAGCTTGTCATATCAAAACAGTATCACTAGATCCAGTGCATGACAGCGTCATGCTGGATCAGATCCATGGCCGTCTACTGCAAATAAACACTGTAAAATATTTTTTAACTAGGGAGAAATGATTCCCACCCATCTGGGAGATACTCAGCTCTCATCCTCCTCCTCCTCTCACTGTTCTGGGTGGCCCCATGCAATCACAGAATTCAACCTCTTTAGGCCAACAGCCACACAGCACTGCTTGCCCTGTGAGTTGCTGCAGACTCACTTAGAGCACAGCCCAGGCAAAACACCTCTTGGCAGATCGCAGCTAAGCATCAGGAACACAATGACAGCTGAAATGGAGCTGTTTTCACTGGTCTGAGTTCAGCTTATAAAGATGTTCCATCATTCCGCCAATTGCTTCAATGCAATCCACTCACTTGGGACATAACGGGACCTACTTTTGTATGGAAGATGCTTTATAAAGTGGAGGATGCTCTTTTACGTAAGGAATATGACTAGTGACTCTTCTGACTACCTCCTGAGCATAAGAAGTTTGGATCAGATGATCCTTGAGGTCCCTTCCAACCCGGTTTTCTATGGTTTTATGCTTCTGTATTTGAAACCGAGGCAATCAACCACTGCCTTCATTTCTCTGTCAACAACTCAAATCTCACAGAGAATTTATGAGGCACAAAGTTGTCATTCACAGAACAATTCAGGAGTCTAAACTACTGCTTCATTTTCAGTGCTAGGAAAATGACATTCATCTGAGGAACAGTTTTACGTCTTATCAAAGACGTGCTAAACTGCAAGTCTTGATATATATGTAAGTTCCTTTTGCCTTGAAACTTGCGGAGGAAGAAAGCAGAAAAGACAAACCAGCCACTCACCAAAAGAGGGGTCTTATCCATAAGTCATATTTTGGCACATTATTTGCCAGAATGACAGCAAGATTTAGAGCTAACCCAAACCTGGGATGGTACCACCTGCTGGTACCACCTGCAAGGCAGACTTGCTACAGTCTGCCTTGCACTGAACAGAATTACTAACAAGTGACTATTTAGGTACAGAAACAGTATGACCAGTATTATGTGCAAACAGGTGTTTTTCTGCAGGAAGAGCTGGAGTAGTAAATCTACTAGCATGAAAGTTCAATGCAGAAAGAACCAAACTGAAGTTTCTGTGAGATTTGAAGAGTGGGTGCTCTTTAAATTGTGACAATAGTTCTTAAAACCTCTTCTGGTAACCCTGGTGCTTTATTTTTAACCAACACACATGCAGACAGTCAGAAAGAAAGTCAGACAGAAAGATAACTCCTACCCTCGCGGGCTGCAAAGCCACTGCTGCCTACACACAGCAAACCCAACAGGCAGGCCAGAAAAAGCATGTCACATGCACCCAGAGATCCAAAATAGAGAAAGGTCAAGTTTAAGGGTCAAGATAGTTACGTGACAAGTAACAAGATTCAGCTCTGGGGAATTTCTTTCAATTCAGTCTGATTTCATAACGCTTGTCTGTTTGTAAGCAGTTCCAGTGCTCCAGCAAACAACACGCACATGTGTGCGCCACCACAGCAGGTCCCCTTTCCGGAACCTTAGCAAAGAGGCCAAGACTGAAAGTACATCATGTCCAAAAAGTCTGTTTTAGCTATGGTGTCTCCAAACAAGGTTTAAGGTATGTGAGCCAAACGCGTACAACTTTGAGTTGCTGTTGTGCATCCTACAAGTGTTCTTATACAACAAGTACTATTTTTCTGAGCTGTAGCATGTCTGACAGTACTTAAACTTCACTCATAGTACTTAAACTCCACCATAACTTTAAATAAATTGCTTTTAAATAATAATAAAGGACTTGAATGATGAAGCTCTGTGGTATGTGCTCTTGCCACTATCGTATTTCAGCTCCAAGACTCATCTGCCAGAGGATTAGGCTGAATTTCACTTAACACTATTACTTTATGGGAGAATATGAACAGGCACATTACATTAAATCAAAATCAAAACCTGATGTGATTATTTTAGGACAGCCACAGAGAAGAAGCCAAGCTGATAACAGGCAATTGCTGAAATTCCCAGATTAACTTCAAACGGATGAAGAAGGCACAACATCATACATGAGATGAAAAAGTTCTCCTGTGTTTCAGTTTGCTGACCATGAGTCTGACAATTTTTGCTTCCCTTGCACCATTAATTACTTTGGGTTTCTGTCTCAAAAAGCTCTTTCAGAAAGTTGTGCAGAGTAATAAACCCACATTACTCATCGGATCCTGGAAATCTCGTTGCATTTATAAAGAGCGTTCAAAATAAATGGATCTCAGTTCTAATGCTCTGCCACAACATTAATGCCACTGTACTCACCAAAACAACCCAGGAGCAAGTTACTGCGCAGGCATGCATAACAGACTGCTCTGAATATTCTTTTGAATGTTTTTCTTTGAATGTTTCCTCATCCAGAAGATGAATTGCCTCCCAGTAGAAGTTGCACAGTATCTGTCTGTACGCAGGTTTTAATTAACCCGATATCACACACAATTCCATAAGGCTAAATGGATTAAATGACATTTTGAAAGATTTACTGCACTTCCAACATCTCTAAATTTGCATCTGGAAGTATCTTGCTAAATCACCAAGTAAACAAAAACTTATTAAAGCAGGGCTTATACCAGATTTAATAACACAACTTTTTCTGTAATAGCTACTGACACGGCTGCTAATTCATCACTTTCTTGCACATGGAGCTGAATTTTCTAAGCCAAAACAAGCACCACATGCCTATGCTTTCTTTAACGGAGTTCACAGTAGTTTCCTAAGAGAGCTAGCCCAGTGTTTGAGATACTGATCAGTGCCGCTGCAGCAGCAGAGATTACAGAGACAGGCAGGGATGGAGCTTTTGTAACAAACATCCCAGCCTACAGCTTCTAAATTCGTTCCTGGAGTCAGTGTTTTGTGTCAGACAAGCTTGATGAAGCCTCACAAAAAGAGAGAGGAAGACAGAAAAAAAGGCGAAAGAAAAGCAAATCATTCCACTACCTTAAGAATGGGATGAGAATCCCTGCTGCCTCCCCGGAGCTGGACTTGTCCATCGCACTCCAAACCTCACCAGGAAAGCTTGGTGTGATGAAATGAAATGGGTTTACCAAGAAAACGGAGAGGAGGCAAAAAATCCCCAACCAAACAGAAGAATCCCCCCCACCAAAAAAAAACCCAAAACGAAACCCCAGAAGAATGTCTTTCAGCCTGATCTCTGAAGCTGCAGTGCATCTTAAAGCCTATCTACCTCTCTGAAGGGACTTACCACAAGCGTGCAGCACAGGAACTTGTTCATTGTGGTCAGTGGAAGAAACCTCAGCGAGCTGGGAAATCAGGCAGAGAGTCAGCTCCTGCTCCAGTCTCCTAGCAGCCTGCTTACATCGCCCAACATTAAAGACACGATATATATATAGTCCCGGTGTAACAGGAAGCTTGGCTCAGCTTTGATCATTCATTCCCTACCATGACCAAACTTTTCTCGCTGTCTCTCCCCCCCCTTTTTTTTTAAGGAACCTGTAAAACTTGATGACTTAATGGAACCCTTTGAGTGCTGTAACCACAGACTGGAAAATGCAGGAGGGAGTGTCAGGGGCTGGCCAGGGGAGGGTTTAATTAGGCTCTGTCTGGCTGTCTGGCTGTCCCCCCCCTCCTCTTCCCTGAGCAGCTGACTTGAAAGGGAGACCCATGACCCAGGGATGACAGCAGCTCCCTCGGAGTCCCAGGCTCATGGGAGGCAGGGTTAGAAATCACTGCTGGAGGCTGAGCCCCAGGGCACTGCCATTTCCCAGGAGGAAGAGAGCTCCTTTGGCTCTGCTCCCCAGGGGTTTCCAGGATTGGGGCTGGCTGGGAAGCAAAGGCCAGGGAGGGGAGGGCTGAGGGGAAGGAGGATCCGTGCTCGCTTCCCTTCCCTGCTGAGGCAGGAATGCGAGGAATGGCCCCACTGGCCTTGCCGCTTGCCAAGGCAGGCCTATGCAACGGGATGGGTGTCCGGCTGCCTGGAACGGCCACTGAACATCGCTGGCCCTGAGGGGCTTTTTAAGGGGGAGCGACTTGTGGGAATGGTACGGGGCTTTTGCAGGAGCAGTTGTGATTTTCCAGTGACATTCAGTGCTTTCAGCAAGCCCCTGGCCTTGGGAGAAGACCCATCAGGGCCGTTCTCCCACTTCCAGTTGGAAAAGAACGTTTTTCTAAAGCCTTAAGGATGAAACCAGCGTGTACCAGGTGTGAAGCTGAGCACAGCTTTCCAAGGTGCGGAGAAAGGATTTCTCCTCCCAACCTACACATATGCAGGAAGTGATTATGGGAGGCTGTGGGATCCTGGGGTGGAAGCCAAACCCAGATGTGCCTCCAGTTTTTACAGATGGTTTTCTCTCCCTTTTCACAGGCCAGACCAAAACCTCAGGTCTGGATATTCCAGCTCTTGAGCATTTGAAACCTGGGCCCCACGCTGGCTCTGGGATGTGCAGTTTTGCCCCTTTAAGTCACAAGGCTGTGCGGGATTGGCAAAAGAGCGAGGTGGAAAAAGCCTGCATCTCGTTTCACAGAAATTCATCTATGCTAAGTCAGTCTTCAAGGAGGACAGCCTCACACATTCCTCCTTACACATCTGTAACCGTTTGAACACCCATCAAGCATAACCTAGGATCAAACCAGATGCTGATTACACTTGTCAGGGTGATAAAAATTCAAGACACTTGAATTAATGATGAGTTCCTTGTAAGAGGTGATGTGAAAACTGTCATGGAAACCCTACCACCAATGGAGTATTGCTGGCATCTGTTGGGTAGTAGGCGCCACTTGATTTGTTTTGAACCTTGAATGGATGCTGCAACTGTTCCTGTAATCTTTTCAGTGCCTTTTAATACTTTGCTATGTATTCTTATATATATTTATGAACATACTGCCCAGATAAAGGTACAGGAGTGCCAATAAACATGACCTACCCTTACATTTCTACATTTTTGTTGTGTGGTAGGGAGAAGGACTGGTTTCGAAATGACATCATTGCCCATGTCAGGGCAGTTGTGCATGAGTATGGTATTCTTCATATAGGGACCAACTTTAAATGTCAACCAGAATGCTGCAGCAAGTCCCTCAGCAGGACTTAGTCAAACCAAACTAGCTTTAACCCCTTAGAGGCCAAGAGCTGGGCATGGCAATGTGTCACTTCTGATTGGAAACAGCAAGCTCCACTGTCAACTCAGAGGTGCCTGGGAAATCAGTGAGGCTGATTGCTTCCTGCTCAGTTACAACACAAAGAAAAGCACCATGCTCATAGCAAGCTCCCCATGTTTAACTGACAAGCTTGGATTGGGCTGTGTCTTCTCATTGCTAGTGCTGGCCATAAATACGCAACAGCTGGTTCTTTAGTGAAAATGTGGCTCATAAGCTTGTGTTTAAACATGTTAAAGTGACAATATTGTACATATCAGAATTTTCTAGAGATCAAAACATTTTATACCATGAAACAGACCAGAAAACAAATTAAAGAGCCATTAAGATTCTTTAGCTGAAAATGTGGCTATGGTTAAGAGTGGCATTCTCTTCAATGCATCTGTTTTGTGTATATTTGTGTTCAGAGTTAGGTTTGAAAAGATGCCTGAAAGGATGTTTTACTCCCATAGCAGTGAAAAAACTGATACAGTTTAATGAGAAGAAAACAGATCCTCCCTGAGCTCGTTCAGTTCAATGGAAGGAGGCCAAGGTGTATCTGTTTCAGTAAAGACATCAGGTTTGGACAGATGCTCAGGAGACCATCATCTTAGTGACACATGAACATGAAAGTTTCAACTATCTAATCACACTGGAGTCAGTGGAGCTGGCTGCGGATGTTAGGAAGGAACCATAGAGTTGTACTTAGCATGTTTGATCTGGAAATCACAAATAGACAATAAATACAGGATCCCACACTGCCATTTTTAGTGTCACTTTTCAGAGCAGAACTGTGCTTTAACAAGGTTTAAACTGCAGTTTGGATGTTTTCACAAGTGCTTTACAGCGTTGCCACTTTGCCTTTGGGAATTAGTTAAGATGTGCTTTCCAGAGCATGGAATCATAGGACAAGGCAGTAAACCCTGTAATAAACACTTGTCCATGCTACAACCAAGCTGTTCTCAGCAGTGTTTAAAAGAACCACGTTTGTGACTACGTGCCATAACAGCGAACAGACACAGCCTGAAATTATTTTGTTAAAGTTATGTTCCTTTAATTATTCATTATCCATAATAGAGTTTACAAAATGTAATAGGAAAATAAAATAATAATAAAAAAATCAGGATTTCTTCTTTTACTAGCTAACCTAAAGTGGTGAATATAGGCATTAAGCCTGTTCCATGTTTCAGGAATATGACTAGCTTGTTTTAAAACTCAATAGTTAAAAGTGATGCAGAAACAGCCCTCTAGTTAACAGAAATGGTTCACTGCAACTCATAACAGTGCATAAAGCTGGAGAAAAAGGACCGCTTTCATTGAGCAGACTGAAAGTTACTGATACCACATTGTTTTCAATCTGTAATGATGTGCTTTTGGTAGGACATCAGCTTATTGATTCAGTTAGTGGTCATTTTTCCAGACAGGTATTTATCTTTCCCTGTTTTTTATCCTCACTATTTGTATTGCTGTCCTGGATGTTATGATTGTTATAAATCTATTTTTGTTCCCATGCATCATTATAATCACCAGGTCTATAAATGGCTTTGCTCTTTCAGCCTGTCTGCTATCTGGAAAAACTCACGAGTCCAGACCAGTGAGTTGGTGCTGGCAGGTGAACGCTGTGTAGCTGAGTCATCTCAATATATCAGTGTGATGTTTATTGAACCCAAGCAACAAACAGTGGGAAGACTGTGGCTTCAGGCTTGGGACTCAAAGTTCACCACACATTGCATTTAGAGAACACTCAGAGCTTCGTCATTAACAGATTTCTGTCAAACTAAGGGGAAGAGGGTTCTCAAAAAGATCGATTGCATCTGAAAGCAAACATATTAGTAGCTGCAAGAAGGCAGTAATCTGGCATTCTACCATGCTGTTACAGCAGTCCCTTAGAAATTAATCTCTCTCTTTAAACTGTAAATGCTGATGATCTGAGCTAGCCTGGGAAAACTTTGAAAATGGAGGCTTAAAGAACCCTGATAATCTGCGCAGTGTAGTGGTGCAGATAGCAGGAAAGCATGTTTCAGACTTTGTCAGAGTAGGTGAAAACCCCCTGCAGATATTTCCCCATCCGTTTTCTTTCATATAACTCCGAAACCCTGGGGAAAAGGTTTCATGCCAACATATACTGAAGGAAGAGAAAAGGTATTTAGCTAACAATGTTGTCAAAAGAACACTTATAGTCAAGTGTTTATCTTTGTTTTAACTGTGTGGCTTGTTTTATCTTGTAAAAGCTTTTGCGTCATTTCTTTTTTGATTGAGACCTTGGCTCATTTTATAAATCTAATGCAGATACAAGGTGCTAATGGACCAAAAGGGAAACCTCACTTGTCAAACTGTGTATCCAGAGAAAGAAAGATGGAGCTTGTCCTACCAAAACAAAACTTGATTTGGATTATAAGATTTGAAGGTTGCAATGGAAGAATTGAAAAATTAATAGTCACAGAATGTGTGTAGTTACCAGCCATAAACAATGGAATACAAACATCTCCTCCAACATCAAAGTGAAGAAGGCCATGTGTTTGGGCTTGCCACCTAGGGAATTAAGTCAGTTTGTGAATCTGAAAAGCGCTGGTTCTCTGTGTGGACACCCTTAGCTTGCAGATAGCATTATCTCATTTAGTTCCCTTTCAAAGTGGATTCATACCACATCACTTATCTGGATATGTGAATTTTTCAGGATGTGTAAGCAACCTGAACTAAGCAGGATCAGACTCCTAACTCTCCTAATTTTCAGATGGCTGTCGTTGGGAATAAACCCCGTACCTCAATGCAGGGGCTACCAAACTGCTGCACGGTAAATTTAAATCCCAGCCTGCTTCTCAGTCCAACCTACAGGCAACCAACCATGAGTATAAGGAGTGCTCTGTGGCATCAAGGGGTTCTTGCAATGATTCAGACACTTTGAGCACTCAAAAAGCTTTAATGTCTTCTGAAAAACTCAGCTGCACACCCCAACCATTTGATAAGAAGGAATTCATTGTTCCCAGAACCAACATTTCCAGTTAACACCAGTACTCCGAAAGAGACAGCACATACTTTACCGAAAGCTACGGAAACTGGAACTGAAACAAGACAAGCTTTAGCCAGTAAGATTTTCTGGCTAACAGGTTTTTCTTTTTTGTCTCTACTAATTTACTTGCTACTCTGTAATTGAAGGTCACTGGTTAAGGAAAATGGTCCTGTTAGCTCATGAGGAGCAGCCATAATTTCATTGCTTTCAGTCTGACTTCACTGTGTATATTTGGGTGGTATTAACATAGCACCAATTTTCCCTCCTTCTGGTTTTCCATATACGCAAGGACATCAAGCCAGCAATGATGCCATGCTCAGCCTTCAATGAATTTTACATGGACACCTGAAGTGGTTTTGCTACATGCTCTGAATTTAAATCTCTCAGGCACTGAGTTCATTCAGCTGTGAACCAGCTATTGGCTTGTGCAGCTGGATGGGCAGGCTGTGTAATATACATCCAAATGGTTCCACCACCTGTGGATTGCTAGCCTCTCCCCTTCCTACCAGGAAAGTAGGGAAGGGCAGTTATAGTCTAGAAGCTGGCTGCTTCTTGGCACAGGACCTTGGCTGCTTCTTGTGACAGTAAACCTCTATGGTACAGAAGGGACTTGGGATGCTAAAGAATCTGAAGCACAGGTGAAATGAGAGACTGGAACCTCAAATGTAGACTTTACTGAGGTTGGACAGAAAATTCGCTGTAAGAGATTGCAGACCTTGAAGGAAATCAAGCCAAATAAGAATATTGGGTAAGAAAGCGGTATCCTCTAGCTCAGATACCAAGCAACCTGCATGTCAGACCTATGGGGTATGTACAAATAGGGTAATTTCAGACACGCTTTTCTTTTTATTCATAAAAAGTGTCTGACCTTTGAATTTCTCAACAGCTTCTCCTTTTCCCACTGATTTGAGTTAAAGCGTCTTGTCCACGTCTTTGAGAGACACATGTCCTTTCCATCCTAGTTGTCTTCATGTTTCTTTTCACGTGGGTTCCGTTTCCTTCACCATGCCACCAAGCCTCAGCTCACCCATTTTCCCACCATCTTTATGTCTTCCTCGGTACTGTCCTCTGATCTTAGGTCACCCTTGAATGAAGTTGGAAGACCCTTTACTTTCTAGTCCCTCCACCATCTCTGGGAGCAACCCACTGCCTATGAGAGATGAGTGCCTGAGGGGCAGGCCAGGCTAGCATACAGGAGGATCATTTTAAACTGTATGTAATATATGTGTATAAACATATAATAAACACCAAATGTACTTCTCTCATCTACTTGCTGTGCTTTTAAAAATATCTTAAATTGCCTTAAGAAAATGTGCTTTCTTTCTTGGACTTTGTGCAGCACCACCCACAAAAAGCTCCACTTAGGACTGTACAAAGAAACAGTCACAATAAAGTAACAAAATCAGTAGTAAACACCCAATATTTCCTCCCCAAAATGGCTATCAGAATTTATTTGGAATTCCTTGCACAATGCCAGCTTTGCAGCTTCTGGCTTCAAAAGGAAGGGCAGTGGCGCAAGCCAAGTAAAAAAGGAGGGACCTTTGTGAAGTAACAGAGAGGTAATATGCAATTTGTGGATGATGGCAAAAGTCACTCGGAAAGCTTGCCACATCCCTGCAGAAATAGCACACGCTCATGTACTAAATGCTTTGAAGCACCTTTTAGGTACTTTTTCTTGTGGCCAAACTTCAGGCATAATGAAACTTTTGTCCTTTTCTTGGCAGAGAAGGTTGAAAACCAAAAAAAAGGAGGGGGGAGAAGGTGGAAAGAATTTCAGCCTTCTCAGGAGATGCATTCCAGCCGGCATGGACTGAGCTACATCCTCTTTGGATGCTCCAGCACATTCCTTTGTTCCCTCTGACCAGACATTTTCTCTTGTTTAGTCCATCAGTGCCCTGCAAAGTATGTTGTACCTCCTCTGCAATGTGGAATGCATCACACAATCCCTTTATCCCAGCTCTGAATTTTCCCCAGATTTAGCATATTTGTCAGATGCTGCTCTTTACTCACTGTGTTAAAGAACTATTAATTATTGTTATTAATTTCTCTTATTCAACACTGAGAAGTGAGCTAAATTAAGCTCTGGTGGAAGCCAAACTAACCGTTGACTTCGTGCATATTTAATCTCCATCAGCATATGCACAGCGGGATGGCACCCTGAGAGCAACAGCACAAATTCCAATGCTTTTCCCAGCAGGGACTAGGACTTTTAAAGAGATTGACCAGAGACGAGTGACAGTTGTCCAGAAGGGAATGCTATATATTTAAAGATTTTGCGTCTATGATACTGTCACTCAGCACTGCGGGATTGCTCTGTTTCATGCAACGGGAATTCTAAGCATTGGACGTTTGACTTCTACATGTGTGTGCATGTGCGCAAGATGCATTTCTTCCCAAATTCACCTTTATCCACCATTTGAAAAAATTCAGAGCTTCCCTCTCAGCTTTTTTCTAAGCTTATCTGCTCTCAGTGTTCGGGGAATTTTGGTTTTCTTGCTTCTCAACTTTCTAGCCTCTGCTCCACTTTTTGCATGGGGATCTCCATGCATGTTCATATTTCAAGAGATACAAGAGTTCTTCTGGCCTGCTACCCAAGTAAGCAATAGAGCTTTGTCCTGTGAGGCAAGTTTGCATATTACCATGCTCCTTTTGAATCAGGGCTCAAGAATATCACTATTAGGACAAATATTAAGGACGGAACCTAGTGTCAGTTGAGGTGGGCCATGATCCAGGCTCGTCTCACTGAACAATAAATTAAAGGCTCCTCCCTCCAAGCTATTAAGAAACAGGTTCTTTTTTTTAACAGGAGCAAAGCAGAACTTGCTTGAAAAAGCCATGAACTGCAGGTGGTCCCTGATGTTCCATGGAGCCTGCAGTAAGGGTTCCTGAAGCTATGATTTTAACTCGAGGAGATGAAAGCATAGCTCCCTGGCTAGGTCTGCTCTTGGACTGGCTTAGGACTCAAGAGTCTTGAGATGCGAAAAATAGAAGGAGAGGAAGTGAATACTCACCCTATTAAAAAGGATTAACACCAAAGGGACGGACATGCTTCTTCCTGTGTAAAAGCAGATATTGCCAACAAGAAAGAATAATAGTAATCTTAAGTGTCCTTTCAGTTAAATAATGCAGTGCTGCTGCTTTAAATTGTTGATGCTGACTGCACAAGGGAAAGCTAACAGTGCTCTGATTTGTTGCAAGAACTTCTCCTTAAAATGTAAACCCCTTTCTTATGAAAGAAAGCCTTTCCCTTCTCAGCTTCTGCCATCTTCTTCATATTGCTTTAAAAAGGCTAGCACTAAATGTCAATGAAAATGAAGACGATGTGGAAATACACAGAAACTGCTGCTCTGGGGTTTTTTTTCCCTGTGAATTCTCTTAAATAATGTTGATCTGCATCCAGAGCAGTTTACGGAGGCACAAAACAGTGCATGTGGAACAGCAGGCAAGAACATGGAGTGAATACTAATGCACTCAAACGCCCTCCCGCAAGCTCTCTAAGCCTGAAAAATCCTTCTGCAGCATAACTACCAGATCCTGTAGGGCTTGCTTACATCCTCATGGAGGAAAGTCCTTCAGCATTTAAAAGAAGATTATTATCTTTTCATACACTTCTTGAGCTGTTGGAATTTAATACAGAATTATATCCTTTCTGCACAGTAGTTTGGGGGAAAAAGACACAAATCCCCTACAGACTACCAGGAATAAATTCTAAAAGGCTTCAGGGCAGGTTTTGCAGGACAGTAATACCTTTATATAGGACCTGCCCTAATACCTCTTGTTAAACACAATGTGATTTCTTCACAATAGCAGAATTTTGAGCTAAGTAGTTTTTTACAGGTAAATGTACCAGGACAAATTTTGTCCCTTTAGGGCAAGAGGAGAACAGAAAGGGGCCACCTGCGGAAAACAGAAGAAATGGAGAAAATTAAAAATTGACTTTTTTTTTCTCAAAATGTAATATCAATTTTGGAAGCCCAAATACTGAAATTATTTAAACCTCTTCTGCACAAAATGCCACAAAAAGCCTTTTGTTTTCTTCTAACTTCAAAGGCCTAATTGCAGTCTGACATACAACCCAGAGATGCCAGCTGAAGTCAGTGAGGGGTGTGGGACACACTCTGAGGCCAGGCTGGTATCACAAGACTTGTTTTTTTCACTAAACCATTAGTTCTCCGAAAGGGACCGTGTGATGTGTGGCCTGCAATAGCAGGGGCTGCAATCTGTGACATCCCCTTTTCTGCTGCCTCATATTTCCCATAAATTGGGGGTTCATTTTTCCTCTTCTTCCACCAATAAAATTATTTCACATGTTCAGAGTAGAACAACCCTTAGGTAGCCACGAGAAGGACAGATGTAAAGTTTCAGTGTAAGTGAGCCCTGGATGCCTCTTTTCCATATAGACTCGAGCAACACCGAGGACAGAGTGGTTGCTGTTTCTGCTCACACGCAGTTTGAAGTTGTAAAGGGATGAAAAGCATCACAGTTCCGTAACTAAACGCAGCACATTTACTATTTATAAACCTCACATGTGGGTGGCATGGGCTGTTTGCAAATGTTTACTTCCCCAAGGCCATTTCTCCACAAAAGGACGGGTGGCCCAGTGCAGGGCTCTTGAAAGAGTGGACTTCAGTTCTCCGCTATGGCACTGCCACCCCCACACACTCTCAGCAAGACTTCTTCAGTGATCTCCAAGTTTTTTTGGCTCCACGAGCAGAGATGGAACCTTATTATCTTGCAAGATGGAGCCTGTCATTTGTTTTTGCCTTGCTTCTTTATATTCTGTTTGGGTAAAAAGCCACAAACTGGGATTGTTAGCAGATTAATACCTCAAATTGGGATGCAGTTGGATTCTGCAGTGAGAAAAGCGATATAATTACCTTGGGTAGGTAACTAAGAAGTGGTGCTGACAGGACTTGGCATTTAATTCACTGACAGTGACAATGGAAAGATTTATTCAAAACTCCTGCATCGATTAGAGTCTGTATTTCATTTCATTGCAATATGCTTCTTGGTGTTTTGCTTTGTAGCCTATTTAGCAAAATAAGCTCCCTGTTGCATATGGCAGCTGTCTGTTAAAATGAGTCAAAATCCATGGCCTTCCACAAGAGCTCTGCACAAAACAGAGAAAAGAGAAAAGCAAACTGAAGCCAGCCACGAAGATGAGAAGGTTGGCTTAGGAGATTCATCAGCTACTCTGGCAACAGCAAAAGCCGGACGCTGATGGTTATCTCTTCATCTCCCTTCTCCCTGCCACACAGTGGTAGCAGATGGATTCAACAAGTAAGGAAGAGTGAATCCTTCCATTCGGAGCAGAATCCAGATCAAGCACCTCTGAGCACTCTGGAGTGGATTTCCATTGCACCACAGTGAATAGCTGGGTCATTCCTTATCCACATCTCCATCTCTACAAACAGCCTTGCTGCCTGCCATCATCTCACTCCTCCCTTCCCAACCTTACCCCATGTTTCAACATAAAGGAAGATGCATAAAACTATGGTGTTGCTTGCTGCTACTACCTTATTAATTTTCTTTGCATGTTGTGACACTTCTTTTGGGATTATTTGCATGTTATACTCCCTGTTTTACACTACTCACAATGGGGCTGTGACCTCAAGTGTTACCTGAATAAATAAGATCAAGATAAGGTCAAGCATGAGGCAGTGGCATCCCACACGCCAATTAAGACTGGCAGGTTCTATCTTAGACATCAAATCAAAACTTAGGTGTGTGTCAGTGTGCTTCTCCCCTGCCCTTTTTCTGCTTAAGCAATAGCCACTAGTGGTGGTTGTAATAGCTGCATCTGGCTGAAGTTGGAATCTGGGGAGACTGATAAAAACACTGTACCTAATCTTGCTCAACTGAAATATGGCTGGTATGCAGATGTGACTATAAATCAGTCATAGAGTCATAGAATCAGAATGGTTTGTGCTGGAAGGGACCTGAGATCATCTAGTTCCAACACCCCATTGAATCTTGTTAAACTGCAGTTGCATTTAGCACTGAACTTGGCTAACTCACTGTCTTATATCAATAAAATATACTGTTGATCCTCTCTTGAGGGTGAAATATGTGACTCCATCCTCTATCCGTGACAAGGTGAGACTCAAATCATGAGCAGGTCTCACACACACCAGCTAGTTTCAATGTATGCCAAGCCCTCCTTCTGAGATACGTAATCACATGTCCAACTGTGTGTTGGTAGCCCACTGCTTTGAATATAGCTACTCACACTATGAAATACCTCCCTGAACTGAAACCTCAGTATTCAGTTGAACAACAGAGAAAAAAGCTTTTAAAATCTGTGGAAAAAGTACTAATTCGAATGCTATGTAAAATGTGGGCTAGTCTGAAACAGCCACATTACTTCTCAGAAAAAATATACGGCCGTCTTGGCAAAGCTGGCTTGTTATTGAGTTCATTTTTATACTGCAAGTTACGGGAAATTAAGTAATACCTCACATTTTTCTTTGTTATTGAAACAATGTGAAAATACTTCCAGCTAACAAATGCTAACACCCGTTAGAAGTCTTCAAAACATAACTCAGAAATTAACATTTTCCTTTATGATGGCTCTAATTAAAAATCGCAAAGATAGACAACTTCTTTCCTCCTGAAACAAAGGGAAACCTTTTTAAGTAGCTCGTATCAATGAAAGAAAATGCAAGTACATATAGATCAAATAACATTTGTATGCAAGTAGATGTAGATCAAATAACATTTTTGTTTCTGTTACTGCTAGCCCTTCTAGAGGTCCTTCGCTTTCTCACACACTGGATGGTTGCCTGGGCATGTCACTGTTTCTGGATGATGTACCTTTGCCACCATTGCATTTGTCCCAGTGACTTTTCTGCAGAACCACAGTTTATGGTACCTCCTAAGGGTATTTGCAGTGAAAACTTTGTGCATCATTTTAGGGGTGTTGAAATGACTGAAATACAGTGAATAAGAGAAATACAGGAATTTCCGTCACCAGCAGGAGGTGAAGTAAACATGTAAGAAAATACAAGTTCACCACAAGCCCACAGAGGTTGGAGTTGGGTCATCATGTCAAGCAATATAGAAAGAACAGCATGGTTTCCATATTTATTAAATACCCCTCTCTGCTGAAACTGCAGGCAAGAATGCTAATTAGCACTTGCCACTCCACACCGGGCTGACATTATGAGACGTCCGAATACTCATCTGTCTAAAAACCTGCAGTTTCTTGTGACCTAAGTTAATTCTGAAGTGATTATTTGGAGGTGGACAGTTCTGCTTCCCCTTTTCAAAACCTCTCTCTCTGTCTGAAGCTATTTCAATTTTGCAGAAAAAGCACAGTTAATTCTTCTAACCCCCCAATCATTTGTTGCTACAATGATGTGTTGCACATTGCTCAAAGGATCATGACAGCTCTAAAATTTTGCTCTCAATCATAGAATAGTTTGGGTTGGAAGGAACCTTCAATGAAACTGTTGTATTGGCTGGATTGATCATATTGGCCAGATGAATGGACTCCAGAGCCACAGATTGCTTTGCCTAGCAAACCTGACTACTTGTGTAATACAGAAGATGCAAATGCTCTGAACTGATCATGTGGAAATACATCCCATTATGATTGTAAAATCACCTCCCTGAAACTCTGAAGTGTTGTTCCACCAAGTAATTACTAACAGCATAAAAAAGGTGTGTGGCTTATCTTGTCTGTGTACATACAGCATCACCTATTATGCCATGCAGTTCTCAGAACACTATTCCAGTGCCTCAGTATTGAACCCCGCAGCTTCTGCCTACTTTTTCTAAAGACACATGCAGTCTGTGTTCAAAGACACAAAGTGGGGAATACACCAGTATTCTTGGTATTTTGTTCCAGTGGTTAACCACCACCAACATTATTTCCTGACTTTTTATTTTCAGTATCTCCTGATTCAAATTGTGCAGAGAGTTCTTCCTGATGTCATTTTGAACAACTGTAGTTTCAGTCCAACACCTATTTAAATCAAGGGAAACATTCCTATTGATTACAAAGAATATTGAACCAAGCTCTGAATTATATATAACACTTCTCTGTGGCTTATGAGATGAATGTTAAAGAAAGTCACTTAATTTTCCAGCAGAATCTGAATGATACAGAGAATGCTGCCCTCTCATGGATGAATGTGTCCTCATAATCTATTAAAAAAACAAAAACAGTATTTTTAGGCTGCTACCTGCTGATCTGTTCCCTTTTATGTATTGCACTCAAAGCCCAACTTGGAACAGGCATCACTCCTGCCACGATAAATGATACAACAGCTCTGAAAACATAGCCCATTAATGGCAGACATGGAGGTGATGAAGCACAAGGAGAAAGGGTGATGCAAGAGCCAAGTCTAGGATCACTGTTTTGCATCTAGCTTTGTTGAAACTGGCTGGGATGCAGCTGGGTACTCATTTTATTCCCCCTGCCTGAAACTGTGAAGCCTCACATGTCCCCAGAACAAAGACTCTTCCGTTCTCCAGGTTAAGTGTTTCACACACCATACTTTTCCTGCTGGAGAAGTCCTGGCTGCCACTGAGCAAGAGGTACAGGAAAACCTTTTCTAGCTTAAGAACAAGTCAGTTCAGCGGTGTGCACCCAAGTTACTGGAACTGTTTTCTCCTCCAAATGAATAATATCGTGTGCATGCATAAAGGAATAGAAATAGGTACAAATTGACTGAAAGAAAATCAGGCCTTCCTACATGTCCTTGATAGCTGTAGAGCAGTAAAGAATGTGTCCAGCGTACCCGACACACCCAGTGTATGCAGGGCCCAGGGCAGCTACAGAACTAACCATGAAGTTGGAGCTGCCATTGGCCTCCTGTGCCCTCCATGCACACTCTTTGTTCAGCCGATAATTTGACCTTTATTATCTTTATGACCAGTTGAAATTTCACAATGAAAAACACGACATCAAAGGAGAAGACCCTATGCGGTGATCTCCCTGGAAAAGGATTCCTGCAGCCTATTTGAAGAAGCCTTCTATTTTTTAGTAAGAACTGGATACCATACTGTATAACCTCAGACCATGAGCTCAGTCATGTCCCACATTCTGCGGAGTCCTTCATGTGTAAAACCATGAAAGAAACCACATCAAGATGTGTAGACCATAGAAATCTTCGAGTAAACATTACCCACATTTATCTATCACTTTCTTACTAGGAATAACCAAATTCTATCTTGACTAACTGCTAAACTATGTTGAATTGGCAAAAAAAAGAAAAGGTATAAAATAACTAGTTATATTTGAACAACTCATAGGCCAGAACAGACCATTAGGTCATGTAGCCTTGTCTCCTATATGACACAAATAATTGAATTTCACCTAATTACTGCCAGTAAGTCATGTTTGACTATAACATAATCCTCCAGAAAAACACTGGTATGAATATATCAAGAAAGCTAATCTTCCTTTGGCAGTTGGTGAAGGTTAAATCTCTCTTATCCTAAATGTCTTATTATTTCTTCCCCAATTTCTTCCCCACTTCTCACTGGAAAATACCTGTCTGTCTTTCAGTCACCATTTTTATAGTCTCATTGATCATAGAATCATAGAATCATAGAATAGTTAGGGTTGGCAGCCCAGAAGGCAACCGTATTCTGGGCTGCATCAAAAGGAGTGTGACCAGCAGGTCGAGGGAGGTGCTCCTGCCCCTTTACTCTGCTCTCGGGAAACCTCACTTGGAGTATTTTGTGCAGTTCTGGTGTCCTCAACATAAAAAGGACATGGAACTGTTGGAACAAGTGCAGAGGAGGGCCACGAAGATGATGAGGGGACTGGAGCACCTCTCGTATGAAGATAGGCTGAGAAAATTGGGGCTGTTCAGCCTGGAGAAGAGAAGGCTGCGTGGAGACCTCATAGCAGCCTTCCAATACCTGAAGGGGGCCTATAGGGATGCTGGGGAGGGACTCTTCATTAGGGACTGTAGTTACAGACAAGGGGTAATGGGTTTAAACTTAAACAGGGGAGGTTTAGATTGGATATGAGGAAGAAATTCTTTACTGTAAGGGTGGTGGGGCCCTGGAATGGGTTGCCCAGGGAGGTTGTGAATGCTTCATCCTTGGCGGCGTTCAAGGTGGGGTTGGACATAGCCTTGGATGGCATGGTTTAGTGGGAGGTGTCCCTGCTCATGGCAGGGGGGTTGGAACTCGATGATCTTGAGGTCCTTTCCAACCCTTACTATTCTATGATTCTATGATTCTATGATTCTATGATTCTATCTAGTTCCAACCCCCCTGCCATAGATAGACCTCAGATTTCCATTGCATGAAGAGATCTGATGGTGGCAAACAGAAAGAGATGCACCTGTGGAAAATCCACAGATCCAAGGGAAACCTTCACTGATCTGCACGGTCTCTGATCCATATGATGGTGTAAGAGGCTTGTGACTCATTCAGACACACAGCTTGCTAACAAGACTGTCTTGTTACCCATGTACTCTGGGTTGAAATTATTTCCCTAATAGAGGGTTACACTGAAATATGACCAGCTTTCATTTCTCACACTACACTGAAAATGCATATAAGCAGTGACGCAAGTTAAATAATGTTTGTCAAAAACTACCCTGGCACTTTGATTCACCCAGTCTGCTGGTAAATGTTCTTTCTTCCTCTCCACAGCTATGCTAAATACAGCATGGCATATTTTATGTATTTGAGCTTGGAAATAATTTAATTCTTTACATCATGCATCTTCAGAGTCTTAACCAGAAATATACATTGCCAAATATCTATATTTATGCCAGTGGCCAAACTTAATGCTACAGGGAAGGGCTTCAGAAGACTGTGCAATCCCAGCAAATAACATACAAGCTCTGTAGCTGGAAGCTTTAGGGAAGTGGCTTACGGGTGCTATTACACACTCTCCAGCTACCAGCATTACATGTAGCCAGGCGTGACTGCTACTACCAAAACCCAAGCTAGCCAGAAGAATAAATGATGCTTAAACATAGTTTAGGTTGCTAATGTCACAGGGCAATAAAGTTGTGTGTCTACTGCTCTAGAGGACACAGAGCCCCCTGAAGGGGCCAGCAGGTAGATGCCATAGAGCTATCCACCACTGTACCCAAACATAAGCTCTGAGCTAGAAGGAATGAAGAATGGGAAATGGCACTTAATCACAGTTACTTTTGGGTGCATTGAGCCCCACTTTTCCCTTACTCTTGGGCATGGTGATGTGCCAGAGAGCATGCGGTGGAGAACCCATGCCAGTTGTACTAGATTCAGATCTCTCATTGTATTTCAGAGTTGCTGCCCTTCTCTGTGGAAATCTGTTTAGTAAAATAGCTGCACAGCTGAAACAGCTCCAGAGCTACAAAATAGAGATTTACCATCTCCTGTACACATGTTTTATATCATCTCTGCCTTGGGCTTGTTTTTCTGCCCATATCTTATCCTGCCTTATTAGTGTGGATAAAGGAGATGATGACTACAGAGATTACAAGATTTTTATTCAGAACCCCTCAAGGGTCATTTTGAGGATTTTTGTACCTCTATCTACTCAAAACAGGAACCAAATGGACACATGAAAGAGAGGAATGAAGTACTATGCAAAGAAAGGACTGAAAGAACTGGAATGATTTAGTTCGGAGAAGTCTTCTAAAAAAGTTAAAAGTAACAGCAAAATTAGCCATTCTTTACCCATATTGAGCACAGAAGAGGAAGAAATCAAGTTAAAAGGCAGCAAGAGAGATGGGGGTAGCACTCCAGAGAGACACTTTCTGCTTGGAAGACATGTATATTGGAAGAGATTGTGTGAAGAAGCTATGGCTTCAGTGTCATTAGGGCTGTATAAGGAGAGGTTAGAGAAACCTTTGTCAGCTACAGTTGTTTTTATTTGGAGGCAGGAGGTCTCCACTGACTTCTCAAGGTCTTTCGTACAGATACAAAGGTTGTGGACACAGCCAGAGTCCTGAACAAACTCTGTCAGCTTCTTCTCCCCATCAGCTGACACTGAAATCACAAGAGCTGCAGTAGGCATGAAAGCCTCAGGAAAGAACCAGGCAACATTTACGAAAGCTTTCCAAATGCACCCGAAGACTTTGGGCCTATTATTACCCACTGTCACCACACAGGGAAAGTGAGTTAGCAGAGGTGGATGGGTGAAGTCATGTGGTTAGAGGACATTTGCTGTTGGGTGTTTACACCAGCAGACAGGAAAACAAATTAATGAACTCTTGGCAGAGTTACCAGGAGAGATCTTTTTATTCGTCATTCATATAGACATTTTGCTCGTTTATCCCACTACGCCTGTGTGCCTTTTCCAAATTACAGCAACTTCCTGTAAATCCTTGTACTTGGTGGCAAAGATGTGCTGTGTGTTAGGGGCACATCAGGAGGGTACGCAGTCTGCAAAAGAGCTTGAGTTAGGGATGTTGGTTTCAAAAGGAGATCCACCCAGGAGCTATTTAAACCTGTCCCTGTTTTTGCCAGCAACACCAGGAAGAAGGCTGACACACAGAAAATCACTTTCTCCTAATACTGGCCAGAGGCCTTTTTCAGGAAACAGAGAGGAAAAATCTTTCCCAGTAGAGCTTCTTTTCCTGTCTCCCTGGTGGTGCTCACCAACCAGGACTAAGAAGCTGCAAGGAGGTGCAGAATGGGTTTGAAAAGTTTATTAGATATGGGAAGAGTAGCAAAGCTCAAATGTTCAAGGACCTTAAAGTGCAGGGGTGAGTTTGGGGTCTATTCTCTACAAGAAAGCAGGGGAAGTGTTCATGTCAACCAGCTGAGGAATTGCAGGGGAATACACCCACGGGTTGGGCTCTTACCTCTATAGAATTAATGTGTCTAAATCCTCTGAGCAGCTTTGCAATAGAAGAGGAGCACCTTCTAATAGACCTTTTGTTCAGGGGAGGCCTTGGGAGACTGAAGGAAACCCAGATACGCATCTGGAACAACAACCTTTCCCCTGGCTCCACCAATCCCTTCTGGTGAATCAGGAAGCAAGTTCAAGGATGGTTCAGGCTCTTAAATATACCATGGTGCTTTTACCAAAGCAAGGTGCATCCTCTGTCCATCCCACAGGCGGTTTCACATAGTAAATTTCCCAGCAAACAGGTAGCCTCTGTCATTCTTAGCACCCAATTTTTCTAGTGGTCTTTTTTATCCATTGTGAGCACTTTAAAATAAGGGTCAGCCTTTTGTTGCAGTCAGACATCCCTTCCAGCCATTTCTAGGATTTATCTTGTGTGTGCTGCAGACGTGCGTAGGCTCTGCTCCAAATCATGTTTCAAGGACCATTTGTTTTAGTAATTTCTGGGTTAAGCTGTACCTCCCATCACAGCTTAGTCCAGGCACTCACTCTCCCAACACAAAAGCGACTCACTGTGCCAAGACACTGTCTTCTCCACCCCTTCTCTCCTGGGTGAACTCACTGTCCCCAAATTATTTAATCTTCCCACTTGGCTGTAGCATAGCAGCTGTCTCTTCCAATGAAACTAAAGTCACTGGCAACCAAACCTTCATTCCTGGGAGAAACACCAAGAACACTCCATCTGTCTGTTTCTTGATCTTTTGAGGCTGTTTCTACCATCCAGAGACAGGAGATAGAAGGAAATGTGTTCTTCAGTCACGGGGAATTCATGGGGCAGGCTTGAGGAGAGGGGAAGTAATTCATGGAGGGAAGTAATACAGCATAAAATTGAAATTAAATTAAATGAAACAATTAAAATACAATAAAATTAGTTGTTCAATGCCAGAACCTGGGGGGCATTTATGACTGTACCAGAAAACACTAGCGTCCATGTGGTCTCATTGTTTTGTGAGCGCAATAAAGCTAATATGGATTCAGTCTGATCTCTACAATTCTGCCACAGCGTGTTACTGCTAATTCTTGAAGACTAAAGCAGCCTCTGGCTCTCCCTCAGTGGCCCAGTGTGCATTGCAGGCTGCCAGAAAATAAACAAGCAGTATTAATTGCCCTCTGTGGTGGTGTTTCTTCCAAGAATGGCTGGCAGTTTCGCTGTAGCCATTGCAGGTTCTTGCCAATGGCCACAACTAAGAAATGGATGGGTAATTGAGGCCCTTAGTTTTTGGTTTTCTACTAAGAAGTGGATGGGTAATTGAGGCCCTTTTTTTCTGGTTTTCAACATTTGCCACAGGTATATTGCAACACAATGCATTTGGTATTAAAGATATTTAGACTGCACCACACCAAATGTTTCTCTTCAGACACTCATTATCTGCAAGTATGAAACAAGGTATGCCAAGGTTAAACTTCACCAGTCACTGGCGGGGATTGAAATTCATTAAACAACGGAATTCACCCTGGAATCGTAACGGCCTTCTCCTTTCCTGGGCAAAAGTTTGACTAATGACAGGGGTTTCCAGTAAAGAAACTCAATAGACCTTCAGACTTTCCAGTTGAAGACTCTTAATTGTGAATCAATTTAGAGCTGCATTCCATGGAACTGGAGAGAGACAAATAAATACAAACAATGCATTCCTCTCCACTCCAAGAGGTTTGGTGGCTTTTTCTTTTGTTGCTTTTTTCTTCTATTTCTTTTTCTTTATCTTTTTTCTTGTTTGTTTTAAATCAGTGCAGATATCAGCTCAGATACAAGTTCTCAGTTTTTCCAGAGTTCTCCATGATACATTCCTTACAGGAAAACCCAAAGCAGGATCTTGGATTCAGACTTCTTTATATTCGTGCTCTTTGCAACACTCAGGGGAAACAACACATTTCCAAAGCTCCTTCAATATTTTTATTTTAGAGGAATAACCGGTGCGTGAGATCATTGCGCACACCCAGCTTTTCACATTGAGGCTATTCATGTAAGACACAATGAAGACAACATGTCTGGAAACTGTGTTGTTCCCAGGCCCAACAGTTACAATTGTTCACACTTTGGTTAGGACTTTACATGTTTTCTCTGATGTTTAGATAAAGTGGCAAGAGGATGCATCAGGTGGTGTGGAATATTGACATAGTTTTCTGATGACAGAAGAAGGGAGGCTTGCGAATGGAATCTGACAGCTCTGAGAAATTATGTGGGTAGAAGGGAGAATACAGATCAGAGTATTGAATTTCCATGGCATTTTATCTGCAATGTAAGGAAGAAAAAAGAAACTGCTGAGACACATAAGCTGTTTATCACTGCCAATTACAGCACATGCAAAAATATAGAAACACTGCTTTACAGTACGTTAAAAAGGTGCAGCGTTTCTCCAATGTAACCAATAAAGTTGAGTAGAGTACAGTGTATTCAGGAAGGCAGCGTTCACTAGGTTCTGTGAGAATGAACACCATTACATTATTACGTTCCACTTGCAAGATACCTGGATATTTGGAAAAAGTTTAATCAGGCCCTGTTCCTGGGAATTTCAACCTAATGATATTTAATAGTTGCCTGAGGGGGACAACAGGGGACAACAGACACTGCAGATCTGATCAGCTCCATTTCCTGGTCCTTAGGCTCTGGCTTTGGCTGTCCTAGTTTCTTGTCATTACCACTGGAGCGAGGATTTGAGCCGAGGGAATTTCTGGAATTCAGTGTTGATGAGTTACGTACACTCTCTCTTTGCTTTTCGGTAGCATGTCCTTTTTCCGATTCATGGCTGAAGATCAGCGGTCTGAGTAGAGAGAGGGAAAAAAGGAGGGTGTCATTCCAGCTTCAGCAGGAGCTGCTGCCTTGTACAAACACAGCAAGACAACGGCTCCCAGCTCTGTATTCCTCTCCCAGCTGAGCATGTTCTGGCTTTGGAGAAAGTGATGAAGATCCAGCCCATTGGGCATCACTGGCAGCACCACAGAGGCACCACTCTGGTTCGCAATTCCCTGCCTCCATGCAGAGCAGCCCATCTGGCTGAGGCTACGCAGGTGGTGGAAGCACAAGCCTGGAAGCCTTTGATGGCTATGCCATCCACCCAGACAGCGGCAGTGTGCCATGCTCCTATGGACTTGGAGCACTGCTTGGGAAGATTACTCACTGTGAGAGTGGCATGAGGGTATTTGCAGCAGCAACTTCTTTAAGCATTTGTATTTTATAATAAGAAAACTGGAGGAGGGCAGCCACAGACTTCCTTGTTGCTGGAGTTTTCTCCAATAAGATAAACTTACCTCCTAATCAGAGGAAATGGTGCCTAGTTTCTGTTAGTCCAATTCTCAAACTCCCTCAAGATTTTAAAGAGAGTTACCTGAATTGGCCTGCTGTGAAGAGTCAGATTCTCATGCAGATGTTCACTCTTTCGTTTTCCCCACTAATTTTTGTATCTAAACCTTTGCTTTGAAGAGATGGTGACCAGGAGGTATGTTACAAGTCCCCTCTTGTCTACATTGTTTATCATAATGGTGTCAATGGATATTGGCTGATCCTCACATGCCCCAAGGCTCTTCTGTTAGAAGAATTAAGTTTTTTCCCTTTCCCTCCCAGCGATACAATGGTTATATTATGGGAGTAGGGCTCAAAGGTTTCTTGCTGAAACATTTTTTTCTGTTTGAGCTTAGGGAATGTAAATAAGCACTGAGTCACCAAATATCTCTTTAATTACTACTGGGGAAAAAGCAAAGACAAATCCAAATCTTTCTTTTCCCAGATTTAATGAAATTAGGCAAAGGAGTTGCTTATTCAGGTTCTCACCAGGTCAAGAAAGACTTTTGGTTGGTCTGGGTTGGGAACGGAGTTAAAGGAATTAAAGAATGTGATTGTGGGGAATTTTTAAAGATTAAAATTGAAATATATTTATTTTAAAATCATAAAGGTATACACAGGCTCACATACACAGTGCCTAGCAAGAAATTCTTATGGTTAAAAAAGTAAAGCCTTTAAACTGAACCCAAATCTCTTGCAGCAAAAGTGAGAAGAATTTTTGTGTTCAGCAAAGGAAATTCTTTGTGCATTTTTCCTTAGTGGAAGCAGCACAAAGAACAATTCGTACTGAGCTAAAGTTTTGTGGTGTCTCAACTTTGTTTAAAACACTTCGGAGAGTCCAACCTTACCCTGTCTGGTAAAAAATCTGTTTTTTTCAATCATTTTGCTGACATAGTGTGGTCTCCTTTGAAGGATGCAGAGCAGCCAGAGCAGTCAAAGAGCAATTGCCTTTAAGACAAGAACAGGTCTGATTCTTTCTTGAAAGGCCTTATCCCTTGTTGACCAAAATACAGGACATTCTTTCTCACCTGGATGAACTCTGAGCCTCAGAAGTCCTGTAAATAGTTTTGTGTTTTAATATCTAATCAAGGTGAATGATTACAACAATTCACACATTTGGTGACAAACCTCCTTTGCAATTAATAAGACTCCTAAAATGCAATTAAACACATTATTTTCACCCCAAGTGATTCCGGAAAGTTGTATTTAATCCATAATGTCCACCTGTGGCTGGATGGACACATCCAATTACTAATTCTGCTCAGTAGAACCACTGCCTTGGCTGAGCTCAGCATTCAGAAGCCATTCTGCTGCCTAGGCTTGTTTGGGATTCATACAAAAGGAAACTGCAGCCATAAATTGCTTGATTCACTGGGTGTGCTCACAAAACAAGCAGAGTGCACCCAGACCTGCAGCTACAGCCACCTTCATTTAAAGATAGTGGGAACAGGAGAGCTACACAATAACATGGAGGCTATGGTACGTGCTCAAGTAGGAGAGCTGGCTTGTGGACCTTCTAGAATGACAGAGCCTGAGACAATGGCTCTTGCTTTACAGGAGAGAGCCTAACCATCAAATCATAGGAGACTCTGAGTAAGGAGTACACTGTCCCTTCTGACTGAGGTTGGGACGGTCTGCAACCTGAATTTGAGATCCATGAATCCAGAGAGGCAGCAATGAGGAGATTACAGTTGATAAGTCAGGAGTGAGGGAACTGCAAAACAGATTTAGCTTTCAGGCGTTCAGTATCAAAACACTCAAACTGGTTTTGTGTTTTGACCCTTATGCCTCAAGAAGAGAGTGAATATTCCAGGGGAAAGATTGTTGTTCCATCTCTTCTTCGTAACAGAGAACCAAAGTGTGCACTGAGTGGAAGTGGATTGAAGTGAAGAGCCATTGCAAAGCTTTAAATGAAACAGACTCATAAAACTATCCTTTATCCCCCAAAAGTTTCCTTTCCACCTTCCCCCTGCAAAAGGTTTACATTTCGCTTCAGTCTTGTTGGGGGTACTTACAAAAGCCTTAGCGATGGCTGCAGACCACTTATGTGATTTTCCTGCACTGGTTAGTTTAAAACTAGCCACAGATCTAAGTCCTCATGAAGCATCTAAGAATATAAACATATAAATTCATGGCTGCATTGTTCACTTATCATACAACATAGCCAAGAATTCCTCCCTGTTATTGCAATCTTATTATTGGGAAAATGCCCAGTCCTGCTCATTCTTACAACTCAGCAAATTCTTTTAAGCCAAAGGAGTGTTTCAATGAGAGATGAATGAGCTGGAATATTAACTTCTAAGTTTTTGTTACCTAATTTCATGTGACCTTGGCAACAAAATGCCTGTTAAATAATTTCATATGACTGTGATGATCAATGCAGAACCAAGATTTGCAGGCAGTGATCTGGTAGAAAATGCTGGACCTAAGGTTGAAACAAAGACATTCATTCTTCTAGAGAAAAAAAAAAGAGATACCACTTTGCCATCCCTCTGGTTTTGCAATAAACTTTTCCATTTGTGCTGTGCTGTTTGTGTCTTCTGCACTGGTGATGAGTTTAATTCAACAGACAACAACAACAACATCCTGAACATTGCAAGCAATATTCTATTTTGGTTTAAGTCTATTGAAGTAGACAGTACTAAAGGTGAATGGGTGGAAACGAGTGTAATGCGCTGAAGAACCAACTCCTTTGAAAGCAATGAAGAAACAGAAATTGCCATTAGAAGTACTATAGTAGCAGGCTGTAAGGAGCATTACAGGGATGCACACAACAAATGGAGAGCTCATTAGAGACTGACTGCCGTGAGTCAAGCAGATAGGCTGGTTGGCTCTTTCCAGCTCCTGAACTTTAGTCATTCAGGCTCCAAGAAGAGTGACTTTTCTGAAGTTGTGTCTGTTGTGCTAAAAGATCAGCAAGCTGAGCCACATTAGCAGACTTTAGTAGGAAGAAAGTCCACAAGCAAATAAATCCCCATTACACCCGCTCAACCAATGAAACACTGAATGCAAACTGCCTTCACATAGGAGTGACACGACTTCTGCTGTGCAGCTTCAGACAGAATTATTGACTACTTAATTCGACTTTGCATCAGTAGATTCTCATTGTCCTATGTTCACAGCCACTCACACATTGATACTTCCAAGACAGCAGTGACAGAGCAGCTCTTTCTAGCCTTGGGGCTGTTTCAAAGACTGGAGTAGCAAGGAAATGATCTGCGCTGCCTAGACAGAATCTGGCTTTGGATCTTGGCAATGAGAAATATCATGAAGCCACAATACATGTTTGGGTGATCTATAAGTAAAAGATTTGCATTTTGGCATCTAATTTATTGACTTTACTGGTCATTTGGGAAAGGGTGTAGATTAGAATCACTAACTCATTCATCAGTTCCTCTCAACAGAAGCTGTTCTTTCTCCTCTAATATATAAAGGGAAGCTTTCAGGCTTGAACTGATATGTCCTGTTTCAGTTTCACCCTGTTACATTTCTCAGAGCTAAGCTAGGGACTGCAGGGAGTCCAGCAATAGCTCTCCTTCAGCGGTGAGAACAAGAGAAACCTTGGCACCAAAAGATCCATCAAAAACATAATTCAGTGATGACAAACATAAAGGGATCCATTATCTGTTTTCCTGTATATATTACAGACCTTGGACCTCCCTGGTTTTCAAGATCAGAGAGACTAAAATATGTGGCAGGATATGAGGCCATAAGTACTACTCAGATTCTCCATGTAGCACTGAAGTAGGACTGAGGCAGTACCGAATTCCATGCCAGCTGCCTGGGCAGGTGTGCTTTTCACCCTGGCTAAAGGACATAACATTTGCTTACGTCCTGACAACTGTGGAATGCATTGCTAACCTCACCACAGCCTGAAACAAATGCGAACACCAACCTACGAGAGCATGACAAACCTTCCTCCGTGTCTAGCTTAGAGCCTTCTCCCCTTTCCAGCCACATGCAGCCTGGCAATCATTCAGTCCCTTACTGTCCCTCACCTGCTTTTTTTGTGAAAACAATATCATTTCCATTACTGGCATCCAAAACCCAACATTATAAATATAAAATCAGACGGCTATTCCCTCTTTCTTTATGGGATTTTCCAAGATTGTCTTGGATATATTTAGTATTCATGTGTAATGAGTCAGAGTGTCCACCTGTGGTCTCCAAAAACCGATTTTGTAAATAGCATTGACTGATGTGACTCAAAAAAAAAAAAAAAAAGAAAAAAAAAAAGAAAAAAAAAGGCTAGTTTCTGTTTTCCAGTTTTAGTCTGAATTCAAACACTGTCTGCAGTTCCAAGAACTCTGTGGGTTTCATGCTCTGGGTCAGTGGGTGGGGAATACTGGAAAAGGCACACTCCATCCTGTCCCCTCGTTCCGGTGGGCTGTAGGTCTGCAGAAAGATGACTTTATTTTATAGCACAGCAAACAAGCTTTTCATTTAGAAACTGTTTAATATGCAACCTATAGATGAGGCCCTGGCATATGTACTTTCCTGTATCCGTCCCTCACCTGGAGGTTGCGATTGAAGAAATTGAATTTTGATCAAGCACAAAACGAGCTGTGGTCTGGTTTTTATAGGTGCCAAGAAGCACGGAAGGATGCAAGTCTCCGACTTTTCAGTAACACTTTGAAGACTATGGGAGAACAAGCTGACTTCAGTGTTACGTTATCTAAGCTCAATTTAGCCGTATGCTACTAGAGGTGGCCACACTGTGAAGTGTGACCATGGCCACAGGGCTCGAAATAGAAGATCTTAAGGTCCTTTCCCACCCAAACAATTCTATGATTCTAAGTGACACCTGAACTACTGAGTTTGGACTGGAACCACCTGTGTGTGAAGTCCTTTGGGGCTGCAGTACTTGTCCTTGGTCTTTGGAGAATTGAACTGTGGCTCTGAAATGCTCCTCTGTGAATTGAGAGGGAACTTCCAGGCCTTTTGGTGGAAGGGAGAAGTTTTGGGAAGACAATAAAAGACTGCTCGCAAAGAAGAAGAGGCACCTTGTGACCTGAAGAGTTGTGTTAGCTGCGTATCAAGAGGGCCATCAAGACTCACAGAGCTTTTGAGCCTGCTCTGAGTTGCAACCTGAATAACACTGCTTCATTTTCCTTCACCAACACTTTACGAAATTTAAGGTTCGCATATTGCCATTCTGAAGGTCAGGAAATGTGATACCTTGAAGGATTGTTACATTAACGCTTCAGAAACACTTGAATCTGGAGCTCAAAGCAAACTTCAAGGCTTGCAAAACCACTTAGGTTGGAATGTATAATACAATAAAAGGCAACAGTCAGCCTGTCTCTTTGCCAACTGAAACCAGCAAGTACCACGCAGATCAATTAGGATGCGATTCTGCCAGGTAACAACGTGTCTTGTGAGTCACTGTGTACTCCCAGCTCTTTGAAATCAACAGAACCAAGTCAAAAGACACTCAGGATTTAATGAGATCAAGTTTCTAAGAAATCAGTAAAAGAGTGTTTCTGCTATATGCTTTGAGTAGAAGAAACTCAAAACACCCACTCTCAGACATCAAAATTAATAAAATTACCAAGAAACCATCATTTCTCATATGGTAATGAATGCCAAGCAAGCAGCTGAGCTAGCAGATAACATGAGGCATGTTAATTTGGAATTACAGCAGCATTTGATAGCAAGGCGATGGCTAAAGTTCTATCAGCTTTTCCATTATAAGCCACTGTAAAAATGTACTGAAAGAAGATATTTGGTGTTTCCAAGCCTCAGAGTCATTCTGAAATTTGCATTTGATTGAGTAGTTTCCACTGGAAACAAATCAAATTAGTTATTTTTATGGTATTCTAGATAAAATTTCAACTGAAGTTTAGGAAAATTGAGTTTATTTGTACTTCCAATACCTAGCAAACTTTGGTCCTTAACATTAATTGCAATGCTTGCTATTTCATAACTGTAAGAAAGAGCTTCCTCATTTTAAAAATAACCTGCAAAGGAGTAATTGCTCATTCTTTATAAGCATGTGTTATGTGCTCCTGATGTAGGTACCTGTGGCTGACAATTTGCTGGAAGTGTTAAAATATGCACTAGAAATAAAATACAATAACTGACAAGCGAAGTATGTCTTCTATGTAGGAATGGTGCCCACTGCCTATTGTACTTGATACTTTTTGGTGCCTGGGATGCTATGTAAAGATTGTTTTTATTTACTGGAACAAATTCCCAGTGTTCCTCAGGCTAGCAGTATTCTTATTTAGGTATGAACCCTAGTCGGCTGGGCACTTTCCAAACAGGAAGGGCAGTTCAGCATTTGTTTCAAGAGTGTCATAAGCTAAAAAGGCATGACACAGAAGCAACAACTCAGAAACCACTGAAATCTAGCCAGGCCTCCTTGGGCATCAGTCAAAGACAGTCACCCCTAGAAACACAGCAGTTATTATAACAGTGCCAGCAACATGACACAGAGCAAAGGGAAGGAAGTTTAGAAGAAAGAACCATAGGCAATTAAAGCAGCCAGAACTGTAAGGTAATTACCCAGTTTGTATATAGCCCAAAGCCAGAAGAGATGCTGCTATTCTTGTGACAAGTGTCAGCCAATATTTTATGGCATGGAGTGGTCATAACTCAGAGCCTCACTGCTGGGATTTACCTGCAGGAGAGCACCCCAGCAGCGCGTGAGTGATTCAGGGTGAAGAATGTCATCTTCTGAATCACAATGCCACTTCCTGTGGCACTTTTTTCCTTCCAGGATTCCCCTGGCTGCTTGATACTAAGTAGATTATAAGATCTTTAGGAAGCTGAATATATCTAAGGTCTCAGAACAAGTTTGTGCCCAGTGCAATACAGCAACAGCATTGCTGCCTTTGCCTCCAGGTTGAAGCTGAAACATTTAATTTCCTGTAGACCTTATAACCGTAGGAACAGTAGGTCTAATTTTAAAATATGCCCTTGTTTTTGTTAAGTGTTGCCTAGTCTTCCGATTCCATAGTCATTTAGGGAGTAGTCAGTGTTTCCATTACGAACTCCTCTTTCAGGGATTTATCATTGCAATAAACACATTTTTATGGAAGAAATATATTCTTTGCACAATTTCTCTGGTGGAGGAAGATGCATTTAAGTTTCAAATTTGCTATGCCAGTGCAGGACACAAAGAAAAGGACTAAGGACTTGATTCTGAAAAGAGTGCCAAATGCTTGAGTTTAAGTACCTGAGAAATTTAATTGAATTCCAGAGCTTTGTTCACATTTTTAATAAGCAGCACAGGCACCAGAGTAATTAATAGTTGTTAAAAAAAAGTAATAAAGAAAATAAATAAATAAATAGATAGATAAAAACAGGGATAAACAGACACTTTACATAGCCGTAACATTCATGCATGTAAGAGCCACATCTCCCTGTAGAAGAAAGGACAAAGATCACAATCATAAGACAGAAAATAATGCCATCTCAGTTCTGTAATGAATTTCAGGTGTGCTTGTACCCTCAGCTCTTGCTCAATTTAACTATGAGAAACTCAAGCTGCTAAGAAAAAGGATTAGGTTCGATAATGCAGTAAGTCTCATTCACCCTCCTTCTACCTTCTGATATCTATCTTACATACATACAATAGGAAAAATTAATAGACATTGCAGTTACTGGAAGAAGACTAATGTGTGACAGAGAAACTGCATGATGCTTCTGTAGATAACCAGTTCTGCTAAGGCTAGAACTCTAATCCAGCAAATCGGCAGCAGAAATTGTTCCTTCTCTCATTAACACGCTCACAAAATTAATCAATCATGGAATCATAGAATGCCAGGTTGGAAGTGACCTCAGAGATCATCTGGTCCCACATCGGCATGATCCTGTGATGCAGGCAGAGACAGAACTAGAATAAAGCCTGAAACGGTTGTTTTCTAATATACAGAGCTACTTACTAGCACAAATTTTACTGTGTATATAGTATGTTAAAGGAAGAGCTTGTTCAGAAGACAGCTGCAATTCTAATCATGCATCTAATGGCTACAATATTAGTTTTGTCTACTGTAGCTAGAAAAATTGTACAAGACTACAAAAATTTAAGCAGAACAGATGCACAATATAACTTCAGGGTGGAACTAAGAGATGGAATACAGAACAGGGAGTAAAAAAATAGTCCCCGAATTTTTCCGTCAGAACTACAGACCTTGGCAAAAGTAGAGATCACAAGAAATTGACAGAAAAGCAAAGGGAAGTCAATGAATAAAGGAAGATCCATACACATTTTGAACACATTTGTTCAGTTTATGCCTCTTAATTAAATTCTCTACCGCAGTATACCACAAACCTACATCAAATATTCAAAGAAACTGCCATACCCAACAGCTTTAGTGAGATGTAGGCCAAAAGCATATGCCTGTGGAAATCGAAGGAAAAGCTTTTTGATAAGCAAGTGTACCAACATTTTATCTTCTCCTCTCCTATTGAATTGAGTTGTAAGCACTGGTAAACAATAGCAAATATATCTAAAACAAAAATCCTACTTTCAACAGCATCCGTTAAACCGCGTTTTGACAATGGTTTTCTTTTATTTCTCTCTGCAGTCCATCTTATCTACAGAAATATCAGACTAAGAACACCCCTAGCATATTAAAATACCACAGCTCATTTTAATTACCCATTCAAGTGTTTTACTATTTGCCTCCGGAATTAAATGAGGTGAAGTGACTTGCAGACAGACCTGCGCCTTTTAGCCCTCCTCATAATGCTGCTTCATCTATCAGCTCTCATGTTTCAATCCCATTCCATGAATTATTTTTAAAGGTGCTCACTTTTTGGTGTGAAATTGCTATATAATGTGGCAAAACTGTTACATAAGATAGCATGCTGAAACTTACCTTTCTGTCCTGTTTTGTTCTCCCAAGAGAGATGATCCAGTTCACAATATACCAGAATGGCAGCCTTCTGGGAAAAGTACAGTTTTCTCCAACTCACCTCCAGACCAAACCGCTCTACCAGTTCACTTTTAGCAGGTTTTGATCAAACTTACAGAGACCTTACTGAAACAGTCTTTTTTATACGTTTGGCCTGAAAGTCTTGAACTAGCACAAAAGTTGGTTGCAGTAGTTATTGTCAAATAATTGGAAAAGAAAAAAGAGAAGAAAAATAAAAAGGAAAACAAAATAAAATGGAAAAAGAATAAAAAAAAGAAAGAGAAAAAGAAAAAGAAAACAAGAAAAAGAGAGAAAAAGAAAAAAAAGAAAAAGAAAGAAAAAAGAAAAAGAGAAAGAGAAAAAGAAAAAGATGAAATGATAATGCTGCAAATAACAGAGGTAGCTCCACAGGAGCAACTGTTGAAGAAGCTGGCCAGCTGCACAGACTATGGTGCTGTGTTTTAACTGTATCAGGATTGACTCATATTGTTTTTGCTTAATATATAAGCTTGGGTGGCTAAAACAGAAAGCAAATTGATCTAAACCTGCTCTCGCTTCCTATCAGACTCCTGGCTCACTGGAGAGTCTACTAGAGACTGTCAGGGAAGTGAGAGTCACATGAGAAATTTTTATAGGAGCTCTCCAAGACAGAGATGCCTGAAGTAACTAATCAATTTTTCCAGCTCATCTTCTTTTTAGCTAAGCGAAAACTGAAAGTAAGAGATAATAAAGCTGATGAGGAAGGGTTGTTCAAGCCTGAACACATCAACCTGTCCTTGACAGTCTGTGAAATCAGCCAGCTGTGATACTGGACTGATGATTAAAGGTTTTATTTCCCCCAGTTAGGTAGAACAAAGATGTTGCAGCCTTTCCACCTGCACTTTTCTAAGGGGATTTCACTTCAGAGCCAACTTCACTTTACATGCTGGCTTAGTAGAAGTCATGCAGGTAGTACCTATTAACGTGCACTGGAAGCAGTGCCACCTCGCTTGCCACGGTATGTAGTAAGGAAACGACCTACTTTCATCTTGTACCAAATATGACTGCTGAAAGGACTAAAGACATAATTTGTCAGCATTGTTTTGAAGCATAAGGCAAGAATCTGGGTAAAGACTCTTCCCTTTTACACAGCTGTCATGCACAGCTTACCTGCAATAGCCTCAGTGCTTAATGTGTGCTCTGCACCCAGGCCCAGGAGTGGATGTATCCCCAGAATAACACAGGGGTGCACTCATTTTGCTGAAATAACAAATAAACCATCTGATGATACTCTGTTAAACAAAAATCTCCTAACAGTTTTCCCCATGGAGGTACAAAGCTGTTTCTTTAATACTCAAATATATCAAAATGGTGCTTAGGCACGTTCAGTCTGAAAATGCTGTCAAATGCCATGCTGCTTCAGACAAAGGAATATTTTACAGTAGCCTCTTCTCAAAACTCAAGTCACTTTTAACCAGTAGTTTATAGTTACAAACAACAGGAACTCACATGCCTTTGGGCACTGTCTCAAAAAGCTTTTACTGAGATGGGGTCAACACACTCAGACCCAGGAAAGCACTGCTGATGCAGAAAACTTTGTCATATTTAGCAAGCATCTTGCAATAAACAAGAGCCATTTGGGAAGGGATCTGCCTTAACAATTCAACTACATGTCAGCTTAACAGCTAAGCTCTGGCTTAACAGTTCAACTGCATCTGTTCGCCTCCACTGGCACTGCAATACAAAAAACATCAGAAAATCATTACTTGTGGGAAAGAAAAATAAATAAGGGCTGAAAATTGCAATATATTGTTTATTATTGAATTAATCTTAGGTGTAGACATCCACATGAAGGAAAATTCATAAGAAAGGGACAATCTGCCATAAAAGCCTACTTGGTGACTAAGCAAAACACTGAATGTCTAAGTCTGCTGCGTTAGGCATCAGACCAGTGAGAAAACCAAAAACAAGGTGTAGGTTTGCCAAGCCTCAGCTCAGCAGCCTGGTGCAAGACCCAAAACAAAAGTGTCTACAATATTTAGTCTTCTTTATGGGCGAAGTTGCTCTTACAACTTCATAACTTGTTTTCTGGGCTGGAGGGGCTATCTTCCTATTGATTTTAAAATACCTGCCAGTTTTCTTACAGTTCTGCTCTACCGTTGAGTACAAAGGCTGCATTTCTGCTTACAGCCCACCATTATTGCTTTCCTCCTTCCTGTGCTTTGGAGTTTCTATTAGCTTTCGATTCAGGTACAGTAGTCATGGGCTACCTAAGGAAATTTCCACCTAAGTAGTCATTTCCACCTAAGGAAAAAAAAGAAGTGTCAGTTTCAAGTATGCATTGCTGATTTATTTTTTAAATAAAGCCTACTCTGTTCACATGCAGCCGCCTCTCCACCGTCAATGGGACATCAACGCTGACTGCTTGTGACAGAAGGGCAGTAATGCTGTATTGTAACCCACAGTCCGTTCACATCACTGATCCTTTCAGATTATTGGATTCAACAGGAGTTTTTCTACACTGTTTATTACTTACCAGAGAAAGAGCATTTAGAGATTGCATCACTGACAAAATCAAACTTTCAGAAGTTGAGAAATAACACGTTTCCATTTGCCCAGATGGCCTAAATTCTCATACTTTGTGTTCAGGCTAGGCATGAAATGGAGAAGGGCGGGTAGGCAGTGTTGCAGAATGAAGGATACTTGGGAAACCCCAGGTTTGATTGTTCCTAATTTCAAAGTGTTGATTTTGTAACCAGATCTAACTTCATACGAATCGGGGCCCTGGGGAAGAAAGAGCCCATGACGAAAGCCACTGAAGATCTCAGTGGAACACACAAACACCAGGATGAATTTGGGTTGGCCAGACAGACAAATATCCAGCATTTCCCAACTTCAGAGGACTCAGTTTTCCACCTAAGAAAAAAAAAGGAAGTGTCAGTTTCAAGTATGCACTGCTGATTTATTTTTTAAAGAAAGCCTACTCTGTTCACATGCAGCTGCCTCTCCATCATCAATGGGACATCAATGCTGACTGCTTGCCATGGCTACACAAAGTCAACTGAACGCTCTCAGCTACCAGCCACACACACCTTGCTGCTATGGAGAGAACTGGTGGAAGAGGGAATGGAGAGGGGTCCCAGGCTGGGGCAAAGGAGGGAGCCTCTCCCATCACCCTTTTACCAGAGAGCAACTCCAGCATCCCCATAACCTCTCCTGCTGTGCTGGCTGCAGTAGAGATACCAGCATGCTGGCATGAGCTTGTGGTGCCGGCCAGGTGCCTCAGCTTCCCTGAGCTCTGGGAGGGAGAGGTGTGAAACATCTTCGGAAAACACAGTTTTGTGAGACAATGAATGTATTTTTTCTACACTTACAGCTCCCTCCTTAGTGCCCTGCAATATGCGTATGTGCACACTCCTCACACAGACGTATTTCAAAGCCCTGTTGGAAGCACCAAAGATGTTAAAACTTCTCAGGATGAAGTAACAACTTTTCATGCTGAAATTGGTCAGGGCTCCCAGGTGTGCAGGTGCCAGCTGCTGCCCTGATGATTAAAGCAATATGAGATAGAGCCCATCACAGAGCATCAGGTTGGAGAAAAATTTCCTCCTGCATTTCCACATATGAGGTGCCTATTGCTGGTCCTGACTAACCCAATAAAAGCGCTATTACTGACTTCAGAATGCGAGGAATCCCAATGCCAAACAGGTTTCATGTCTGGTCTTCCCAACTGGTTCAGAATTTTGAATGCACAAAGCTAATGGTGAGTGTCTGCCACAGTTATTATGGGAAGGAAAAAAGAATAATGTCATGTAATGGCACATTTGTCTCCCAGGAAGCTTTGATGTCAGGAAACAGAATACCCAAGTACACCTATTTTTCTAACTTGTTCATCTTTAGGGGTTGCTAGAGGCAGGTCTTTTTTATCTCCTAAACCACCACAAAGTTGAGACACAGAGAACAAGTGATTGTCCACATGACTCTGGATCTCTGGAATGGCCAGTTACAGGACACGTTTATACATTTTTCCAGTCAGTGGGCATTACAGAAGTATGGGCCAGAAAAACAGAGGATATGCTAATAGTTCCCAAGTGACTATCAGGAACATGCACTTTCAGTCTCTGATACAGATGATAGTAGAAATTTTCAGGAAGCAAAGGGAAGACACAGCCCAGCTTTGTGAAACTGCATAGAAGACAATAACTTGCAAAATTTGTATCTATGGACACAAAATTGTATTGTTGGGCAAAAGCACAGGACTGCCTTTAATAGAAACCTCTGCATACATCTCACTACCTTTATCATATTACTTGCCACATGAATTCACCCTGTATTTTTGCTGCTTTCCAAAGTAACAATGACTTGGAATGGAAACCTGTTGACGCAGAAATCCCGGACACAGCACACAGACCAATATGATCAGGCTGTGCCAAAGTTTATTGCGCAGATAGCTCAGTATATATAGGCACTCTACTTGTCTATCATTAACACACACAAGTCTAATTGGATATATGTATTGTTCACACGACTAAATACAGAATAGGATTCACTCAGTAACAGCTTAATGATCGGTTAACTATGACAGCATATGCTTCAAGGTTACAGTTAACATTCCTCCTCTGCGTATCTCTCTCAGTAGTTTTCTGTGCTAACTTTTCCCAAGGCTTCTGCACGTACACAAACTTTAGTAACCCTCAGGCGAGGCCTCAATGCCTGTGGGTCACTACCTTACAATTGTCAAGCAGTTGTCTGGATTGCTCACATGCCCGTTCACAGCCAAATAGCTCTCCACAGAAACCCCTTTGATAATCCATTCTTATGTTCTATTACATACACCTGTTCCCACTGTGAGTTTATGCCATTCTGGTGATGACAGGGACTGGACTCTTCATATTTAAACACTGAATTTTCCATTCTGTATAATTCACAAAGGATTTGATTCAAAACTCAGGGAAGTTAATGTGTTTTTCTATTTCTCCATCACAGATCTTCAACTCTTCATTTTCTTTCTGAACCCTTACATGCAAAACTGCTTCTTCCAGTCATGCTTTTTCATTGCTTTGCATTCAAAGACCCACTGGAGAAGCCGTTTCCAGTTCTGTAGCTTCCCTATATTTTTCTCTTTACCCTATTTTCGCCTTTCCACAGAAAGGTAGCTTGGGATATTCTTGTTGCTCCCATCCTTTCCCAATTGCATTATGCATCCTTCCCAAATTTGTCACATGCCTTTCCAGTGTAACAAGGTGGGACTAAAAGAGCTACCTGGCTTTCTTATTCATGGCAGAATTTGTTTCTCCCACGCAATGGTACACAGTAAGATGCTTTGTGGAAATGTATTAGAATCAACTCTTCACTCTTTAGAGTTAAGAGATACCACAACCAAAGGAAAAATACAGGCACAACTCCTTCTGGACCTGAACTGTTCTCAGGAACAACTGTATAAGCAATACTGTGGCACTGTGCCTGAACTCTTTAGCTTTGCTGGACCTAAACTGACTCACACAGGATCATCTTAGCTCTCTCTGTAACCACCACACTGGTTGATCTGCAAACCAAATCATCTTCCCTTGCATAATGGAGAGATGACCCTTTGCTTCACCAAGCAAACAGGCTGTGTCATCTGAAAGGTTATTCAGGCAAAATGTTGAGGTTTTGTTGAAAATATCTGAACTCAGTTTTTTCTCAAGGGGGACACTGAGGAGCATCAAATGAGAACAGTCAAGGTCACTAAGGACAGCCAGGCAACATCTCAGCCACCTCCCTACATGATAGGCAGTGGTAAGACGAAAGCCTCCAACTTAAATAGCTGTGGAGTTTGTCAAGAACACTATATGCTGCAACAAGATAAAAGAGTGAACCTCAGGACTGTTATTTAATGGAAAGCAAACCAAGAAACATGCTTTGCTGTGTGCCAAAAAACATCACTGGTAAGAAGTATAGCACTTCAGGATGGAAGGTGCTCTCTTAACTGCAATACATCATGTCATAAATCAACTTTTAGGATACAGGATGCAGAACTAAATTGCATTTAGGCCTAAAATTGATAGAAAGTTATAAATACTTCAAATTAATTTGTTCATTTAAACAGGCACATTAAATATACTTTACTAAACATGCATTGCAGAAGATCCGGCAGGTCAGAAAATGAGGCTAACTAGCCACTGAAACAGGATAGTTGTGTTTGCACTCCCTTGAAATAGTTAAGTGGAGATGACACAGCTTCCCATCACCACCAGCAGCTGCGAGCAGGAATGGTGCAGTGAAATTCCAAGGCTTATGTTACGTAGGAGGCCAGCCGGGATCATCATAATGTTCCCTTCTGGTTTTAAAAGCTCTGAATACTATACATAATCCTTGTAATTAATCTAGCTCCATAGGCTTCTGTTTACGAGTCAGTTATTTTGGCTGTCTGTATCAGGAGAAAAAACTATTTGCAGCCAGTCAGGGTTTATTGAAAATAGGGAATTACTATTTGGAGCAAAGTCTGTTTCTAAAAAGCCTGCTGTATGAGGCTAAGCTCTTTGGAAACACCGAAGTGATCTCTATGACACATCCTATTTGCCGAAAGTTTACGGTAGATTGACTCATGCAGTTTTATGTTGTGCTCTGTTTAAAATGCTATTTTTTTTTTAGTTGAGTGGTAGCTGTTTCAGTGGTTACCTTTTGGTTTGATGGTTTGTTTTCATAGGGCAGAGAAAGTTTACCCAAATTACGAGCAGTTGCCAGTACTGACTGAAGAAAAATGTCATCCTGACATTGATTTCTTTGGGGAATGAATCATGCAGCCATATAACTTTTAGCAGTGCTGTCTGTCTAGATTTGTGATCTTTTTTGATTCTTTCAGTACAAAATTTGTCACTTGAAACAATGCGTGATGTCTCGTCTTAAGCATATTTATAGTTTTCCATCTGTTTACTAACAGTTCTGTTCTGTGTGTCACTCATGTCTGGCATACGCACCATCAGTAGTTCCATTTCAGTATAGAAACCCATAATTTCATTTTATATTTTGTCCATATGTATCATTTTTGTGGCTACGTTTTATCCATGATGGGGCATTACAAGGAGGCCTTCTTAATGATAGAAACCATAATACGAGTCCCAAATATAGCACAGTGTGGATAATTGCAGACAGCCGTTCAAGGGTATTTTTGGTTTTGACAATTAATGACTGCCTGCATGACAGATTTAATGCATTGCATCACATAAAAAAAACACCAATGGAAAACCAATGGCACGTTCCTTTGGAGAGTTCCCTTGAGCTCAGCTAATCCAAAGAAAATCAAGCCAGCTAAATCTTTAAATCAGCACAAACAGAAAACTTAAGTAATGAATATAGCTTTATGGATTTCTTCAGGCTAGATCCTGCTCACTTGAAATGCTCCACTTTGGAGGAAAGAGCTGAGGAGTCCCAGGAGCAGCCAAATCAAAGCAGCAGATGTTTCTGGTCTGATTCTAATCCCTTGTAATTAGAATAACAGATAAATCATAACTTCCCATTTTCTTATCCCTGCTTTCTTTTTAGAATTGCTCAGTTCCTTTGTTTCTTTGCTCTATTACTGTGTGCCTCTGCTACTTACTTCTTCCTTATTAAGTGCCGGTTGATGCAAATCTTTGGAAGTACAAAGCCATTATGTTTGCCATGTTTAGGGGCTCTAGTCAATATATATCATAGAATAATAGAATCGTAGAATCGTAGAATTGTAGAATCACAGACTGGTTTGGGTTGGAAGGCACCTTAAAGATCATTTAGTTCCAACCCCCATGCCATGAGCAGGGCCACTTTCCACTAGATCAGGTTGCTCAAAGCCCCATCCAGCCTGGCCTTATTATAAAACAGTAAAATATCAATCCTTGTTCTTTGCCTCCTTGAAAAAACGCAGCTCAGCATTTAGTTTGTGTCTCCATTGCCCTCCCCACCACAGCACAGAAAGACACTCACTGAACACGTGCCTGTCTGTATGCCATAGCATGACAGCGGCATGGTCATCACATCTGAGGGAGCTGGCACTGGGGACTCACTGGCATCCACACACAGGGAAAAACTCACAGTTACTGACTCATTCCCCACCACAGATCCTCCTTAAAGGAAAACGTGCTATCTGTGAATCCCTTCCTTGTGCTAACAAGCAGTAATTCATTTTCAGATCGATTAGGTCTAGAAAATTACAAAGAAAAAGTCCTCAGTGAAAAGAAGCCAGTTCTTGCTGTGGAATTGGCACAGGCAGCATCAAGCAGGATGCCAGACTAAATCCACTTCCAGGGCTCATCTGTACCTTTTCAAAATTAGCTTCCCACCTCTGTGAGCCGGCACCGTGTCATCCTACTGCATGGGTACCAGGGTGTGCAGCCAAGTGATCATGTGCACACACTGACTGTGAGCAAGAAGGGCACAAATCCAAGCCCAGGAATGTGGATGCAACAGCATGGCTGGAGCTTCTCCACAGATTCAATAGTTAATGGACCATGTCAACAGCATGAAGCTGGAATCACCTCCAAGATCAGCCAAACAGCCCCTTCCACTGTGTGAAGTCATTTTTGTTGCCAAGGGATCAGGACATATGTGACACAAGAAGAAGGAGAAGGGGAAAGAGAAGAGCAATTGGAGATTTCTTAATGATGTGTTCTGCATTCAAGCTCTGCCTGCTCTTTGTGTCGTCTTTATTCTTTTGATCAGGTTGTGGGCTTTGGAAAGAAAACATCTGATCTGTGATGCAGCACTGTGGATGCTTTGCATGGTAAATCTCTTCTGTGCTATAAAGCCAAGGACTAGTTAATATTAGGGGTGATTTCTTACCAGTAACCCAGCTGCTTTCCAGTTCAGGTTTATTCTCAACTGTTTCAGTCTGGTTATGGCCCAAGGGATAACCTCCCTACCACAATGTAGGACAAAATCTTGTCAGGACCTACTGCTTCCTCCCAGCATGTGCTGCCCTGACTAAACTGCAAGCACCTAGCAGATTGTGGCAATTTCATGCTCCTTAAACTGAAAGCAACTGTGAATCCCATAAAAAGTTGGAATCTCCAAAACCCTCGGAGAAATTACAGTGCTACACAATATTTTAATGATAGTGTTGGACACGGTCTGACACTGTCCTTGAATCTGATTTAATGTTACTTCCAAACTCATAAATTCTTTTGAATACTTTTTATCGTAAAAGACCACACATTAAACACAACCATTCACCAGTTTTTGGTGATGAGAAATACTATGCTGATTTACGAGCTTTTCTTCTATATCTATACTTATATCGCTGCAGCCAGAGAGCAGCTAGATTAAAAAGCAAAGCACCCAATCAAGGTGTCACTTCCTATGTTGGGATGAGACAAAAACTTGAAGTTTAGGGAATTCTGCCTTGGGGAACAATGCTGAAAACTCAGTGGTTCCCAACAGCTCCCATCAATGGCAAAGTAATTTCCAGTCAGAAATCTTTTTATAAACCCTGTAGCTCACTTTCTTCCTTGCCAGAGGTGGCTCAGCACCTCTTCTAGTGCTGTGAATTACTCTAAATGGTAGAAGTCACAGCAGCCCTTTTATCCAGCCTGTGCTAGTGCTGTGCTTTATATGTTAAACTTCTAAACCCAGCCATGATGATACTGCATTGTATAGCTAAGCCAGTATATACAATTCAGAGACATGCCTATGAAGTGGTGATTGGAATCCAGCTTTCCCGTTTCCATATCACAGGTCACATCTCCAGAGGTACTAGCAATAATCAGGATTGAGCAGAAAAATACCTTTTATTTTTTCTTTTTATTTTTCATGATTGTACAAAGCTTGAAGCTGTAAAATGTCAAATTCATTAATTCATTAACAGGTTAAAAAAATAAAGAAAACAAACCAAGCAGCTTTTTGAGTATGGACTGAGGAAAGGGGTTTTTTCCTTCATTTCTGTTAGGCCGTCAAGCAGAAAATAAGCCACCACCATCACCCTCCCTCCCTTTCACTAGCAAACAGTCTGGCAGACAACGACTAGAAAGGCGAGAGAATGAGGTTTAATGCTTTCTTTTTCTTGACAGAAAGACACCCACACAGACATGAAACCAGCATTATGGTACGCATTACACAACACTGTGAGTCCCCAAACACCGGAGAAGCAACTCAGGGGGTAAGATAGAGTTGACTGTGTGGAGCAGATACCTTGAGACACATTTGGTAGCAGGGTTCAGGCAGTGACCAAGGCCAGGAGCTCTGAGATTCAGCCCCTTTGAAGCAGTGAGCAGTCACTGGCACCACTGATGGTGCTCAACACCACAGAAACTGCCTGTTTCAGACTATGCACATATTACCACATACCAATGGGCTAGGAAGGAGGTCTTCAAGCTTTCTCTGGTTTCCCGTGCATCCTTCTTTGTTCACTGTGTTTCCCTTTCTGTCATCTTCCTTGCACCTGTGCCTTCCCTTTTTGCTGGATGAGCTCATAACCTTACAGGTAGCTGCCTCTGGTTTCTGGGGTTTCCTTTGCAAATTGCTGAAGAAAGTGCTAAGATCTGTTAGGCTCTGGCTCTGTTTGGAAAGTGTGCAGCAGAGTTTGAACTGAAAAAGAATAATAATAATAATATATCTATATAACCTATAAATACATGTGTTTAAACAGGAAGGTCAAATGGGTACAGCAAGGCACAGCAGCTGAATGATAGGACCAGGAGGCTAAGATCCTGTAGAATCATAGAATCATAGTATCATAGAATAGTTAGGGTTGGAAAGGACCTTAAGATTGTCTAGTTCCAACCCCCCTGCCATGGGCAGGGACACCTCCCACTAAACCATGCCACCCAAGGCCCTGTCCAACCTGGCCTTGAACACCGCCAGGGATGGAGCATTCACAACTTCCCTGGGCAACCCATTCCAGGGCCTCACCACCCTCACAGTAAAGAATTTCTTCCTCATACCCAATCTAAACTTCCCCTGTTTAAGTTTGAACCCGTTACCCCTTGTCCTGTAACTACAGTCCCTCATGAAGAGTCCTTCCCCAGCATCCCTATAGGCCCCCTTCAGATATTGGAAGGCTGCTATGAGGTCTCCACACAGCCTTCTCTTCTCCAGGCTGAACAGCCCCAGGACTTGACAGACCTTGTGCTTTGAAGCTTTGTCATTGCTCTGCATGATAAACAGGTATTATATGAAATCCACAGGTCAGCACATCACCTAGGTACCACTTGCTCATATGCATGTTTTATCCTGGGCACGAGGTTAATATCTTCGATCTCTTGTGACTGTGTCTTCCACCCATCACACGGCTTTCTCCAGAGCACCCCACAAAGTTCACTGCTTCGTAGAAGGGTTGTGAGCTTGTTGGCAAGCAAAGCTCAGGTTTGCACTAACACAAGGCTTCGTACAAAGCTCTGCCAGTCTGTACTTCAAAGCCAGTGACTCTTCTAGCCTTTTAAAAAAGGTCAAAGAGTACAGGTTCAACCCTTTTTGTGTTGTCGTGGTGGGCAGTATCCCTGTTGCCTTGGGGTGACTTGTGCACAGCTTTGCTGCTGATCCCTACTACAAATTTAGAAAGCGAACTCAAAAGACCACACACCAGCTGTATCTCAGCTCACAGCAGTGTGTTTAGGTCTGTTTCTAAATATAAATACTTTCACTAGCCATGCAATCCTCTGTTTAATTGCTTACGTGATATTTGATTTTCTATGTTTTATAGAGAGGAGCCTCAAACCAGAGTGGGAAGGCTATAACTGGGCAGAAGTGTGATCCCAAGCAGAACATTATATTTGGTCCCTATTTCTGCAGCCCAAAATAAAAACTCTCCAAAGAGCAATGGAGATGTTCAAATTCCAGAGCCAGAACTAAGCTCCGTGGCTCAAGACATAATGAGATCTCTGGGAGGAGAGTGAAAGAGAACCCTGAAAGACAGAAATGCCTGAGATGAGAATGCAAAAATCCGAGGCTGGGTACATGCCCACGATCTCTCATGTGTAAACAAACAGTTAAATCTGTGTCAGGGAGCAGCATGTTCAGTTTTCTGAAGAAGACGTTTCCCAGAAGGAATTACATAAATATTTATGAAAGTGAAGCAGGAAATATTTTCCCAGGGTAGGACACTGCTCAGCACGGCATCAGGTCAGCAGAAACTGGGGTTTGTTTTGTCAATTTTCCCCTGGAACTGAATCATTGCCCTCTTGTTTGCAAAAATCTGTTCTGACACAGGAAGAGACTGCACTTAGATAAGCACAATTACAAACCACACCGAGTCTTTCACTTTCTATCACATCTCTGAATGCATATGTGAGTGCCTTTTTCAACAGATTCTTTGAGTGATTACATGGAAAACAATAGCAATAGGTCTTAGGCCCATCAGGAAAGCTGATGCCATATGAGGGAAGTCAAAGGCACCTTCGGTAGAATTGGAAGCCTGCAGGCTATCTGTCTGAGAAGCATTCTTAATGAACATGTTCACAATAAAAGTGCTTATACACATTTACTATGAGCCAATAAATTCTTGCAGATCCAGAAGTTAGAAACGCAAGTTGTAATGCACTGCTACTGGAGTGAGCAGAAGCTACACACCACTGAGTCCTGTTTAATAACACAGTACAGGGCTCAGTACCACACCTCACTAAGCACCCAGCAGCTCTCTGGATTTGTGGTCTGCAACCTAAGCTGCTTCTGAGATCTCAGTACTGACCAGCAGCCCTGCTCCCTGGGTACCACCTGTATCCAAATCCCTCCTGCCCTGCAGCAGACACTTCCAGATGGAATCTGGGTCAGCTTTTCTGTTTAAGGGCTAAAAGCTGCAGAGAACAGGAATGGGAAAGGAGAGGTAGGAGTATCCCAAGAAGGGGTGTGAGCTCTAAAGCAGACCTGAACTTTTCCTAGAGCATCATCCCTGCGTAAGACAAGAGAACGCTCACACTCATCCCTCAAAGTACCCAACTCCACAGAGTCAAACTCATTAGCAGGAAACCAGGGAGATCATAGTTGATAGGAGCACATACATTTTTTACAGTGCCAAGGCTGACAAAGCCCCTCAATATCCATCAAGAGTTACCTAAAATCATTAGATACCTGCAAGCTCTTTTACTGATCATAGAAGCAAGAAGCTTTTGGAGGAATTTGTCCTTGGTTTGGTTATTTTGTCAGTTATTTGCAGACATATCAACGTCTAATCATTGCTTATGTCTTACTCAGAGGAACAACAACTGGTAGGGACTGTGTTTACAGGCTCAAGCAGACATTGTGTGGTGTCAAAACCAAAAATGATGCTTTACAAAATAGCCCTGGGATTACTTTCCTCCCAGTTCTTGGCAAACCACATGTTAGCGCTTTTCCTCTTCCATTCTCTCTCAGCTTTGCCACTGTGATTGATGTATCCTGTATGACAGGCTGAAACACTCCAAATCGTCATGACCTCTGATATCAGGAGAACTAAAACCATCTAGGAACCCAAAGCAGAGAAATACGGTACTTTGTTTTTCTGTTACTTCAGGTGCCCCCAGATTTATTCAGTACAGTAAGGTACAGAAGAAGAAAGTTCTCCTTCATACTCCATTTGGGTTAGAAAGGATGCTAACAGACTTTTAGTGCTTCTGGCTAAATCAGCCCATGGTTATAAGCAGGATGTATTAACCTGGAGTCCAACCACACGATATGGGACTCTATGACTTATTAAAATTGGCTGTAGATCTGGCCACCTTTTGATGAACAGTTTCATGATGTTGTCTGTACTCCTTATACTCTATTGACATTCAACTCCTAGCATCTGAAGAATAAGCAAGTGAAGACAATGCAAATTACCAGCGAAGTATGTGGACTTCAAGGAGGCAATGCACTACACAAAGGTTACCAGACCACTACTGATCTCAAGGAAACAGAAACTTTCAGGATTTTCTTCTGTGTCTTCTCAGGGTTTCCTTGCAAAACATTAACACCCTTGGAAACGTTTGCTTTATGTCTTTTATGTCTGGATGACACTGCTTGGTTTATTTTTCACTGTTGCCTACAGACATTTCTCTAAGTCTGGATCAATGAGAATTAACATGCACGATAGGCAACGTGCCTCATTAAATCTCCATCAGCAAGGAAGATGCTTGAAGATTTTTCAATAACACTGGTTTATAAATGCTCATTTGCCAAAATACAGGCTTTTTTTGCTAGTGTATCTGTTCAGACGGATTGCCTGTTAAGGTAGGCTTCCTAGATCCAGGATGAGATTTCTGGTCCAACATACAGTAAGACATAACTGATTAGCAAACAGCTTTGTTATAAGGTGATATAACCTTAGGGCTCTAGTGCAAACATCGGTTTGAAATAGTTAGGCAGAAAAAGAATTTCAATCTGGATCTCCTACATTTTACGTAAGTGCCTTCATTACCAAGTTCTTGGATATATTAAACTTCATTTCTTACTGTGTCTTTAGGGGATTTGTTACCATCATTGATGGAACTAAAAAGTAGGGTCTTGGTTTCTTTGCTAATGTGGAATGAGAATATTTGTTAAACAATCACAGCAATAGTTGTATCAGTAAAATGTTCCCTGCTTAGTCCTGGTCAGTGACCGAAGTGGTTAAACAAATGGCTTCCTCTCTAACTTACACATGCCCCTCTTTATCCTGATACATAACAAAGAAGTCACTGTAAGTCTCTCAGTCCTGTGGAACAGATAGCATCATTCACGTCAGTTTGGCAACATTTCCCAAAAAGCCTCCTCCAAAGCTAAGTACACTAGCTTCCCACTCCTACGCTCTCTATTCTTGCTCTTACATTGACCTTCTGCTCACAAAATGGAAAGTGAAGGGAAGAAAAAGATAAATAAAACAGATTTACAGTGTACAAGTCAGAGGCACACTGCCCAATGCAAATCACAGAGGGACAAGTTTATTCCTGGTATGACTCTATCCAACTATAAACCCGGCTTTCTCTTTCCTCCCCCTCTAGCTGTGGTGTATCCGTTATCAAGGCCACATTTAAGGGTGTTAGTTAGATGACATTCTTCAGGACAGAGACCACTATTTATTTCTGAGAAATACTGTACACAGTTTAACAAAAAAAGAGAAGTATTTTGAAAAGTGGGACAGTCTGTGACCAGGCTAGAAAGCAAGGGAGAGACAAATGTCTTGACCCCTTTTGGGACTTTGGCCAACATTTCATCCCAGATGAAAGCTTGAAATCAAAGTGTTCCTTCAGTCTTTAAATAAAAGTATTCACTTTTACATCAGTGCTGCTACTTATTCTGTCTGTCAAAAGGCTGGAAAGTTGTAGGGCTAAGGAACTAATACTTTCTAAAGTAATGAAGAAAGCATATCAAAAGCTGTTATCATAGGACATATATTTTTTGCCTAGAAAGCAAAGCAGACCTACTCTCACACACAAGGCAGTTCAGCTTTTGAGCTCTGAAGCTTTCTCCTTCATTGTGTGAGAAAGGAGAAGTTTATGAAATTCCTGGAAAGATTACACATACTCATCTCCCCTTTCTTTTCCGCCAGTATGCCTCGAATGATCTGCTGTCCCTGGGTACTGTGCTCTCCCAAAATGAAAGCTAGAGCTTTTTCTAGGAAATGATAGCTCACAGATGGATATCTGTCACAGCTGCTTCCAAGGGAGTATATAGCGGTTTTGCATGCTACCTGTTCCACCATCTGTGAGGCCTCTTCTTACACCTCGCTTCAAAGTCCCGGCACCCAGCTGAAAACCTGACAGCTACCTCCTGGGATTTGAACCAGCAGCAGCTTCCTGGACAACCCAAAGATGACATTCTGCTAGGACCTATGCTACACCACTGTCCTGATACACGGCCTCCCCCATGTGCAGTAAAGGGGAAACATATATGGAGGAGGTCCTTCAGTGATTCAAGCTCATCCTGCTCTGTGGCTTCAATCCTGAAGTCTGTGCTCAGGTACTGTGTCAATTAACACGATCTGGCCTTGAAGCAGCCATTACAGAGCAATCTGTAAGCAGCATAAAATCATAATTTATGGGTTTCTGGCTAAAACAGCAACTGATATCAATTTTTCATAGGCTAGTCTGGGGACAAAACAGCACCAGTGACTTCCAGCCATAGCAGACTGGCAGCTCATCTGCTGTCACTAACAAACAGTCTCATTGGAGGAAAGCTGTTGTGGAAAAGTCTCTCTACATGTTACATGGAGTCTGCATTGTTCTTCCAGCACACAACCAGCCACAAGTATCCTATAACTAATTAGTACGCACTTGGATACAGTACTGAAGTCTTTTGTCTCTTGAGTAAATGAAAAACTGGGCATGAAGAGTTGGTGCAGAAAGGAAAAAAAGACAAACCAGATATTTCCATATATTGAAGACATTTTCCATGGCAAAAGCGGCTAAACATCTCACAGATAAGAGATAAATTGGAATAAACAGCTGTCACAGTTAAATAAATATCCTGGATAATGTGCAGGACAGAAATAACTGCAGCATGGTCGAACTCCTTTCTTCACTTTATTTAGCTGTTCTTGCACGTAGCTCCCAATCTTTCCACTGCTTCACTTAGTGGAGCATTTATTTTTGAGTCAGCTGCATTTGTTAAGACTGTAACAACGAAAGGCATTTCCTGAGAATCTGCAAGGATGAGCAGCAAGAAAGAACAACAGCTAAGGAAATTCGGGACCTTAGTAGTGCTTTTTGTCTTCCAAGTTCAGATTTTGGGTTTTGATGTTGACAATCGACCTACAACAGATGTCTGCTCGACACATACAATTTTACCTGGACCAAAAGGTGAGGAATATCAAGCTGATAATGCTGACACCAGTACTGATAGAGGCTGATTTTTAAAAATACAGACATGGAGAGCTTGTGGAATGGGCTGGGGATGAGAGATGTGAATTACTGCAGACTGTACAAACATCTAGGAAAGTGGAGCTGTGATGGGGGAAAGTGATGAAGCAAGGAGATTTGAATTTGCTTTGCTTTAGCTTCAGGAACAGTGTCACCTATTCTGATAGAAGTTAGAGGTGTCCTTTTGCACCTTTCTCCAGCCACATAAATCTTCTTTTACTTCTTGTATTCATCACACAACCAGTACAGCTAGCAGCCACAAGTGGAGTGACTCTGTTTAAAAGTAGGCACCTATTGTGAACAGTTAATGGTTCGCTTTGCACCTACTGGTAGGAAGAGATATGCAATATTTAAAATGACTGAACTGTCATTATCTCCAGATGTTTACTTGTAAACACAGCTCTGCTGCATTCATCAGACCTGATTCAGCAGCTCTTGGTGAATTAAACACGACTTTTGCCACAGATTTCAACAAGAGCTAGATCAGCTCTGTCATATGCAGGTCTTTTATCTTCCAAGCACTTTGCAGATATCTGAAACAAAATTTTCTGCATTAACTTACTTTCTGTGTAACACAACTAACGTCAGTGGAATTGTCTGGAGGGTATCTCAGTCAAAAAATTGGGTCCATAATGCACAAATCTATCTCACAGTGACAGATCTAAAATATATGTTCCACACCACGACTACTGCAGTTCGAACTATTGCCTTCTTTTTAGTAATTCATTGTATTTTTCTATAGGCTATAGACTCAGAGAGAAAAAAAACCGCAACTGATTTAAATTTTAAGCAGAAAAAAGATTATCAAGTCGAAAACACTGCTACAGACTCATTTGTTCTTTTGATGGATTATTCAAATGCGTGTTGCTTAAAGGACCACTTTTAATCAGCAAGCTAATTTCTTTATGATTACAATCCAGGCTTAAACTTTTGCTGGCACAGCATAAATGCAGAGAGACGTAATGATCCCCAAGGGAGCCAGTGGGAGCTTGTTCAGTTAGTGTCTGAATAATGGCAGGCTGGAGAGCAAAGTTTGACAGAATTGTGTTTAAGAAGTCACAGGGCTAACGAGGTGGTCTGGTGACACACGAGAGTAGCTGGGACTCCAGCTGGTTTCTGAGATCTAGCTCACAGAGAGAGCATTTAAAGGTTGGATATTATGGCTCTTTGCAAGTGTGATCCTCGGAAAGTCAGTATTTAGTTGTTACCAGTCCTGCTGCCTCCTGGCTGACACCAAGACACATGAGTAGTCAAACCGTATATTGGCACAGTGTTCACTACTACTTTAAGATTAGATTACCATGCCCAGGAAACATGACTGGTAAAAGGAGTATCGAGTAAATTACCTCCAAATTACTGGCTCACGTCCATTGCAGGTCATCAAATACATTTTCCAGTCTATGTGCTACAGTCCTATAAACTAATCTCAGTTCCTACCAGAGTTGAGCTCATCCAGGACAGTTACACGTGGCTCTCAGTGGCACTGGTTGTTTTGACTGCCAGTCAGCTGGCAATTCAAGACTGAGCAGGCTGCATGTGTGAACTACCCTGTTACTCCTCAGGCATCCTTTGTAGTCAAGGATGAAGCGTGCTGACCTAATATGGCAGAAGAAAGTCTGTCCCACTGCCAGTTTTCCTCTATCCATCTTATGTCTGCAGGCTCAGAACACATGAGCCCCCAGCCTATGACTACAGCAACACTTTGCTGCTCAAGTTTTAACTCTGATAGATAAGCCTCTGACTTATGTTGCTGCAAGTTCTATTTTCTGTGCTACTTCTGTTGTGCCCCTTTGTCCACCGTTCTCCTGAAAATGGATTTTGTTCCACCCTGCACCAGTTTTACCCCCTCATCTCCACCTCCTCAGCATCTTCAGCTATGGTAGAACACAGCAGTGCTCCCACAAGACAGAGGTGCTGAGCTCACACGGGATATTGGCCAGCTTTTTCTACCACCACAGTCCAGATTCCTGTTGCGGCAACTTCCTTCTTTCACATGAACACAGGAGCCTCTAATGGGCCAGAGTAACTAGAAGTGCAAGGAGTTAAAAGGTGTTCAATGGCTGTAAGACTTCCTGCATCATCACACCTTGCCTATGCCAAATTGTCCTGAAGGCTAGATTCAGTCTGCAGGCTACAAGTGGGATAGTCCCTGGTGCTATGCAGCAGAAATACTACAGTTCCCATCACACAGCACAATGGAGAGGAGAAAGCTGAGGGAGAAGTGAGGTTGGTTTGAAAGGCTCAGGATTTATAACCCTTTATTTCTTGCACTATTGGAGTCTACATCACACACTTCATCATCTAGGTATTCACAGTTGTTACAGGAGCAAGCACCTGACCCCTCTGCATGCTCACCCTGAAGTCATCTGTTGGAAAAGTGTCATTAGTGCTGTGAAAATCGGCCACCTCTACAAGCCTTATGTAACTTGTCAGAGTTAATTTGCGTAAGCCAAGTTCTTCCCCTTCAAAAATATACTCTTCCTTATGCTCATACCAGAGATGTCACAAGAGAAGTATGATATGAATGAAGGGATGAAAGGACAGGGTAATTCCAGGCTGATTATCAGGAAAGTCTTCAAACCGGTTGTGGCAGTCCCACCAGCTTCCTAAAAGCATGAGACAAAACCAGAGGCCTTAGTGTATAACACAAGGGGCTAGAAAATACTGTGGAAGGATGCAGTCTCCAGGAACAGAAAGAATGCAGTGAATGTCCTGTAAGCCTTTTGCACTTTCTGTTGCAATGACAGAAGTCAGTCTGAACTAAACTGCTCAGCATCAGAACCGAATCGGAGTTTTAGTCTGACCTCTGGTGGTCCTGAGCGATGCAAACCAGGAGCCATCCCCTTCACCTATCAGCTGCTTTTCTATCCCTGATGGAAGCAAATGGAAGTTGAAGTCTGCTTGTAAGGAATTATGGAAAGAAAACAGGCACTGCAGAAAAAGGGGATAAAAAGTGTAGAGAAAGCCAAAAGCTGGGACCCCAGTTGCCTTTCCTAGGCAATGCTCTGGTTTCCTCTCAAAAAGAAGGGATTATTGTTAATGAGCACAGCCCTAGTGCAATGGCTGCTTTGTTCTGCCTTCCTGAGAAAGCTTTTGAGGTACACAGCAAGCTGGCTTATACAGCAGTTAAAAACAGAAATGTGCAAGGCATTTCCTAGGACCCTATTGAAATAACCCTAGGAAACCAAGAAAAGAGAAAAAAATACATGCTTTGGACCAAAACAGATTTTCAGTATTTGTAACTAGTGATTTTTGGTGTTTGACCTGAGATGTTCAGGAACAGCTTGGTCTCAGCTCGACTGCTGTGGCACAGGACCTCTGAAAACTTAATTAGGTAACACTGATCCACAGCTGAGTAATTAGGGCAATGAAGGCCAAGCTCTGTACTTGATCAGCTCCTTGGGTCCAAAGAGGACCAGATCAAGCATAAACAAAACAATGAATTTCCCAGGACAGCCAAGAGCCTGGCCTAGCAAAGCCACTCATGGCCCTATTGCTTACTTTCTACCTTTCCAAGCCTGGAAGCAAGCTGATTGTTGCTGCTGCTGAGGGAGGACCTGGCACTGCGGAGAGGCAGCAGCTAACACAGTGATAGCAAAAGTTGGTCTGTGCCCTGGCAGCACCAGCAACACTGGGCTCTGTTCCTCTGGGCTCTGTCTTTGACTGGTGTCCTGGCTCTGTCCTTTCTTCTAGCCTGCTCTCTCCTGAATGCTGCGAGCTCAGTTTTGTCTAACCTGCAAAGGAAGTTTTAAGTAAATGGGCTGTTGACAAAGATGAGATGGGATCTGACCTGGTCTGAGTAAAACAATAAGCAACAGCATGAGGGCGGAAATAAGCAGAGAGCCCAAAGAATTGTTTTCTATACTCCCATTAGAAGCATCAGTAGGGGGAAAGAAGACTGGGATGGGGGCTGGCTCTGTGGTAGTTGATTTGTTTCAGGAGTCTGGATGTAGATCTTGCTATCTGTCCCATGTCCCAGCTCATTTCCTTTGAAATCCAGACACGGGAACTTCAAAGGTCTTGAATCAGATCCAGGTTGAGAAACTGGAATGAGATGAAATCTGAAGAATACCGGGAGTTTCCCATAGCAATTTAGACGTAAAATGTTTCCTTATTATTTCTGACAAATGATGCTTATAAACTCTATGACACTGGCTCATGCCTCAAAATAGCATTTACTGTGGTCTCCAGTATAGCTGTCCATCTCTCTAATTGTGCTTACGCAATTCCACTCCTGGAAAATCTCAAACTCTCTCAGAAACCAGATATGCTGTTATCCACAGCTCCTTCCGAAAATATAAAATGCCTTACCACATCCTATAGGCTGTTCAAACCTATAACTTAGCTCCTCACATTTGATCTGAAGAGCCCTTTAATTTCAACATATAATTGTATTTTCATGGCTTTTAGACTTCCCCATCTTAGCGTACATTAAGTTTCAGAAGTTTATCAGCCTGAGCTACAAAGCATATATGTGGGGACTTGAATCCATAAATTCAAAGTATATTGGTCAGTTTGATGCCTCACTGAAGCCACTGTAATCCATTGGTCTCTGAGATAGTGTCAGAATAGCAGAGGAACAGGCTGGGAAAATTAAATCAGGCAAATCAAGTAAAAGGAGAATCAGGAATAATTTTAATTATTTCTATGTCATTAAAGAGACAGTGTGTGCCCCAGTCATGCACAAAGGCCCACACTTTCAAATCATACAAGTCAGCCTACAGAAGGCTTGGGTCTGGTTCATGCAAGGCAATAGGAGGAGAGGGTCAACATTTATAAGTGGAAAGTAAGAGCAGAGAATCCAGTTTATTCTTGAAGATTCCTTCTATTTCACTAAGGAAGGGCAACTGTCTTCTAATTTGGAGCTGGGTGAAAAAGACATGTCCAAGGACAGTGGAATCTGTGGGAGCCCTGCGTGCTCCTACAGGACACCTGGAAGAGTGGCTATGGGTGCAGTTGCACACTACAGCTGCACCCATCTGCCAGGTTTTCTGCTGAAAACAGAGGCCAAACATCTTCCCCCACTTTGACCATGTGGTTTTACCTTCACCTGTGCTGGCTCAGCTGTTTACTCGTCAGGCTGTTCACTGAGCTGATTTCAGCTCACTCACTAAAAATGTGTATTTGCCTTCTTGACATTCCTCTCTTTATTGAGTTGAATTCCTTCAACACAGGGTCAACATCAGGCAGAGGGCAGGGAGAAGTGCAGGCCAGTGCTGGGGGCTGAAGGGAGGAAGAAGGGCAGGGAAGAGGACATTGCGTCAGATAGGCAGAAGATGTCAAGGAATCCTGTGCTCACTAGCCATAGATAGCTTGAAAGAGCAATATATATATACAGCCATATATAGCAAGAATCCCCACTGCTACGGCAAAGACACTGAAAGTGAAATTAAAGGAAATCTTAAGGCTTTCCATTGATGTAGCTGTGACGCACTTGTACACTGGAAAAACAAACTGAGCTGTATTTGCTTATTTCTTGGAGTCTGCAACTCCCTCTGGTGACAAAACCTCTCAATAGAGACTGTGCATGTGCAAGTGCTGCAAAGGATCACTGTGCTCAGGGTCACTGCGTCCATAGGCTGCAGAGCTAATCCCGTGGCTGTCTGTAAGGCTCTGCAGGAGGGCAAGGCATTCAGTTGCTCCTGGAGGGCTCTCAAGGCTTCAGAATGATGCGCATCTCCTTGTCCCTTTGGTAAACACCCGAGGTAGGCAGAAAACACCTCTGCTTTTCACACTCTGTCTGTGGAGGTGGGGAGGGTCCCTGCAGCACCTCAGGTGGGACTATAAGCATGAAACATGGAGCTCAGCAGAACTGTGTTGTGCATGACCAGAGGGTAAAAACGACTAACAGATTCCATACAAAACCTTTGTGGTGGGACATTGACTATGCCTAGGAATGCTAAATGTATCCAAGGCAAGCAATACAAAGCACCCATGTGCATACTAATCAATATTAACCATTCTTCTCCACTCACAGAAATCATTCACAAACACAGAGCTTCTCAAGGACCTTCTGGCTGGTGGTGGACTTTTTTCATTTCAGACTGATGTAGGAGGCCAACTGTGCTGAACCCAGGACACCCAGCACAGGGGGTGTTTCTATCATTTGAAAGGGTGGGTATGCCCGGAGTGCAGCGGTATACCTGCAAAGAGAGGCTGAGAGAGCATTAGTATTTCTGTAGTGTTTTGGTCACGACATGGGAACTGGAGCTGAGCTGAGGCCATGACTTGCCAGCACACCTCACAAACTGTCTCAGTAATGGACCCAGGAAGTCTGTCAGCAGAGCTCCAAGTGAAAAGACCACATGCTCACAGAGAAACACATGCATAAGCTCAGCTAGCAATCCCCTCCCAGCTTCAGCCTTTAGGCAGCCTGCAGACATGCTTTCACCCTGATGCAGCACTATCTCCGTAGATAAATGTGGGCTCCACAATCCCCAGGGATTACAGCCTGATTCTCCAAGAAGCAGTGTCAGCCCTTGATCACAAGACTTGAAGAGTCATTAAACACATGGGAACAATTTAAGTCTTCCTCATCTCATGAATACAAACCAGATAGACTGCCTGCAAAAGATCCAGCAGGGAAATCTAAGTCACTTGAAAGTCAGTAAATTATTACTGATTAAATTCTTACCAAATGCAACCTCTCAACATTGCGTTATTTAATGAAACACCTAGAAAGGCAGAGCCCCTTTCAACTGCCTGAAAATCCTGGATTATGAGACCTTCAGCACCTTCCTGAGCCTGTTTACAGGGGAAGGAAGGCTGTGGTTCCCTCTCAGTTACAATCAAAGTTTTCTAATGGCTGCAAAAGACATTTACAGCTATGGCTTCTGCTTCCCTTCTGTCTCACAAAGTCCCAGGCTGGAAGAGTCTAGTAATTTGTTGCTCCTTGTGTTCATTTCAATAGTCTGGTATTTAAAATCTGTGACGCAGAAGAAGTGAATCAGCTTGAGGGAATACTAACAAGATTGAGAAATGGTCTTGCTTCAGCTACCCGCTCCAAGTGCTTCTCCCATGCTTCAAATGCATTATCTGACATCCCTCCAACCACAGTTTTAAAGTGACAATTTGCTGATTACGTTAAAACTTAACCTGACACTGCCCCAACTGTAAAGCAGCACAAAGGAGAGGTTAACCTCTAGGTATTGGCTATAAACATATGAGGTCAGGAATCAGAGGTTTGGGGTTTTTTCTGTAAGGGAACTCATGTTGCACAAAGCACAGCAGTACAATATTCAAAGACCCGGTCCAGAGTACTGTCAGGATGTAGATTCTTTTCTGCCAGATTACAAGAACGTGGGCAGTACAGTGGAATGGCATGTCCACGGGAAGTCCCACAGGAAAGCCTGGGATAGTTATTATACATTTGAAACGAAGCCAACTCAACCCCTATCCAAAGCAAGTCAACCAACCTCTCGCAATCCCTCCTACCTGGGTGCAATTCATAGCGAGACCACAAGGCGGGAGCATAACCCAAGAATTCGCAAAGCCTGAGCTCGCTGCGCGCAACAGCTAAAGGAGGAGACAATGCATTTATAACACCGTATTATCAAGCACTGGGCTTAATCCAGTATTACATTAACAATGAGATGGTACTACTATTAATACTGCTTGCTTCTACCCCTGCTCTGTAATGGCCTTCGCATTCTTAGATGCAATATGGGGTGAAAAGCAGGATTTCCATCCCTTACAGATAGACAAATTATTATTCTTTCAATTTTCCTAGGTAGGAAAACTAAGGCAGGGTGTGCTAGGCTGCTTTATGACAAGATGAAACAGAAACAGGTGACTGCCCTCTCCCTCAGGCTTTAAGAGGGATTGAGTATCGGGACTACACAAGGTGTTGGCAATAGAAGTTGAGACAATCTCTCAGAATCCCCAGAACAAACTTTCACACACCTTTTACCCCTTTACCCTGTCGGCTCTCAGTATGATGGCCCTTACAGGACAACCTAGCTTCATCCCCAGCAGCCCCAAGTGTGAAAAGCTTGCTCCAAAGTCTCCCAGAGAAAATCACTGCGGCTTTCACCGGCTTGAAATGTGGAAACTGAGATTGGAAGAAAACACCTTTGGGAAGTAATCACAGCTTCTCCACTTGTATATTGGCTTTCTTTCCTGGGCTCTATTTCTAAGATTAACTGTCTAAGCAACGTTTCTTACACAAACAAACCCATCTTTCTTGCAGAGAGGTCTTCCTTCTGCAGCAAACAACAGTCTCTTTAAAGCCCTTAACCCAACAGAGCAGGCTGCAAGCCACAGGGAATGTAGCTATCTGGCCTGAGTGAGGTGATGAGGACTGCCATGGTGACAGGCATGGTTTGGAAGGTCAGTAGGAATCTGGTTTGCTCACCTGTGTGATACAGGCCAAAGAAACTCCCTCAGCAGTTTCTACATCAGACCCAGAGTTTCAGCATATCTTACACAAAGGAATTCATTGCATGGAGAAAGGCTGCACATGAAAAGCCTCCTACATCTCCCTCCCCTGCCAAAGAGTGTGGTCACTTGTTAAATATCCCCATGTTGCATTTCTAGTCCAGACTTATCCAGTTTTTCCACACCTTGAATCACACCCTGCTTCATTTATCACACAGTTTTCCCCTGTATGGGTTTACAGACCATGATCACACCAGCTCTTAACTTCTCCCAGAATTTCATTTCACAAGCCCTTTGCACAGCCTCTGGGAATCTTCTGAATTTCTGAACTACGGAGAAGTGACTTTTACACTTTTCTCAAGGGTTTTATACATGGGTTTGGAAAGGACAATTTCTTGGTTTCTCAGTTGTAAATGCTGTTAGCACTGAGGTCAACAACAAAATTGAACGGTACATTCTCTTGCTCTGCTGTTTGACGGTCAGTAGACATGAACCCAGTGCAAGCAGACATCCTTCCATCACTTCCAGGCTCAGACCTACAGCTTCAGGTGGATATTTAAGGAGCCTGGCTTTTCGAAATATCCAGTATTTAAGAACCAGTGTCCATCACCCCAGTAAATGCTTCCTCCCTCCAATGCAAATTGAAGTTCAGGACTTTATCTTTCTCAGCTTGGACCACTGACATTCCCCCCACAAGGGCATCTTGACCCACAGGGTGAGCCTGCCCTCCACAAGAGAGTCCCAGTACTGAAGCTTTTTTTCAGCACACAGGGACACACAATCAGCCTAGTCCACGTAATTGACATGGAAAGGAGCCAAACAACTAATACTACATTTTATTGGCTGCAATTAATATGCACCACTTCTCATCTGTCATCACGCCACAGAGCAGCCCACGATATGCCACCTATGGCTACAGAAGTAGGAGAAGGTAAATCAGGAATGAGTGGGCAGTACATTTCAGAAAACAAGAATGAGGCCTAATGAAACAATCAGTCTTAAAGCAACCATGGGAAGCTACTTTCCTCCCAGCACATAATTAAATCACTGCCCTCTTTGCCACAGGGTATTTATTATAGCGGCCAAAAATGTGAAAGGGTTTAAAAGGCATAAGACTAATCTGTTCAGGGAAGAATCAGTGGTGGCTGTTCACAGGTGGACTGAATGCAATGCTTGGTTCAGGCAAGCCTTTAAACCACTGCTTTTGAGAGGCTGGAAGTAGCTGCCTGGGTCATAGTAACCCTCAGCACACCCAGTTCCCTGAACACCTTCCGCCAGGGTTGGAGGCACCACCCTCAATGAGGCAGGTTATTGGTCTCTTCGCAAAATGCTGTTCTGTGCTCATTTCTCTTTGGCTGACATCCAGGCTTCCCTCCCTTAGGTCTCCATACACTGAAATGCAGCCTCTTCTCTCCTTCTGGGCTGCAGGGCACAGACACAACTGGCCGCACTCCGATGGGAGATCCTGGCTCAGCCAAGAGACCGTGGCACTGCTTAACACTGCACGGCATGGCTTATTGCAGACAGCAGCTGAGAACAGGGGCAGAGGCTTTGGAAGGCTGCTTATAGTCAGTGCTGGTCATTTGGTGCAGAGAGGTGCAGGAGTTGGCTCCCCTCCAGTATTTTTTGTCTTAAAAAAAGAGTAAAGATGTTCTTGGGATTTGGCAAAAAACGAAGAAGTAGAGGATAAGAAAATCAATTGCAGTCGTGCCTCCTATTTCCTGTGTAATGTGAAGTGAAATCGTATTCTACCTAAGGAAAGAGACAACACTTCTTTCCTACCAATTGCTGTCTTGCTCCTTTATACTGTAAGCTGCTCAGTGAGAGACTGTCTCTTACAGTAGTACTTATATACTACTATATAGGAACCTGTGTCATAGACTCCTGATCTCATTGGAGAAATCCCTGCACTCCTGTAATAAATGCAATGATTTTATCTCTTACAGATAGTCTGTGTATCTTACAGATAGTCTGTGTATGACGTTTTGTAATGGCAAAACATGTTTGTCATACAAATGCCACCTGTCAAAAACTGAAGGCAAGAATTCTGCCCATACTAAGAGCTAAAGTCTACGTTAAGATCTATTTCAACATCTTTACATTCCTTTCATTCCAAAAGCATCTGCATACCTTGAACACAGAGTCACTACAGAGTCCCTAGGAACAATTAAATTCCTATTGCTTCCCCTGGCAGTTCGTCCATGTGCATACAGGTTTCCAAACACAGAAAGACTGGTTTATTTATCCACTATACAGTTAATAGGGCTTAAAGGGAAGGACTAGAAGTTGGTTTCTTATAATTCTCATGTTGGAATAGCCTCTCCAAAAAGGAAATTCTTTAGCTTTTCCTAATGATAGTCAGACTCATCAGCTCTTCTCTGGAAATTTCTGTCACGGCTACTGTGCCTGCAAATAAGAAATTAGTAGGAAAAAAACCCTGTGAACTTTACTTTCTATGGATGTATATTTGCATTTATTGCGCTGAGAAAAATGTACCATGATGCTTTATTTTCTGTTCTTTGGAAGGGGATGAAGGTGTAAAAGGAGACAGAGGAGAATTGGGTAAACAAGGAAAGGTTGGACCAAAAGGACCAAAAGGTATTTATGTTGGCTATTACTGATATATTAATATCATTACACACAACTGTACTGGTGCATATGATCTGTGATCTTTAATGCTTTGCATTCCTGTTGCACCAGTGGATTTCACAATCCTGTCAAACATTAATCAGTGAACCTAACAATGCTCGCAGAGCTTGTTGTAATTCCTACTGACATGTGTAACACAGCTACATATGGCAATAAATCAAAAGAGTCATGTAATAAACCAGTGCATTTACTACTGCTCTCCCAAGTAGCTGTCATAAGCACAATCTAGAAGACCCAGATCATATGTATGAGGAAGAGTACTATTCTCTTAATGAAATGCTCCTTTGGTTGAAACTGAATTTTGAGAGTTATTTCCTAGTAATAGGAAGTCAGGATGCTCCACAAAATTCACTCTCAGTTGTCCCTGTTTTGCAGAAATGCAAGTGGAGGCATACACTAAGAAACAGTGCTGCCTCTGATCAAACAGCATCTGAGCTGAGCACAAGGAGTCGCGGATGTCTTGGGATTTGGTTCTATTAAACATATCCCATAACCACAGTGTGAGCTGGGCAGAGCCTTCAGAGGCACCAGATGTGATGGTGTCAGCCTTGTTTGCATGCTCTAATTAAAAAGCTTATTTTATCATTAGAGTTTAATGATAATGCATATCCATGGTCTTTCTTCCTTGACAGTGGTTTAAGACTAATCAGGAAAATTTTTACTTTTCCAGAAACTTTAAAATCACTCTGTTATTATTGTTAAAATAAAAAAGCCTTTTCCATTTTAAAATACATTCATATGGTTTTGCTTCTTACCTTAAAAAGAAGATCAGGTAAAATACAAGGGAATCGGTAACAATTTACGAAGCATCTTAGTGATGTTAAATTCCGTGTGGAAACTGAGATTCCCTAAAGTGGGCTGTCATCAGGTGCTCTGAGGACTGGGAAAGCACACACAACAAAACTAGTAGCTCCCTATTTGCAGTCCTACTTTGAGAAGGATCCCCAGCAAAGCCACAAGGACTTCACAAGGAAGAAAGAAAGGGTTTTGTCTGGGGTGGAGAAAAAGAATACCAAATAAAACCTGCCATCAGCCTTATTTGGCTGTGAAGTAAAATCAGTATTTTACTGATTTTATTTGAATACTCACTACCAGTTTTAGTTTATATTTTCTGTAAGGAAACATGATGCTTCTGCGCATTTCAACAGGCAGTTCTAGTAAGGTGCCTTGCAATCTCCTACTGTTGTATGCTGTAGTAGCATAAATCTGCACTGTCCTCCTCCAACCATCCTCCAGGCTCCACTCATTTTGACTTTGCCACACATGTGGACTAGCCAAGCTCAGGAAAAACAACAGCAGTAGGGACCTAAATAGTGCCTTGGAAAGAAATGACAGAAACCATCCACACTCTTTTCCTCTTTATTTCTTCTCTTAGGACACAAAGGACCTGTGGGGGATGCTGGTGACCAGGGAATGCTTGGGAAAATTGGCCCAATTGGTGGAAAGGGTAAGCTCTGGTGTGGGAACTTTCTTGTTTTTTTCCCTCAAGGTAAATATGTGTTTTGTGAGAGTTCCAGCTATGGAGTAATATCAAATAACGGCTGAGACCAATACTCCCAACTAAAGTTATGCATAAAGACTGGTGACAAGAGCTAACTGAGATACTGTTTTATTTCCCACATGCATTGTTACTGACTTACTTGGCTAAGATAATTTGCTTTATGAGTTAAGAAATCAGTCCTCTTTAGTTGTAAAAGAGAAAGGGAGAAATCAGGCTCTTGTGAAGTAAATCCTCTGAATGCTCTAAAAGAGAAAGCCAAATTTGTGCCTCTGCTTTGGACACTGAAGGCCTAAGTCAATACTCTGCTACTGCTCAGGATGCCACACCTTGTCACCTGCACTGCTGTGGGACATGTGAGCACGCAGAGCGCAGGGAGGCTCAGCAAGGAAAAGGGTTTAGGAGTTTTAAGAAAGCACTCACGTAACCAGGGACAACAACTATTTGCAAATCAAGGTAGGCTCCAAGTCTACCTGGACAATAATTTAATGAAATTATTCTCTAGTTGTCTGAGAAGAACAGGCATTCCTTTCTGGTATTCCTAAAGAGCTACTTAGAAGGAATATTCCTTCTGCTGCAAGGAGACCTGCCTTGACAGCTGAGCAGGGACACCACAATCCCCAGGGGAACTCTGGTCTCTAACCAGCACATCGGGTAGAACCATCTCTCCAGGGAGCTTCTCAAGCCAGTGTTCTGGTTAAACCTTTGATGGCCTCTAGCCAGCCACATATCAGAGAAGAACAAAAGAATTTGGCCCCAAGGACTAATTTTCAGAAGTACCCAGATGATTATCTCCTAAAGCTGTCTTCAGTCACCAAAGGAGACTAGAATTTAAGAATCCCACAAATTACTTATCTTTATCTGTAAGTAAACCAATGCTCTGAGCCTTTAAATCAAGCTCACTCTCAACCTGAATGTACAATTTATTTGCCCCTTCTAGTTTTTCTCATTTTCTTCTTTATTTGCAGAAGCAAAGGTCACTAAGTCACTGTTTAAATCTACCATGAAACATTCAAGTTCTTAATGAAGCAACCCTGAAATTTCAGCTTGTAAGTGTGCAGTTTCAAGCAATGCTCATTAAAATCATAGCCAACTCCTAACTCATTTTACACAACCATATAAAGGAAAACCCATATCAAAACACAGCCATCAGCAAGGCAGAGGAAGTACTTGTATTTTTTGGCCTCTGAAGGTTTTAATTCATAAAAGAAGAGCTGACATGAATTTCAGATAAAGTCCAGCTGTTCCTGATCCACATTACAGCCGAGATTTTTTTAAAAGCTAGTCACCTCCACTTACATAGTAGCACAGCATTTGGAGAAGTATTTCTACCATTTTTATGATTTACAGAAGAAGATACAAGCAATTGGATGAAAATAAGTCACATTTCCATGGACTATATCTGATACGGAATGCTGCTCTTTACTGACCTCATTTTGTGCAGGTGCTAACTGCTGCCTGCACACATAAAGTGTTGCACACGTGAATTCAGTCGCTTAGTGCACATCAGCCCCATCATGGAGCTACTGAACCCAGGGAAGGGCTCTGTCCTGCAAGGCAATGTGAGAAACAGGTCTCAGCTCTCGCAGATTTCATGAGTGCTTTCAACCTCTCAGTTTATGTTTAAAGTAAGTGGTACCAGGAGCCAGCAGCACACAAGATGCCTGTGTTATCAGTGAGTTAGCTATTAAAGGGTTCTCTTTATTTCCATGCACCAGAATGTATCACAATTTATTTGACTTGGCACATCGGCCAGTACAGTACATCAGGGCTTCCTATCAGAAGCACACCGCTAATGTATTATTAAACAGGTTTTTCAAATACTGTCCCCTGACATGTGCACTGTCTGAGATCTGAGGCTGTATTTTCCTCTTTGTTCAGGTGACAAAGGAGCCAAAGGCTTATCAGGGGTTTCTGGAAAAAAGGGAAAAGCAGGTAAGCTGTGCATCCTCCTCTGCACAATGGTCAAGTCTGCTGGGTCTTTGATTTCAGGGTTACTTTTCCTAGAGTTTCATAAAGTTTTAGGCCCACGGAAAAACTTGAGAATAGATGAAATGAACAGGAAGAGACTGAAAAAGTTTTGATTAGAAAAATGGAAGGGTTGGGTAGGGACATGACTGACACCTATGAATACATCAACATACAGAAACAGGGAGAAGATGGCAATGTTTGATATCACAAAAACTAACACATAGGCAGGCCAATGGTACATTTGTACTGGAAACTAGAAGAAAGTTTCTGAATACCAAAGGAACTAAGTCCTAATTCTATTCAGGATTCATATTAATACACATTAGTTATTCTATTAAGTTTCCTAATAGGAGCATGGGGATGAAAAAAATAAGTGATTTTAGATAGAGCATAATCTGTTGTCAAATAAATGCAGTGCATTTGCTCACAGTAGGAGAATTTGGATCTGATGACCCAGAAAATTCTGTTCAGTCCTGATAACCTTGACTGGTTTTCCACCTTGAATGCACACTTGTGTTAATTTTTAAGAGATTTCATATGCAATGCCAGTTTGGTTCTTAATGTGAAATCATCAGCAACTTTTTTTTCCCCTGAGAATAACAGAGGAACAAACATAAACCTACACAAAGCCAAAATTCAGTTTACCAATGAAAATATAACTGAGACTTCAGTGCTTGAAAGCTGTTATTTGAGTTAATAGACTATTAGTGCTGGACCACAGCTGCATGCAGCAATTAGACTAACAGAGTCCTTCTACCAAAGTTTTGCTAATCCCACCTCTATGCATGCTCACAAAACTCATTCACAGAAGAAGCAACAGTTGCCCATTTCATGGATGCTGATCTTTCTATTAGAAGGCTGGAAAACCTGTACTATTTACAAATACAAGGTAGACCTTTGGCATTCAGATGGAACACTGTAGCGCTTACCACAACAAGCCACATCTCTGCAGCTAGATGAAATAAAAAATGAGAAGGGCAGTGGATATGCAAATGCCACACTGGTATGGGTGGAAAGAAGAGGGCAAACTTTTCTATCCACATTTTTAATAGTAGGGAGTCTTAAGCCAGTTAGCAAGGGAGTGTACAAAGACACAATATAAAGCTCCTTGATCAACGGAACTATGGCCAGTGGGGCAGGATGAGACTGGCTCTCCGCAAGTGGAGGCCAAGTCTTCAGAAAGTTTGGAAGTGGGCTATAAAGGACCCTACACACACACACAAATGCTTCTAAACAGATAAATCCTTTATATTTTTTTATTGCATCAGGCACGGTCTGTGACTGTGGAAGATACCGCAGAGTTGTTGGACAACTGAATATCAATGTTGCTCGTCTTAACACATCCATCAAGTTTTTAAAGAATGGTAAGGATCCTTATGTATTTGATGAGATTTATTTGGCTCATTGCTATTCTTCCACCATTGCTACTCTATGACAACATCCATAGAAGATCTGGAGAGAGGGTTGCACTGCGTGAGGCACTCTGAAAACATACAGAAAAGAGACACCTGTAAGGATACAAGCAGCAGATGACCAAAAAGCAAAAGCAACACATAAATTATCAACAGCACAACAGAAAGACTCATGAAAAGCACAAGGCACAGCTTGTTAACCGCCTCTGCACTGTCAAACTGCTCAAGCTCTGCTGCCACACAGGCAATGAAAGGGAAAAGTTTGTGCCAATCTGCTCCAGAGAGGCAGGGAAAGCCATAGGAATCTACTGATCTTTCTGCTGCACAGGAAGGCTGCAGACATGGTGCTCTTAGTGCTTCCCTCAGTGCAAGCATCATTTTTCTGTAACAAAGGACCAACACTCAAAGGCATGAGTTGTAATACCTAAATACCAATACCTAAATACCTAAAGGGGGCCTACAAGAAATATGAAGAGGGACTTTTTACAAAGGTATGTAGTGATAGGACAAGGGGGGATGAATTTTAACTGACAGAGGATAGCTTTAGATTAGATGTTAGGAAGAAGTTCTTTACTGTGAGAGTGGTGAGACACTGGAACAGGTCGCCCAGTGAAGCTGCGGATGCCCCATCCCTGGAAGTGTTCGAGGCATTGGATAGGGCTTTGAGTAACCTGATCTAGTGGAAAGTGTCCCTGCCCATGGCAGGGGAGTGGAAGTAGATGATATTTAAGGTCCCTTCTAACCCAAACCATTCTATGATTCTATAAGAAGCCATGTCTGCAGGCAGTGATGCCACATGGACAGCGCAAACTGTCCCCACTGAAAGGAAGGACGCACTTTTCCTGGCATAGAAGAGATTTTGAGAAAGCTCAACCACTCTTCTAGGACTAGGGCTGTATCAGTAAACTAAATGTGTTTGAGATGGTTCTCTGGCACTGTGGGCAAACAGCACTCATCTATATTACAAATCCCACAAAACTGAAGGCCATATTATCCAGAGTGTCCCTCTACTAACTGACTGTGCCTGGACTAAGTCCTGAATTGTTTGGGAAAGTATTAGTTATCCCAGGCTAAAGTTCTGCTCAGGACCTTTCCTGATTGCTATCCATGACCAGGGACAATCAAGTTCCAGCTGCCCAGGCATGCTCCTTGGTACTGCTTAATTCACTAGGATACACACTGGTTCAGAAATTTGGCTTTTAAAGCCAGTGAACAGGCAGTTTTTGTCCAAGTCAATGCCACTTAATGGCTACAGAGCAGCTCTGAATATCAGCCTGTATTTAAATGTCTTATTTTAGCAGTCACACTGATTTTCCTTTACATAGAAAGGACTTGAAAAGCTGTCTATACCCCTGTGTTTCTATCCCAGGGCACTCTTCCACAATCTTTATTCAAAAACATGCAGACCAGTGGGGATGATCCAGAATTATTTGACCATTTAGCATGCCTTTATTTGATTAGTACTTCATATCCAGGAAGTAAAGCTTAAGTGTCACAGGAGACATATGCCAATCAGGACTGAGTAGTTCTTGTCCTAACGTGTGCAAGGTGCTTGTCAGTCCCACTAGCAGCATCAATTTTGGATGGTGTCCTCATCATTTATTATGAATTCAGTTGTGGGAATACTTTTCCTCTCTCCCTTTTATTAATTCTAATGTAAAAATCATCTCATTGTCATACTGGAACAGAAGCACCTTCAATATCTGTTGACATGCCATTATGCAATTTTCTTCCCCTTTAAAGTTATAGCAGGTATCAGGGAGACAGATGAGAAATTCTATTACATCGTGAAAGAAGAGAAGAATTACAGAGAAGCCTTGATGCACTGCAGGGACAGAGGAGGAACACTGGCCATGCCTAAAGATGAGGCAACAAATGCCCTGATTGCTGACTACATCTCCAACAGCGGCCTCTTCCGGGCCTTCATTGGGCTGAATGACATGGAGAAGGAAGGACAATTTGTGTATGCAGACAACACCCCACTGCAGAACTACAGCAACTGGAAGGAAGGGGAGCCTCATGACCCAGTTGGCCGCGAGGACTGTGTGGAAATGCTCAGCACAGGAGAGTGGAATGACTCTGAGTGCCAAGTCACCATCTACTTCGTCTGTGAATTCCTCAAGAAGAGGAAATAAAAGTGCCACAGAATTCACTTGGCACCTGCCATGCATGCAGTAACCCTTCCTCATTCACCCACTGCAGGGAGAGCAGACAACCAGGGACAGGGCTCAGTCCAGCCTTCACCTCACTGGGCTAAGTAAGACTACTGTTAAGATGGCAGTGACTGTAAAGTCAGCACAGGCGTGCAGGGAGCATCCAGCCAATTGTGAATTCTGGTTTCATTTCTATGTGCCATTTAGGGTGGATATTTCTACGCATAATTTAGGGGCAAACTTAGAGCACACAGAGGTGAATATGAGTTCACAAATGCTAGGAATGGTAAACTCACTGGTATATTAATTACTGATGTGCTTCACAAAGTCCACAGACAGAAGGAGTTGGGATCTTTACTTATCTCTGACCTGCACAGGAAATCCTTGTCATTTCCCTACTGACTTCGGAGCTGGGACAACATATTTGTAGTTTCTCTTGAAAAAAATCCTTCTCTTTTTAGAATCGGAGAGTAATTTAAGTTGGAAGGGATCTCTAGAGGTGATCTCCTTGAGTTTTCCATGCAAAGCAGGGCTGGCTTCAGACTTAGATTAAAAGTTGTTATGCTCTCTTTAATTTGGCGGTGCAATTATATTGCCTCATATGCAGGGGAGGACTCACTTCTTTCGGCTGCCAACTCTATTGTCCATAGGGCTGGTCTGAGGTGTGAGAAATTAATTTAGCAATTGCACTTCTGCATGCAAGCCTGCACAGCTTGTAGGCAACCTAAGACAAGATGGAGCAGTTCTAGTCTCCAGTCCCCCAGAATCTGGGAAAAACATAGAGCAGTCTAGCACAAATTGAACAGTGCAAAGGAAGCAACACCACTGCTACAGGCTGTAAACAGGCACATGTAGTATCAGCTATACCAGTGTGCACTGCTGGCTTAATAAATGCCTCTAGGAACATGTTAACTCCCTAACTCAGTAGCCAGTAACATTTGATGCCTCATGCTAAAATCACCTGTGCCTTTACAACAGTGGAAGCAGCTATAAAACAGGCTTTATCCCCCAAGAACCCAGATTCAGGTGTGGTTGAACAACTTAGTCATGCACTTCAGCAGGACTCTCCACAGAACATGAGCAGCGATATGAAGGCTTTGCTGTCCAAGCCTGGCTACTCAGATCTCCATGTCAGTATGCCCACAATGGATCATATTTTCATGTCTTTGATAATACTGGTGAAGCTCTCCTCTTCAGGCACAGCAACCATTTTGCCTTCAGAAGTAAGCCTGCTCTTACTCATGGTTCACCTTTCTTCACAGCAGGAGATGTCAAGAGAAATGCCAGGGCCTCTGTAACGAAGGTCTATAGATATTCTTTTCTACCTGACACTGAAAATGAAGGAATAATATCTGGAGGCTAAGGAGAATGCTAGACACTAAGCACAGTGCAGCAATGTACCCTGCAGGGCACTCTGACCACAGGCTGCATACGGTCTTCCTCTGTGTATATGAAGAGTTGGATATGCCATGAGCTATTAATGCAGAGGGGCAGCTCCAAGTCTCCCTTTTACTGCTGTGTACAGCACTGCAAAGACAAATAGACAATAGTCTACTTCCTCAACCTCACCCTCAACAGGAAAATCCTCCAAACCATTTAGCTGGTTGTTAGTTTGACTCCAAGCTCATATCTGAGCAATGACCAATGCAGGAGCATCCCAGCAGACTCATTGACTCAGAACCACTCTTGCAATCCAGTTTCTCTGCCACTTGTTCCTCCAGAAAACCACCTATTGCTACTAGCAGTAAATTACCCATGTTGCTACACACCCTACATGGAACTATTCAGGCCCATGAATGAACGGATGGTGGAACCACATTTCTTTTTATTGCTGCCCTACTATGCTATGAGAGTGTTTGGGCACATAGGTTCACTTAACACAACATATCTCATCCTGGATTGTTCCCTTCCTGGGAATTGATATTCCCCAAATTAAGCAGAATTACACTTTTTAGGATCTATAATAATAAACTCCTTAAGCTAAATGCTTTGGTTTAAGTATCATTAATGGGTAATGATAAAGAATGACTAATTCAAGGCAAAGTTTCTTGAGGAAAAGTAATGCTATTTAGAAGTCCAAGTGCAGGGCTGCAAGACTCACAGTAGATTAGTTCTTACTAGTCATGCAGAAGCACATCCTGTGGGTAGGGACAATCACACTGATACACTCTCCACACCCCATCTTAACTTCTGACCCAAAAAGTCACCAACACATGCTTGCCAGACTGGGGTCCAAATTCTGGAAAATTCTTGGCCATTCTGAGATCATTGGCTGACAAAATCCTTAATGCTATGCTCATCATGAACAGCCCACTTTTCCATTCTCTTCAGAGCAAACTCAGGGCTGGGAGAAGGTGAGAGAGGACAAGACTCTGCTGCAGGATCAAGCTCTGCCTGAGACTGGATCAGGCACTCTCCTTCATGTACAAAATCAGGGAATACATGTCTAAATTGAAACTCTTGTCTTCAGGAGACTGTGAGCTATAAGTAAACCTGGAGCATGCTCCATGTATGGGAAGGAATGATGGTCACAGTCTCTGGCTGTGGAAGCAAGTGAGGAACTTGTGCTGAGTTTCTGCAATGGAAAGGCTGGAACTGCCCAGTTCCTCCATCCTCCTCCTCTCCTACTGCATCAGGTTAATCCTTTCTTAAATAGAAAAAATAAACAAAACCAACCCTTTTACCCACTAAATACTTGTGTACAGTGGGCAGAGCCATACCAGTTGAAACAAGTAGACCTGGGGTGGCCGTTCCTTTGCTAACTGCTGAAGAGGAACAGTAGAGGAGTAGAGCAGCGTTCAAGCTAGCCAGGAGTAAGTATGATCAGGTGCTTGCACAACCCATTCCTGCAGCACGAGGTCCTAGCTAATAAATTCTGCCAAGAAGCCTAACTCATAGGCCAAGCCAAATAAAAAAGGCTATCCCACACAGGAAACCTGGCAGGTAAGTCCATACAGCTCTGCACCATGCCATGTGGACACAAGCTTGAGCATGCACTAACTCAAGTATTATAGCTGTGTTTTGCAGGAAAAATATACTTGTTATAATTAAGAATTTGGGCTCTATCACTGCTAACCAATGGAAATTCACTGTGGTGGGTAAAGTACCTTAGGTTTCTCCAGGAAGTGGATGGAGCCATGAATACAGGAAATGGTGCCTGACTATTCAGGATTTATGGTCTGTTAGAGCCTGACACCTAAATCATTTTACCCAATGCCAGTATTATTTTTTCCCATGTTTTTCTTTTCATGATTCCCAGGCTGAAACTTTCTTGTTTCAATTTATGCTTCTTGTGCTCCCACCAATTACCACTGTGAAGAGCCTGGCTTAATCTTCTGCTGCTACGAAGTCCACCTGAAGCCATATCTTTTTCAAGCTGAACAAATCCAGCTCCTTTAGCTCTCTGTCACATGGCTCCAACTCCAACCATCCTGAGGGCCCTTGGCTGAACTTGGCTCCAGTTTTTCAATGCCTTTCCTGTACTGGGGGAGCTCAAAGGGACATAGTGCCTAGATGTGGTCTAACAGGTGCAGAGCAGGAGCATAATCCCTTGCCTCAAGCTCCTAACTGCACTCCTTCAGCAAAGTCAGGATGCCAATAGGCTTCTTTGCTGCCAGGACTCCCCAGGGCCTTCTCAGTAAAGCCAGTGAGCTCCAGCCTGTATTGGTGCAAGGGATCAGCATTCCCAGATGAGGGAAATTGCATTTGTCCTTGCTGAATTTCATAAGGTTCCTGTTGGCCCATTCCTCCAGCCTGCCTAGGTCCTTTTGCAAGGCAGCCCTGCCCACAGCATATCCACTGGTATGCTTTACCATTGGTGAGATCCATGCTGATTGTTCCCAATCACCACCTTCTTCTTCATAAGTCAAGGAATGTGCTCCAAGAGGACTTGCCCCTTTTAAGTTCCATGAGGACCACAGTGATGCTGATCAATTTATAGTTCCCTAGACTGTCTTCGGCCTTTCTGAAGAAGGGTGCAACATTTACCTATTTCCAATCTTTAGGAACCTTTAATGATCTCCATATCCTTTCCAATATGATAGAGGAGTCCTGCAGAGACATCAGACCAGTTTTCTTGGCACCTTGGATATAGTCTGTCTGGTCCCATGGAAATTTCTGGTCAAACTCTCACAAGTTCTCTGACTAAACACTCATACTGCTTGTAGTTCTATTTGAAACCTCTCCCTAAGCACAGAGGAATGGGATAGCTTGTTGGTAGAGAGGACAAAGAAACTTAATGCCTCAGCTTTACCTGTGTCTGCTGCCCCTCCATAAAGCAGTGGGTCCACATTTTCCTTGCTCAGCCTTTTCATACCAACACTTCAGTGGAAGCTCTTCTTGTTACGATTCCTGCGCCAATCTCAGCTGCATGTAAGTTTTGGATCTCCTGAGGCTACCCCTACAAACTCAGGCAGTGTTTCTAAATCATTCCACTGCAGCCTGTCCCTGCTTCCACTTCCTCTATACTGCCTTTTACACTGGAGCTCCATCAAGCTCTCTTTAGCCACACCAGTCTATTGATACACCTGCTTGCAACTGTACAGTGAACACGAGACAGCTACCTAAGATCTTGCAACACTACTGTAGGAATACTTCAGAACGCTTCCTGCTCTTGGACAGCCAGGATTTTACGATCTGCTGTATTCTGAAGATTGTCACCTCACTCAGTGCAGGCATTATCATCTGGCTTTCCCCACGTTCAGAATGCACAGATACCTAAACAAAATGTTTTAAAAACTAATTCTAGTGAAAACAATCACAGAATCAATATGCACATTAAGAATATGTTTTCCTCAAGCATTTCAAACAATCTCATATGGGCATTCAGCAGATCCACTTCTTTCATTGCCTTTAACCTGTTCAAACACTTAAGAAAAATAAAGAAGTTAGCACCTAGAGCAATGGAGCGCCACATTTTTGACCACAGCCACAAGAATATATAGGCATCTCTAGTTTCACATACAGTCTTAAGCAGCACATTTAGTTGTAGTTCAAGTAGCTGAAATTGCTAGTAAGAAATGCAATTTGACACTGTGTATGATGATAAAAATAGTAAACGTGTCACAGAGAGACGGATTAACTTATGGTTATTTGGAAGCATTGCTCTAGATTGTCTTGCTTTAATAGCCTGCACAGGTACAAAAGCCACAGGTTGCCATCTCTTTTTTATTAAAGTCATACGTAACCGACTCAACATGTGTAAGAAAGAATGAGCAAGATCAAAGCAGTAGCTTAATCTGGGTTGGTTTTATGCTTGCGTGGAAAGGGACAACAGCAAGTTGTAAAAGAATGCAGTGCCTACCTGCTGTGTGCAACACATCTGACGGCAGCCCGGGGGCCCCACCTTCCCTGCCCTGGGAAGGTTTCTGCACATGGGTGTTTCAACACAGGGAGGAAAAGTTCCACTTGATTTTCATCAGGTGGGTGGGACCAGGAACTTGCATCGCCCTATTTTGCAGACAGCAGTAGCAGCCTGACAAAGCAGAGTCACTAACTACACAAAACCCTCCATGGCTGGGAAGTGTGTTTGACAAGGTACATTTCTGAATCCTTAAGACCCTTAACATCCTCAGTGCTATACCTGTGCTTAAACCTCATTGAGTCCCTCCTAATCAAGTGGAGATCTACAGATGCTGGGGCAGTACAGGGGCTGTTAGCTCCTCTCTTGTATGATGTAGTACAGCATGGGAGCATCTGCAGAGCCATGACCTTCTTGTACAATGCAATTTCATCATATATTTTCCCTTTTGTTGCATTTGTCTTTGCTTATGTGCTTTACAAAACAGGCATAACTCTTTTAAAGTAGCCAGACGTCAATGTTCTGGGTTCAGCAGGCCAGTCAATTATTACCTTGGTCTTAATAATTGCAGACATAGTTCAAGACATACAAGTAGTATCTTTATTGAAACAGACTTCAGTCATGAATTCTCTGTTCATTTTTTGTCCTTGCCAGATGTTTCAAGCTTTTGCTATCTTATTAACCTCTCAGCAGTGAATTGTGTAGCACAAGATGCCAATCTTCCCAACTTCGTACAATAGAAGTCTTTATATCAGTTGCCCCACAACATTCCCTGAGCACTTGGGGTACTCTACCATGTGGCGGGTGGAAGGAGCAACAATGATGATCAGTCAGTCAGTACAAGATTAAGTAAAACTGCAGAAAAATGTGAATGCAGAGTTGGCGGATGCTTAGCATGTGAGCTCAGGAATTTATTTTCCACTGTGAGCCAATTTCTAGGTCTTGAAAGCTTGTCAGAGGAAATCTAAAAAGTTGTCAGTAGATCCAAATGGAAATTTCAATTCAATAGCTCAGGAATCCAGAGCTATCCGCAAGTTCACATAAGGAAGAGAGCTTTCTCAGCCCCTGAAGAAGCAGAAATACATTTTCTGCAAAACCAAGGGCAGTTACAAGGCTTTATTTTCATTCCTGCTTTCTCAGATTTGGACATTTTCCAGTGCAGATATATGCCAGTGGACCCATTAAAGTTGAAACAGGAATATATATGTGTGCACTGCACTGTCTTCTCCTTGGACAGAACAGTGTGTGACAGATGGTAGTGACCACACATGCCATGCCATATAAAGATTTTCATAAAAGAGAAAATAAGAGAATAATAATAACAACAACAATAGCAGAAGAACCTTACATCAAAACTACCCAGGCAGCCATGACAGTTTGGGAAGCAGAGGAGGAAAGGTTATGGAATAAAGACAGGTACCCTTCCTTATCCTCCCCACTTGTTCTAATTACATATTAAATTATGAGGATTCAGGCTGTGATTCCACCTAACACACAAGGATCTGATTTGTAACTTGGAGATGTCACACTGTGTATATCAGTCCCTGTGTTCATCCCCTTTCGGTCGTTGCAGATAGGTAAGCTTCTCTGTGCGTGAGAAGGGTATTAGCCAGTTCCTATTTCAATGAAGGTGAGACTCACTAGAAAAGCTGGAAATGAGGGACGGGTGTTTGTGTGGTCAGAAAAACATGGGAAGTAGAACAGAGATTTGGAAAAGTTTGAAGAGAGCCCCTTATTAAATACAGCCCTTCTGCACTGGTCCATCCAGAAGACCAATTCTAGGGGAGAGAGCTGGACAAAGCCTTGTAGGAGCACAGCACAACCCTACACTGAAAAGATGTTTTCATTTTTTGCTAATAAGGTTAGTAAAAACCTGAAAATAATGATTTTCTAGTGAAGAGCCAGACTGGGACATGCAAAGATGTCCCTGGAAGGAAAAAAATTATTTTGGTTTGAGATAAAGTGTGAAATTCAGTATTGGGCACACAACATGCAGGGTAGATGTGGATTCCCCTGATCACCTGTACAACTGCTTCTGTGGGGCTGGAAGACAATCAGTTTAGTGCAGGGGAAGTTGGAGAGATCTTTGTGCCTGCAATAGATCCAAGAAGGAAGGAAGGTCTTTGCTTTGTGTTTACCTCATCAGAGACCACGTGAATCTGTGACTCAGCTTCAGAGATACCACTTGTACTACTGACCAGTATGAGAGGCAGAAAAGCTCAGAAGTCTCAGGAAGGAAGCTAGGGCAAGTTGACACAACTTCAGTCCTGGAGGGGTTTGCTATAGGAACTTATTCTGCTAGGCTTTGACAGAAAGAAAAACACAGACTTGGAGGGCAAAGAAGAAGCGCATAATATCTTTCATTCACTATGTCAAACGTGCTTGGAACCAAGTATGTATGTTTATGGCATACACAGTCTCTTCAAATTACATTGTCACTCCGTTCACTCAACCAGCCAAGGATTTTGACTCATTGTAAGCACCCTTTATATTTACTTCCATATCACTGCAGAAAACACTGAACTAGTTTGGTCCAGGGAATTCTTTCACCTAATTTTAATTATCTGCAGGGTAGATGTCCACATCAGGCCTGGCCACCATAAACTTCATTTGCAGTCAAGAAGCAGACACAAATGATTCATATGATTTATTTTCAGATACATACTTCAGTACAAAACAAACTGTTCCTCAGATGTGGCTATGGCTATTTCTTTTCTAGTGAGGACTCCAGTCAGGTAGTTCAGAGATACACATAGGCAATTGATCAACAGAATTCCACCCTGGTTTCTTTCACTGTGCACCAGAAACCCAAAAGGACTTCATGCAAGGTTAATTATGTCTTTCCAAGTATAACTAGATATATAAGTGTATGAACACAACATTAGTCCTGTACTACAAATTACATCTTCAAAGAACCCTATAAACACTAACTACAGAGCAATTAGACTAACCTATTACTAAAATAATGCACAAAATACTGACCCATTTATTGTTTTGCTGTTGTGTGAAATTAATGAGTTGTGTTTTTTTGACCACTGATTCATCCTTCTTCCAAATACTTGTGGATTGAAATTTAAGCTACTTAAATAGCTCCACAAAATTACTGGTAGGCAGAAAATGGCAAGGCAAGTATTTGAAATGCACTGCTACAGACTGTAAATACACAGAAGGATATGTGAACGTGAGGTCCCATTCTGAGTTGGATTTCAGAGTAAAAGAATAATTTTGTTTAAAGGTGCAGGGAGACTGCTGTTTTAAGTTTGGTTTAGTTTTTTAATTATTGCCTTGTAAATCAACTATGGAATGTTCCTGATATCATCATCCCTTTCCCAGTCCTCATCCAGCATCTCTGAGAATGTGCAAGTCCACAGTGAAGAGTTATGTATGATACAGGATGGAAACACTCACTACAAAAGAGAAACGTGCAAGAAGTGGAAAGATGTCAGGAAACAAATCAGTACTGAACACAAGAAACTATTTGCAGCTCTGAGTGAATTAACATTGAGTAAATACTGTAGTTGTCACATTGAAAATCATGAAGGAAAAGTGAGATAGTTGGTCTTTAACTTATTTTTCATTGTTTAAACCACATCTTAGCAGTGTGTGTCTCAGTGTGTGAACAGCACAAACCACTTCACCTTCCCTAATGATTCATAAGTTAAAGGATGCTAGTAGAACCACACGTTGTTTTGTACCCAGAAATTGCATGCATACTGTGTGTAACACTTATTTCCTCATGAAGGACGCCAGGCTAACAGGAATGCAGTTAAACTGGTTTAGGATTTATGAAAGAAAGGAAAAAAAAAAAAAAAATCAAACCTGTTTGCTTTCCTATAAACCAAAAGGTACTTGACCAAGTGCTTAAACTCACCAAACCATTGTGAAAGAACCTGAGGCTGGGTTCAGTATGAACTGAGTAGAGATAGTCCCAGAGAAATACATTCACAGTAATTCCTTGGTTATAAATACTTGTCAGTTCATTACGTTTGCAGCTGAAATTCCTCCAGCCCCTTCCCTAGAATGGGAATCCCTTATGCAGCTGGAAGTAACCACGGATTTTCCTGAACTCATGGCTTTTTGAATTAAAGATATTATTCTTATGTGTTACGCTAACTTCTGATGCTGCTTCACCACTTGGTAAATAAGAAACAGTTACTATTTGGAACTTGCCATCAGTATCAGAGCTGGTTTACTGAGGATGTAAGGCAGCATTTCTATCTGACATCAGAAAATTGTGCATTAGATAAAAGGTTCGTGTTCTATATAGGGCACAGAGCTCCTGCAAACACCTGAGAGCCCCATGGGAGTTTATCATTGCAGAGAACAAACAAGCACATTATCTGAAGTTCAAGGTTACAGAATATGCATCTGTGCTTACTCTAAGTAATAAAAAATGAGAGAAATGTCGATCTATTGTGACCCGTTCATCTCTATTGAGACTCTTGGAGTCCTCCAGGATGTAAAACACTGTAAACTTTACTCAAGAAAATACCCTCCAGGTACTAAATTCCCTAAAATCACCTATACCCAAGCATATGCACCCACCTCTTTATGAACAATTTTAATTTCATAATGAAATCAATATTTTTCAGAACAAACAGATCACTGTGATGACCTGATTTTTTCCTTTACTTACTATGAGCACAGCAGCACACTGTGTCTAGAGGTGCAGAAGCATGGCTCCGTCCATGTGAAGGCTTCTGAAGGCTGCATCAGCATTTCTTACTTGAAAGAAAAATTGTAATAACGGATTTCATCTATCTTCTTAAAAAAGAAACAATGTCCATGTACTGTGCCTTGCATAAAGTAGATAGGACATGGCAGTGTATGTGGTTCAGAAGTTTTGTGTTTATTTTTAAACTGGTCTGTTAGGTACTGCACAAGCCTAATCAATCAAAGAGAAAAAGGGAACAATTTTGCCTTGGTTTGACCCACTCTGTACCCTAACTTTCACTAGTTTTGATGCAAAGGAGGCAGAGGGAAACCATGGCTAAGGGAACAGAATCACTTCATTTGGCAGCAGCTCTGTTACACTGGCTTGTGCACCTTGAACTACCATGAGAAAGTTCATGAACACCAGCAGCATGGGATTCTTGGGGTCAGACACTGCGTTGAGATGAAGCATAGTCAGTAAAAGGATAACAGGTCTGCCAGTGATTCGGTTGTTGAAGAACTCCCTCTCAGCCTTATAACTATAGTAGTCACTGTTAAGTAGCAACATGTGCTTGTAGAATAAGACCCTGCTATTTTAAGCAAACTGAAACTCACTACAAATATTGAGGTTACTTATGATTCACGCAATGCTGCTCCTACTTGAATTCAAATAGCTCATTACTATCCTACTAAGTAATCAGATAAGGCATAATTATGTGTATATATTCTAACACTAAGATACTTTTTTTTTTTACAACTGAATAAACTCAGACTGCTTTGAAATCTATAGGCTCACTCCTTTTGCAGCAGCGCTTTTATGCCATTTCAAAACATTACTGAGCTTTTTTATACAAGCACATTTTAATGTCTTGCAACTTCCCCTTCCTGAATTCATTCATCACATAATGAAGCCACCGTTGTCTTTTGCTTAATTATCCTTTGCCTTTTATTGGATTTTTCGCCAGGAATTCGCTCAATAAAACAAACAGTACCCAAAAAGCAAACAAGCTGCAACTGAGAAAAAAAATGTGGCTCCCATCAGCGCTGATAGTTCATCAAAACAACAGATACATATTCCAGACCAACAAGAGATAAGATTGGAGGCCAACACATTACAATTAAAGATTATGAATTAAGCCTTGCCTGATGACAAATTGAGAAGATACCCATCATACTGTCAGTACTAATGGCACAGAGCTGTGCTTCATTCTGCATTGGCAGCACTTAGACAGCATGTCCTGCCCGTGCTGCTGAATCTGAGTTCCTCTGCAACCAGCTGCATTGTTTGTCCCTTACACCATGGAGCAGGAGGGTGGAAGGGGAGAAAAAACTGCTGTGCAGTCCATCTAATCGTTTCCCTGGGCAATTCTGTCTTAAACAACCAGTGCCATTTACTCATCCCTCATCTACAAGAATTTCATGCTCTAGCTCGTACCTCCAAGATTTTCCCATTCTCTGCTGTGGATGATTCATGCAACCCATTTTTCCTGCTGGCCCACCTATGCCAAGAGCAGCACATTGACTTCTTGAAACATTTTCCCACTTGGTAACTTTGCTCTGCTCGGTCATGTCCTTCTCTACCCACCCAGCCTCCTGCACCATGTGAGCTCAGGATCCATCTCTCTGCTCTGATGAGGTTTTGCATTTTTAGGTTTGCTGCACCTTAACAAGTCTAAGAGGAATTTCTCAATCTAAATGAAAGGAGAATTGGCCTTTTGATTGCCTGTTATACTATGCTACTAGAGAGCTGCAGTGCTACCAAGCCAAACAAATTAAGTGTTGGCATCCTTAGAACATGAAAATGATGTTATCACAACAGGTCAGAGACTTCATTCTGTTCTCAGTAGCACCAGCCTACTCCACCAAGGAGGGTCTTTGTTTTGATGCCAGCCTCTTGGCTGTGTGGTGCCTGTGTGAAGGGACCTTAAAACCCCCTTAACTAGCCAGCTAAGGATTTCCTGCTTTAAAAGGCACCTTTGGATCATGGAGAACTGAAGTAGCCAGGTCAATGTCTTTCCTCTCACAGCTCTGGGCACAAAAGGTGCTTCTGTGGGAGGAGACCATATCCAATGTACCACCACAGTCTTAGGAGTCAGACAGAAATCACTGCTTACAGCTATGATACTGCTCTGAGTCTGAGACTGCACTGCTCTGGGACCACTTTAACCTCTGGGGACTGGTTTAGTAACAGCCATCCCTGGGACTAGTGGGCCAAACAGGTGCCACATTTATCTTCATCTCCTCTTTCCAGCAGGCATCCCAAGTTCAGTTTAACTGGATCAAGTGAGTGATTTCAGCAGTCACTTTTCCCTTAGTTTGATGACGCAAAAAGGAGCAGCATCCAATCAGAAGCCTGGCCCTACCTGTTAAAATAAAAACTGTTATGCTGCCTCCCGAGAAACCTCAACAATACACTGGTGTTTGCACACTAATTCACAATATGCACTGGTCCAAGCATGACACTAAAGTTCTATTACCACTGAGTAAATACACTATACAAATGACACTGAAGGGTTTCCTTATCTCTCACCTTATGCAAACCAGCTTTGTGCCTGTTTAATTTCATTGGCTAAAGGGGAATGACCCCTGAGTTTGTACCAGTATAAGATCAGAATCACGCATGCATTTTCTAGGAGCTGTTAAATTAATTAACCCATAAACAAATCAGTTTGTGGTTTATACAATCAACTTCAGGCTTTCTATTTTTGAGACATAATTAACCACAGGATTAAGAGAGTCTGTGTTCTGTCAAGAAAGAGAAGCTTTGCAAATCTAAAAGAAACACAGAGGGCTTTTGGGAGCAACTTCCTCCAGATAACAAAGTAACTGGAAGAAAGAAGCAGATCCTGATACTATCAGACAAACCTTGCTCTGGCTTAGGAAGATCTGTTTGTGCCGATCTGGCTGTGAGCGAACAGAGCCACATGGGTAGCAAATAAGGTTACTGTCATTTATGGCTTTTAAACTTTCCATCCCTTTGGCCATTTCAGCAGACCACCCTTGTGTGTATTGCAACACAAGATACGACATGAGCAGAGTTACACCTGCTGCCAGGGGTGCTTCTGATAATGCACTCAGATAAGGCGTTAAGGACCATGAATTCTTATATTGATATTACTTTCACCTATATTCAGCTCTTCCAGAAATGTTATGCCACACATCATAAAAGGTACTCTGAATCTTGCTACACGGCACTGCTGTATAAGGAGCTTTCATATCCAGCATGATGTATGGCTATGTTTTGCAAAATATTAATTTATCCCTTCTTCATTTTTACTGCTTGGATATGATGGTTAACAGCTGAATACAGATTTTCATCATTTAATGCATTTTTCTAATGGTTGGTCACTTGGGCGAGGGAGGCATTACAGCATTAAGAACCAGATATTTTGATTTCTATAGATATTAAAGATTAGAGATATTACTACACTTGGAACTTAAATCATCAATAATTTTTACCATCTAAAAATGATAGCAACTGGTTTTGTAGTTCTGTGACAATGCCAATTTTATATTTAGGCTACCACAAGCATAAGAATACAAAAGAGAGAGTATGGACTTTATGTAACAGTTATTTAAGAGAAATTTTTAGTCCTTTTGACTGTATAGACAGACCTTCCTATGTACAGTGAATCAATATATTTCTGTCTACTTGTCTCTGGTAGACTTGAAGCAGCATCATTAGTAACCTGTAACATGCCAAGATGCAATTAGTTACATAAAAATGCTAATAAAAAGCAGTCCAACACAAACATGTGCTTTTGCCATGGAAACTTAAAAACACAATCCTGAAACTAATCTCTTAAAGAATCCAGGTTTTCAAAGATTCAAACAGTATATGAATCAGTGTATAAAGAATCCCACATGGCATTGTAGCACATCCTGCCCAAACACAGTAAAAATAATTTAAACAGCTAATTTCATTTAAATGATTAGGATTCAGGAAAAAGTACTACCATAAATCTATTGTGTGTATGTGTATCTAACAGGGAAATTTAGACTTTATTGTGAAAAGCCACTAAAATTCAGGAAAATCAGTGTTAAAATGAAACTGCAGGTTAAAATGAATAGTATTTACAAGCAAGAAAAGAAGTGCCTGCACTTGATATGTAATCATCAGTTAGATCCTGTGCTGCTGGAGTTCACACAGATTAATTGCACGGCTGGATAATAAAACTGAAATGTTTATGACCAAGTGTTATTTGTACTTCCCCTGTATAAGATAAGGATAATCACATTTCTTGTTCCGAATCATAAACTGATCAACCCAGTTTTCCACCCGCTCAGATTTCTCCCTCTGCAGGGCAGACTCAACAGATTTAAAGCCAGACTGTGAAATTAATTGGACATATGGTCTCCAGAATGCAACCCCAAGAACAAGCCACCTACACACCTAATCACTTAGGCACAAGTCTGAATCACATTCCCTTCCAAAACGCACTCAAATCAGGACCCTCTGTGCCTCCAGAGCCTGCAGCCCTTCCTTGAAGATAAATGGATGGGATACAAGGTTCGCTTTTTAAAATAGGTATAGAGGAGGAATATTAATCACATTGATAACTGATGGGGTAAAGCACTCAAAAAAGAGGGGAGGTAGGGCTGAGTGCATTCCTTAGCCTAATGGGGATTCAATCCCACATCTCCCATTTGATGTGCAAGAGGCATTCAGCAACAAGGGGCATAGGGACCATGAGAGAGCACAAAATACAAACTGTTGCTTCTTCCTCCTGTAGAAGCCACAATTTCAAAACTAAATGGCAATTACTACATTTCAGAACTGTCTCAAACCTATTTATGTACCAGGTATGCTGGAAGCATGGGTGAGTTGTGTTTAGAGGAGCTCCCCACCAGCACCTTGAGTTGGGGAAGACAGGCATCTCAGGCTGAGGCATTTCTTGTAGTCAGAAAAGCACAACTGCAGAACGGCATAGATATAAAAATAAAGGAATATGAACTTAAAGCCCTAACTGGTTCAACTTCACTGTCATGAAACCTTCTTAAAAGGCAGTCTTTAAAATCTCAGCTGTGTATGTTGAGGATAAGCACCCAGAAACAGTGCATGGGATAACACCAGGTGAAACAGTGCTTAGTCATCTAAGTGACAAGACATGCCATCCTAAGCCACACAGGTAGAAATAACAGAACTGCTACATCATAGAATTGCAGAATGGTTTGAGTTGGAAAGGACCTTAAGATCGTCCAGTTCCAACTCCCCTGCTATGGGCAGGGACACCTCCCACTAGAGCAGGTTGCTCAAAGTCCAACCTGGCCTTGAACACTGGCATGTATGGGGCATTTACCACTTCTCTAGGCAAGCTGTGTCAGTGTCTCACCACCCTCACAGTGAAGAGTTTCCTTCTAATATTTAGTAAAAATCTACCCTTCTTCATTTTAAAGCCATTCCCCATTTTCCTATCACTACATCACATCCTTCAGAAGATATTTATACTAAGCACAACAAAATACGTTATAAGTGGTCTGCTGCACATGTACCCTCACCTACCCAAAACTTTCACATCAAACAAGCACTATTACTTTGAAGTAGTTGTGCAGCGTTGAGCCAACCTGACTGAAAGATACAGCTGAGATGGTTTTTGGTGTTTCAAATGGGCAACCTAGTAGGTTCCTTCAAAAAAAAAAGGTGCAACCTCATAATTTTGAAGCTTCAAATATCTGCAACCAGAAGGTAAGCAACAACCTTTTGCGTACTGGCATCAGGAAATAACGTCCCAAGTCCGGCCGGGCCCAACTCCGGACTATTGAAGGGGAGCGCTGCACTCCAGAGCAGATACCGCAACCAGAGAAGCCGAAATCCACCGGCCGGGCACAGCACGGCTGCGGGGCACAGTGCCCAGCGAGGACAAACCGCCGTGCCCGCCCGCACTGCTGCGGCCTCCGTCCGGGGCAGTCCGGGCGCGGTAACCGGGGCAGGCCCGTTCCCCAGCACCCAGGTCCACCCGCCCAGGCCCGGAGGGGGAGAGGCGGCGGGGCGGGCCCGCGGTGGGGCGGGCCGGGCAGAAGGAACGGGCGGGGCGGCGCACACAGGCTCGCCCGCACCTGTTCCGTCTTTCGCCTCCTCCTTCTCGCCCACCTGGCCGCGGCCGGGCTGTTCAAGCCGCGCTCGGCAGCAGCCGCCGCCACAGCAGCATGTTGCCCAGGAGCGCCTCGTCCATGCCGCCGCCTCCCAACCCCGCTGCCTATTTCCCGCCTCCCAGGGTCACGCTGCCCTCCGGCCTGGAGATCCTGCGCACCTACTCGGGAGCCGTCATCTTCCTGGAGATCGTGAGTGCGGGCGGGGGGCGGTGGCACCGGTCCTTGTTCCCCTCAGCGCCCTGCAGCCGGTGGGACGGGCGAGCTCCAGCCCCGCTCCTCACCTGCCATTTTGTGTGAGGGAAAGGTGCGGCGGCCGAGCCTGCGGCAGGGGTGAGCCCCCGGGCTGTCGTGCTCTGGGCCGGTGTCTGGGACACGGGGCTGTGCGGGGAAGGGCAGCGGGACCCGGCCCCTCTCCCTCCGGCCTGCTCCTGCGTCTTCGCTCCCCTCGGGGCCGGTGGGGCGCGGCGCTTCCCCCCGGCCTGGCGGGCAGCACCAGGGGCTCTGGAGGTGGGTTACATGGGGGTTGTTTAAGCTGTCGAGGACTTCGGGCCATACAGAGTGCCCGGCCCAAACCCTCCACGGAGAGTTACGCTGATTCTTGCCTGCGTGCGTTACGGGTCCTGTGCAAACTCCTACAAGTATGTTTAATTTAATAGGTGTTTTAGACCTTACTGGAGGACCTTTGAGTTGAGGCTGAGTATGAGGCTCTGGAGAGCTGTGGTATTAAGTAGTGGGAGAAAAAAAAACAACCTTGGCAAAACTCGTCTGATTTTAATTATGTTTCTTTTCATGGGGTCAGAGCAGAGTATTGCTTGGGTCCTGGTCTGTGAGATGGGTCGCACCCTGCAATCTGTAAAACCACCTGAGCAAAGAGCTTGGAGTACAAGCCCAGGTGCTAAATCAAGCCCTGAATGCGTAGGGACAGAAGGGTAATTAGGTTGGCCAACGTATTCTGCATCTGACAGCCTACCTGAGGTGGACAGGAGCAGGTAGTATGAGGGAAACAGCACAACAGTGAGCACTGGGTCTGTACAGTAGATGCCTAAATGTATTTTTAAAGATGCCTGCAAGGTTGCATATTCAGAATACTGCAATCATTTCACGTGTCTCTGCTTTTTGTTTAACAGATGCTTTGTGCTATCCCTTGTGCTTCCTCACTGCCCATCACTCTCTGGTCTCTAAGTAACAGACTTGCACCTGCAGTCTTGTGGAACTAAAGAAAGTTTTGTTTTTAACAGTAGCTAAAAAAGGAACCCTAGAGAACCACTTGAAGGCTAGTACATAACATAAGCCCTTGGGAGTGTTAAACTAGATTAGCAGTGCATCTTTGCATATATGGTCCTGCAATGTAAGATGAGAAAGGAACCAATTAATTTTATACCAGGCATCTTTTGAAAACTATCTCTCATCCAACCTTACTTCAAAAGAAAGTTCTCTGAATCTGAAAATGTAACCTCTGACTTTGTAGTTGTAAATCTGTAGGAATTAAAGTGAAGAAGTAGTAACTTGCTCAGAAATTGATGGTAGCTGTCACTATACTGCAGGCTGGATTATGAAGTTAAATCCTTCTGTAATAAATGAATATATTTCAGATGGCAATTAAGATTTTCTCTGGTTATCTTTTTTTATAAAGAGACAGGATTTGCAGGGAGAAATAGTACCTTCCTTAGGCCAAGAGCTGATTAAACTGGCAAGCCATAGAGTACATAAATTCTCCATCAGCCCATCATATAGCACAGCATCCCCACCACTCATTCACTGTGATCAGCATGTTGAAAAGAAAACTGGTGGTGCTGAATTCTTCCCTAGGTTATAATTTTGGAAAGCTGAGTATTTTTCTAGTCATTATCACATCATTTACAACGTGCCTTATTCTATATTCTAATTTTCCCTTTCTCTTTATTGCTTAATTTGTTGACTTTTTTATTACAAATGCTTTGAAAAGGAAAATACAGTTTCATCTTTTTTCTGCATCTCATCTGTTTAGGAGTACAAAACTAAACAGTATGAAATTGAATCCAAATCTGATATACATCCTTGTCATGTGAACTACTGTGTCGAGATTTGTGTGTGTGTGTGAATCATATTTTCTCATCTTTTATATTTCCTACAAAATGAGAATAAGGGTAACATTTTCAGCATCAGCATGCAAGTCACCTGTGTCTGTAAATCCCATTTTCAAGATTAAGAGCTTTTAAGAATTTCAGAGTGGGTTCATCTTATCAACACTTAGTGCCTATCATTTCTGAGAATGGCACTTGGGCCCTTTGAGAACATTTGAAGTGTTGCCTCTTGGTTTCTAAGAGTAATTTGAGGATGTGTTGATGGGTGATAGTAGTTCTTAAACAGTAAGGACTGAATAAAAGTTGTCTGTTTATCCTCTGTGTTTCTCTCCTTGCAGCTGTTTGGAACAATAGTCTGGATTTTGGTAGCCTCTACCAGAGTTCCACTGCCACTGCTGCAGGGATGGGTAATGTTTGTAGCAGTGACTGCATGGTTCCTGTCTATTGTGTTCCTGTGTGTGTTCCTCTTCGGTTATGCAAATAGAATTGCTGTCAACTGGAACCAGACGGTAAGATTTTTTTCCTTATTTGAGGATTCCCTTTATTTTATGAACTGGAAATCACTTCATGAGAACTACTGATCGAGAGTCTTGATGCCAGGCCTTCTGTTTTAGTGGAAAGATTTTCAAAACAGGAATTCAGAACTTAAAAAAGGAAGAGCAGGGCTACAAGGATGATGGAGGAAATACAGGACCTGTTTTATGGTGGATGCTGAACGAGTCCGGCTTATGAAACTGAAGGAGTATACTTGTCCTGTCTGAGCACATAAAATGCATGAGCAGAAAGGAGAGAATTAGTTTAACAAGGCATGACAGCAAATTTTTGTAAATGGACAGAAATATCGCGGACTGGAAATGGGAAAATATTTCCTGACTATTAAAGAAGTGGTAGCAACACTCTGTGAATAATGGGGGTACATGTAATAGTGTAAAAGAAGTGATACATTTATGAACACACTGCGTGATGCGGTTATCTGAGATAGCACGGGCTGGACTGAAGAACCCAGGAAGTCTCCTCTAGTTCCTGAGAAAGTCTTCTGCTGACTTCTGGTTCAACTCCTTAAAGCCAGGGTAGCATTGGTGAGTGGTTGTTAGACCTTAGATAGTCAAAGACAGCATAACCTGCAGTATGATATAGCTTAACATCTTTCTAGGAAGCTTAAAGTTTGTCTTTCTTAAAGGAAACCTGGTGAGACAACAAATAATTACACTCTATTCAGCTTTTCTCCATTGTGGAGACATGACTACAAGTGCAGAGGAGGGCCACGAGGACGATCAGGGGACTGGAGCACCTCCCGTATGAAGATAGGCTGAGAAAATTGGGGCTGTTCAGCTTGGAGAAGAGGAGGCTGCGTGGAGACCTCATAGCAGCCTTCCAATACCTGAAGGGGGCCTATAGGGATGCTGGGGAGGGACTCTTCATTAGGGACTGTGGTGAGAGGACAAGGGGTAATGGGTTTAAACTTAAACAGGGGAAGTTTAGATTGGATCTGAGGAAGAAATTCTTTACTGTGAGAGTGGTGAGGCCCTGGAATGGGTTGCCCAGGGAGGTTGTGGATGCTTCATCCCTGGCGGCATTCATGGTGGGGTTGGACGTAGCCTTGGATGGCATGGTTTAGTGGGAGGTGTCCCTGCGCCTGGCAGGGGGGTTGGAACTGTATGATCTTAAGGTCCTTTCCAACCCTTACTATTCTATGATCCTATGACTTGATTCTTGCTGTAATTGATTGTTATGGCCTATGCCAATAGTTCTCACAGTCTGTACCTTTCTATTAGAAAAGGGAAGTTGTTTGCCCTAGTTTTTGCCAAACACATGGATACATCAGGTTATTGACTGCTAATTTACATGTTCCTTTCTTGCCATAAACTGTTTTGTACTTTGGGTTTTTAGCACTCAAGTAGTTGGGCATGAGATAGTATCACTTTCTTATATTGTTGGAAGTGAATAATAAGAAGTGGCAAAACTATGATCAGAATTTCCGAAAAATCTTCCAAAAGGACCTGAACGTCTAAAATATTAAGAATGGCTATAACTCCTGATCGCTTTCACCTCCCTCCTATGCAGCTTAGTTTTTCTATTGATGCTTTTCTTGATCACAGCTGGAATTGCATGCTTCAGTATCAACATCTGTAGTTATTTACCTTTTCAAGTTATTCACAGACATTCCCTTTAAACAAAAGGTCTTTAAAGGAAATCATAATGCTTCATAAATTTGGGGCTGCAGCTCATCAGTGCTGGAATACTGAACTCTATTAAAATGAGCTTTAGCACTTTGATAGCAAATACATATACACACAGTGTCAGCTTTCCAGCACAATACAGGCAGTAATTACACTAATAATGAGTTACTATTACAGAGACCTTTACAGGGATGTATGCTGTGACATCCTCACAAGTTATGATGCAACAAAACCCTTGAGCATGTGCATAACTTAATTATAATGTTTCCTAGGTTTCATTGAAACTGTCAATTTACAGGTTGCTGGGTGAGGGCATAGCCCTTTATAGGTTGAAAATGCCATACAAATGTTCATCTTACAATAATTTTGTGTGTATCTTACGCATTGGCTACTCGATGCTGCAGTCATTTGTTCTACTTTTAATTTTGTCTCCTTGCAAGGGATACATTACTGAAAAACTTTCTATGTCAGGAAATTGCTGCATGACTTGTATAAGAGCTGCATCTGTGGGATGGTGTAACTTAACCTAAAAAGCTGTCATAGCTAAGTCAACATAAATAAATGCAGAGTGAATTGTTTTATTTCTGACGTGGTAGCTGATATTCCGCCCCTTCCAGCTGTCAACAAAAATAAAACTAGATAGATTGTTGGACTGCTGTTTTCAGGTACCCAAATGTTTTGTAACTTGTTGGCACTAAAATCTTCAGCAGCACTTGACAAAGTTTTTTTACCTTCTGTTGCAAATAGTTTTAGTGTTTCTAGTAATTGTTTTATTAAATAAAAAGGTGTACCTGTTTGCTTTAAGTTGGCATTTAGATAAATACATGGGGTTTGCCATTTCATAAATTAAATTTACAGAAGCTACAGGTCATTAGAAAAATGGTGAGAGTCATGGCTTAGTTATATTGGGGTAGTAGAGATTCATGCACAAATGTGGTTGAAGACTCCAGGAGAGTAGATATAAGTTTGAAACATAGCATGGGATTCTGACAGCCCTGCATTTAGTAATACCTTACATTAGTATCAGTGGAGCTACTTATAATACTTATAATGTAGATACTAATACATAGAAGATATCTTGATATGAGTAAGATACTATGCAGTGAAAAGATGAGAGAAAATCAGACCTTAGGGAGGTACATCACTCGGTACATCACTATATTAAACCAGATGGTATGATAAATACTGTCCTTTATAGCCTGACTCACAACACACTCATTTACAAAATTAGATGTGAACTGAGACAACATGCAGATCTGGTAGTGTTTTACGTAAACTTTGTATGAGGTTTCAATGGTTGTACACTTGTGGGGGCAAGGAAGGATTAGGCGGCATGCTAACAGGTACCAAAAACCAAAAAGCCCTTAGGGGGTTTTGGTCACAGGAACCATAGCCATACAAACGTGAAACCTTACTGATGCTACATAGCTTCACTGTAATTGCTGCCGGGCGAAGGAAATTAGAGGGTTTGGCAGGAGAATGAAGGAAATTAAAGCGTTTGTCTTCTGAAAATCTCTCTCCTGCATGCAGTCAGCACTGTCTTCCTCATGGAGCTATTTGTTCTCCTTTACGAGCGGTGGTGCCAAAAGCATACAGCTGGTAGCACTGACACAGTTGTGTGCTAGTAGCCCAAGAATAGTGGATGTCCCTCATTGTCCCTGATTACCCCTGGGTTGACACAGGGCTTTCAAGGTGCTGGGTTCCTGTGCTATGAAATGGGTAATTCAGGCTGTGATGTGGGGTTTAGTACTTGTCACACAGTGAACACACACCAGCCTGTGATCTGATGTGGTGCCACAGGTGGTGGCATGAAAAATGAGTGTGTCTGCCAGCTCCAGTGAGCTTGGGAGGCCACAGCAGTAAATGTCTCATGGGGTGAGTGCCTCCTCAGCTGCAGCAGAGCACTGCAGCCTCTCCCATGCTTCAGTGCACTCATGCTAGAGTAGGTCCCTGAGATTTTTTTACTGTGAGGTACAGAAGTTATAGCAGAGCTGGAGACTTACGGAGTGCGTCTTGTGCCCAAAGCTTGAGATTGGGCAAGCATGGCACATAAAGGCTACCAGTTAGGTCAGGAAGCCGCGCTCTCCCCCCTTCTCAGTTCTGTTGCTGTCAGTGGGGCCTCTTTGTGATACTCTAAGAGGAAGTAATTGTTTTTAAAAAATTGGAGGGGGAGCAGAAACAAAAAAATCCCAAATCAGTGGAAAACCAGAACTTGGGAATTACTGCAGCAGTTTTGCCAGAACTTGGATTCCCAGTCATTAGGAAAAGCAGTGCACTCTATGACCTAACCTCAAATGATCAGATGATTCTTCATTAAGAGAAAATTATTTCCTGAGCTAATTGGAATGGGAAACATATGGCAGCTTATATCGTAACTTATCAGAACTGACTGGGGTGTAATTTAAGAAGCTTTAGCTGCTATCAAATGTGGAACAACTGATGAGTTTGAAAAGAAAAATCTTCCAATAATAGGAAAATTTCACACCTACAAAGAAACAATTGTCTAACTAGAGAAATGCAGCACATTCTCACACTGATATTTGTTATAGTCAGTAGGTAAGGATATTGGGTAGTGATTTCTAATGCATATGAATGCTGTCTGCTGTTGTGATGGACTTGCATATGGTGTACCCTGGGTTCTCACTCTCGCCGTACTAGTAGTCCATTGCACTCAAGTGAATTAAAGGTGCTGGAGATAGGGTATATAATGTGGATGTCATCAAAAAGCATCCATATACTTGTGTAGAACTTAAAAAATTGTGTCTGTGGCCTTTGCAGACCTGCTTGGGTATGGACACAGAGTATATATTTAATGGATCAGGAACGGGGTGCAGGGCAAATGTCAGTTTTCCAGACTCACAACAGAAGATCTTGAAGGAATATTTTAGACATTTTAAAACTGTACTGGCATATGTCTTGGTTCTTGCTGTGTGGAAACTGCAAAGAGATTTAGGCACCAAAGCTGCGTTTTCATGTGCTCCAGTAATGGAATTAGAAATGAGAGGTAAATGTTTAAACCCTGTGTTCAGCTAGCATTCACCACAGAAGAGGGAAGAATTGCCTAGATAAGGCAAAGAGAGAAGCATGTTTTAAGTAAATCCTGTCTCCTGTCCTCTCAAGTCTTGGGCATTTTATTCCACATCATTAAGTACTTCTAAATTACTGTATTTTGTGTAGAGCCAAGTTAGGGAGAGTTGAGGAATGTCTCAGTTCTTGGATTCTGATTTTATCAAGAAGTAAACTTCAGCTGGATCAAGGTTGAGGTGTTGTTTCTGGTCATTCACAGAAGCAAAATTTTAAGCATGGAAGGGGGACTTCTGGAGCTTAGGTTATAGTTAAGAAGCGATTTGGGGGATGGCAAGCTTGTATTGTACTGCTTAAATTGTGATGAAGTTGCCCTATATGTCCCTTCTCTTTTTTGTAAACTATATGAAGGGAGAGTTCTGTAAGCTCTAATAGCTTTAAAGTGATCTAAAAGGTCAGCATGTGTGTGTACATACAGATGAGCACATGCCTTTAACTTGAAGGAATATATGGTTTGGGGAGAGTTGCCTCTTATCACTCATTATGTTAGTGAATTGCTTACAACTGCAAACAGCTGTGAAAATATGTCCAGGTTAAGCTCTCAGATGAATTTAACGCTGCTTGTCTAAAGTTAATGTTGTCAGTGCTAGTTTCACGTTTCAGTGGTGGGGTTCATTTGTACTAAGACTAGAAGAATTAGGTAAGTATTGCAGCCTAAACTGAGTCTGTCATTTGCTTTTCAGGATTTTCTTTTCCATGGGGCTACTTTTGTCTTTTATTTTGGAGCTTTTCTACTGCAAGCAGCAGCTACATCTCTGCATCACTTTCCCCGCAAATTCAATTCCACCTCACAAGAGAAGATTATGGCAGATCATGAATATAACATAAGCATAGCAGCCTCGGTACGTATTTCATATATTTAGTTTGGGGAACCGAAGTCTGTTGTGATCCCTTGTAGCCAACTTGGGAACTTAACAGCAAGATGGAATAGAAAGAGGAGCTGTGAAAAAAAGGGATTGTCTTTGAGAGTACCAAATAGTGTCCATCAGAGACATGCATAAAATATTGGAATAAGCTAAAGCTAATGTGGTAGGTGCTCAGTTGCTATTCTTCACTGTAGTGTTATAAATATGTGATCACTACAGCTCATAATTTTTAGATGAGATATTTTGTAAAAGCAGTGCTGGCTATTGGAATAGAAGAAAAAGCTAACAACTGAGCCTTCATCAAAACATCTTGTGAATTTCATGCCTGTGCTCAGACCTTCAGTGGTTTCTTTTATACCATTTAGGTAGTCTGTGAGGAAAAAACCTTGGACGTATATCAGGTATAAAAGTTAGTTGTAAGGGTCTTGCTGTCTTTTATGGCAAAGATTAGAGTGCTTTTATTGATAGGCCAAGCTCAGACTTCATTTTTCTCACTGTAATTGCATCATCACTGAGTCACTGTATCTAGTGATGTGGGTGTGCATAGCTGAGTCAGAAAATACACCAGGTTCTAGCTTTCTCCCTGAAAGGCAAGTAGAGGTGTGCCTGTAGTATTAACTTAAAGAACCAGAACTACTGCTCTTATGGTTTTTTTTTACCATCCAGAGGGTCTTGCATACCTCAGGGAACTATATATATATTAAGCTTCTAAAACCATCTGTGGGTATTAGTTGTCCTTGAAACTAAATGCACCATTAATTTTGCGCAGTAAATACTTTCAGTTCATCTTAAGATAAAAACAGGTGAAAGTAAGGTGTAAGGTTCACATCCCCTCTATAAGAGGGGAATAAAAGAAAAAGCCTTTTGCTTTGGCTAAGCCAGTCTCTGATGGGTGAGGTGGGCAGGTCAGTCTCCAGGTCCAGAGTGCCTCACCATCATCCACTTGCCAGTAACACACTAGATCACATCTGCTACCTGTATGGCCACATGGCAAAACCACAGAGGTGGTGTCTCATAACTGCTCCTGAACCAGGGGAGGGCTTTGAAATAAGCAAGAGTCTCAAAATTTTACCTTAAAGTGTAGCTCTCCAATCCTACTTCAATGTGTTCAGGGCCCACTGAATATATGGTCTTTTCAGTCATTTTGTGTGACAGCAGGATATTGGGAACTCCAAGAGACTCTTTCCCCCTTCTATACTATTTTTCCAAAGGAGAATTTAGTTCTCCAAGCTCCTCAACTCCCTGTCAAGATAGGGGCGGAGGAGACTATTTTGTAACTTGCCTCAGTATTTTTAATTAAGAGATGCTGAGAAATGGTATATCAGATAACTGTAGTCTTCAGTGTCTTTGCATTTTTTCCAGAAGTATATAATTAAAAAGTCAGGACACTCAGAAAAAAACTGTAATCCTTTAAAACACTTCATTAGAACAATCCTGTGATCTACATGGAAAAATACAAAAGGTTTCTAACATTTTATCTTTTAAAATTACTTTTGTATATTGTGATTAAAAATACACATGTTCATTTTATACGGGTAATAGTTCTACGGTGTAGCATCTGTTGAAAACTTCAGTTGTCAATTTATCACTTGTGTGGAAAGCAAGTAGGTAGGTTGTTATGACATGATTGAATTCTTGTGTTCCAAGAGACAGAATCCATCGTGAGCACCTGACAAAATGAGAAACTTCAGCAATTCAATTTCTTATTTCTTCCTTCTGGTTTACATTACATATTCAAGTTTGCTGTGCAGTGACCTTCAAATCTATACAGTTCAGTGCTTGGGCAATAGTAACTTCCTGGCATTTCTCAGGAGATGATTAATGGCTGGTTATCTGGTCAAGGAGGCCAAATTTGAAGCTGTTTCTGTACTTTTGCAAGTAAAAGGGTTCTGTTTAGAGGGATGTCTTCTTAGCTGATTGCTGGTAAAGGCATTCAGTTGGAAACAAATCTGAGATTAATGTTTGATCAGTCTAGGTAAGAGGAAACTGAAATACACAGTGTACTTACATACAGTTACTTTGTTCCATAACTTATGCAGACATTCAGCTTCATATTCTATTTCAAAATGTTACCTGAAGCCAGCAAGTCAGTGAAAAGCAGTAACATGGGGTTATAACAGAGAGGTTAATAACAAGATTTCATAGGATCCCAAACCTGTATTTACCTTAAGCATTTTGGCTGGGGAGGTAACCTTTGAATTATTTGTGTTCCTGTATTCATTAGACTAGAAAACAAAACAAATGTAGAGCAGTATAAAGTGTGATTCACTTTTCTCTTTTTTCTTCTTCACCCTCTCCCCCTTCCTGTAGATTTTTGCCTTTGCAACAGCTGTTTGTTATGGTTGCAGCACAGCCCTGGCATTAAGGAGATGGAGGCTATAGCAGTTGAAGAGAGGATGATGCCTGAGTGTTCTGCGTCAGATCAGATTAAGTGCTACTTGTCTGTTTTACTGTAATCTAATTCCAAAAAACTTTTTTTTTTTTTTTGCTTTAAATCTGTTTCAAAGTGCTGAAATGCAGATAACTCCTCATAAGGATTTCCCTAACAGAAAACAAGTTTCCATCTCTTCCCTTTCTAATTTTTACTTTTATTCTGTACTCATGAAAGGCATACTCACTGTATGGTATTATAGAGTTCAGGGATAAACAGATACGTCATCAACAGATAACAGAATTCTAGTGCTAAATCAGAAGAGGAAGAAGATGGAAACTAAACTGATGTGTTAACTGCATAGGCAGCTAAAAAGCTCCTCCCTTGTTAAATCCTGGGATTGGGCCTCAAGTGTTTTGCAGCATTACAGTGCATTCCGCACAGGTGGAGTCTCATGACTTTTAGAGTCATGGGTTTTCTGTGTGCTGCTCCTTGCATGGTCAGAGCCCAAGCTGACTTTGTGATACCAGCTTAGTATATATATTATTAATTTTGATGTACAGAGAAGATATTTTAAATATACATCCAGTGAAATCTTTTGATACTCTTTTGTAGCCATGTCCACCTGTGGTTATCTGATCCTTAAAGCTACATGTATTCCTTAGTACATGGAAACTGTTTGGGACTGTCAGTCAGTAGTTGATTAGTTTTAGGAATTTAGGTTAATTAGATCTATTTATACTGCTAAACTAAAACAGTGCATCTGTGTTGTGTGTGTATATACATGGTATATTTTTGTTTAACAGGAATATTTGCACTGTTTTACTTTGTTAGAGTACAACTTTGGTTTTGTTACTTCAAGTGCTGCATTTGTTACTTATTATGTGAGTCAATATCATTTGAATGGAATGTAACCAAATGGTGAATAATATCTGACCTCAATTCTTGCAGTGTGTTATTTGTTACATTCTAAACCTGAAGCGTTGTAAAGGTGTTTCTGTTTGGACAGATGCCTACACCAATGTCTTATTGAAAGCAGTGGAATGTGGAGCGGTCCGCCCACTCTGGAGTTTGCTTTTGGCACAAATGAGGTTTAATTGAGCCTCTCTTGAATATCCCTGTTGTATAATGCTTTTCTATATATAATATTGAATGCCAATTTAACAAAACTAAAGGATGGCATTGCGCTCTGCTCCCTGACACTTGTGCTGGTTTGCAGGTGATGAAACTTTTTGTAACGCTAATAGATGATTTTTGCTCTTGTGAATAGTGCCAAACTCATCACCTGCAAGGAAGAAGGCTCCCTGTCATTCATAAAACAGCATGCTCACCACATCTTGCCAATTCACGTAGAGACCAGCAGTGGTTGAGTAAGGGAAGACTGGACTTTCCTCATTCCCAGGCCTACTCCCTTTTCCTGGAGCCAACCAGGGTGTCTGCTATGGAGGTTACTTTATCAGACTTGTCAGGTAGAAGGATTTCTGAGAGCCAGCCACCCTCAGCAGGGCCCTGCAGTTCCTGCTGACCCTGCACAGGTTCTCAGGGATGACATAGCAGTGAGTGGCATCCCTTCTGACTACTGGAACCACTCAGTTGTCCTGAATTACTGCAATGGGATGATTTTGCATATCTTGTTTCCTTAAATTTTTATCTTCCAAAGATTTTGTACTCTGGCTGATTCCTCCTCCCCCCCCCCCCCCCCCAATTCTCTACTTGCATTGAAACTTGTTTTGTGGACATTCTATCTATAGCCATATACTTTTAAAAATACTTCATATTGTATAGAATACACTGGAGTATATGGATGAAAGTGTGTAATGAAAACACTAAGCAGCATTAAAGTTACTTAATATATTTATGGCAGTAGTTTGGTTATTAATTCTGTCTTTGGAAAGTGTCAAAAACCTACCTTGCAACTTTGACCTGATGCTAGGTGTATAAAATTAAGGCTAAAATTTCTTGAGAAGGCACAATTACATCAGTGCTAGTTTTGTATAGTGGTTTGCCACATGACAGAGAATGAATATTAGTGAGGAGAAGAGTAAGGTCAGCTACAACAGCATTGCAAATGGGAGCTGATCTTTGGTGTGGTTTCTTCTTCACCCTGCAACCTGGAAGTGCGCTGTGCACCACAGACTGTGCATGCCAGAGCTGCAGTCTCTGCAGCACACTGCAGTGATGTGGGAAAGATCTTAACTTTAACTTAAACCTACAGTGTAGGAAGTCCACACGCATGGTGTCAATTCAAAAGCTGTCCAAGCTGGCATTTGTATCTAACCTCTGAGTACAAACCCAAGGTATAAAGCCCATGACTGATGGATGCAATTCAAGCTTCTTACTCTACTTGTGGAAGTCCAGATAACAGAGTGTGGTTAGCGTAGCACAGAAACTGTTTGCATAGTGAGTAAAGGCTCTTAAGTATCAAAGACAAAGAAAGGGCAGAGATAAATGTAAAAACTACTGTAATGAAGAATGGCTTTCATGGCTAAAAAGGAGTGAAGTAATGGAAAATTTCTATTAGTGTGCAAGGAGTTTTGCTGTACTTCGAGGAAGAATTAAGGAAGGATCCCCCAGAACAAGCAGTTACATTCTTCTTTTTTTTTTAAGGACAAAAAGAAAACCAATGATTAAATCAGTTAATTTCTCATTACTTTGTACAGGGAGCTAAAAAGATAGGTGTGACTCAGAAATAGCATGTGCATGCTGGGATGTCTGTATGCAAATGCTGATATAGCAATAACACGTAATCACTTAGATAGGTATTACAGGTGACTTATGCAAGTTGGTTCTAACAGATCTCAATCTTCCCTGTGTGCAAAGTCCCCCTAGCCCATGACCTTGAAGAGCACAAGCTTAGATCTCTCCAAAGAATGGAATGAGTAAGGGAGGACACAGGGAGATAATTTATGTCAATGAATTTCAGGTGAAAGGAAGAAGACCAGAGTGTTTTTAGCAAACATCTTTATTTAATGTGAGGCTGCAGTGTAGGAGTATCTAAAGTACCATGAATGACCCAACTCTTAGAAAATATTTCATGGCATTTGAATACGACACCAGCTGTGTAGTAGCTGCTGGTAAGTAAACTGTCTTTAAGGAGACTTCACTTCAAAGGGTGCAGAGAGAAGCAGCAGTTTGGTGCTTATTGCTGAAGAGAAAGTGCACATTTTAGAAAGCTAAAACTTTGTTAGAACTTTCTCAGAAAACGTGTGCAGCCAGTGCTTCCCTGGAGTCCTGACTCTCTCATGCTGGGTGCCTGAAAATAACCCAGAGTGACACAGGCCCTGTGGAGGTTATGTCTGTTTGGATTCTCATGATTTCTCGCTGTGTACTTTAACTCCTGACATGAGTAAAGTTCTGCTGCTGTAAAATGCAGCTGTAAAACATAGCTGTAAAAGGTGAGAGAGACAGAACCAGTGATCTTGCAAATCTGCGCCCTTCATAGCAAGTTCAAGAAAAGGCATTGGAAAGTCACTACACCAGTGTCTTCTTTCTATTTAGCTTCTAAAACCAGATGACATTACTGACTTCTGTTGCATTTCCTCTAATCTTAGTATTTTTGTGTTTGCTTTGTAGCTTTCAAGAATGTTGATGTTCATCATTTTCCCATCTGAATTTAAAAAATGTTCAGAGCTTAAACCTCTGGTACCTCATTTGTTGCATTGTTCATGCATTTACTGTGAAACTGGTCTCTGAATACCAGTATTCTGGTGCATTTCACGCTCTGTTGCCAGGCTGTCCTGGTCATGCAGAAAGGCTTCCTAGGGCTTATCTATCAATGCTGGTGAGCCATGAGTTCTCAGAGATGCAAATAGGATGCTGCTCTTTTCAATCTTGGAGAAAGAAAAACTTGGAAGTGAGAGCATGTTGTACCTCTTTCTTAGCTGTATTTTGTAAAATTGGTCATGGCACTGGTCTTAATTGAGACACAAAACCATCAGCTGATAATGCAAATGTGGTGTATTAATACCAGTTAACAGCAATGGAAGGTATTTACCTTTTTTTTTTAGACAGTGAGTTCAAAATGATTGTTCCCCTTTCTGCCACTGGGTTTAGTTTCTTTTGGTCAATTATTGTGCTTATCTAAACCCTCTTCTAACCTGCAGATCAGAATTCATTGTATTTATCCTCAAGGCGCTCCTGGAAAGAAGTGCTATTCTCATTTCACATGTAGGAAACTCAGACACAGACACTAAGCAACTTGTTTGCCGAAGGCCTCACATGGAAGATGTGTGGTGGAGCAGGAACAGTAAACCTGGTTTCTCAAGAGGTCCGTGCCCTGCCCAGCTGCCCATCCCACTGCCTGCAGCGGGCAGGGAGAAAGCAGGACAGCATGGATTTTGTGTGACCCATCCCATTCCTGTCTCTATCATAGTGGTATTACTCTGTCAGTTAGTTACACAGGGTTAAAAGGTAGACTGACTGACTGTGAAAGATGATGAGTCAATGGGAGGTTTTATATGCCAAACTGGCATTCCTAGATCAAACATTGTAGTTTCTGGGTGTTCTGACCTTGGATTTTGGTTATCCAATTGTAAATAGGCTATGGAGAGTTTCTGTTTGAGGTGTTGATCTGCCTCCTGCAACTTAAGAGAGGAAACCGGTCCTCAGGAATCTGCAGGCTTCAGCTGCTTCTTCCTTTACAACATGTTTGAGCCCTATATTCTTGGCATTAGCAAAATATTACCTGCCTTAAGCCTGCAAGGACACAGCACCTTTCAATTCAGAAACCCAAGCTAAGTTTTGGCAACTAACTTGTCAAGCTGCCTTTCAAGGGAACACAATGATCAAGTCAGACTATGTCTAGGTGTGGTTTTAACACTTTTCTTGCTGTGGGATTATTGTAAATAGCAATAAGGATTCTGTTGATCATAGACGAAATACTCATACACTTACCGATGTCAGACCTACTGTGCCTGGCTCTGGAGGGACACTTGTGCAAGAACTGAGCCCTGTGGATCCACGCATAACTGCAGCCTTACCAGTGATCTTAAAAGAATTGCTGGAGATTTTAACCTCAACCAAACACCTTTTCCTGGTCATCGCAGCAAGGTGGGACCTGTGTCACTGGACCAGCCATGTGGGACGATAAACAGCAGATCAGAGCAATCCCAGAGAGGTTCCTTGTGGAGAAAAGGATCCTTCTGCTGCCAGAGCTGGAGCTTCACACAGCCTCGTTGCCCTGTACAAAGGTGCTGGGGCTTCCTAGTGATCTGATTACATGCCTGGGCAGTCCTACTTGCAGTGCCCACGAATGACTGGCTTTTAGTATTACTTTGTTACAGGTGTTGGTTTAGGTTCATTAAGCTTTACAAGACAAACTAATGAGGCAAAAAGTGTTTTGTTTCCATAAATGGTTTGCTGCTTCCTATAAATGCTCTTTTGTCCCACTCAAGGATCGGAGCCATTTTTCTTTGTGACTACTTTTCAAGTGGAAAACATACATTAGCATAAATTAATAATATAATAAATGATATCATAGTTCTTAGTATTCCTAAATTGCATTAAACGGAAGTGTTTCCAGACTCCTGGGTCCATGTGAACACCCCAGCAAGTCACAGATCTCTGCCATAGTAAGACTTAAACAAGCATCTTCTCCCTGTTGCTGGAAGGAAAACAGGGAGCTGCGCCAAGATCTGGACAGGCTGGGCAACCCAGAAACCAACGTGGTGTATTGGAATTTGATTCACAGTTCAGTAGCACTAAAGGGCACAGATGGTCTCAAGATGGTTCTACCAAGATAACATGCAAACCTATGGCAAGCCAGGATATGGAATGAGAGGCCTACTGATTAGAAAAGGAGATTAAGACCTTAAGTGCTTGGCTACATTTGTCCTCTGTATAAAATCTGGCATTGAATCCAACGCTTGACTCCTTAATATACCTGCTTTTCAAACTGTAAATACCTTGGCCTGAGATCTGAAGCCCTGGGGAACCTGTAGGTTCAGCTTAGAGCCTTGGGTTGTTGGAATGAGAGGCCAGGTGAATCATCCCCAGAAGCTTTAACCCAATATGCAGGAGCAGAGGAGAAGGGGAAATGTTCTTCACTTCCCAGGTCTACTTCCCAGCTTGATACCAGCTTTAAGAGTTGGAGGAAGGACAGTAGTGCTCTTTTTCCTCTCCATTCCCTGGCTTCAATTGCCACGGGCCCTGAATGTGCTAGGGGGCAGAAAGGAGGTGTCATGGGAGTTCTAAGGCATGCCTGACCTGCCCAGGGCAGTGACAGCTCTTCCTGGGCCAAGTCCAAGGTTCAGTCCCTGACCTACAATAGAAGTAAATATATCAAATAATGAAATAGTCAAACAACATCCTGAGTCTTAGCTGGAGCAAATGTGCTTAGAAAAAGACTGCTCCCTCAGAGAGACATTTCTTGATGGACGCAAGGCCACATTTTTCTTTAGTTATATAAATGCAGCTTTTGAAGTCCACTCGTCAGCGAGGAATTTCACTAATGGACGTAAGAAGAGAATTTTCCCTCAGCACTAAGCAGAGCTGACCTTTGAAACAAATGGTATTACAAATTCCTTGGCCTTGTGTCATTTGCTTTTTCTCCTCAGGATTCTGCTGCTGGGATAAGTCACTACTGGAATAGCTGCTGCCATTAGGGGAGAAATAGCTTTTGTGGCCATGGCAGACCTAGAAAGTGTGAAGACTCCAAGATAAAAATCCAGCATTTGTAGACTGTCATTAACTTGGGGGACCTGACTTGTGCATTTAGGGTTGGTTAACGATGGACAGGGTGTAGGACCAGCAACAGCACATAGAACTCCTAAGATGAAGAACTCCTTACTGGACCGGAGTACCTCTGCTGGCTGAAAGGAGAAGAGATTCGTGGTGAATTTACCTCCTTCATATATACCACCATTTCTTTTCAGCGAAGAAGACCTCTAAAGGGAAGTTATTTAAAGCCTGTGACTAACAGCAGAGATCCTGCTAATTGTTACCAGTAGATGGAGCTACTTCACTGCCCTTCGCTGCTGCAGGAGCATCCATCCGCAGTCGTGCTTAGGGCTTCTATGCACCCTAATTTCTAAATAAGCAAAGCTCCCAGCCGTGCATTTAGGAATACTCGTGACTTATGTGATCATCTAAAAGGATGGGGCTTACATTTTCACCTCGTCGTTATAAGCAGACATAGCAACAACTTAGCACTATATACCACTTCATCCTTCTGTCAGTATGGTTATATTACAGATTTCATATTTATCAAGAACAATCCCAAGACACTAATACAAAGCAGACCCCCTTTTCTGAAGCACTAAGAGGCAGATGGAGACAATATCCTTCACTCTTCTCCCTAAAGGACACTGTTGGCTTTATTGACCTCTATAATTGTCATTGAAATCCATGGAGCTCCATGGATTAAAGAAGTGGAAACTAGCCTTCAAACCTTAAGGGGATCTTGGAGGGATTTCTTTTTCCTAGGGAGTTATAAAAGTAAATCTAGTCAACTCATTTAAAATGGCAGCTGAACCAGGTCATACCATGGAGTCACTGCCATTGCAGAGCTTGCAGATGATACTAAGTTCTTTCAGACAGTCAAGTTCTATACAGGCCATGAGGACTTCATCAAGCTGAGTTGGCTCAAAGGTGGCAGATGAACTTTAATACAGATAATTCAGGGCAATACATGTAGGAAAAAATTATCTGTATCAGACTTGGAACTGAGAGTTACAACTTAGGAAAGATCTCTGAGCCATTGCTGATGCTCCCCTGAAATCATCAGCTCAGTATGCAATGGCAAACAAAATCCAATAAAATGTTGGAACTTGTAGGGAAGTTATTAGGAACAGGACAGCCAGTGTAATGTTGCTGCTACACAAAAAACTGGTGCATTCTTTTAGTACAATTAAAGGTCAGCAAAAGCAGTCAAGGTGTTGAAGCTGCTGCTTTACAAAGACTGAAAATACTGTGACTCTGCTGTAGAGGGATGGAGTGGTGTAACCGTGACCTACAAAATGATGAATATGGTGGTTAAACCAAATATAGAACTGTTGTTTACAAGAACCTGGTATGGGATCTAGGGGACACTTGAGACAGCCAGCAAAAGAGCAGTTAAGAGATAAAAGAAAGTACTTGCTTACGCAGTGAGTAGTGAATGAACCTCTGGAGCTTGCCAACACAGGAGCTTGTGGAGGCAGATGGTATTAGCATGTTCAAAAGGGATTAGACAAATTAATGGGTCTTTATGCTCAAATGACGAGGCAGGAACATACTCTCTACTATCCTTAATCCAGCAGTCGTGGGTGCTGCGTACTAGGGGAAAGGGCTGCACATAACAACCAGCCTCACACGTTCCTCCTAAGCAGCATGACCTGCCATTGTTTGAAACAGAGCAGAGGCTAGACAGCTCACTGGTGTGACCTATGGGCCACAGCTTCTATGCAGCTCCTGACTTCTTCCAAATGGCAAAGCTCCCCTGTGGGATCCAGCCTCACCTAACACCCAGTCCTTACTGCATCCCCAAAATGCTGAGTTCATTCTCAGGCTGATAGCTTGAAATCAAGCGAGACAAATTAAGATTTGTAGGAAAAGGTACAGCTTGCATCTCCTAGCATAAACAGAGCTGCTTGATTTGGTACAAATGAATAACAGTGTTGGCTCCTGGTCCTTCACAAGGCAATGGAAGAACAAGAGGGCAAAATCAGGTCATGCTCTTATACACAGTTTGTGGACAGCAAATAGATAACATTCAAGATGCCCAGCTCAGCCAAGAAAGTTCTACTTTACCCTTTAGTACTGCTCTTCAGACTTTCCCCAACACGCTTTTCAGCAGTGACAAGCTGAAAGCTAATTGTCAAAAGTAAGTATAGGTACAAGGTTATTGAAGAAGAAGATTTACATTTGCTTGTTATCTCCTAGATACTTTTTGTCCTGTTCCCCCCACTCCACCCCAGTTCATTACCTTTTCTTCTACAATTCTGCCAGGGCTGGGCTGCCTGTATGCACATGCTCATGCATGCAAACACACACACTTCCTCATCCCACTCACAGTTTTCAGCATCTAGTTCCCTTCCCAGTCTCCCACAGCATCCTGGTTCAGCTGTTCCCTTTGTTCCATCATGTTTTTCATCAAAGTCCCATTTCCTCTGCGCAGTGTTTTCAGTCCCACTGTGCCTCGCTGGTGTTTCATCCCTGCCTCTTATCACAGCCCTCATGTCGTTTTTTAATGTTCCCTGTTGTCAGCCTTAACTAACTCATCACTTGCATTAGACGCAGGACAGGGATGCAGTCTTCCAAGTGAGCTGAGCAGGGCCATGGGACTTCTAGTTACACTGCTGCTGGGCATGCCACTAGTGCTGAGTGTGGAGTGAGAGGCCTTGGAGGTGGTCAGGTACCTGCCTTTCCCTTGCAAAACATGCAGCTGCTTAGTAATATAATTAGAGCATTATTTTTTCAGTATAGGCAAAGCAGTTTTTCCGAGTTGCTCTTTTGGAAAAGATTTAGTAATTTCTGATGAAACCTTTCCCAGGCAGTTCACCAGAAAATAAGCAACCAGCATGGAGAATTTCAGCCTAATTGGCTTGAAATCTGGCAAATGATAAGCAACTGAAAAAGTCTGTCAAAGGAAAGTGTTTCTTCAATGATAGACAATGTTTCCTGCTCCAGCCAACAGCATCTTTAACCCTTCACACCAAGCAAATCCCGTTGACATCAAAAGAACACTGCCTTTTTGGACAATATTTCAGCTGTATGATCATCACTGAAAAATGCTTGTATTGTTATGACCCAATTTTCTCAATTACAATCTAAATAGCGTTTTCCTGAAGTAAATAAGAATGTGGTTTGCTTTCCAGACTGTCTGAGTGAGAGAAGTATTTGCCACCTTCAAAGTCCCCCCTTCCCTGAGCATATGTACTGTTTTCCTGGAAGCCTGAAGCTGAGGACCTCTCCTCCTACTGCTGTGGGGCAGCTCTCCTGGCTTGTCCAGCTGTGCCAACTCACATCAGCCAATCATCCAACCTGGCCTCTAACTAAAGCTCATTTTTAACCTTTTTGCTTTGTTTTTCTTTACCCAACAGTCACCATGATGGTAAAGGACAACTTGAATGATGTGAGGAATGCAAGGGAGATGTGAGCATATGGGGGCAGGTGGAGAGAGATCCAGCACCAGTGTTTCAGGGAGGTTCACAATAACACACTTCCCTCAGAGAGTCTCTCTTATTCAAATATGCATTAAATGGCAACAAGTAGCTAGGGGATTCGGTATAACTCTGAGCATTGAGCACAGAGGCTGCACAGCTTCCTGAATTGTCTTTAACAGATGAGGCAGACCTGGTAAGTTTTCCATTTTCCAGCCTGCTGGCTTTAGCAATAATGTCATGTAGATCCAAAGGGAGACAAGTGACCTTCTAGCTCATGCTACTGTGCTGGCAACACACGTAAACAAAGCCTGTAGCTAAAGGGGGAAGAATTTCACCAAAAACAAGGTCTAGGGAGAAGTCCTTTCACTTTTACCTTCTCATACATGCTCCTGTGATAAAAGCTCTGAGTTACTGGTGGTTTTGTCCTCTTTTCACCTCAGGGGTTTAAACTTACATCTCCCACTGTCAAAAGAGATCCTTAAGCACCACACTGTCATCAAGACTGAAATGGCTCACGCACACACACATGCTGAAGTTGTACCATAGTGAATAAAGGGGGTGTTACATTCACATGGTGACAATCATCAATAACTCCAGGTGTGATGGCCATTTTCCCATTTTTCCTTACCTTCCATTACCAGGTGGCTACCGAATATCCCTGACAGAATACAAGTTAAAATGTTAATAGACATGGTCAAATTCTCTCACTGTGACACCATTACCAGTGCTTACGGCCACTATCAGCCTGGATGAATTTTCCACTCCTCTCATTGCACACGGTGTGCTGAGTTCTGTCCCCAGATGCAGTCTCAGGTGAGCCTGGTCCCTACAGCAGTTTTGGACATCCTCACCCTGGCTGCTACTCCTGATGCTGCTGCATGCCCCATCCTGGCCTGCAGGGTACCTGTCCTGAAGAGAGCTGGCAGCTCTCTCCATGGGCAAGGGCAGGATGTACTGAGCAGCACATCTAGCAGAAAGGGAAAAAAGGATTTAAAGTATTTCCTATCATCGTTAGCATTTGAAAAATATTGACTGTTCCACTCTAATAGTGTGCCCCTTGTGGCTTATACAGCTCCGTCCAGCTCTCCCCTTTGATGTTTTGCCCACAGTATAATAAACTTCACCAAAGAGAAGAAAAACAGCTCATCTCTGTGAAAGCCACGAACAAATGAACTGGAAATGTGACCTGGACTGAAGCTGTACCATGGGTTTTGCAGCAGCAGATTCTTTTAGGTTAAGTGGCCTAAAAGGATACTGTAAAACTCAACCAAAGAGAATGATTGTTAACCTTGCTGGCAATTTGCCTGGGTAGAAAAGGTTGTGTTTATGAGCAGTTTTGGTAAATGACTAAGTTTTGGTAAGTGCAGAAAAGAGAAAGAGGCTTTCTCCAGAGCCGGGTGTCTGAGTTTTTCCTTGTCTCCAGGCTCCGGGTTTCACCTAAATCAGTATCAAAGAAACCAAACTGAAATAAGAAAAATGTGACTTCAGGGAAATAATCAGCTGTGGGAAGAGCAGAACTCAGATCTGAGAATTGTAACTGGAAAATAATGGTTTCACTGAGACCCACTAAAATGTATGCCCAAATCCCCGGTGCCCTGTAAGTTAAGGGAAATGCTCTGTCTAATCTATCCTGAACAGTGGGAGATTTTTTCCTCTCGCTGTATTCATTTCTTTTGTGTCATTCCTGGAAAGGGACTTCTTTTTTAGATATCTTCTCATTTTGTGGTGGGGGGGTGTGGATTTTGGCAAAGTGAGGAAGTTTAAGGCCCTTCAACTCTGAAAGTTTCTAAGGAAGAAATTACGTCAGATAGACTCTTACCTCATGCGACACTTGGCCTGAGATTTACTGCTGCTTGTTCTAAGATGCTGGTCATCTTTCAAGTTGTCCTTCACAGGTTTTGTCCACAGAGAATAGAAAACTTTACCAAGAAAATGTATTGCTGTAGCAAAATGCCACGAGTTAAATTTGGGGCACAATTTAAAACCATGTATGTGATAAGAAAAGCTAGAAGTCCCATTGCCGTTTTAAGTCACGAAGGGCCAGCTCCCCAGAGGCCTGAATTATGACCGCTGTGCATGTTTCCATACCTAAATATGGGTGCTCAGCACCCTGGTTTCTTGACTGGATTCAGAGTGAGAGGGCAGGTAAGGCATCCCATGGCATGGCCAGGAGATGCTGCTGTGCTTGTATCTAATCTCCATTAAATTTTAAAGGCACCATGTGAAAAAATACTGGAAAAGGGTCCAAGAAATGACCAAGCACATACCAAGTGACTAAAAGGCAATTGCTGCTACTTGTGCATCCCTTTCTATTCTTAACTTGAACACTCCTGTGCAGTATTTCACTTTAACCTCAAGAGGAGTTCCCATAGCATAGGACCTTATGCTCACCATAATGCTTCAGTGTCATCATAGCCCTGCTTACAAACAAAGACTGTGCCTATATCTCAACACCCAAGGCAATGGTCCCCACACCCTCACTGACATCCATCAGTGAAGCTGAGGTGCACATTACTAGGAACACCCCATTTTGCTCTCCCTGTTGGTGTTTAGTCCAGCACTTGAATTTTGTTTGGTTTTGAGCAGCAGTGGAAGACCTGAAGTAGAAACCAGTATTAAATGAGGCAAATTCTTCTCTCAAGCTGTAGCAGAGATCACCAGCAGAGAATTATGTCATGATGTGGGACAATGTGTAGGATATATCCGCAGCCAGCCATCATGGGGAACAATTCTTTCAGTGCAAACAAGACCCCAACTCAGAGACTACCTGCACTGAGTTGTAAGATTTGCTGTGGAAGTCCTGTACTGTCAGACAAGGCACAAGATATTTATTCACCTTCATCTGTTAATGAACTTATAGTACACATGCTACTCTATATACCAAGTTTATGCATGCCCTGTTGCTCTGTAAACAGACTCACTGGGAAGCAGACCATGATATTCCAAAGAACTATCTTGGAGGATGTCTGCATGCTCTCTGACAGCTGCAGGACCTTGTGGGGATAAGGAGAAGCTCAGCCCAACAAGGTGTGCCACAGAGTGTGCCGCACTCTATCCCCTTACACCTCATTTAGTTGAGCAAAACTCCCATTGTACAGTCAGCGTTTAGATATTTCAGGGATTTTTCTCATTATTATTAGTAGGGATAGAAATCAGGCATTCATACAAATCCATTCATTAATACACTCTGGCTTTTCAGAAACATCTCCCCTTCTAGGTTAATCATAAGCCATGAGAGGGAAAGAAGAGGGTTAAAGAAGTGCATTTCCACAAGGAGTTTCTTTATGATTATTCTGTTCCAAGGCTCAGTGTTTATATGGTGCAAACGCATGAAATATCACATCATTCTGAACTACAAAGAGGACATTTTTGATTATCACTTTGGCTCTTCGATGCTCCAGAGCTGTGAAAGAAAAGCAGAACTGGGATGACAATGTCAAAGGCTCTGGCACAGGCATCTCAGGAAGGCTCTAGGTGTGCCTCTGTGAGGAGTCTTCTCGATGAAGTGCCGAGCACATGTTGGCTTGGCTAGCAGATGTGAAATTTCACCACAGAAATGTATACAGGCATAAACTGCAAGCCTCTGGCAAGTCATTTTTGTAGAGTTCCCTTGCCAAGTGCTTACACTGGTGCTTACACTGACAGCTCTGCACGCAAGTCAGAACAAAACCAGCTCCCAGTTCCAACATTATTCCATCCCTACGTGGCTTTTGCTGAAATCACCTTGCGTTTCTCAGCTCCTCAGTATTAAGAACAGTAGTTCCAGCTGACAAGACCTGAGATTTATAGAGGCCCTAAGGTAACACACCAGACCAGGTTTACATAACTGAGGCAGTTCTGCATGGGAGCAGTGACTCTCCCAGCACATCATCACAGTGCACATGGGTGTTCCCCTTGCTGGGTGGATGGGGCTTTGAGCAACCTGATCTAGTAAAGGATGGCCCTGTCCATTTAAACATAAAACCCCCACTATTTTTTAACTGTAAATGTGTTTGGACCCTGGAACAGATTACCCAGGGAGACTATTCTTGGAGATATCAAAACCCCAACTAGATACAGCCTTGAGCATCCTGCTCCAGCTGACCCTCCACTGAGGAGGGTGGTTGGACCAGAGATCCATAGTTCCCTACAAACCTCAATTCTTCAATGACATTGTGTCTTTGCAAGCAAAGCAGATCTCAACAGCAAAAAGGCCTCTAAGCATCAGAGCACGTTGCTTTGCCAATTCAGGTGATTCTCCAGCATCAAATCACCTTAAGAGCAGGACCCATGTAGCACTGTCTCAAGGCGGACCAATAGGACTGGAACTGCTGCTCAGTGCTACAATGCAGATATTTTAGACTTGCTAAAGGTGCTATAAATCACAGAAACACAGAATAGTTGAGGTTGTCAACCTGAGATTGTCTAGACTGCTCCTTTTCCCAGCGCACTTGTAGCCAGGTTGATGTATTAGATGTGCTGTATGTGCACTGTCACAGGCAATGAGACTTATCTCACCACAGCAAGATCCTCTGCTCAAAGCCCAGGGACTGTTAGATGCTGCTTTGGGTCTGGATGCTAATGGAAGTCTCTCACCCACGTCTTACTGTTGCCCTCAGAGTGCTTTGAATCTTGTATTAATTTCAACTGATTCATCTTTGAGTATTCTGGGGTATTCTTTCTCTTAGTTTTTTGAAATCTTTAGCATGGAGGGGTTTTCCTCCCTTTTTTGGTCAAGTTGTATCACTAATAATATTTATCATTCCTGCTTTGATCAGATGCCTTTTCTTCAACTGTAAGCATTTGATTTCTTGCAGTAACTATATAGCACTCAGAGGCGTTGTATTAGATGTTCAATAAAGAAGTGAAATTTAACCAAAGAAAAACACTGAAACATTTTCTATGTTCTTGACATCCGGTGAATGAGGGTAACAGAAATGTTTAACCTATTTCTTTAATCATGTGGAACCGGATCCAGTTCTCCCCAAGGAACATCAGAGTCTTTCCACTGACTTTCATATGTCTGGAGCACATATGCAGTGTATGTAGTGTATCTCCACCACATCAATAATTCCTGGAATGTTCTTCTAGCCTTTAAAGAGTGTATGGTACATTTTACGTATATATATATATATGTATATATATATATACACACGTACATAAAAGGAGTATGATTTTACTGCCATGGCTAGGCATAAAAGTAATCATTAGGAAGTCTTACCTTGTACCTTGTACCTACTCCAATACTGAAATCTACAGCAAAATCTGAATCTGGAGGAATGAAGGGAAGACATTATTACTTTTTCTGTGAAAATACTATTTTTATTAAAAACAGAAGGTAAGCTGAATGCACCAATCCTCTTTAAAATAACTTGGGTTTTAGCATCAATAATGGAAATACATATACTGTGGTTGGGATACGTCTAGCACCTCTCCCATCTTTTCTGACTGTCCATAAATAAAAAGTTTAAGGCCAATGAATATAATCAGTGAATGATCCTAATATTCTGCTCGCAAATTGTTTCCATTTCACAGAAAGTTCAAGTTTCCTTCAGTAAATGGTTTATACTTTCCCATGCATTCTTACATTCTAGTAAAATCTATTTTATATGTATTAAGGCTTAGTTTATTTATTGGTGAAGAACAGGAATACATCAGAATAATCAAGAATGTGGTATTTTTAAGGTTAGATTCCTTTAAAATAGTTATTGCCTCCTTTTCCCCTTCCATTTTGAATAGGGTATGTGCATCACTGCTTCAGTTTCTTGGGTATGTAGTGATAATTTCCTATACAACAGCCTTACACAGGTTTGGACTATCTGAAATGCAAGTCTAAGATGAGAAGTGAGATGAACCTTTGCAACAGCAGAGTCTCCACTGCTTCCCACAGAGCACTGGAAGGGGCATCAAGTCCCTGTGCAAGGGACTGGATCCTTGATTGCTCCCGGCAAGGGGAATTTACCATCTGATATCCCCAGCAGAAGTCTGGCACATTTTCCTGCGCTTTGATAGTGTCAAAAACTGGAACCTCAAGAACAGAGAAACATGGTGGGAAAAACAGGACATATCAACTGCTCCCAATGAATCTGGTTTACTACGTGTAAAGAAAAACATCACCTTTTTTATGAAACCACATAGTTATTTTTCTGAGAACAGCTTTTCTCAACAAATTAAACACCTTCTACTTTACAAGGAACACAAACCTCTGTTCGCTGTAAATACAGTATATTCAGCTAAAATACTAGGGGAGATAAAGCCCTAAGCATTCCTGCAGGAGTTCACTCTAAAAATTAAGGAGCTGGAATTTTCCACGTTTATTTTATTAAAACTTCTCCAGTATCTATAATGAGCCCTTTATCACAAATTTACTTCAAGCATTTGCTGGCTTTTTGGTACTGGCTCTAGGAAAATCCTCCACTCACTCTTGCCATTTTCTTTCCATTAGTCTGGAGGAAGGTTTCTTAACAGTCCTTCCTCGCCTACTTTTATATTCATTCACCATGTATCACAAATATTTAATACTTTACCCTGCACTCTGGTTAAGTGCTCAGTACACATACTCCAAGCCATAAGCCAAGTGCTTGACAAGGCTGGAAGAGGAAACAAATAGGCTCCGACCTATGGGTCCAGGGATTTGAAGCACAGGTAGGATGGGTGGTGGAGCTGTTACCGACTGTCCTGAGGGTCCTGCCCTGGAGGAAGGGTCTGCTGAATGGTCAAAGCTGGCAAAAGCCGCTGGGAGAGGCAGCTATGGAAAAGTGCTTAAGTTCATGTATTGCACAGGTTCCCTGGCCATGGACTTGTGGAGGAGACAGGAAGATGGAACTAGTTACCAGAAAGTCTTTAAAAAATGCAGCAGGTGGAATACTTATTATTTTATATGTTTATATATATATATATAACTGAAACACTGCAGAAGCCTACTGCCAACACCTTAAACAAGGGAATTCCCAGTAGCAATCCATCTGTTTTTACCTGGGATGTCTGGGAGACTAGAGAGTCTATTCAGTAGCCTTCCACATCATCTGAATGCTATCCTACTTCTGTCCCCAGGCAGGGAGGTGATCTTACCTGCAGAGAGAATGTCACGTCATGCTTTATTCCTGGAAAAGAGACCAGGGATATGGGTGAAGCAAAGCCACACTTGGCTTGTTCACCCTAAACCTGGGGAAGATGAGATTTTGGGGCAAAAAGAGGAATATTCTTGGCACCCACTTCTGGGAATTTTCTTTAAAATTCCTCCCATTTTTTTGTGACCTGTTCTAGGCCAAGAATAAGAAAGAAATAAATGTGCTTCTTGGGAGTATTTCAATAATACCTTGCGATAAGTTGTCTCTGGCAGAGATTATTTCAGAGGTATCCAGAGAGGATTTAAAATCCAAACAGAGACAGGAAAGCAGCCCAGCACTCCATTTGAATTGGTGGTAGAATTAAGTCAAGTGTCTCAGCAGCACCCAGGTGCTCTCGCCAAATATATCTGAGATGGCACTTTAACGTGGCATTATATTGTGTCTGCTCCTTTTGAGAGCCTGCAGGAACATAAAGGAGCATAAGCTACACAGATACTTTCCCCTACTTTGTCTCCAAATCTCAGTAGTATACAATGGATGATCAGGCATTAGAGGAGGCATAACCAGTCCTCTCAGTTCTCTCAGATCTGTGCCAGTAGATACAGCCTTGACCCTGCTTCCAGGGTTTTGGCCATGAAGGCGAGTCAGCATGACAGCAGAATAAGCTTGCTACGTACCCATTAGAGCTTGAGGAAATGGCTGCTGTGGTAGGATCCTCAGGGAAAGTGACGCTGTGGGCCATCCCATAGCCTGTGTCTGAAGGCAGAACCTGGCTTAGCAGAGCTTTCTGTCTCCATCTTTTCAGAATCTGGCTCCTGTTTTTGTGTCCTGCCTGAGAACATACCAGGTACCACTGTGTGATTTCATCATGTGTGCTGTGACGGATGGGTGTAGGTGTGGTTGTGCAGGTGGATTTCTGTGGGTACAGCTGAAGTCATGCTGTCACTTCCATCATTTTGCCCCCAGCTCTGGCAGAACTCCTCCCAGTGACAGCTCGTGCAATTGGAGGCATGCAAAACTGAGTCTCTAATTAAGAAGGCACTGAAAACACTGGTCTATAGATTGGATGCTTATCAGGTATACACCAGACTCTCTCTACCAGCAGAATCATGTTGCTAATCTATTCATAGAACTTGATTTATGAAGATTAATAAGACAGCCAAATTGTGTCAACTTATGGCAAACCCCATGTATTTTTCTTTCAGTTCAGATTCCAAAATGTTATTTTCTTTCTCATAAGGCTGTTTTTAATGGCAGAACATATGTGTACCCTACACTGAATGCCAGGACAGCTGAAAGCACTGCGATTATGTGACTCACCAAAAGGTCGAGCAAAAAGCTATAGGGTGCTCACTGATATTGATTAGCCATTTCTAAACCTGGACAAAGGCAGGGTATCACAGTGATTTCTCTTTCTTAACATACTGTGCAGAAATCCTCATTTTCTACTCCATCTGTGTCTTCGTATCTGTGTCAATGTTAGCTGGAAGATCCTGGTGTAACCTGCTAGTAAAACAAATTTTGTTAAAACTCTGCAAATATTAAACACCATGAATTTTGACAGCCTACATCCTCACCTTTTCTTCTACCATTTCCTTGAACACGAAGCACTCAAGGTTTTGAGCAGCCACAGACCTATTGGTTATGTCTGTTCTGTTGTGCAAGTCATAAGGCTGGGCTTTAGGCCAAACTCAACACCCATCTGCATTGTTTGCCCTCAGGAGTATTTCAGAGTTCTTTCTGAAAGAATTCATTTGATTCTTTTTAGAGGGCCAATCTCTGGCTATTTGCTCTGCTTTCAGGTATATTCAAGGTAATGGCATCAGCCTTTGGTGCACCCTTCCTCTATGTTTCTCCCTGCAGTGATACCACATGGCTGACGGCAAAGTCACCCACTGAAGTGGACACTTAGGGAAATATTTCTGAGGACATCTCCCTGACACCCAGCACTGAGATACATAGATTGGTGAAGCCTCTATTCAGGTTTCCTATATCTCATAAATCCAGATTAAGTCAAAAGCAGTATATATAGATAAAAATATATGTATCTCTATGTATACATAAATGTAAAAGAATTTGTAGTTCTTGGAAGCACAGTGGGCTATAGGCTTGTTTCAAGACTGGATAGCTTAAGTATCACTGATACAGCATGAGAGGAACTCTTCCAAAATATCCTTCATGTAATCTTTTGGACCATGCATATGTTACCAGAAAATGCATTTATAACAGGCATTGGAAAGGGGAGAGACTCTAAGCTATGTGTGTTAATCCAAAATCTCAGAACACTCTTCAATAGTAAAGAAACTAGGCCAGTGATGGCATCTGTGTATTTATTATTTGCCAGTCAAAGTAGGAATTTCGCTAATTCACTTGGTTCTGCTATCATATTCCTTTATACAGTTCGACATTGCTCCTGAAAGTGGCTCTGGCTTGGGCTCTCCATCCTCAGAAGGAAGAAAGAGAGGTTCTGCAATGCATCAGCAACCACAAACTAAAGCCAGTGCCTGGTTCTTCTACTTGAAGGAGTTTAAAACATAAGGAGTGCAACTGTCCGCCCAAAACATTAATAAATGTCCAAGGCAAAGACGGGAGCAAAGGAGGCTCCACGAGGCTGTGACTGGCTACAAGAACAAAATAAGGGCTCACCGATGGCAAAATTACTGTTCTAGAAAGCTTATTTTAGCTACTGGTTTCACGTGACTCTTGTCACTGTCACAAAGCAATGACAGTTACAGAAAAAACAACAAGATACGTTTTATGTTTTGGTCAAGTGTTTTTGTTTTTTTGTGGCTAATATTTTCTTCTCAAATCCAGGAATTAATTACTAGATAAATACACATTCTTAATTTCAGAGTGTAAGAATCATAAATTCCTCCAAACCAATGAAATCTGCTTGCCTGGAGACTTTAAACTTTCTATTTGAAAAGCTGGATTTTACAGACCAAAACTTGCAAATTTTTGTGTGCTGATATTATCTATCATGTGTATCCCACTGCAAATTTAAACAAGAACCTTCCTCTGAAAAGGCTGAAGAAATGCTTATAATAGTTCTCCATATTAGAAGTTTTCCATAATCCTGCTTCCCCTCCTGCCAGAAGTATTGGCTAACAAACTGTATACAGCAGTCCTCAGAAGAATACAGTAGCTAACTATAAACCTCCAGGAGTCGAACAGTTTTAGCATTTAAAATTCTCTGTATTATTCAAATTTCAACACGATTTTCATTCCAATTTCTTTCTCACTTTGATCTTCAGCATCTGATCCTACTGAAGTGACTTTGAAAGATACCACATTGACATTTATGACACATTGGCATAATAGAAGAAAGGAATGAAAGCCTATTGTCTTATGGAGGAAGAAGTAAAAGTACTGATTTAATTTATTACTTTTTTGTTGTTGGAGCAAAAAGCTGGATGGGGATAGACGCAATTCATCAGCACTTGGGTTAAGTTGCTGTATCTTCATTTTCTGTAAGAACCAGCCCATGCTCATTCCTGGAGGTATGCAGACTCTATACTTATCACCAAAAGCTTCAGAAATATGTGGGTGTAGCCAACATCTGTGATTACTTTTGCTGAATGTTCTGGGCTGTCGCAATCTTCTGGTAATGGAGGCAAGGGAAACGCATTTCACTACGCATGTAAGGCAAAAAAGATGTGGTTATGCGCTTGTCTCATCTTTTCCATTTTTAAAATCCTATCTAATATTAACTGTTTAATCCTTCCAGTGCTTCCTTGAAGAAAGCAGATAGCTTTACCTCCATTGCACAGGTGGGAAGACTCAGGCAGAAATATATCACAAAACATACCTGTAATTCAGAAGTCAGAGATCTGTATCATTTAATCCTGAACACTCAGCAGGGTATATTTTAGGGATATATTTCAGTATATTTTAGGAATGCCATAGTGACCCTTCATAGCAATATGCCATCATTTTTCATACACAGAAAATAGAATGGAATAAAAGTAAACCAGGGCTCATTACCACATATATTCACATTTCTGAATATTAAATATATTATATATTTTTTCTTAAGTCCATATCAACTCTGGATTATGCAGTGAATTTGCAGTTTTGATTTAATCATCCTTCGTTCTATTTTTATTTAGGACTTGACATGGAAATATTCTTTGCCGCATTTGTGACCTACCATTTTAACTAATTTGTCCTAGATCACACTTTATCCAACAAAGAACAAAGCCTCAGAACAAGATTATGTCCAGCCTGAGCCTGCTCCTTAATGTCTCACCTTTTAGAACACTGTTGGCATTGATACATAAGCAGGAGGTGGATTATTTTGCCCCCTACACAGTATTGCTCAATATTCTTTGAGATGTGGACTTCTAAGAAGCACAAAGTTTCTTAGGACAGGTGTTTGCGTAGGACATGTAAGTCTCTTGTGGGCTGTCCCACTGCATGCCCTACCTCTTCTGTGGTTTGTACATCTCTGCTGAAGCCTCTGATCAGAGCACCACTCTGAACTGGATACGCTGAATAATGTGCCAGTCAAGAGAGTGCTGTCTGTTTCAACTGCTGTACAACTAACTATGAGTAGATGACATGTACAGATGCTCAGCTATCAGCAGTAGAGGTCTTTCAAGTACAGGGAAGGATCTGTGAACTCAAACTCATAAAGGCCAGAAGGGAGGGTTATAATCTCTGTCTAGCCCAATCTTCTGGATGTTGCAAACACAGAGTTTCTTCAAATAATATTTACATTATGCCTTAAGTGCTAGTAGAGCAAGTGAAGATGAACCAAACCCTTCTGCCCCGTTATTCCTCATTTAGCTGAGATCTGCCATCCCCAGAGGACTCAATGAACAATTAACAATGAGAGGCATCCCTGTGTCTCTATAGATCCTTCTGCTCCACTCAGGGATAGGCTAGAGCTGGGACTTTGCTTGGGTGTCAGAGCAAGCTGAAGATATTGTCCCCATAGTCCCTATAGCCTGTCCACAACCAAATTTAGGCAACCACATTGGCTAAACACCTATTAACCACACATGGCTGAAATGGCAACCCTTGAATGACACCATGGCTATGAAAGAGCTGGTGCAGGACTATACTCACATTCTTGTCACCTCTATTCACCACCTCCTGGCCTCCTTCACCTTACACTAATGCTTATCAATTTCCCTACTGACTTCACTCCAGAGTCAGAAACACTGAACTGTGACATAACTGTTGATCGTTTACTTGTCGTCACATACTTTTACTTTGAAATGAAACTAATAAGTAGTGTGAGAGACGGGATTCATCTCCTACGTAAATTCCTGGGTGAAGTTTGCTAACCTTGCGTCAAATATGCTGAGACCCATCACATTTCCCTCCAGAAAGAGACAAAACCTCCAAAGAGTTTGTAGTCTGGTGCTACAAATATAGCCAGAACAAGATTCTGAGGTTCTGTCAGCTTCATTGCAGGCTGTTAATTTTTACTGTTATTGTGGTTTGAAGGTAAAATTCATGGTGAACATCCTTAAATTAATTTGAATATGAATTTAGACATACAGTTACACATACCTATTTTTAAGGACAAGGATATTGATCTTGGCAAGGCAATAAATTCCAGTAATATCTCTCTGCAGAATAAAGCCAAGACAATTCAAACCCGTTTATTTTTTGTCTTCACAACATTTTGCCAAAACCATCATTTTGTTGGCCACATAATTCTGATTTATATTCAACAAGAGTAGTAAAAAGCTTTTATAGAGGAGACAGCCAGAGTGACATTTTCCTACAAATCACAAGGATTTTTACTGCCACAAGATCCCGCGGCTCGACTTCAAATACAACTGTGCTGTAAACTGTGTGGATGAAGCTGCATTCCTTCTGAATGAGAACCATGTTTCCTTTTCTCAGTGAGTGACTCCACATTCCTATCAGTCTCTAGCAGATAATAACAATATCCAAACAAAAGCAATTTTCAGATCTGGTAGAGCAGCAATGGGAAAACATGTTTGAAGTGGAAGTCACTCTATGCCATATAATTCTTTTTTTTGGGAAAATAAAACATCACGAAAGGACATAAGCAAGGTGCTTACCAGACAGAAAGTTCTTTTTCTCATGTTTCTGTTGGTTGCAATTTTGGGGAGTAAATTTTCCTGCTGGTAGAATATGGAAGAATATGACTAGAACCAGAGCAATATTTAACTACTGACCTGGAACATAGTACTCCTGAGCTTCTATGTAATGCTCAAGGCACTTTAATCAGATAAAGACAATTGGGAAATACTTATATTAACTTAACCTAACAAAGGAAAATCCATCAGGCACTGTTGAAATTAAAATAACACTAATCTCTTTTATACTGTTAGGCATTTATTTCCTAACAAAGGCTGACATTTCTGTTCCATGGTCCTCTCATTTTCTTTTTTGGGAACTGTACCCACCAAAGCCAGGTGTACAGAGCAGGGTCAAGGATGCAGTGTTCTGATCTGACTCAAGATTAGATTTAGGCAAAGATCCACCCATAGGCCCAGCATATGCTCCTGCTGTGCCAAAATCACACTTGGAGCTGTGATGGGCCTGCAGCCATATCCAAAATAGAACCTGGAAATAATTTTATTGCAGTCCATCACGTAACCTCTAACATTCCTAACTCTATGCATGTCACCTGAACTCGAGTGACAAGGGTTCGTGCTCCCAGATAATATCATGCTCAGGACTCCAAATCACTTCTGAGGTTCTGTGTTCAACCTGGACATGCTTCCATTCTCTGCCCATCCCCACACCTTGCTTCCAGGATGCAGAAGCCAAAGTGTCCATGCTGGAAGAGAGGCACCAGCAACAATCCAGTACCACACTAATGGCAGCCTTGTTCCAGAGTCATAGGCAAATGCAGTTATATCACTGATCTCCCCTACTTGTTTCTTTCCTCCAAAGGCACAGCTTCTGGAACAGCTGGCTCATGGGATCACTTGCTAGCCAGTAAGTAAAAATGTGAATTTGAAAGACACAAGTATAAGAAGGCAACAAACACATTTTCTAGTTGTGAGTTAAAAGCCACTTACATGATTGATGGTGCATGGATTGTGATTATTTCTAATTTAAGCCTAGGGGATGACAGTCCTGGATCTTCTCTTCATAGCACACTCTTCCTCCCAGCCTCACTTGAGTGCACACTGTCAGATGGAAATGGGAATTGTGTGCAAGTCCAAGCTCAGGCTCCTCCAAAAACCTCTGTGTGAATGCAAGAAGGTTCAGATTTAAATCTCTAGTTGTAGACAATTTTGAGATGGGGAGGAAATGCACTTATACCAGACTGTTAATAAAAATACAACAGCTGTAAACTGCTGGCATATGTAGGAAGTTGTTCTTCCACAGCTCTTAAAAATAAAAGCCACTTCAAGATGTTTGGTTTTCACTTTTATAACTATAAAAGCATAAAAATCAGGAAAATCCTGAAGGCTAAATCACCCTTGTGGGGGCCAAGCTAACCTCAACTGACCCAAGGGATATTCCATATGATAAGGCATCAGCTGGGGTTAAACCATAAGAGAAGTAAAGAATGGCTCTGCAGTAAGCATGCTTTGGAGGTGCAGCACCCAAAAAGTGGGTAAATTTGGACTACTTTTATTTTGAAACACCCATGACAGTGTTACTTTTACTGATTCTTTCTTATCATCCTCACAAGTAGTTCTGAATAAGTAAGTCTTGCTCAATGTAATATTCTTTCTTTCTACCCTCCACTACCTGCAAAGATAGCAAAAGTCAGGCCAGCATTAGGATAATGAATACTTAGCACTGGCAACAGAATAAAGGTCCTAGTCCCCCTCAGACAGCCTGGAAGCAAAGCAGTATTGTTTGGCAATTGCTGTACCTCCTGTTCTCAAGGTTAATTGATGCAGAGCAAGACTTAAGTTGGATCAAAGGCACATGTTAATGAAAAGAAGAAATCAGAAATCTGAACTGATTTTATCATGGAGGTCTGGGGGAAAAAGTGTGAGTGTATGAACTGGAAAAGAAACATCAGTATGGGAACAAAAGGAAATCGTTACTCTAAACCTAGAATCAAAGCCTGTGGTACCCTTGCTGGGACCTGATTTGCATTATGAAATTTTCAGAGGGTGACCTCGTAAGCTGCTCTTTTGCAGTGGGGAAGATGAAGACAGAAACTACTACACAGCTACAAGCTGGGCGGGGAAGAGATTCAGAGCAGCCATGTGGAGAAGGACTTAGGGGTGTGGGTTGATGAAAAAATGAACATGAGCCGGCAGTGTGCGCTTGCAGCCCAGAAAGCCAACCGTATTCTGGGCTGCATCAAAAGGAGTGTGACCAGCAGGTCGAGGGAGGTGATCCTGCCCCTCTGCTCTTGTGAGACCTCACTTAGGGTATTGTGTGCAGTTCTGGTGTCCTCAACATAAAAAGGACATGGAACTGTTAGAACAAGTGCAGAGGAGGGCCACGAGGATGATCAGGGGACTGGAGCACCTCCCATATGAAGATAGGCTGAGAAAATTGGGGCTTTTCAGCCTGGAGAAGAGAAGGCTGCGTGGAGACCTCATAGCAGCCTTCCAATACCTGAAAAGGGCCTATAGGGATGCTGAGGAGGGACTCTTCATTAGGGACTGTAGTTACAGGACAAGGGGTAACAGGTTTAAACTTAAACAGAGGAAGTTTAGATTGGATATGAGGAAGAAATTCTTTACTGTAAGGGTGGTGAGGCCCTGGAATGGGTTGCCCGGGGAAGTTGTGAATGCTTCATCCCTGGCGGCGTTCAAGGTGGGGTTGGACATAGCCTTGGATGACATGGTTTAGTGGGAGGTGTCCCTGCCCATGGCAGGGGGGTTGGAACTCAATGATCTTGAGGTCCTTTCCAACCCTAACTATTCTATGATTCTACTTTCTGAGTTTGAAATACATTACTGAGATCACATTTTAGGGGCCCCAAACAAGACAGACGTTGGCAAAGTGGAGTGAGTTCAATTGAGAGCACCAAGATAGTTAAGACAGGAGCACTTGTTCTTAGGAAGAGGCTGAGGGAGCTGGGCTGGTTCAGTCTGGAGAAGGGATGGCTTTGAGTGGACCTATCAGCAGCCCTCACCCAGTGCCAATGAGGAGATGACCACGAATATAGGGAGTCAAGCTTTTCACAGCTGTGCCTGATAGGTGGATAAGAGACTCTGTTCATAAGCTGAAGGAAGAGAGGTTCAGATCTCTGGACTTTTCCCCACTAAGGGCAATCACACACTGGAGCAGATGACCCACAGGCTGTGCAGTCTCCATCATGGGTGGGGATAGGGTTGGGAGTGTTCAGCCCCGAATGGGCTTGCCCAAAGCCCTCAGCAATCCACTCTGATCTCAGAGCTGACCCTGCTTTGAGCAGGAGATTGGGATAAAGACCTCCTGAGTTCCCTTCCAACATGAATTTTTTTATGAACCTATGATTTACTACATTTTTTCAAACTATACATTTTAGCGAGCAGATAATATTTTGCCTAATCTTTTCAAACACTATTTCAGAAACAAATTTCACCGACTGTGTCCAGCATATTCCTTCCTCTGACTACTGAAATTTGCTGATAAATGTCTCATTCATTATGGCGATTTTTATGATTTGGCGCTACCTTCACAGAAATCCTCCAGAAGCCAGATCGAAACAGGCAATCACACATAGCATTTCAAATGGAAACTGCAGGCCAAGATGAGCTGGGCTATTCCTTGATTTTCGAGAATGAAAAATGAAAATATGAACAGTCACCACCAAGTATTTAGTCTCCACATCCAATTAAACAGCACTTCTGTTATATTGACTGTAGCTTACTGGAGTGTATTTAAGAGGTTTAAGGTAACTTTTCAAAGACTAGTGGACAACATCACTAGGGATATGGGCAAGCATACAGATGCCAAAAAATGCTCCCAATGTATTAAGCTGTTCTGAATAATATTTCAATACAATTGAAGCTTCTGTTTTCATGTCCCTGAAACAGCAAAACCAGAAATATGTGCAAGCTCTTTTGACATTCTTGAACACACCATTAAGAAACAATAAAAGAGGTTGTCATAGCTGCTGTGTCATAAAGGAATGAGTTTGTCTCTCTTCAAACTGGTAGTGACATTTTGCTAGTCAGAACATCAGGAAAAAATGTTAAAATCAGAGCCAGAAAAACAAAATAAAACAAAACGAGGCTCACAAGACAGTGTAAATCATCTCTTGTTTTATCTTAGTTCAAAACTTATTCCCTTTTTCTTTCAATCTTTGAAATAAAAAGCAAGGAAGTCAAACCAACCAAGATTAGCCACATAACTGAAAGAAGATTACTGTAACTATTATTTCTCTGTATTGTACAGTTTGTGAAAAGAAAGTTGCAAGCAAAGTTTGCTTTTAATACTTTGCAACTGACTTTGCATCACATACATTAACTGCCTCTGTTTCTGGATACCAACAGAAGCATCTCACATGCATTGGCCACTACAGCCTTAAATTTCAAGTAGCTAAAAATATGCACACTTAGCATCCTTAATTACACATATCTTCAACACTAAAAACCTTATTTATCTGTCATGATTTCTGTTATCATAATTTTATAACCAAAGTGGAATGAAACTGTTCTGCAGAAGTTACAGTGCATTGAAGACAAAGCTTTTCCAGAAAAAGGTTCATCTGCTACTCAAAATGTTTATGCAATAATGTGAGAATTGTAGCATCATCAGCACACCTAGAAGTACAGCTGTTGCTACAGAGACATCTGGCATGCAGGGCAGAAAAATGTACAACATTTATCTTTTGGTTATATCTGAAGACAGGTTTTAATACATTAAGTATAAAACAAGTGAGAAAATCCTAGCTTAGAGATCAGTATTATGTCCCAGGCTTTTAAAGTTCTTAGTTATGTGTAATACATAACTTCTGCATTCTCAGGGTTGTACAAACACAGAAGAAATTGTCCCAATCTTGCTGCTTCCAGCTTATGGATGGATCATAAGAAGCAGTGAGCAGAAACATCTTTTGAATACAATTAGTGTATTGATGTGATGAGAATTCTCATAAATATGCCCTCAAATGGGCATTGGCTCTGACATCTTTCAAAACACAGAGAACAGACAAGCCTAGCATGAAATTCTTCAGAATACATTCTTAGGCTTCATCCAAACTCAGTAAGATCTACATTTAGCATTCAGAGCATTGAGGATGAATTGTTCAACAGGCAGCATTGTGGACAAAACTGGGAAGAGAAGCAGGGACTGCAGAAGCTGAGAGCATGGATCAATGCTCTGAGCAAGGGCAATGTAGTTAATGCTTGTATGACAACTGAAGGCTTTGTACTTGGAGGCAGTGTCAAGTCCTCTTGAGAAAAATCAGCAAGTACGACATTTCACAACTTCATCTTATGTTTGCAAATGTCACTGCCACAGAGAGCAACAGTTATGGATAAAACACCAGTTGCTTACTCCTCAGTCACAAGAATAAATCTCCTTCTTTCAAGTACCTCTCTTCTCCTGGACTCCCACTGTGGTGACATTAGCAATCCTTTCTCCTTTAGTCTTTTAAGCTTTCGGCATTAAAGGTGTTGAGAAAATATGCAACAACCTAATATTTATCCTCAAGTGATTTTTCTGTATTTCCCCACTTTACTTTCTGCTTTATTTCTGCACTTACACTGCCACAACTGTGTAAGAATTTATTGCACTGAATGAGAAATATTCTGTGGTTACGACTTCAAAAATATGATCAAGCTGAAAGGAAGGCAGTGTCTGAGACAAGGACGAAAGGGCTGAGGAGATGAATGCCTATTATGGTCTGTTTCTCAAGGCCACCACTGGCTGCAGTTTCACAGTTTACTCAGGCAATCTCACTCAATGCTTCACAATCCTTCCTGTTAAAAAAAGTTTATACCAGTGTTAAGCCAGAATCTTTCATTCTGCCATTTAGGCTGATGACTTCTTGCACTATTCACTACAGATACTACCTGAATCTGGAACTACCTTTTACACACCTACTTCCACGCTCAGCCTTGTGTGTCTTAGGTTAAAGAATCCCAAATAAGTTGTCCTATCCTCATGCATCCTTGTCTGTAGTCCTCTGATAAATCTCTGCTGCTCTGAACTTCCTCCAGTTATCTACACATTTGTTCAAAGGCAGGCATCGTATGCCCCTTGGAGTATTATACTTTGGAGGCCACACTGTTGTTTATACATCTCAGAACGAGGTTTGCCTTCTCCCAACATGCTGACACTCTTAGGTCATATTCATTTTCCATCTCTGGTCCTTTTTTTGAAGATCAGCACCTATGCAGCTGTTCCTACCCGAGATTCATGCAATTGGTTGTTGCTGGTGATGATCTACACCAATTCCATAGAATTTCAGGCAATCATTTTGATGATTTCTCAATTTTCCAGTTTCTTTGAACCTTTACCCTGTTCTCCAACATTTCTGAAGTCTATCCTAGCTGCTTAGCTCTGACAAGCTTAATACTACAACTCTCTCTCCATTACTCAAGTCGCTTATACCAGTATTGAAGATTTCACTCAACATATTGATACCTTCTCTTTGGGTTCCAACTCTGTCCTATATGTGAGCATAATGGTTTTAGCAAGATTACATCTTCCTAGCTTGACTGTCATTAACACAATTCAAATTGTCTCAGAGTTAACCTATGTTATCTTTTGCTTCATCATTGACTTCTTCATTGTAGAAGGAAATTTGATGAGCTTGATAATAACTTTCCTTGGGAAAACACATTGCTCATCCTCCTGTTATCTTTCAAATGCCTATGGATGATTTCTTTCATTATCTGTTCATTCTATAACACTTCGGTTTAACAAGAATTTCCTAGCACTTTAGTTCTCAAGATGATTGCTGTATTTGCTGATTTCACATATCCAGCATTAAAATTGATCTTCACAGATTCTCAAAGATAACTGCTATTTTTTTTCTAGCTTACTTCAGCAAGTTCTTTAGCTGAATGGATGACTTTTGTCGAGTTCAGATTATTTCAAAACACACAGCTCATCTAAGGATTCTTTCATCTGTTGAAGTGTGTGCTAGACTGTGGCTTTACACAGTATTGGATTAGTTTCCAGCTGATCTTCTAAATTATAACAGGTGCAGAAAACACTTGAATCTTCAGGGTATTATCTTTTGCTAGCTCTTCTTTCTAATGAACAGCAAACTGGAAATACCATTGTGCTTCCTGTTAGTATTAGTGTATGCAGACATAAATTAACATAAATGCATGATATATTAATAATATCAGTTAATATCAATTTACAATGGAACATTTTCTTGTTACTTTGCGTCCCTAGCTGAGTTTTGGGTGTTGCCTTTAGCTAGTGCTATTGAGTTGTTATTATATCCAATTCAATTTATGTCCCATTTCCTATGTGCTTCCTTCTTGAGTTAAATGTCCATAAAGAGTTGAACATGGAACCAGAACTTCTTAAAACTTTTTATTCCTTTGTCATTTTTTGACAGTTTGTGCTTGTTGCTATAGAATGTTTCTGTATCTCCTTTACCTTGGGTTATATCTTTATGAAATCTTACCTCCGAATCCTGAGTTAATTCGTTCCTGCTCTCAGTGCTGCCTCTCCGAGGCACGGTGGCCTGGTTCAGGGTCGGCACAGGCGATCACCTACTCGCGATCACGGGGTCCATTAGCACGCACTCAGGAAGCCTCCCCTGATAACTCTGTTAACCTCTTAACCTCATTAACCTCATAATCTTGTCTAAATTTCAGGTCTGGTGAATATCACAGGGTAGATCAGGTCTTTTGACCATTCAAGCCACGGGGTTTGCTGCAGCATAATAATCTTCTGGCTCAGAAGCCTGGAACTTCTCCCACTAGAAACAAAAGAAGGGAGAAAAGTGTCATTGCTACATGTAGCCGAGATGTCTGAGATGTGCATACAAACCAAAGCAGGCGAGTAAACTATCCAGGTCCTCAGCCTAGGTTTGGCAATGAGGGAAGCAATAAGAGAAACACACTGCCTTCTCCTATTACTACACTGGCTTATTTATATTCTTACCTTCTGTCAAACAGGTCTCCTCAAACCTGTTCCACCTAAAGGGAAAACAGTAATCCTGCTCTGCCTTCGCTGCGTTATCCACATAATATAGTCTGCGGTTGAATGGCCCCAAAATAGTCCCAACTAGATTCACTAAAGAGCTCAGGTAAGAGGAAGGGTCTTCAAAAACTTTGGGTTTGCATTTACACAGAGGTTAATGAATCTAGTACAGTTTCAGCCAGAGGCAACTTGAAAGCACATTAGATAAGTGCTATAGTCAGGTGCCAAAATAGTTTTAAATGCAACTTGCAATGGACTTCCTGACAGGGATTATTTAGCAGAAAAAGAGGCAGGATTTCATCCTTGCCTTTTTTTATGATCCTATTTTAAATGTTTCCATAAAAATACTATAATCTAGGTCTTCAGGCCTGAGAAAAGGTTTTATATCTGCACTGTCTGACTTTCAGAGGCCTTTTAAATATTTTGGCAATTGGAGCCATCATTACAGGTTGGAAGTCTGTTGAAAAGATACCTTAGAGACTTTTGGCTTTACTTTACATTCTTACAGAAAGAAACCATTCTGAAGAAAAAAGGGAAATAAAATAAAAAGAACTTTACTGTCCTGCTGAGAGTCACTTTACCTATTTTTCCCCCGACCAGGCATCCTATTGGAAAAGCATTGCAATGGTTACCTGGAATCCAACGACACCTCGAGCAGAAAATGGATTTTGGCATTTTCTCATCAAAGTCTTGCTTTTTTCTTTTGCCACCTTCTGATAATATCATTATAGAATGGTCCTTTGCTCTGAACAATTGGACACCCACAGGTCCACAGGATTTCTTTTTGAATTGAGATCATTCTGATGGGGAAAACAAGAAATTGCTGCTAGGTTTACATGGAAGCTTCAGCAGATTGAAACAGACTGATACAGAGATGAACTCCTTCCAAGCTCCAAAGCTATTCTCGGGAGGTCTGTGCAGCCCTGTAATCTATGATGTGATAAAACTCTATACCACTATCACCTCCATAGCAAAAAGTATCACTCAATGATTTCTTAGCCAAAGTTGCTGCATAACTGCCTCTAAACCATGAACAACCTTTTCTTGTCCTCATGTTCTGTCTAATTTGCTATCTGATGTTACACTGGAACATCTGTCAGCATTACTACCCCTCACTCCCTTCTCCTCATTGATAGCAGACTGCTTTTCCCTAGAGCAGAGGCTCCTGAAGTTTTGGAAGACCACCAACTTGGACTTCAGCTAAGTATTGTACAATGACTAATCTGAAAAGCAATACAGTGTAGCAACTTTTAAAAGTCTTCTGTGGTCAGAAGACTCAACGTAAGAGTTGACAAACTTCCAGTTTCCTAGGCCATGCTATCAGACTATCCTCAGGAGGAATAATGTTGCCCACAAGTTGTATAACTCCTTTCATTTGTAAGATGTTAACTGCTTTATACTGGTGAGTATCATCATTAGTATGAGAGGTGGAGGGCCTCAGGGTGCCAAGATATGAAGTGGTTTGCCCAGGATCACAGAAAGTCTGGAAAAGTCCAGATTTTCCCCTTGGTCTAATAATTGTGCTTCACATACGTGCCTCCTACCTGCTGTTATTTAATACTTTAGAGAACAAGCCTGCCCCAAATCTGCTGATTTTGATGGAATTTTTTTCCATTAACATCAACAAGTATTGGATAAGACTCAGAGTGGGAGTGAGGACAGGACTGCTATGAAGCAGAAAAAGCAGAAAGTCAAAGAATTCAGGAAAGCAGTATTTTTGAATGAAATATGAAATGACTGAAATGACAGCTAGGAAACAAGAAAACATGGAGAGATGTCATGAAGATAATCAAAGAATTATGAAAGACTGTATCCTGAGAATTAAAAAACTCCCAAATTTATACATATGAGTATATATGTATGTGTATTTATATAGGCTTAATTACCTTAAAGTACTTAATCAAGATACATGGCTACAGAGTATGAACTGTACTCTTCACAGTTGCTTGAGAAAGAGCCTGATTTTCCCCCAGATCAGCAAATGTGCTGGGCTTACCATCTGTTAGGCAAGAAAGAACCTCAAATCATAATCCACTTATTATTTGTAAATGTTTTGAGATGTTTTTGTTTTAATTCTATGACCTTCTTTTGGAAACTGGATTGAGTTTTACAGAATATGTAGATCTCTATTTTGCTGACTTTTATATGGAAAAGTCAGACAGCTGAATCCCAATATTTGGCACCTCTGTCTCTTTCCTTCTTCTACACTTCAGTGGTTTGGCTCGCACAGAAGCAAGTCAGCCAGCTGAGGGACATGCTCGATGGAGCCCTGTGCTGGAGTTCGTTTTCCTGCTGAATCCAGGAACGGACTTCCCAGCTGCACCCAAGTATTTGCACATGAGCAAAACAACTGATGAACTTGGTTAATTCTCCTCGCTGCCCTTCTTTTTGTCCTCCCTTACTTTTAACCTCCTTTTTCTTGCTTTCCTCCTCCTCCTTCCTCTAGGCTCAGGTATCTCATAATTTCATTTTCAAAGAAGCTTGTGTCCCCCTCAATGCACGGATCTCCTTGTTAATGTGGGTGACCAAGATGTTAAGCTCCACAGGTTAGGGTAATTCTGGAGATATTGGCTGAAGCACTTACACTGGAACTGGGAAAAGGACCAGTACTCACTTCCCTGGGAGCAGTGTTAAATCCACAGGACAGCTAGAGAGGATTTCCATATCTAAATTTTTCCAGCAGCTTTGAAATTTAGAGTGAGATTTGGATAACCAAAATATTCACAGTAAGATATAATAATACTTCATCCATTCTTCCGCCATGAAACTACTCAAATAGAAGCACTCTGATAAAAATATCTATTTGGGTAAAGTTAAAATCTGAAGAGTAGAGAGAACAAAACAGATTGTGAAAAATCTTGGTTAACTTTGAAGCCTACAATGTGAAGACATTAAAACCACTGGTTTTAGGGTATTCCTGGGTTTGGCCATCAGATGGGAAAAAGTAGAAAATAAATCATTAAAAAGAAAAATATTTTCCCCAATAATTTCATGCTACAGAAGCAATTTCAAACATGGTATATATATACTTCAGCTGTTGAGACTGTTAAGAACTGGCATTTGTTATAAAACAGGATACTTCAGAGCTATTTCAATTTTAAGTCAATACAGCTTCATCAAGATCTTGCTACTTGAAAAGCAGGTTCTTTAATTTCACAGAAAGATTTTCTCTTGTATGAAACCAAGCGCCAGCATTTTAAAAAGTTATAAAAATATTGAAGCCATCAGAAACTTTGTGTGAGAAAACAGCATAGTTTTACTTGGAGAAAAGAAAAAAACAACAATGGTTTTGGGCCTTACTCAATGCAGAATCGAAAACTGAGCTGACAGAATAGAACTCAGATACTGATCGCATAATTGCTTAACATTATCATACAAGAATTCCCTGAATAAAAGAATATTTATGGGAAATGCTGTCTCTTGTCCCTGGAATTCCTAGGCAGCTGGGCAGTGGGACAGTGAAAATCCTGAGGTGGATCTAGTTCCGGATCACTGTGTATGTTTAAAGAAAGCAATGGAGCATCACTGTATCTATTCTGCTAGATCTGGGGAGATGGAGACACGTTACAAAGGTTTCCGCCCTAAAATCTAGCCCAAATTTACCACTCCAGGCCTTGCCTTCACCATACTACAGCAAAGCCAAACAAAACGAGATGCCTTTCTTTTTGATGGCATTTTAATGCAGAAAAATGACCTAAAGTACAAGATATGAGAGTATACTTTGAAGCAGATTTGTGACACCTATCTCAATCTAAAAAGGGCTTTTATTCAATAAATTATATGAACTTTATATAAAACCTTATATTGCATTGAGTATGACTAAAAATCTATATTCTTCAGTGTCTTCTGTCTCCAAGTGCAAGTTCATCTTGTTCTGGTGATGCAACAAGGTGTCTTTATTAAACAAAAGGCATCATTGTCAGACATTGCCTGCACTGCTTTCTTCCCTGTCTTCTCCTCTAATATTTTATTTAACTTATTCAAAGCTTTCTTTCTAGGTACCAAAGACTGAAAAAACCAAGAAGGATTATGTACTGCAAAATCTGATAGAAAGAAAAATCCCCCCAGGGAGATCATGTGGTGTTATAGCAGGTTACTGCTTCAGCTAGTAGGTTGCTCATATTAAGCTGTGGATCTTGGAAGCCCAGTGGACCTCGTCAACTTGCCACCCTTACCACAGTACAGAAACATCTGGGTGAAATAGCATTGAGCTTACTCACTATGAAAATACAAAGATGAGCACTCACATACCTTCTTTCTTATGTCCATGGCTGAAAGCTGAGCTGAAGTGTGACACAGATTAAGCAAGCCTCTGATTTTGAACCACTCTGGGGAGCTGTTTTTCACTCCTTCCGCAAGACAAACTCCTTACTGGTTGACTGTGAGATGTTTCTCCATTCATATTTAACATGGTCATAAATGTTTTAATACCTTGTTTATGAAGACTTTAATACCTTGTATTAAAAAAGCAAGAGTACAAACAGAATCCATGAAAGTGGCTTCTTCCCCTTCCTTTATTGTAAGTCATAATTTGAATGTTCCTGAATGATCACTGAATTCCCTAATGCATCATATCATTACTTGCTCCACGGATGCCGAACTAGAGTTTTATGTACATTACAAAATAATGCATTCCTTCATAATCATTATAATCATCTAAGCAAGACCAACCAACATGACCAAAATTTAGTTTTGAATCTCATCTTCTAATCATACATAAAATAGTTAATGCCTACAATTTTCTATTAAACATTAACAGCATAAAAAATGGCTATGTATAATGCAGCTGCATTAAGCTTTTTTACAAGTAATGTGTTTAATTGACAGTACAATCCTTATTTACTAAAGAAGACATTTTAGTTATTAATTGGTTTGTTAACCTTGAAATGTAAAATTTGCAGAATCTAGGCTATGAATTTTTATGCAACCTGGCACTATCTTTCCAGTTATTCACTGGAAATATTTTCATCTCTTCAGTAAATATTTTAGACTCTAGTTTGACCACTTTTGGCAAACATGGTTTTGAGAAAAAGTATATTCTTAAATGCTGCCAGGTGTGGGGTTCTTTTTCACAAGGAAAGTTTTAAATGTTTAATTTATACTTTACATGAAAAACTATCACTCTTACGTGTATATTGAATATTCTGAATTACGTTAATAGGAGATACAATCAAATTATTCAAATTAAAGTATTTTAAGTCACAAAACCTGAATCTGAGTAGAAAAGCAAAGAATTGTGTTATACAGGGAAGAGGGCATATAGTTTTGTCGGAAGGAGGAAAAGAGATCATGTACTCTACAAAGAACTCACAAGCTTGTTTAAAACAAGCTGATATTGCTGAGACAATGTTTGGATGAACAATACTTGCATGGTGCAGTGCACACATTGTTTTTATCGTACACTACGAAACCTCAAGTGCTGAATACCGCAGGGTAAGGATGTGTTGCAGAAAATATTTAGCATGATCATAGATACAACTTCTGCTTTCAGTTTCCATTACTATCCACACACCCTTATGAGGAACTAAGCTTGTTAATTTTATTTATGTTCAGTGCTGTCAGGATTGGGGATTGTGTCTTTTTCTATATCTGTATTGTGCCTACCACATAATATTCTAGGAATCTACGATGATAACTGTTACAAGAAATACAATTAAGTTGTTAATTAATAATCATAATATGTACAACATCAGTGAATGGCTTCTGCCAAGCACTAGGTTTTAAAATTTGCTTTACTGAACTTGCTAAGCTCCCAGTCTAGCCTTCAGTTTTGACAAGACTATTTTTGGAGACCAGGTTTGAATACCATAACAACCAATTGAAAAGTTGCATTATTAATATAATATATGTCTCTTTCCTGCCGGTATTTCTATAGTTTCTCTTTTCCTTTCTCCTGGTTTGTCCCTGACCTCCTTTCAGTTCTGTTTCCAGTTTATAAAATTTTTCCTTTCCTCTTGGCAAGAGGAACAAACTTGCGGCCTAGAGACTTTCAACATACTTGTGTAGCCATGGATTTCACATGCCCAGCCTGCTCTCTGTGCGGCATTTCAACTGAAAAGCTACACCGAAGCAAATATTTCTGGAAATTTTTATGGACTAAAAGAACATTACAGCCATTTATAATTGTCTGGCACGGGTACTGAAGGACAGACAGGTGCCAGTGAGCAGGACACACCAAAGGTCTTTGCCAGTCTTGTTAACACCTATATGGGCTGCTGCAGAGATGAAAGAGCAGAGCAATCAGACGAAAGGAAGTGGGTCAGCTCACAGCTCTGCTTTGCTTGACTATCCTCCCTTCCTCTCTCCGCCCTTTAAGACTGCAGCACAGGAAAATCCAGTTGTGCACAGGTGGCAAGCAGCCTGGAAGAAGGCGTTTTTTATTCCATTAAACAAACAAGTGAATGGCTATTTGCTGACCAAATGTTTCAGTCTTTCTCACTAGACAGAGATTTCTTAACCCTTGGTCAGCTGTATTCACAGCATGCTGGGGCTACACTATGGTAGCACCTAGTAGCAGTGGCTACACTTGCTCCGTGTAAAGGTTTCACGTACTGAAGCCAAAGTATCAGTTGTGAATGCACCCTGTTCCCTGCGGCATCCGAGTACAACACCCTACCATCATCATCTCTCACTTTTTACCCTTGCAGATGTTGTAATATTTTGGCTTTTATCTAGACTTATGTTTGTTGAAGAACCATCATTCACCCAAGTCAATAGATATTAAGGATAAGCAGCGTCATCCATTACTGTATCTGAGGTTCCACACTAAGAGTAAGGAATATATACTCAGCTTGATGACTGCATCCTTACGGTTCAAGTTCAAAATTACTATTTTATTGTGGTAGTGGTACAGTACAGAAAGCAGTCACTGACAATCTGATTTGATATATAGGGTATGATTTTCCATTCATGGATCATCTACATTTTACAATCCCCAATTTCTTCCAACAAAACTGCCACAGGATGTCCCGTACAGTACCTGTTGTGGGTCTTTCAGCCCAATCTCACCTACTACAGATGTATGAATTCATCAAATTACTGTCTTGCTAATATTAATTTGGAGATTTGCCCCCTTTTTTTGCTTGCAATCTAGATTTAGTGATAAGATGGGCATTAAGCATCCAACCACTGAAATTCACATTAGAATCATAGAATAGTTAGGGTTGGAAAGGACCTTAAGATCATCCAGTTCTAACCCCCCTGCCATGGGCAGGGACACCTCCCACTAAACCATGCCATCCAAGGCTATGTCCAACCCCACCTTGAACGCTGCGAGGGATGAAGCATTCACAACTTCCCCGGGCAACCCATTCCAGTGCCTCACCACCCTCACAGTAAAGAATTTCTTCCTCATATCTAATCTAAAATTCCCCTGTTTAAGTTTGAACCCGTTACCCCTTGTCCTGTAACTACAGTCCCTAATGAAGAGTTCCTCCCCAGCATCCCTATAGGCCCCCTTCAGGTATTGGAAGGCTGCTATGAGGTCTCCACGCAGCCTTCTCTTCTCCAGGCTGAACAGCCCCAGTTTTCTCATCCTATCTTCATATGGGAGATGCTCCAGTCCCGTGATCACCCTCGTGGCCCTCCTCTGCACTTGTTCTAACAGTTCCATGTCCTTTTTATGTTGAGGACACCAGAACTGTACACAATACTCCAAGTGAGGTCTCACGAGAGCAGAATACTCCAGTTCTGCAGTTTTTGAAGTGTTGTTTTATATTTTGCAGGACTAGTCAACAGACCTTTTCAATGTGGCAGAAAGATATGATTGCAGTGCAAATGCTCATGAATACAAATGTATATGAATACCATTGCAGGGTGTTCCAGCTTTCTGTGAATTTTCTTGTCAACCCTTCACACAAATGTTCAGAAATCATGAAGCAGGAGGTAACGTGAATATCTGTAGTGAAGTCATTTACTACACTATCAAGAACGTTTTTCAATCTACTTCCTCAGCTCTGTGGGCTCTCAGAAGATAATGGCTGGTAACACATCCAGCACATCTCAAAATTTACCTCTATACGTAGTTACAATCCAGAAAAGTTCACGTTTGTATTTGCTTAACATTTGCTTTTATTTATAGCTATCTGCTATCAAACTCATCAACCGAATGGGATGATGTTCCATTTCAGAAGTGTTGTATCTCACTCCATGTGCCTCTGCCAAAATTTTGCAGTTGGTTATAGTGTTCCAAAACAGTTTTGCATGTCTAGCACTGAATTGGTTAGGATATCAATTTCTTTCACAGCTAGAAGTAGTTGCTAAATTCTCACATGACCCAGCATTATGTGCCAGATCAGGTGGTCTCCACCCCTCCTTTCATCTTGGTGAATTCCTCCGGTACTCTCCAGCTTTGGCAGAAGCAGCAATTCGAAGTTGCTGCTCCCCAGCTGCACAAGCTGTAATGGTGTATGGTATGTACTATCAGGTTGAGTTCTACCAAGGAACGAAGCTTCCTTTTCCTATGATACAGGACCACTTCTCTTCCAGAACCTTCTGCATCCCTCCCAAATCTCGTCTTTGAAGAGAAGACTAGAAAGTAATCTCAGATTTTACCTATGGGCTTCTGTACCTTCTGTCCATTCCTTGAATTCAGTAATGTTTATAGGGCAAGTGATGACAAGGTTTTGTCATGCTAATCTTGGTGAATATTTGCACTGAGTTTTTTCGCAGTTTAGAAGCATATGCATCAGCCAGCATATGTGTCCCAACGAGAAAGCACATGGGAAAAAAAGAAGTTATGTGAACTCATATCCAGCTTCCGTTTCCACAAAAGGGAAATCAGAGGGAGTCTGTCCTGGAAGCCTTTTATAGAGACCAAAGAAAGGAAAATGGGAAATGGGAATGAACCGTGTTAAAGCACTCTGTAAACAAGCCCCTGACTTTGATTTGAAAAAACAGCATGCTGAATTAATAGACTTTTTCTGCTCCATGGACTGCAGTAGGAAAACCTGGACAGAACTTAGAGAAAAATAAAAAAAGGCTGAATGGATTGTTTAGAAGGAATATTGAAAGTATTAAATTATTTGAGCTTGGCTAAACAATGAAACAATAATATTTTCAGTCCACGAGCATTTTTAAACTTTATTTTTAAATGCTCTTTTTACAATGAGGCAGCTTATAAGGGAAGCGAATATGTAGACCACTCCTTTTCATACAATATCTCCCTGGAAACCAGACCAGCAAAAACAGAAGAAGAGATTAGATGACCAATCGCTTCTTCCATCTCTCATATCTTCAATTTCTTTGCTTGATGGCTGATAAAGTGCTCGGACGCAGTGACTCCTCTGGGTGGGTAAAGCTCAGTTCAGTATGTTTCCTTTGGCATGAGTCAATACATGCAGTTAGATGGTACGCTGTGCTGATATCATATGGCTGTCTAAAGGAGAAAAAAATCTCTTTGGAGTGCCAGCAGTAAAGGCTTGGCTATCACAAGAAGCCCAAAATTTCAGTATTTCCTTATAAGTATTTTTAAGCCCTAGCTTAGGGAAGCAGCAAGGAGATTTTGGGAAGATCAGATAACTGGTCCAGGAACTATGGATGGGAACTGTTCCCTGGTAGGGCCTCTAGCTTGCCAGCCCGAAATGTGTTACTCATGGACTATGTAGGAACTCAGAACAGATGACAGAGAAAATGCAAATGTACTACTGACTGAGATAAAGGATACACGTTCAAAATCATACATCTGAACTGAAATGCATGGTCTTCAAAATTATTCCAGGTAGAAGGAGGAATATTTCATGCCAGGCACATCCCTGATACAACCCTCTATATGTGTGCTCAATATCCTTGCCCAACTCACTCTGAGACAGGACGGCCGTCGCATACTCTCGAGACCCCTCACAGAGTGCAGCAGTTACACAATGAGTCAGAGCTTGTTAGGGAATATTCCTCTGTAAGGAACATACTTTTCTCACATTTCTCTGTCTTTACCAGTTAGTCATTTGCCCTATGAGCAAAAGCTAGCTTTAACCTTAAAAACCTTAAATGGTGAAAATTAACTGGGAGACTGCCTCTACACCTGTGGCACTAAGCAACAACAGAGATGATAAAAATTGCTCCAGCTAAGAGAGTCCAACTTAAATGTACTTCATTTGTTTTCCTTGCCTCACATTCTCAGTAGTTGCCAGTTTCTAATTCAGAGCTCTCTCAATTCAAAACTTCTGGAACGGCTCATTCCCAGGACACGTTGTAAGTTTTTGTTTATTCTCCCAAGCCTTTTATTTTTCAGTTATGGCCACAAAAGGGTATGACAAAAGCATACTGGAAAACAAAATTAGAACTATAAAATATGTTTTCATTACTTATGGCCAGATTATTCAGCACTTGGCAGAGACCTGTGAGGATATGGGAAATGGGCACAAAGGACAGCCCTAAATCACGCCATTTGGTAACAACACTTATTTGGAAGCATCAGTTAGCTGAATTAGGATCTCATTAGCAATATCCCTTTCACTAAGACGTGGCCTAGGAAAGGCTATTCTTTAGAGAAGAAAGAAAAAAAAAGACAGGGAAGCCCAACTCTGCTGCACTAACTTCCAGCTCACAGAACACCCATTTTATTACCATTAGGTTCTTCAAATTGCCAGCCTCTTTTTCCAGCCCACACCTACACGGGTATTCTTATTCTCAAAAAGCAATCTGAGAGACAACCATTTAATAGCTGCTTCATCCAGGAAGAGCCAAAAAACCACGTGTTCCACATGACCTATCCATGTATCTCTTACTGAAGCTCTGAAGCAGAAATTAAGTGATGCATTCCTCAAGCACCTTAATGGCCCTCCGCACCAAAATGAGTTTCACTCCATGAATAAACGAAAATTTCCCCAATCCGGTTTATCCATTGTAATCTCATTCAGTAAAATGGACCCAGTTTACAATCTCAGAAACGTGAGCCTGGGAATTTCAGATGCAAAGCATAACTACACATTTAGGGTTAAAAAAGGCTAAAATAAAATGAAATAAGCAAATAAAGACTACTTCATTTCTTTCAAGTGTAAACATTACTGACCCTTTCCTGGCACAAGTGTCATCCCTTTGCTTCCCAGCTTTGTAGAAATAGGTATGAGAGCACATGAGGACATGCTACTGAACACATGTACCTACTGCCATCCTGAACAGCAGCAGGCATCCATACCAAATCCCATGGCATGCAACACCCTCAGATTCTTTGTATAAAAACATCATTTTGGTGGGCTGCAGCATAGCCCTGCAGTTACTCCAAGAACTTTGTTCATTCATCCCGCCTTCCCCAAAATAACAGTTGTGTTTTATGGCCATATGGGTACAGAGAATCCCAGAGGGATGTTACCATGATTTCTTGCATTTTTTTTAATGCTTGATACATACATACCCAGTCACCTCTGGATAGGAATAGGATCAATGACCAGAAACTAAGAGTTAAGCCAGTTTTATTTGCAACCTGTGGTTCCAGCCTTACAGATAGAGCTTCCTTCGGTGTTTTGGTTGTAAAACATACATAACCCGCCGGGTGGTGTGGAAGTAAGCAGGATCGGTGAAAGTGACACTTCAGTGTTTGCTCTCCTTCACAGCCCCTAGTTAGCCTTTTATGTACTTACACAGGTTATGGTCCTAATGGTCATAAATTACAGGCTATACTGGTCTTTTTCCTCTTATTGTGTACCAGTACTTTCCTTGCAGCACTTTCCTTGCCTGCAACCTTGGTGCAGGAAAACCTTTAAGCACATCCTTACTCCTGGGACTCTGCTGCTGGACTCTGTTCCTGAACTTACACCTCTCGGCACAGTTCTGCAACTGTGTCTTCCTGCAAAGGAAAGAGCGGAGATTAATTTCTGTATATATTAGGAGGGATTACTCTTTGCATCAGCTAGAGCCAAGGCGGCAACCCAAATATTAACTCACTTAAACACAGTTCTTTAAAAAAAGCAAACCCAAGGAAACTAAAATATTTATTTGTACCTACTAATTTTATACCATGAATAAATGCTATTCATTGCTGGCTGAGCCAGCATGAAACCCCTTCACCTGATCATGATTTTATTCTGTGAGAAGTAACAAAGGGTACTTCCACATGATAAGAAAAGTATGTCACCCTCTGAAAAGTTGCAAACAAGTATAGACAAAAAGATTCACTGCTAGGAAGATGAAGCAGCATTCTAGAACTGGTAGCTCCAATGGACTCCAAGTCATGCATGCTTTGGGAGGATTGAAATGTCTGGGAAAAGGTATTTGGCCATAGTGTACTAAACAGCAGCAATGCCTTATTTTTGTAACTGATCTGTTATAAACAAACAGCGCCTTAATAAAGTTATTACATGATGCAAAAGTCGTTTTTTGCAAACTAAGTTGGCAAATATACTTTTTATTTCTTTGATTCTTTCTTTCTTTACATGAAACATTTTTATAGACAGTGTGAAGTAATCTCATTGGAAGAGAAGATAACTTCCAGTGGCTGTGAATGATTATCAGAAGTGAAAACCTCATCAGACTCACATACAGAGACACAAGCAAAACCAGATCTTGAATGTGTCCCTCTGGCTTCCAGCCCTCTTTCTGGGAAAACTATAGGGCCTTGCTTCTCTTTAGCAAATCTTCATGCCTGGTCATGCTGTTCATAAGCAAGGTACCGCAAAAAGTGGATTTGCACTGACTGCTTAAATCAGAGGCAAGTGGCAAAGAAGCAAGGCGGGGGGAAAGAAAAAAGAAAAGGAGATAAGGAAGGCGAAATGACCTGTAAGGCAGTGGATGACTGAGATAACCTCAAACCCATGTCCAAGCTGCTTATAAAGTTTGAAAAGCTCTGTTTTCCCCTTGGCTGCTCTTGCTGTTTGTCAGTGGAAAATGAAGGGCCAGAACATGACTGGAGAGAATGTGTTTCTGCACCAGTGAAGCAACAGAATCATAGAATCATAGAATAGTTAGGGTTGGAAAGGACCTTAAGATCATCCAGTTCCAATCCCCCTGCCATGGGCAGGGACACTTCCCACTAAACCATGCCATCCAAGGCTATGTCCAACCTGGCCTAGGCTTCTCCAGAAACCCTGCTGTTGCCACTCAGCGTCAAGAAATGATCAGTGACTTTTGCACAAAACCAAAGTTGTATTTGGTGATTTCTGGTTTTGTGCTGAGTATTCCTTTGGCATAAGGCTAGAGCAGCCTTGTAAATTCATGTGTACCAGTTGTGTCATGTCTTCAGCTTAGAAGGCATCTTGTTTTCACTAGTCTGTCTGCAACTTCTGTTTATATTTCAAATATTTTCTCTTTAACAAGCCACAACAGAATCCAGCACATATTATTTGCCCCAGACAACCAGGGATAGAGAATATCTGTATCCTAGCAAGACTCAAGAAGGCCTGCCTTGGGCAGAAGGCAATTCCTCACAGTAAAACCTGTTAGCAGATTTAGTCTCCCTTATGATTGGCCTAAATCTGTCCAGCACACACTAAAATAACTGCAGAGGACGGACCACTGGAGTTACTTCTCCAAAGCATTCCTGAGGCCTGACATGTCAGCTCTGCATCTCCCATGCCTGCACATGCCACGCGAGCACTGGGGAGTCTGCTACCCTATCAACTGATTGTGTGCACAGAGCATGGAGGGCTCCCTGCACAGCTTCTCTTTCCCACCAGCTGACGTACTCACAGCCCCCTGGTAAGGAACAGTGCCCATGACTTGAAACTGAAAAGTTTAATGAGGAGCACACCTCACCCCCACAACCCCTTGTCATCACAAGGTCCATTTTCAGCCTCCACAATGCCCGCAAAGCTCAGGAGGCCTCACGCCAGGGCCAGAAGCAGTGTAGTCTTGAGAGCTGGTTGTGTTTGGGGCAGTCAGTCTCAAATGCCAAGCACGGCCCAGACATACTGGCTGTGCCAAAGGCCGTGGTGCAGCCCCTCAACAACGGGGGCAGCATCCAGCTTCCCCACAGTTGACAGCCCGGCAGCAACAGCTCCCCTGGGAGATGCCGGCAGGCAAACAGAATGGGTTACAGGCTGTAGGGACGGGCTGAGGGCGCATCCCCGCCCGGGGCAGCCCCCCACCTCAGGCGCTTCTCCGGCCCGACGGCACGAAGGGGCCGCCTGTGCCGTCGGGACTCCGGTTCCCCCTCCACATAACGCCCCCGGAGCACGGCTGGGCAGGGCCGTGCGGGGCTGGGGCGGGGGGAGCGGAGCTCCCTGCCCGGCTCCGGCTCTGGCTCCAGCTCCAGCTCCCGCCCCCGGGCCGCACTGCCCGCCACGGGGGTGGCGGCGGAGGGGGGTCCCCGACGGGCTCTATATAAGCGGCTGCAATGGCTCTGCCGGCAGACCCGAGCGGCGCGGCGGGGAGGCGGCGGTCGGGACCATGGCGACGGGCGCCGGACAGGGCCTGCCCGCGCTGCTGCTCCTCCTCCTGCTCCGGCCGTGCGAGGCAAGTGCTGGGCGCCCGGGGGGGGTGGGGAGAGCCGGCGGCCGATCCGGCTCCCGTGACCCGGCCCTTGGGGCCACTTTGTCCCCGCAGGTGAGCGGCCGGGAGTCGGCGTGCGCCCGGCCCTGCGTCGGGCGCTGCCCGGCCGAGCCGCCGCGCTGCGCCCCGGGGGTGCCCGCCGTACTGGACGGCTGCTCCTGCTGCCTGGTGTGCGCCCGGCAGCGCGGCGAGAGCTGCTCCGCGATGCTGCCCTGCGACGAGAGCAGCGGCCTCTACTGCGACCGCGGCCCCGAGGACGGCGGCGGGGCCGCCGGCATCTGCATGGGTAGGTGGCGGCGGGGCAGGGGGCCGGCAGCGCGCCCCGGGGAGGCGCGGGGACCCTCCGCAGGGGCTGCCGCTGAACCGCTCTTGTCTCGCCTTCCTTCGGGCCAAGCAGCTCTTCCCGAGGGCTTCATGCGGGCGAGGGCTCTGAGTGCTGTCAAGTGCGGACCGCTCACGGGTGGAGTGCCCTCTCAATGAAATGCATCCGCTTTGCTCTCTAGTGCTGGAGGGAGACAACTGCGTGTTCGACGGTATGATTTATCGCAACGGGGAGACCTTCCAGCCCAGCTGCAAGTACCAGTGCACCTGCCGAGATGGACAGATCGGCTGCCTGCCCCGCTGTAACCTGGACCTGCTGCTCCCCGGCCCCGACTGCCCTTTCCCCAGAAAAGTGGAAGTCCCTGGAGAGTGCTGTGAGAAGTGGATCTGCGACCCTAAGGAGGAAGTGATTTTGGGAGGTTTTGCTATGGCTGGTGAGGAAATGAAAACTAATTATCAGAGTCATTGTGAGGAGGAGGTGATATCACACTGGAAATATCCATGGGGTTTCCAAATATAAGGCACATTGCTTTGTGCAGTTGTTTTTTATGATCCTTTTTCTCATCTAGAGTCGCTAGTAAGTATAACAGGGGTTATGAATAAAGGCAGAGCTTGATAGGTAAAAGGAAATACAGGTATAGGATGAATGTGCATAGCAGTTTTAAAAGGTAGTTAAGTTAGTTCCCAATTCTGAAATTGCTGTTTATCTGGTACATGGTAGTTCTGCGAGTAGAATAAAACAGGCGAGATCATAATCCTCCAAATATTACCCCCTAAATCAAAGCTGCAGTCTTGCCAGTTGCTGGGCAAGAATATCATTACATCATAAATATTATTGTAATGGCTTAGTCTACAAGAGACTTTCCCCACCCCTCTAATTCCCCAGCTATTACAAGTGGTCAGCATGGCAGCTAAAATGCCAACAAATTCCTGTCTGTCTGTGCTAGAGCTCTCGCCATTATTGTTGGTATTACAAGCATTACAAAGTGCTTGGAGAAGCAGTGGTTATGAACACAGTGAGGGAATCTGAAAAAAACCATCCCATTCCAAAACACAGAACTCATAAAGTGCTTTTGTAATTGAAAAAAGCTGCATAATATTTTTTCCATTTTCTTACTGAATTAGACTATGGGTTGAACATGAATTTTCATAAGCTACTTTACTGAGGGTTGAGGGCACCGCATTCTCTTCCAGTCACTGCTCTTAGTGGTCTTAAGCGGTTAGTTACACTGAAACTCAGCTAATCCATTTGAAAACAAGTAAGGAAGGATCCAGGAAGAAAAGCCATAATAACTTTTCAGAGTGCTACCAAGTGTTCATTGTGAGGCACATAAGGTCTAAACAAAAAGCTTGCCACCTTTCTACTGTCTTTCGTTTGATTTGTCTGATAGTGACAAGCTAATCCATAAATGCCTATGGATGGATTATCTGCATTCTTTCAAGCAACAGCCATCCCTCTTGGGAGACCACCCTGGAGCTTTACCATGCAAAAGGCAGAAGTGCTGATGTAAAGAAGCTTAACAGCCAGAGCCGTGACTGACAGCTCAGTTGTGTTGCCCCATTCTCTTTGCTCCGATAACTGCTGGACCAAACCATACAGTTAGTAATATTTGCAGAATACAGCTTAACACTGGCACGAGGGCAGGATGATGATCAGACATGGCTTGGCTTTGAGTAGCTGTTATAACTCCTGGAAACCACTCCATTCCTCCCTCCCTCCCATTGCCCTGTCTATAATCTGTCAGTAATTGAAAGGTCAGGTGACTTTATGACCCTTGGAAAGCAGGGCCTTTATTTCCATGCTGATTATTAGTTTAGAGGGTCATTCAGCCTCTCTCAAATCATATATAAATATTTTTTATTATGTAGCTTTAGAAAAAATTGTGAAGTATTTCCATTTGAAAGAGTGAGGAATAAAGAGTTATTAAAACAAAGTTCTGAACTGGTTAAAAATTTGGCAATAATTCTTCCAGCTATGGACTTGTGTGAACTGGATCTAAATGCTTTGCCGATTACTGAGTTGTGCACCTTTCTGTTATTTTTAGGTGCAGGAAGTTGCTATCCAGGGCTCCTAAAAAGGCAGCTTTTAAAATTCCTAAATTCTGTCAAAAGCATGGATTTGCACCTTTCTTTGTCTCTTTGTTCCTTCCCAGATGTTATAAAACTTAATCGGATACCGGGTTTTCACACAAACTTCTAATAAATTTTGTCTCCAGCCTACAGACAAGAGGCCACACTTGGGATTGGTGTGTCGGATTCAAGTGCCAATTGTATTGAGCAGACAACAGAATGGAGTGCATGTTCCAAAAGCTGTGGAATAGGCTTTTCCACCCGTGTTACCAACAGAAATCAACAGTGTGAGATGGTGAAGCAGACACGACTTTGCATGATAAGACCTTGTGAAAATGAAGAGCCATTTGATAAGGTATGCTGCAAAGAGTTGCAATGGAGCAGAGTCTCTTTGGCTGTTAATTCCAAGGTTGTGATGTTGTGGTCTAGAATGCTCCAGATATGCAACGTGTGGTAGATGCCCCATCGCTGGCAACATTTAAGTCCAGGCTGGATGTGGTTGGGCAAACTGATCTAGTTGATCTAACCTCCTTGCAGGGGAGGTTAGACTAGATGACCTTTAAGGGCCCTTTCCAACCCAAACCATTCTATGATAATTTGAGCTGTCCCAAACAGAGCAGATGTATTGTGTGTGCAGACTATTTCAACAGCTCAAGCAGTCTAACTTCTCCCACAAATGCAATTGTACTACCCCTCCGTATACTTGCTCCAGTCATGCAGAATGGGTATGTCAGATTTCTAGTCTGTTAAGCATCTGGAACTGCAGAGAAATGTGTGAAATCCTGCAAAATATGCTTGGGTAAATTAAGCCTTATCTTAGTCCTTTTGATGGTTTTTCCAAAAGCAAATCCAACACTGACACTTCAGGTGCAATAAATGCGTATCCAAGGAAGCTGTCTCTTTTGCTGCTTCTGCACATGATATCAGTGTTAGTGTCAGGGAGAACAACATAGTAAGAGGACCATTACTTCACATAATGTTCTGAGTGCTGGAAACATTGCTAAGGCCTTTGCTGAATAGTGTGTGCAGTTTTAAATACTGAGTTTTAAAAAGGATTTAAAACATTTGGGAAGATTTGGGTAAACTAAGAAGTATGATCAGAAGTCTAGAAAACATGTCTAAGGAAAAACTGATTAAACTGAACTTCTTCTGAATGTGAGAGAATAGAGATGTGTTCTCATAACTTGTCAGATATTGCAGCCTGTTCTGAGTCCATGGGGATACAACAAGAAATGGTGAGTTTAGGCTGCATAAAAATTAAGGCATGAGTGAAAACCTTCCAAGCAGTAACGATAATGAACTGTTAGGATTGTCTGGGGCAGATGTGGAGTCTTTGCCACTGAAGACTTCCAAGGAGAAGTTAGACAACCATCTGTTAAGAATTAACATGGATAAAGCTGGTTCTGCTTTGGTTCACAAGAATGGTCTATGACTCTCAATGTTAGTTTTAGCCCTCTTTTTATCCCACTGCATCTAGTCCTGTAACTTGCTCGTGTGGCTTCCTGACTCTTTGATTCACTAGTCTGAGTTTTCCAGTAGAGTATAGTTCCGTGATGAATGTTGGTTTGGCTTGGCTTACATGACAAGAGTGAACTTTAATTATTTGTTATCTTTTACTGGCCCAATAACACACTGTTGTCAAAGGGCAGATGCTGCAGAAGATACCTTTAAGTTACTACTAAAGCAGCTGCAGAGTCTTATTGCTGTTGAATGAGCAAAGACAGCAAATTTAAGTTTTCAGAGTAAACCTATATCCTTGCATGTCAATTTTTAACTGCTTTCTGTCTCCTGCAGTGATATATCTAATATCTCTTAATATTTCTCTTAGAAGGGGAAGAAATGTATCAGAACAAAGAAGTCCCTGAAAGCCATTCGCTTTGAATACAAGAATTGCACTAGTGTGCAGACATACAAGCCTCGGTACTGCGGCCTCTGCAATGATGGGCGATGCTGTACCCCACACAGCACCAAAACAATTCAGGTTGAGTTCCGCTGTCCTCAGGGCAAAGTCCTAAAAAAGCCAATGATGTTGATCAACACCTGTGTCTGTCATAACAACTGTCCTCAGAGTAACATTGTTTTCTTCCAGCCATTAGATCCGACATCTAATGAAGCAAAAATATGAAAAGCACAAATTAGGTAGCCCAAAAGATAGAAAGAGTTCATACAAAACTTGACCCACAATCAGGTGAATGTAACAGTTGCATACATAAAATACCTGAGATGTTTTTCAAAACAGTATAGGCTCTTTTGGTTTTCTTGTAGTATATTAAATACCTCATTTTACATTTTCTCCCTCCAAATGTCTTTTATTGATTTGAAGGAAATGTTGTACCTTGGACAGAGCCTTCTTTTCTTGACGATGGCATAAAGATTGCAAAACTAACAGCTAGACTTTCTCCTAGAGTTAAGGGGATCACGCCTGGAGTTTCAGTAGCTGTAAGACTGGACTCTTTAAGAGTAAATGAATTCCTCGGGGAATGCATGATACCATATCACATAAGCTTCCAGGTTCTTAACTTCACTTTGCATAATGCATATAAACACTTTTGCAGTGGGGGCTTTTTCCCCCATTCTAATGAAACTCTGTTTCTGATGACAGTAAAAATCTTACTGATGAAAGTGTTGCATACTTGCATCTTATACCTTCTATCTATACCTCCAACTTCCTCTGAGGATTAAGTTTGCACATAGCCCCTGAAATGATACAGCTAAGATCTCTTATCCTGAAGTATAGCAGATTGATAGCTGACAGCAATTTCTCTTTGGTAGCTTTACTAGCAGTCTAATCCTAAACGCACTGAAGTCAGCATCGTAGGAGAACTTGTTCAACCCAATGTGTGTCTGTAGATATAACTAGATACAAAATTTCTGTAAATTCCTCTAAAATGCTAACTGTATCATATGGTGCTTTATATCTTAGAAAGGTGTATATATAAATAGAAACTGTATATATTGTAATATAGCTTTACTAAGTAAATAAACTTTATATGACTAAAAATATTTTTCCCTAAAGTTGTTTTTCTGAAACTAGCAGCTTTTAACAGCTATAAACAGTGGGAAGAAAAGGGATCTGCAGACTCCTCAGACAGAAGATCCTGTCTTGTGATGTTCTTAGTGTACCTCATCCTAATCACTGTCCTAGCAGGTATGGAGTATCTTGGTGCAGGAAAGGATGAGTAATTTGTGAGGCACACATTAGAAGAGAGGTCTCTTTCAGAGTAAGTTAGCCTGGGAGATAGGATGATGCAAATAAAGTTAGGTTGGGATGTGGTGTGCCCTGAAACATAGTGGTGGTGGGGAAGAATAATTGTATGACTTGGAGTTTGGGTTTGGGTCTGAGGTACTAACAAAGAATTTAATTGAGTATTTCAGCATTTCAGCCTCCCAAAAGCAGCCTGTGACCCTGCTTGTGCTATATACTGTATGGCAATAATATAGAGCTTGAGGGGAGCAGTCTAATGTATGTGAAATCATGCATGTAACGGGATTGTGCAAACAGGTCATAAGTACAGTTGTGCAAACATTCAGCTGCTTAGACTCTGAGACCAAGCTTAGCTCAGTGTGTGTCCATCTTTGTTAGAGAAACCAGAGTAGTACTTATGCCACAACTGTATTTACAACTGTGTGGTAGGAAACAATTCTCTCTTAAGAAAAAAAGGCAGAAGGCCAAATCTCAGTGTATTTGGCCTAGCATCGTTCTTCTCTGGAGGGAGCTAGCAACCTCCAGTTTGGCAACGCACACCAGAGTATTTAGCTTCAGGTTAAGGCTCCTAAATTTGGTGTCTATATGTAGATATCTAGATGCCCTTTTTAGCCAATGAAGCCTAAAGTAAAATAAACTGGGAGAAGTTTTTAGTAACTTAAGTCATACTTGAAAGTATGAGGCCCTCATGCTAAACCCCATACTGGTTCAGTTAAGGTTAGATAGACCTTGGGTCCTCACCCAGACTCTTGCTTGGCTTTCCCTGCTAACGGTACAGCTAATAAACTTTTGTAGCCATTGCTATTGTTTTCAACACATCCCTGCCTACCTTATGCTGTTCAAACAGCTGGAACAAGACTAGTCGTGCCCCTCATCAGGCGTGTGCTCATGCATACATGCACACTCCTTGCCCTTCCACTGGTGAATTCCCAGTCATAGAATCATGGAATAGTTTGGGTTGGAAAGGGCATTTAAAGGTCACCTAGTCCAATCATGCCTGAAATAAGCAGGGACATCTTCAATTAGATCAGGTTTCTCAGAGCCCCTTCCAACCTGGCCTTGAATGTTGCCAGGGATGGGACATCTGCCACTTCTTTGGGCAGCCTTTGCCAGTGTTTCATCATCCTCTGCATAAAAAAATTATTTCGTAGTTTCAGTATGAATCCCCCCTCTTTTACTTTAAAGCCATTACCCCTTGTCCTATTGCTATAAGCCTTAGTAAAAAGTTTGTCCCCATTTTAATTATAAGCCCCTTGAAGCATGGAAACGCCACAATAAGGTCTTCCTCGGAGTAGTCTCCAGGCTGAACAACCCCAACTCTCTCAGCTTTTCCTCTTAGACAAAGTGTTCCACCCCTCTGATCATTTTCATTGCCCCCCTCCGGACCCACTCCAACAGGTCTACGTGTCTGTAATGTAAAGAGTCTGTAATGTTCTTCCTCATTTTGCACCCCAGAACCCGCTGGAAAATGCTGAGTGCTGGAAAGCATGAGGCCAAGACTCCTCTAGGTGGCTGAGGAGAGGTTAAGAGGCAGGTTAGAATCTAGGAGAGAGGGAAGAACGATTATTTAAAACTACTTTCTCCCCGCATCTTTACCTGCCCCCCCTGAGAATCAGGCTGGCTTGTGCAATGATTTCCAAATATAATGTTACCTTTATTAACACCAGAATTATTGCAGCTTCAATGTGTTTTTACAATGCTGTAGTATTTTGGCAGGAAAAATGTCTTTTGGAAATGAACACAAATACATCCTCTGGACAAATGGAGCCGAAGACCTGACACAGTTCTCCACTGTCTTTTAGACTACATACATAATACCAATTCTGTGGCTATTTTTACCTCAACTCACCCAATGCAGCTTTTCATCTGGTATCAGTTTTGTTGCATTCATTTGGATTTGGTTTACTTGAATATGATGCTTACTGTCTCAGTCTTTGGGCCAGTTTCAGTATGTTCCTGCAAAAGGTCATGACACTGATTTAATTAAAACCCAACAATGGTGTGCCAAGCCTGTGACATTTGTATAAATAAGCTCCAGCGATAAAATCCTGAGCATTTATGATTTAGGATTAGTGATGCTTCCAAACAAGCAAAGTTAAATTATTCAGATTGAGAAAAATTAAAGTATTCAAATGTCAGCGATTCATTTTTCATATCTCCAAGGATACCCATCTGAGCATTTCAGAAAACATCACTCGACATTCACTGTATGGGTCTATACAGTGCCATGATATGTTGATGGAACAAGCACAAAATATGCTGGTTGACTTCTTCATGCCATACTCTCTGAACAAATTTACCTTTTCTTTGCTAGTACTGTCCCAAAAAAATTAAGCTCGTTAGAAACCTTATCTGTCTATCTATCTATCTATCTATCTATCTATCTATCTATCTATCTATCTATCTATCTACTTTAACAGTTTTTGACTGTAGGGCTAGGTGGGGTAGGTACCCTTCAATGAGTTGGTGCTGACAATGACTACCATCACTCCTTACAGCACATATGCCTAGTAGAGATATTTGTAGCTACTTTCAGCTTCCAGGACTGTTTCATTTCTAGGACTTCATTAAAGCAACATGCTTCTTGCATTTAATCTGCTTTAAATTCTCTAATGAAGCAAAGACTTACTGCAAATATGCCTTTTTTTTTGCCTTCACTGACCAAGTAAGACCAACTGGCTTATGAGCGACACTAGAGTGAAACCCTCACAGTAAGTAAAATACTACAGTTGATTTCAGTAAGATCATGGCTTCATCCTTTCTGTTTTCCATTATAATTCTAGGAGTAGTATAATAAAAACTTCAGGAAAAATAGAATTTTTTTCTTTCTAGTCCAAGCTATAATTTGCCTTCATTCTACTTTCATTAATTTATATCTGTGTGGGGAAAGGAGCAGGAAGAAATTTAGTTACTGTTGCTAGTCCCAGTATTTATATCTTATGCCAAATCTGAACTTTATGAAATAACTTTGTATTTCTCTCCTCTGGCAACTTGCTGCACTGGAATTTATTTTTCTTATTATAATTTTGGAAACAATAACAAAATAATTATTTTATACCCAAGCTTTCTGTATGAACTCGTTTCAAAAAGCTATTCTAGTTATATCTACCATGTTAAATTTTGTAATATGAGCTTAAAGTGCAGGCACAAAACTTAACATGACCTGGGGAAAAATCTGCTCTGATTTTCCCAGTACCAATCTCCAGTTTATGCATTATGCAGATATAAACACTTGTTTTATGATCAGAGTTACTATGCAGATATCAGTGAAGATACCTACCACGCAGCTGTGAAAGGAATAGTTTACTTGCAAATATCTAGTAAATATGTTTTATATTTGTTTAAATCCCCGCAGTTAACATCATTACTTCTATAAATGTGTAAAGTTAGAACAAACAGCCTGTTTCTATATGATCAAGCCTATCTTTAGAATCTCATGTTCTCTCCAAGGACTGTAGAGGGAGCCCAGTAGATTGCCTGTCAGTGCTATTTCTGGAGTAGCATGAAATGGATATCACACTAAGCCTCTCCACTCAGAGAAACAGTAAGGAATAGCCATTGATATTCAATTTATTTAATTGAATGATATGTAGATTCCTGCAAACAGGAAAAATATTTATTTCTATCACAAGAAGTAGATTTGTCAGCCCTGGACATATGGATAGTCACATTAAAATAATGCAGGAGAGTTTCTTACTGACCTAAAAGGCTTCAGTGCTCATGGATGTTGACCTGGTGGTTGTTATTCTCAATGCCAGGGGAAAATATTACCACCAAAATATTGTGTTTCAGTTCATACAGGGAGACATGTATATTTCTTCTTCTGGATTGTTTCTCTTTTTCATTCCATCAGCACGAGCTGAGTCTGTTTTCCACCCTTTCCCATATTTTTTTCTGTGCTTTTTTTTCTATAAAATCATCTTTTTATACCAATTCTCGAAGTCCACTCCTTAGTATTGATTTCTGCAGTGCCTTCATGTAGTAAATTAAGCATACATATCCCATTGCCAGAGGCCTTCCCCATGCACCTCATGCACCCTGTGCATCCTGCCTTCTCCCTTTCTCCAAGTCTTGCAGCCCGCAGGATACATCTTATTTATGAACATTGTGATTGCAAAAACGTTTCCTTGGAGCTAATCAGAGCTTTTTGAAGCATGTAAAGTCTGATTTTGCTGGAGGTAAAGAATAAAGGATATTTTAAAGGATACAAAGGGGACATTCTAAAGAGGAGAAGATGTGTTAAGGGTCAGGGGGAGATTTGGTCTCCTGCACTTCTGGGTCTGGCTCATTAGAAGCCCAGGCTCAGCACCTCATGTTGCCTCATTCAGAGAAATTCAGAAAGTAAGAATTTGTCCATTAGGCCAAACAGAGACTTGAGCCTGCACATAAACCAGGACTGTGCTCTGGCAATCAGGACAGAAGAATGAGCACATGAAACCCCTGTCAGGGTCACAAGTTTGGGTTATTTTGCATTTTCCTCTTCCTCCCTCACCTTTGTTTTTAATTAAAGAATTGCACTTCAATAGAAAACTATTTCTTTTGTGCAAAAAGAAGCAAATCCCAGAAATCCATGCACAGATTGAGGAGGAATTAAGTCCTCTGAACTGCCTTTGTAAGCAACTACAATCATTGCTTGAATGCTTGAAAAGCTGCAGTGCCTTCATCACTTTGCAAAGACTGTCTTTTCAGCCTGTAACATGTTAGGCTGTCTGCTTCACAAACAAAGTTCATCTCTTCAGAGAAAAGAATCAGACCTTCAACATTTTGTAAGCGTATACCCTTAGCACTCTGCAGCTGATGTTCTCACTCTGTGGGATATGAGCTTGTGATTGTACATTAACCTCTGTCATTCTCATGCCAGGACCATGCTAAGGGCCATGCTTTTGCCACCACTGCATTGCTTAGAGGGAAGGCAAAAGAGTCTATCACTGGACATCAGAATTACAAGCAGCATTTCAATACAAATTTACAATAAATGATGGGTTTCAGTAGGATGGCTTAGATCCCCTCAAACCGTGGAGAAGGGGGACACCTTGTGGTTACAGACATTTTGTCCTGTCAAGGATGATAAACTATATTTGGGACTGCTCCTGCAAATGGGAAAGCATCTGAAATGATAATGCCAACCGATGCTACTTATGACAACTGTGACTGGTTATGGGGACATTAACAGTGGATAACTGTCTGGTTTTTAAACGTATCCAAATTACTATCAGTATTATGGGAGGCCCTTGTTTGCTTGGTGTGAATATACAATGCAAAAGAAAGTTTCTCATCCCGGAGGTTTTCCGGTTAAGAGGGAAAGACACAAAGGATGAAGGGGAGGCCCTTTTCTCTGGTTAGCACATAAGGCACTAAAAACTCAGAATACGCAAGCAGCTTCTTCCCCACCACACACAATTAGTGGTAATACCAGGAAATGAGCCCGTTTCTCTTAAGTTACCATCTACATACTTAACCACAAAGGCTGTGCTCCTTTACCCTTTCAAGTCCATCCTGCACTTCAGAGGATCATGTAGTAGAGGAATTGAAGCAATACGTGTCTCTTAAGAGAACTGGAGGGGTCTCAGGCACCACATGAGAGCTTTAGAGACCAGAAGGACAACAGACAACAGACAACAGGACAACAGGGAAAATGATGGTCTTGGGAATGATGACTTTAGTCCACCATGAAGAGGCTGTTTGCTGCTTATGAAACAGATGTACTTACTTAATTTAATCTTACTTCATCTGAATGCATAACACCATGTTTTGGGTTACACACTGCCTGATGGAGTATGGCTTTGCATCTCTCTTCCTTGGGATACTTGTGGAGGAAATGCTCATCTCTCACTTGCATGGACCATTATAGAATCATAGAATCATAGAATAGTTAGTGTTGGAAAGGACCTTAAGATCATCCAGTTCTAACCCCCCTTCCGGGGACACCTCCCACTAAACCATGCCATTGAAGGCTATGTCCAACCTGGCCTTGAACACCACCAGGGATGGAGCATTCACAACTTCCCTGGGCAACCCATTCCATTGCCTCATCACCCACACAGTAAAGAATTTCTTCCTCAGATCCAATCTAAACTTCCTCTGTTTAAGTTTGAACCCGTTACCCTTTGTCCTATCACTACAGTCCCTAATGAAGAGTCCCTCCCCAGCATCCTTATAGGCCCCTTTTAGGTACTGGAAGGCTGCTATGAGGTCTCCATGCAGACTTCTCTTCTCCAGGCTGAACAGCCCCAACTTTCTCAGCCTATCTTCATACGGGAGGTGCTCCAGTCCCCTGAGCATCCTCGTGGCCCTCCTCTGGACTTGTTCTAACACTTCCATGTCCTTTTTATGTTGAGGACACCAGAACTGCACACAATACTCCAAGTGAGGTCTCATGAGAGCAGAGTAGAGGGGCAGGATCACCTCCCTCGACCTGCTGGTCACGCTCCTTTTGATGCAGTCCAGGATACGGTTGGTTTTCTGGGCTGCAAGCGGACACTGAAGCCAGGTCATGTTCATTTTCTCATCGACAACACCCCCAAGTCCTTCTCTGCAGGGCTGCTCTGAATCTCTTCCCTGCCCAACCTGTAGCTGTGCCTGGCATTGCTCTGACCCAGGTGGAGGACCTTGCACTTGGCATGGTTAAACTTCATCAGGTTGGCAT